>OY292362.1:6681795-7916795 GCA_958496195.1 Timandra comae
AATCCGAATTTTCGATTATCCGAATGGACCCCGGTCCCAATTAATTCAGATAATCGGCGTTCTACTGAATATGCATTGTGTTATGAAACGCCGACTCTTCCGAAGAAAATATGAAAAAATGGGATGGAAGTGGTAGTGGGGTAGAAGGGGTCTTCCACGCCACTGGAAGTGGAGTGGAGTGGTGTGTATGCGGGATAGGCGTTGTAGAGATGTTGAAATGGGATTAGTGTGGATGTAGGACGGTGTGATGTAGAGCGTCGGTGGCGTAGGGGTTTAAGGCATTTGACTTTCGATCGGAAGGTGCCTGGTTGGAACCCCACCACGTACCAATGTGTTTTAAATCATCATTACCAGTTCATTGATCTCCCTACCGAGGGCACAAGACCAGAAATAAGTAATGATGAGTGATGTGGAAGTGGGAGCGGTGTGGAAGATGTATTAGTGTGGAAGGGGAGTGGGGTGGAAGAGGTAGTGGCGTGGAATTGATATTAGGGGCCTTAGGGGGTCAGTATCAGCTATCTAAGGAGGGAATAGGGGCTGTCCTGAATCATATCTAATAGGGGTATTCTAATTATGTAGTGCATAAAATATGAAAGTTTACCTAATTTATATGTCACTAGCGGCGCCTCGCGGTTTTACCCGCGTAGTTCCCGTTCCCATAGGAATATGGGGATAAAATTATGCTAAAAACCTTCCTACTGAATCACTATCTAGAAACCGCATCAAAATCCGTTGCGTAGATTTAAGATCTAAGCATACATAGGGACAGAGAAAGCGACTTTGTTTTATACTACATATGTAGTGATAACGAATAATATTGGCGTGTTTATTGTTTAATTTTAATCTCGACTGCCAGACCCACATACTGATTAAAGTTATTTTATTACATCGATATTTAGCGTTAGCCCAAAATAATTATTCTTCGCGTACGAAGTCGCGGGGCGGAAGCTAGTCGACTATAAAGCAGTTCTAAATGTACTTATCTATTATTAACTTTTACCTACTCATGTAAACTTTTTTAAATTTCTGTATTGCTTCCCTGAAAATATCAGGTCGTCATTACTGATTTATTTTTACAAACGCGTAAAATATCAATAAATATCGGCAGTATACAGACATTTATGGCAAATGGAATAAAATTGCTATATCATATAATGGTAGGGAATTGTCTTTTAAATAACCGTAAAACATTTGCAAAATGTTTGGAAAGTTTTATTTATTTTTTGATATAGGTATTGGAACAATAAAAAAGTATCCATAGGTATTATTAATTAAAAAAAAATTACATTTATTATAAAACTTAATTCAATAATATTACAAAGTGGCAAGACTAGAGTAGGGTAGAGTACGTTCATGTACGTTAATTGCTTTGAAGTGAAAGTTAATCTACTGAAACTTCTACTGTCAAAATTTGAAAATTTGAAAATAAATAAATACTTAATACATACACACATCAAAAGTGTCTAGGGATCAAGCATTTTTATGCGGATTTCTTGAGATTGAGATGTGGCTTTGTAATAAATTTATGATTTTATAAATTTATATGGATCCTTTTTGGTGCATTTCATAATTTGAATCAGGAACTGTGAATCAAATTCGAGTAAAAGATGAAAATCAGCAGTCAATATTTTCCCTATAAAAACATACAACGCATTGAAGACATTATTAGTGCTACTGTTTCCCTACTACTGATTAAAACCAACGTTATTATGGAGCGGCGACGTCATTTAAGCAGGGAAGAAATGCTCAGAGCCGTGGGAATGATAGAAGCTGGTTCCCGGCAACGTACTGTGGCTTTAGCTCTGAATACAAGTCAGAGTGTTATCAGTCGACTTTGGACACGTTACCGAAGCACTGGTACCGTGGCTGAGCGCCATGGAGGACGGTATCGCTGCACCACACGGAGACAAGACCGATACATTCAAATCTTAACTCGAAGAGCTCCAACAATAACCGCCATGATGTTAGCCGTGCGGCTTCATCACTCTTCAGGGAACTTAATTAGCGACCAAACAGTCAGAAACCGCTTGCATGAAGTGAACCTTCATTCCCGAAGACCGCTACGGGTACCACCTATAGCAATGCACAATCGTAGGATTCGATATCAATGGGCTCTTGAACACAGAAATTGGGCAGAAGAACAATGGCGTTTCGTGTGCTTTTCTGATGAGTCTCGTTTTGGTATGAGACCGGATACAAGACGTATACGACACTGGAGAACCCCTGGACGCCAACAGCGATTAAAATCCTGCCAGGAAGTCCATCCTTATAGTGGTGGAACCATCATGGTATGGGCGGGTATTTGGATCGGCGGAAGAACTGAGTTGATTTGGATCAGAGGCAACCTCAACGCTCAAATTTATGCTGAGACGATTGTATCAGACGTCATCGTTCCTCTACAAGTGCAAATCGGTCCCTTATTTCAGTTAATGCATGATAATGCACGACCGCACACCGCAAGAGTTGTAAGACAGACTCTCGCCGCAGCTAACATCAATGTCCTGCCCTGGCCTGCTCAGTCGCCAGACTTGAACCCGATTGAGCATGCATGGGATATGCTACAGAGAAGAGCTCTGCCGAATATGGAGGGTATCCAGTCGCAAGAAGACCTTTTTTTGTTGTTGCAACGAACATGGGCGGCCATTCCACAGCGTGATTTGGATGAACTCATTTTGAGTATGCCAAACCGATGTTCTTGTGTTGTTAGTGTTCGCGGTAGAAACACGGATTATTAATTGTTTAAGTTACCCAATAAAATTTTAAAGAAAACTGTTATTTCAGTCTTTTTTTGAACTTTAATGTTAGTGGTTCAAATGTCAAAAATCCCTTTATTAGGAAAATGGCAAATTTCTTTATTAATGCAAAGGTGACTTGGTTTATCGTTACTGTGACAAACGAAAACACTTTATTTGATGAATCCTTAAAGAAAATTTTAATTAATATCAATCAGGAGAAAAGTTATTGCAAAAATATATGTTGATCCCTAGACACTTTTGATGTGTGTATTATAAACAATATTATTAATCTTATAAATTATATTCTATGTATGTCAGTAATCAGCTATTTATAGGTAGTTTATCCACTCAATCAAATGTTTGTTTATATGTACTGTGTTTGTTGCCGTAGCGTGACTCCATCAACCGGTTGCAGCGGAAGATCAGCGCTGGTCTATGCAAATAGTCCAGCATCATGCTGAGTTGCTACCGTTTTGTGGCCACTATTTTATGTACTTTTTGTTTTTTTTTTTAATTGTAAGTTATATTGGTCACATATAAAAATTTTTGTATTGTATTCTATTGTAAAATTTTGCCACATCATTTCGCATGTTACAACATAACGTTGAGTTTAAAGGTGGAAGAAGAATCCAACCCCAATTAAACATGTGACTGACATATGATTGACATGTTGGATTGGGGTTGTATTTTTTGCTATCCAGATATTGCGGAAACTCTGTTATTTAGTGGGATGGCTTTGAGGGCCCTAACTACCCGTCTGTCGATGATATTAGTATCACTACCGGGAAATCACAAACCGCGGTTTTATCCAATTAAATTCCAGTCAATTCCTATAATTACTGCGTTCCAAGCCAATTCCTATGGTAGAGCAAGACATGTTTGCTATTCTTCAAACACGATCAACGCGATTTAGGCAACTGTGATGATTACTCCTATAACTCGATCCTCACTGTGCAAATATCGTCTATGAGAGACAGTCAAGACAATCAGACAAGTTTACAAAAGATTCACAAAGGGCGTTGCTATCACTAAAAGACAAAAGGTCCTATGTAAATAATAACCCGAAACTCTTCATGTTTTCGTGAAGCTAGTTACTGTACAAACTTATTTTCGGTAACTGTAACATAATAGAAGAAATTGTATTATTCTAGTATAATTTAATTTGATTTTAGTTACGTTAATTGCTATGTTATATGAAATGTTTGTTGATTTATCATGTAATTTGGGTATATAAACAAATTCATTTTTTATATAATTTTCAGCTAGATATACGTCACCAAAATGGGTGATGTGGCAGACAAAGGTGAAGAGCCCAAACTGAGCAGAAGTCGAGAAGCAAACTGGCCTGCGGTTCTCTTCTTTATACACATACACCTACTGTCACTATACGGAATATGGTTGCTATTCTTTGAAGTAAAATGGATGACCGTCGTTCTTTGTAAGTCGTTTTTAATCTATTTTTAATATACGAAGTTAAATTTAATAACATTCACTAGCTATATAATAGTATTAACACAAAACACTCGTAGCTAGAACCATTCAATAGGAGTTTCAATTTAAGTTATAGGGAGTTTAAATATAAATTAAATTAAATTCGCTTGAAGCAATTAGGAGAGGCCTGTGTTCAGCAGTAGAACAATATCTATGGGCTGATGATAATGATGAAATATCGATTTTCATACGACTCATGAATACAACAAAATCAATGCTTATATGTATTAAAAAAATGACAATAAAAGTAATTCACTTACCTTCCTCTGCTTGCCGCTATTATTCTTGTCTCAAGTTTAACCATTACACAAATCACTTGTCAACTTTTAGAAACACTTCGTTTTTCGATTAAGTTTTATAGTATTATAACCGATCGATCGAAATTACAAACAACTCACAATCTAATGAGCGCTATACGAGTATAACTAATAATAACAATCGTCTATCTTGCATGTTGACAGTTATTGTTTGACCAAAAATTCATTTAATACACCAACAACGAAAGTTTCTTCAAAATTCGATTAATTTAGTTTATCTTCGATTTACACAAAATCACAAATATGTTCATTTTAAAATTTAACTTTTAATAAAATAACAAACTAAATCATCGGTATTTAAAACACGAATGGAAGTGCTAGACGGAAATTGTGCAAGGAAAACATTTAATAGCGAAATTATTAGTGAAATCAATGAAATCATTAATTCTTAATACGTAATTGCATCTAATTTAATCTTCTAAACATAACTACCTTGAACTAAAAATACAGGATTTTTATTTTCCTTTTGTCCAGTTTTTCCCAATATCTCAAGATTAAAAGTTTAAATAAAATACTTTGGTAATATAAATAAATCGGGCTTCCGATTGTAATGTAGCTGACCCGCATCTAAGTTGAACTTTTAAACTTTGTAAATATCGTCGCATTTCCATTTATTTGGCCCGATTCTTTTAAGCTTACTCTCGTCTTTTATTGTATTAGGGACTGATTTGATTTCAAGTTATTTCAGTTGATACTTTTTACTGGAATCTGAAAGCAGTTTCGTGTAAATTACATTTTTTTATGTTTTTACTATTTTAGTACTGATATCATCAGTGACAAAAGACAAAAGAAGAAAGTATCGTAAACTAAAAATTATACGTAATAGAAATTAACCAAATTTGAAATTGCATAACTCTATATACCGCTTTAGAGTAAGTACTTAGTTACTTAGGACACTCCCCTCCGGAAGACCTGCCCACAAAAAACCAACGACTTCCGACCGCGCTTTCTCGTGGGTGCTGCAGAAATGAAAACAGTATCGCACTCTACCATGGCAAGACCTGTCATTTCATGGACCTTAAGAAAGATAAATTTTATTTTCACATGACATGTTTTATTTGTTTGTTCACAGTATTGACGCTAACGTCAGTCGCCATCTTGGGGGTCACAACTGGTGCCCATCGACTGTGGGCACACAGAGCCTACAAAGCGTCAACGGAATTGCGAATAGTACTTATGCTATTCCAAACTTTAGCCGGACTGGTAAATAAGATTTTAAGATTACTTATTTAAAACTCTTTAGTAGCAACAATGAAGGGAATATGAATCAGAGTATTATTCAAGTACTTACAGATATTTTAATAATAATAATTTGAACTAAGTCTCGCAAAATAAGGTATGTCTCAACTAACTTGAATATATATATTCATGTCTATTTTATTCGGTCCAATGAGCCTAAATTGGGTGATGTAAAATAGGTTGAATATCTACAAAAAAATTGAAATAACGCGGGCAAAACAGAGGTCACATCAAGCGAAAGCAACATATGAAGTTGAACTAAAATACGAGTATTATCATGTCATAAGTTCAAAGTATAAGAATAACGAGCTCCTCCACTATCTGATAAAACTACTTACATCGAAACGTTCATATTTCATGAAACTGTTACTGTTTCCAAGGAATATGTTCCTGAGAGCAATGTACGTTAAATCCAGTTCAGCAGAATCGATCTTCATTATTCGTAGAAAGCTCAAAGTTGTCATAGGAGAAGAGCATACTATTGACATGAGCTTTTTCAACAATAGTAATGTCGTATTTTCTTGCAGTTTTCATTTCACGTTATGAGATCTCGTGGTTTCAGCCCTAATACTGCGGTTGAGGCCTTACCGTCTATATATTTTGTTGTGTAAGAAGTCATGCCAAAGCCTGTGATAAAATGTTCACACTTCACTGCCATAAGAATCAATTTAGTGCCAAATTAGTGCAGTCGTGATGAAATGACGCGCTTACACACGATCGGCATTGGATTTTTATTATACAATTTTGTTTTCAGGGTTCAATTTACGACTGGGTTCAGTATCACAGACTACATCACAAATATTTCGCAACAGATCTAGATCCGTACGATTACAATAAGGGCTTTGTTTATTCACATATCCTTACTCGATTACGGAAACTCAGTCCTTATCAGGAGAAGCTTAAAGACGATATTGATATGTCAGACCTTGAAAACGATTCAGTCGTTATGTTCCAAAAGAGGTAAACAGTTTATACCACAATATTGAGTTGTGATATCTGTTAATAGAGATAAATTAATAGGTTATTAAGCGGTTGGTTGCCGCCGCTAATACCGCGGGGTGCTGCTATACATTTTATAGATATCTAATAATATTGTTTCAGATTCTATTGGGTGCTGTATGCAGTACTATTTCTATTGCTACCATTGAACGCCCCGTTGGAGTACTGGGAAGACTCCGTGTTGAGCTCAGCGTTTGTGATCGGTTTCCTCAGATATGGAATAATATTGCACGTTTCCTGGTTATTGGAAAGTGCTATTTGTGTATGGGGTTTGAAACCCGGACAAAAGTAAGATATAATTTTACAAAAATGTGGTTCTAGACGTTATTATTACAGCCTTGTTTCTCCTAAATTATACTAATAGCTAAGTACCAAAATAACTTAGAATAAATGTCAATTAATACAGAAGTTATGGAACTGTTTGAATATGTTACTTGAAAATGTTCCTCAAATTCTTAGAAATCTTGAATGCAAACGACGAATAAGATGAAATTGAGCAGAATATCGTTTATATTTTCTTTCTGCAACACAAAAGTCAAAACCAGTCTCATGGATGTGGTGAAAATGTTTAACTAGAACAGTCAACTGAACTAAACAATGGAGCCCGGTGGAAAATGCTTGTTTTATTTTCAATTGAACAAACAGAAAATAAATCTCACTAATCCAATAAACAACTATGGGAAGAAACTTTAATAATTAATTTTCTTATTTTCTTTTCAGGTACCCTCTGGATTCAAACAGTGTATTCATAATAAATAAAACGTTCTGGCCTCATTATCATTACATAGTGCCTTACGACTACAAGTCAGGGGAATTTGGAACTTATGGTAAATTAAGTTTCAATATTTAAATGACGTTTATTCCTACACAAATTAAGTAAGAAGCCCCTGTCCCTGTCCTATCACAAGATCCCGAAATTTAAAGTTATTTATAAGTTAACTTTTATTCTTGTAGGTACTTATATAAAGTAGGTAAGCATTTACAGAAGTTTTAGGTCCCTTTTCTTCATTTTAAGTTAATTAATATGAACTTGATAAAACGACGTCATTCATGAGTCGGATGAGTCATATACACGTACAACTTACTAACTTGCAGACAACCCCTAATTTCCCGATTAGCTGCCGGAATTACGTTAATTTTAGTGGGAAGTCAATCTGTCCCTTGAGGGTGCTAGTCATTTCCTAGGGCGGTGTTGTTTCCAAGATCAATGAAAACACTATACTATGCCTACCTATTAAAAAAGGATAAATGTTGTGAGTTTGCTATTTAACTATCTCTGGATCTACTGAACCGATTTTGAAAATTATTTTATTAATATAAAGCCCCATTACTAAAAATATAAACTTCTTATAAAACATAATATCGAATCCTATTTTTTGTATTTAACCTTTACAGACAGTGGATGCTCAACGTCTTTCATCCGTGTATTCGCCGCTCTGGGTCTGGCTACTGACCTCCGTACAGTAGACTCAAAGACCATCCAGAAGGCACTAGGAGACGCTGCGAAGTCCAAGCGACCTCTGCAGGAGTGTCTCGACGAAGCAATCAAGACACAAACACTGCCTGATGACCATTATCTTACGAGAGGTTAGGCAAACTGTAGTTATTAATAAACGTATTTTGAGTTTGTAGTTGTATCATTTTATTTATTGAACTAGAATATCTTACAACTTCTTATGACTATAATTGGTGCAATAAAAATATACAGTAATGCTTTGCTTGCTTGTAAAAAAAAACATTATTTTGGGGTGCAGTAATAGAACATACCTAACCTTTAAATTATAATTAAGTACCTACACTACACAATAATGTAGAGCATTATTCGAGTACTTAATCAAGAAAATTATATAATCTACGTATAACGTGATTGAACTCTGACAGCATTTAATTAATACCTACTCATAAAACAGGCTTACAGTATAAGCTCGAAAGCTCGCACAAGCGAATAAGCGTGCGAAATTCAAATAATCTCTTACGTACAGACTTTAGATAAGTATATTATTGGGCTTATCGTATATGGAACGAGTTGCATTAAAAACAAATAAAGCAAAACACATTAAAAATAAATAAAGCCAAACACATCTTTCTACATGTGTTGGATTGTTTTTGTTAAGAAAAACAGCCAGCTTACGAATATAATTTAAATACATATACAAAACCACTTTTAATCCCAAAATTCCTACGTTATTGGCAGAAATGGGAAATACCTGGCCTTCATTTCCACAACTATTTACAATAAGATCAAAGTTGCTACTATACAAACACTTCTACTACATTCTGTGTGTTCTAGTGCGAGTAAATTGTATTACTTATTTTGTTATTATTACGATTTAGTTTTGGGTGTTCAAAATGCGTGAACACATTTTCTTGAAGAATATTTTTTGTTCTCTACGGTTTTTCCAACAGAATTCAATGACACCTGCAAAAATATAAATATATAAGTAATGAAATTTCTGAACTAAAATCATTTATTATTTACTGAAAAAGTAAACGTTAGACAAAATTTCGTTGAAAGCAGACATGTATCTAAAACGATACCGTACGAAAACGATTAATTTAGAATGTAGTTACTAACGCAATATATGAGACCAATGGATTTTTTTTAGAAACCAATAAAATATAACCTTTTGACAATTTTGCTAACATAAAACGAATAACAAAGCTATAAAGATACCATAAATATACAAATAAAGTATTTTTCTATGAACCTAATAAAAGAGCCGCGATGTAACCAACTGCTAGAAGCAGAAGTGCTGATTGCACGTCAACTGCGCGGGCCGATGCGAAGCCTGCGGGGGCCGCGCACTGTGGCATCTCAGGAACCAGCGCCGCTTCCAGCCGCGCCAGGGAACCACCGCTACGTATCTGTAATAAGCTAACCACAAACCGACAATGACATACATATAGTATTTACAAAGGCTAGGCTACACTGTTTTCCTTAATGAGCATTACCTTTCCAAATGTAATACAATTCTTGTAGATACAAAAAGGAGAAAATAAATATTATGTATCATTATAAAGTTCTCTATTTTCAAGACAAATACGAATACACATTTTTACCTCATACTAATTATTTTGTTAAAACTTTATTTACCTTACAAAGTTATATTATAACTCCAATCTTACCGAAACCATATAATTAATTCATCACAAAGTTTCTCACTATAATGAAACATTCCTTGAGACATTATTCAGTACATTATTTCCAGTACTATAGAAAAATTAATTAATTTCATATTAATATAAGATTATCAGTCTACTTCACAAACTCTGGCTTCGTAAGTCTTAATAAATAACTATTCAAAATCTTGTCAACAATCGTGATGAATTAATTTCTTTGAAAACATAATTAAATGATAAAACCACTAAAAGTATTTACATTAAACTTTAAAAGAAAACCATTTGTTCTACAAAAACATTACTTTCAATTAAGATTTTAAGTTATATTTATATTTAAAAGCTGTGTATTTTCAGGAGGCATTGAGGTTTCAGCTAAAGTACTTGTACGGTCAAGCAGACCAAGCTGAGATCAAAGCGAAAGTCGCAGATGATTAGTTGTGGCAC
This sequence comes from Timandra comae, assembly GCA_958496195.1. Classification (NCBI taxonomy): domain Eukaryota; kingdom Metazoa; phylum Arthropoda; class Insecta; order Lepidoptera; family Geometridae; genus Timandra; species Timandra comae. The sequence continues at coordinate 6,692,141 of OY292362.1, forward strand.
ATACTCGTACATGTACAATTATAATTTAAAATTAAATTACTTTGATCGTTACTCGAAACAAATAAGTACTGAACAAATTCTGAGAATCTGTGAATTCCATTTATATTTTGATTGATAGTGATAGGTGACCCTAACTCATATTACTATTATTTTAAACAGTGTGCGTGCGTTGGAAGTTACCTTGAACCGTCTTGGTCATCGACAATCATTACGGGTAGTAAGAGCTCCAACTAAAAAAATATCATAGTGCGAACAAAGTATCTAAATGAAAGTGTAATTGCACAAAACTTACTCCACTTACCTTTACATATACTTCATTAAAGGGTATATTTGGATTGAAATACACACCTAACGAGAATCGGTCGGGCATAAGGTGATCGTCGGGGCAGTGGCAACGCTAGCTGGGCTCTAGTTGAATGGACAGGCACTTCTCGAATCGCACAGCGACCTCGGGCCTGGCTCATAGTCCTGAATAGTTTTTATACAAATATTAGTTCTTGGTCGACGTGTTTTGAAACTACCTAAATATCTAGGTACGTTAGATATTCTCTAAATTCTGTCTGACACACAAACAACAGGTTTAGGTAGCAATTTATTGACACGCGGTCTTATTTTTAAACAAGACCGCATGTCTCAGCTGAAACTGACTGGGCTTAGAAAGTCAGACATATAACTTAGATTACTTAGCAATGCCGTCGTCCAAAACACATTCAAAAATTGACTAAAGATTCATACTCATAGAGACAAATTAATAACTCGTAAAATAATGTTAGTTTAGTATTTACTTTATAATGGAAAGCTTTAATTACGAGAACAACACATTAATTACGAGAAGTAAAGCGAAGTCAATCACTTGACACACGGAAATTAATGGGTGAAAATTATGTACAGCGGTGAACATATTGTAGCTGACAAAATATATTACAAAGTGAAATTTTAAAGGGTTAAGAAGAAAAGATATAGAAGACAAACACATTTGTCACCTGAGAGTAGATCGAGCTGCCCGTTGACCTGCAAAGAAAGCGTAGTCTTGACTTGCAGCACGAGTTAGTCCTTCTTCCGCAGATGATACCAAGTTTTCCGAGTCCGAATAGCCACGTATGTAAAATGCGTTTAACTGGACATCTTTTGTTGACTGGAAATAAAAAATAAAGAGGAAGGGGTGTTGTTAAACGCCCCAAAAGAACTGTTATCTTCTTTTAGCTGCCGCTTCTCAGAGCTACGTTATCGTTTATCTTCTTTGTTTCGTCTGTATAGGATCAAATATCCCTCAAATAAGGTAAATTTTTTAGTAGACGTGGAAGGCCACATTCTAAATTTTAATGTGTAGCAAAAGTATATTGCTTATCTCTTAATCAATTTTTATGGAAACTAAATCTCTCTCTTTGTTTTATCAAAATCTAAGAGGCATTGCCTCTTTCTCGTAAACCACGCCTGTTTAGGAGGAATGCCGTTTTAATAATTTAAGAAAACCTCAAAAACATTTACCATCAAGTACATCTGATCGGCTCCATTCTTGATGTACCCAATCTTGAAGGTAGGTGACCGTAGTACTGCAGCCACGTTGTCCACACTTGCAACGCGCACTGACAATACTGAGGTTATGAATGCTGCATACGCATTGTACGTTACTACAGCGAACAGGAGACAAACAATCAGGAGCACACTCGCAGACGGATTCGGAGGCGTCCAGGTACCACCTGAATGGTAATAGAAGAATAAATAATATATCTAGATGATAATCTAAATAAGTAAAGTCGTTGGATGTTTGGACCATAGAGCAGGGATCTCGCAACGCGAACGGGTTCCCTACCTGAACGGGCCTCTGTTGGCATTCTGTGTCTTGTGGATTGGCGATTAGTATAATGGAGGGAATCCTAAGAATTACTGAATTGATACTATATTATCTTTAAAAAGTAAGTCTTATACAAATTATCCTATGAGAAAGATATTAAGCAGGAAATAAACCTAGTTAGTCGAGTCGAGGGAGCGTATACTGATGATGATTACTTACCTTGTTGACAGAGTATCCCAGTAGACCAAATGAGTCCTTCAGTATAACCAATTTGACGTAAGTCTCCAGGGTTGGGAGATATCCGACTAATAATGACTACAGCTATAGCTGCAGTGATTGCTACTGCCATCACGCAAGCCACTAAACGAGCACTAAACGGAGCCAGAAATATATCTCTAACAGTGGATGTCTCTTGTTGACGGATATATATGTTGCTCCTGGTCAAAAATAATGAATTTTAGTATAGTTTCTCATTAAACAGTGTTAGATAGCGCATTTATCGAGGAAGGCTATAAAACATCAAGCTACGATACGACCAACAGAAATGGAGTTACCGCTGGTAATAACTGGGAGTGAACTATGTGCACTATGCTATGTAATACATACCTATAAAATTGTACTCACATAGTTTTAGCTATAGGAAAAATGAAATCCATATCGTAGTAACGAACATTGCGTGCTGTAACAGGCTCCAGTGCAATGTCGACATTGTTATCAATTAGGGCGCCGAGAAGACCAGTCCAAGTGCCTTCGTATGTCCGTAAACCTAATTTACTATAGTATCGATTTTCCAATCTAATAATATATAAATAAATTAAGTATATAAAATCTTAACAAATATTAAGATATTTTTTCCTAATAAAGTCATGCGTACAACTATATTCATATTTAATAACACAATTACGAACTAATTAGTAAGATGAAGCCTTTTTAAACCTAACATACAGGCAATAACCTAGTTAAGGGTCAGTGGACTATTAGAGGATTAAAATGTACTTAATTGATTAAAAAGAATATGAAAGTAAACTCACGTAGCGTTCAATCTAACAGTAAGAAAGTTGAGGACATTGTCTATAGAAGCCGGTGCAGAAGGTCCGTCATCCTCAAGCGTCTGCGATCCATCCCCCGTCGAATTACACCTTCCAACAATAAGGACTTCTCCCAAGAAATTCCTTGCTTCCACTGGATATGGAATATCTACTCCTGACATGCTGTTATCACGGTCCCAAACGCCTGTTGATGTAGTTGGATGAGAAATTATTTTTAGACATACTAACTTTTATAATAAGTACAAAAAAATATAAACAAATCCAATCCACAAATCGAATCAAATACCTAATCTAATATGAAATCTTTTTTAATCTATACTTCTATACTATAATATTATAAAGAAGTAAAGTTTGTATGTTTGTTAAATTGTAAGGGGTAATCTCGGGATCTACTGAACCGATTTCAAAAAATCTTTCACTAATGGAACGCTATATTGTCAGCGAGTGACATAGGCTATAGATTATTATATTTCCCACGGGAATGGGAATTACGCGAGTGAAACCGCGGGGCGCTGCTAGTCTTAAATAATATTATATGCCGGGATCTGTAGATTATTTTTTTGAATTGACTAGGTACTCATCAAACCATTTTTTTGTGAGAAGCTTTATTTCAATGATTTGATGAGTCGCCCAACATTTCATTTTCAAATATCCCCGATTGTGGTAGCTAACATAGGATAGCAGGGATAAAAAACTTTCGAGTATAACTAGAATAAATCTATCGCGCAGTTTGTATGACAATATAGATAATAATTATGTAAGTACATACATTTTCACCAAGCAACAGTAAAAATACCTAAGTTCTAAATATGTATAGGACAATCATTACATTTGTAATTCCAGTACAATAAATTTTCGAAAAACTTCTAAACTTACCCATAAATCTAGCGTACAAAGTAGAATTATGTCTAACTTTAAAATATTGTACGAGTAACAATCGCGGTACTTCGGACCTTTGACTGTGGTTGTTCGACCGTAACCACTTTTTAAATTGTTGTTGCAAAGAAAATTGGCTAACGTTATACATTTCAAATCTTCTTGATATATTATATGATAAAACTCCTGATCGAAACAACTTCCATATTTGACCAAATCGCTTATAAGTGTTATTCTTTGTCAAGTTTTTTAATCGTTCTGTTGTTCGGTAGTAACTTGATTCATATTTTGTCTTGTAATTGCTTTCTTTTGATAAACAATTGCTTTGGTTTCGGTAAGAAAAACAATTATTTCTACGAATAAAAACGTTTTTGACATCTCTGTTTTTCTTGTATTTAAAATTGTTGTCACATAGTCCAAAATTTAAGTTATTCGATTTATATCTTGGGTAAGCAACCACTATATTCTGATCGAATCTAATAGCCGTACCGTTTAAAATCTTATTGAGATGAGAAAATTCTAGATCAGAAGTAGTTGTTATAAGCCAGTCGTAAGAGGCAGTATTCATCTGAAGCCTATGGAGCTGGAACAAAATAATTTAAAATTATACAACTTCTATACATACCTACTAAACTTGCAATTAAAATGGTAATTGATAACAAGTAAAACCAAAAAAGAAAGTTTGTTGAAAACCTTTATTTATAAAAATAACTTTTAGGCATATAGGTACATGTTGATTATTCTACATCGATCTCCGATGAGCCGAAACTGCATAAATTTACATTATTTACCGCAAAATGGGGAAAAAAACGCAAAAATGTTTGAAAAATAGACCCAATGATTAATGTTATTTTAATATAGAAATCATTGTATTTTTCTGGCACGAACACGTATTTATCTATATATATAAAAATGAAACCCGTTTTCCTTGGTCACGGCATCACGCGTGAATGGCTGGACCGATTACACTAATTCTTTTTTTGTTGTATTTGTTATTATTAGGAGAAAGTTCTTATGTAAAAAAAAACACGGAAAATCAACGGGAAAATTGGACCCGTGCGAAGCCGGGGCGGGCCGCTAGTACCTAATATATTTACAGTGCCCTGTGGTTTTACTCAATTAAAACTAAATTCCATGGAATCTTTGGTATAAAATATCTTTTAGCGTAAGTATGGACGAATAAAATAGAAAAAAAAAGAACAAATACAATAAAATATTCGTCTTACTTCATTAATGAGGTTTGTTATCGATGTAGGGTTACGTCTGAGTGATGACGCAAATACAAAAATACCTAAACGTGTGTATATTTTGGACGTACTCGTCGAATTCGTGACGGCAGCGATGCCATTTATACTCAAACATTTAATAAACTTCGTTATGACCCATTGGCAACCTGAAACAATTTATAACTTTGTTATATTTTGACCTATCACACATAACTTTAATTCTATCCACAATACAAATCAGTCAGTAAATGTTTCTGTTTAATTCCTACTGTACTATAACGAATAAATCTGTTTTCGCAGCTCTTTCCGAGGTATCCAAATTTAGAAGATATACTGTCCTGCATATTAATGCATATAAAAATAATAATAACATCGAAAACTTCGCGAATATGTCGAATTTAAACCATAGAATTTAACAAGATATTTACAAATGTAGTGGGATTCATTAATAATACTTAGTAGAAACTGTTTTGTCTGTCTTTCTGTGTTTTTGCATGCTTGTGATACCTTGCTGAAAACACGGGGTTGAATTTATGAAAAGTTTGTGAGACAATTTATGTATCCTGGATTAAACTTAGATACTTTTTATCCTGACATACGGTATACATGCTGTCGGGTTAGAGCCGGGTTAGAGTGATGAAAGAGAGTTGAAAATATAAGAATGAAATCATGGTCACCGAAGCTCTATTTAGTCTAAGTACATATTAATATTTACAAATAAATACATTACTATATTAGAAAGAATAAAGATTTTCCAATGGGAAAAGACGACGCGTGCGAAGTCGGGGGCAGTCGCTAATTTGTTATGACATAATTTTCATCGCTTATTTACGCCTTTTTATGTGTATTGTTATTTTAAAGGGACCATTGTAAGCAATTTAATGTAGATTTTGTAAAAAACGTTTGCATAAATAACCTGTAATTAGTAAAATAATCACAAAATAACAACTATTAGTTTTAATTTGTTTGTAAGCAATCGTTCATATTATATGAGCTAATTATCATAATTTGTTTTTGTTTAAGTTGTATGTACTAATGCTTGAGTGAGGGCGTCGATGGCGTAGGGGTTTAGACCTTTGACTTCCATCGGAAGGTCCCTGGTTCAAACCCCGCCTCATATCTATGTGTTTTTGATATTCGATGCTCTTACGGGGAAGGAAAATATCGTGAGGAAACCTGCACACACCATCGTATTGTGAAGTCGAACAACCCGCACTTGGCCAGCGTAGTCGACTAAGGCCTTGTGCCCCCGATGGGGACATATGGGTATATGAGCTGATGATAATGAACGCCTGAGTTTCTGAGATTAGCGCATTCAACCAAACATACAAAACACTTCATCTTTTTAATCATTTAAGTAAAGATAATTAGATTTCTTCAAACGCTTATTATTTTTTTGACTGGCAGGTTAGGGAACAAATACAATCGAGATTTTTAAGTCATTTATTTACAACGAAGTCTTCACGAACGAAGTTACTTAATTATAATTACAGACGCTGATGTCAGTTTTTGTAACATTTCAGCCGGATTTAAATTAAATAATACCCCCGGAATTAAATTTAATTAATAATGACGTCATTCGGCCATCCTCATGAATATATATGTCTAAGTACATTAGTAATTATTGGTGGATTAGTATTATTATGTCACTGGAGACCGAGCGACACTCTCGGTTGGCCTTTTTCAGCGGACCATCATCAAGTCGAGGTAAGCATTTCATAAAAAGAAATCCTTCATATTTAATACCAAGAATATAAGATTTAGTAAAAGTCTTGTCAATCGACACGAAGAAGAAGAAGTAAAGGGTGAATTTTCAAAAGTACGTGTTAAAGAAAATCTGAAATTGAAAAACAGTAAAAAATTACAAACTGCATCATTTATAACTTTAAAAAATTGAATGAAATGTGAAAAAAAATATTTCTTAAGTATATTATTTATCCATAGTGTTCATTATATGTTTATATTATCTTTCAATAGGATACATATTTTATCAAAGATTTCAAATACTTACCACCTACCTATACACAAAGTAAAAAAGAAGAGAATAAATAAATTAAAAGGGTCACCCTTTTTATAAAAATTAAACAGAAGGAACTTATTTCCAAACCCAATTGGTGCGAGCCAGCCCGCGGGCGTCAACAAGTACAGTAATAAGACAAAATCTTTGAAACTAAATTGATATTAATGAAAACCATAAAATATTTATTGGCATTGAACCCGATCAAAACGATCGTTAAACGGTTATAATTAGATCGTTATTACATAAATAAATAATAAATCTAAAAGATTAAGCTAATGGTTTCTATATCTGGATTATTTATATTTTCTAATACAACTGCCGTACCGTAATAGACTTGAAAAAAGATAATAGGAATCCTTATTCTACAGCTACACGTCTAAATAATAAAGATAAAAAAATATAAATTAAGTATGTATGATTCCTATTCATTCATTATTTATTTTAAAAACCCTGTTAAAAAAGTATCTACCATCTGTACGATTCACAGTCTAATTAAAAACGGATATAAAACTACATATTTATTCAAATTGAAATAAAATCGAACAACGGATGTTTCACCAATAACTCGTTAGATGTGTTTTACAATTACCTACCAAATAATAATATTAATGAACGAAATATTACTTATAATAGTTATTTATGGTACAAGCGAGGTAAGTTGGTGATTACTTCCGAGGCGCTATTGAGGCCCGAGCCGTCAGGCGAGGGTCGGAAGATAGCCGAGGATAGTAATCATCAATACACGCGTGTACCATACAACGTTTTTCAACACATTTGCGAAGAAATTATCATTTTTCGCTAATAAACAAACAGTTTTTCTATTCGCGCGCATCCAACACAACAATGGTGATCGGCCAAAGACTAAAAGAATATACTTATTAAAAAAAAATCGAATGAATGAATGAATGGAATCGACCATAGACCTACCAAAAGTAAGGAAACATAGTTGAAGTTTGTTTTTAAAATGTATGGAAACAATTTTTTTGGTACCTATAGAAACTTTTTCAAAATGAAAACAATTTAAAAAAACAATCTATAACTCACTAGTGAATAAAACGTGTCATTATTCAACTGTTTTTGCACAAATAAGAGCCCCTTTATGAGCAAGTGTGTTGAAAAGTATATTTTAGTTTGAGTAAGATATTTATTATGTAATGAGTATATTAGTATGCGACCTTACATGCACATTGATAACGCGTGCGACATGTTTTTCCAATTACACGTAATATGAATGATTATTATACCTACTCTAATTTTGACAAATATTGCAGATTATCGTTGAACTCATCATTTATTATAATAAAAGTACTAAACAACATACGATTGTAGAACGTGACAAAGTAGGAACAAATTCAGAGTTCCATTGCTATCTAAATATCAGACGTGACTTTTCACAGAAATATTGTTCTAACGGTTACTAACTTTCTTTGGTATTTTATCCATATTAATAAATCGTGATATACGTGTTTGTGAACAGTGAAAATAACCATGTTTTAATAGCAAAATGAATAGAAATAAAAAAGTAAGTACCTAGCTTAGGTTTTTTATAAGGAGGATATTTAATAAAGCCCGATACATTATCAAATTGCTTTGAATTTGAGGTATTTAATTCTCTAAGGTCAGACGTGTTTCAAGCTAATTAATGTAGGTGAAGGAAAAAAATATTTTACATTTTGGTTTTCAAAATATTATTTCTAAATGTGTACCTAATTAATAAAAAAATAGTATTTGAAAAAAAAAATTTTTGTAATAAGTGGAACGATCATATTACAGTTTTTTAACAAACTAATTTTGGTTTTTGTTTCTTTGAAATAATTAAAAGTTACATTAAATTAAAAAAATAAATTTAAATCCAGAACCGAAAACATGCCGACAGCTGCCAGTGACGTCATAATGTTAGTTTTTAGTATTGTCGCGAACGCTGTACCATAGATTACTAAATAGTTACTACGCTGTACCATACACTTACTATAACGTTATGACGTCACAAGCATGACAACCAATTGTGGCGCATTTACAGTCACGTGATTTTTATTTAAATTTTATCAATTTTTAATTGATTCTATTTAGTTTAAAAAAAAACATTAATAAAGTTTTTAACATTGAATATCGATATAATTAAATATAAAGTATAAAAATACTTAAAAAAAATCAGTAGTTCTTTTTTTTTTTTTTCAAATACTTAATTACTTAGAGTCCTTCATATCATTTAGGTACTTTGCAATTATTTTGATATAGTATGTACTTATTTATTAATTTGTTTAGCATTTTTTGCATCTCTACGTTTTTTGTTTTAAAATAGATTTATAAATATGGTTTAATTAAAATATCTAACATCGTAAGCTCATAAAAGTCTAACATTTGGTTTAACCAAAAAATGTCGTATAGCAGGTCTGATGGCAGTCGCTTCACGTAAAGTACTGACATTTCGCCAAATCTGGTTAAACTGAAAACCGACCCCAAATAGACATGGGATAAAGGTTCGGAAAAGAGAGAGAGTAAGCTCATAACTTGTCAAGCTTTGATTTCTACTACTTTCATAAAACGAGTAAAAGATATCTATAAAGTATGTTCGTTTATTACCTGGGTTCATGTCAGGTGTAAAGATGACTGCTTGGTGCCATCCTCGCCATATTCCGTATTCTAATGAGAACTGCATTGGAGTTAACACCTCCCGGGGACAATTTGAAGTACACAAACATATTGTCGTCGCGAAAAGTACTGCTCTTAATACAATTTTCTCCATATCAAACAAGTTAAGACTGAAATACAAACAACAATTTACATGACAGTGTCATAAAGGGAAAACAAGAGAGAGAGCGAGAAATAGTTTTCCTTGGGGAAAAGCTTTCCGTTTGTTGTTTTCACTATTAAATTGGTTTTGATTAAATATACATACATACTATAAAATTAACTAAAACATTTGACTGTGATCTTTAACAGCAATATCCCGAAGCACTGTTAGTTAGTTTAAATACAAATTATGAACCGCTTCGTTCGGGTTGAAAATCAAAACCGAGCTCTCTTGTGTTGAAACTGACCCGTTGTTACAGTTTGGTCATACAGAGGAAGTATAATATACGTTTACGTATATTTTAACAACTAGCTACATATATCCTTAGAGTATCCATCGTTAGAGTATCCTCTCCCTATTAGTTTCGTAGTTTCTGATACCCTAGATACAAGCTTCGGGCTTAGTTAGGGGTCAGTTACTATAATGAAATGATGTAGTGAATTATGTTATGATATTGTCCTTTTCTGTATATTTAACAATATTTATCCTAAATTTCATAATGATCGTTTAAGTGGTAGAGAAATAAAAAGCTAACAAATTTATATCAGATGGACTAAACTTACCTTGGGCAGTAAAAAATATTTAAATAAAGTCTTATCACGTATCTGTTGGCATAGCTTTCAAGTGTACCCACTGGCGTATTCTACCAACGAAAGCTATAAAGTATAACACGAAACTATACCCTACTTAAATAACCAATAAAACGTCATTTTGATAAATGAATTTAACTTGTGTAGGACTTCCTCTATTCAAATAGGAACAAAGTCTCACACACGACACGGCTATCTATCTGTCAAATCGATTTCAATGGGTTCCCTGTTGATGAGGTTTCATTATTGACAATGATAATGTACCTACAACGGAATACGAAACTAAACAAATAATACAAATGATTAATCAAATAGATTATGTTTTACCGTATTTGTTTTGATGTAAATTCGGTTAACAGATACATTTGTAATCCTACTAATTATAAATGGGAAAGTTAGTACCTACCTATGTTTGTGAGTTTGGATGCTTGTTACTTTTCACGCAAAACCACTGTATTGATTTAGACTTAATTTGGCACAAATGTTCCTTATAATTAAGAATAACACATAGGATACTTTTTATCCCGAAAGTCCCATGGGATTGGGATTCACGCGGGTAAAACCACGGGGCGCAGCGTTTACTGGCAGCACCTTTTACGATAAAAAGTATCCGATGTTTGATTCCTGGTTATAATATAAGGAACATATTTCTTCATAAATTTTTGTGTATTTTTAAATTATTACTAAAATTCTCAAAAATAGATATTAACTAATACTCGTCTATACGAATATAAAGCTGAAGTATGTATTTGTTTGGTTGAACACACTAATAAAGATAGTCCAATCATGAATATAATAATTTAATGTGACCAATGCTTCTTTACAGGAACCAAAAATGTCTCCATCAACTGTAACTCAGTTGTTGGATTCCCAATCATATACGGATTACGAAGAATCTAAAAATACTAAACACAATGGACATACACATATTAATTGTAAAAACAAAACTCAGCCAAATATTGATGTTTACGATATTGTGTTGAAAAAACAAAAGGAACCATCGTTTATGAAACCAGTGAGGGAATGGGAAAAAGAAATGGGATTTGTGACTCCAATTAAATGGGGGAGTTCTATTGCCATCATTTCGCTTCACGTGATTGCGTTAGGGTGGTATTTGTATGATGCATCCAATTCAATACTCCCCAAATGGCAGACAGTTGCTTTCTGTAAGTCAAATACCTCTTACATTTTGTATTTGAAAATCATATTTTTACGCACTAACTATATAGTTTAAAGCCTTTGTAACTTATATTTGATACTCCTGCACGAAAATTACACGCGTACCTATAATACGAGTACAAGAATATTACAATTAAGTACATATGATAAAACAAAACTTAGTTTACTTTTAAGTAACAAAACATCGGAATGTTTTGTTACTTAAAAGTAAATTATAGTCACTCTAAAATGTTCTCTCACTCAAGTTTACACCCGACTACCGTGAAGGCCCTACTATGATTTGTTTCTTGTTTTATGGTTGTTCTCGAGTAGTAGTAGCATTTTAGTTTTCGTACTATCTAGATTAAAAGGTATCTAGATAGTACGAAAACTAAAACGCTACTACTACTCGTAATAGGTAGGTCTTGGTGTTAACGAACTTTAAACATTATTTTCAGCATATTTCGCTGGGGAAGTAGCAGGATTTGGCGTAACGGCAGGAGCTCACCGCTACTGGTGCCATCGGTCATACAAAGCTAAATGGCCACTTCAAATAATACTAGCTATCTGCTATTCAGTAGCTGGACAGGTACTCCAAACTGTTTTTTTATAGCGTTTATAAAGTTTCCAAATAAATAATGCAAGTAGCAATCCCTGAGCTAATACTGCACTAAAGGCCAAAGTTACTCACATTGTGCTACATACAGTTGTGCCTAACTTCTTCTTTGTAAATATAAGTGCCTGTTCGTTCTATAAATTACTTAATTAGTTATAAATCACTTTCAGAACACAATTTACGAATGGGTGCGTGACCACCGAGTTCACCACAAATTTTCAGAGACCACAGCAGACCCCCATAATGCCAACCGAGGTTTCTTCTTTTCGCACGTTGGTTGGCTGATGATGAAGAAGCATCCAGATGTAATAAAAGCAGGACAGAAACTTGATTTAAGCGATATCACTAATGATCCCCTCGTTCAATTTCATACAAGGTATTATTATAATATAGTTACTTATCCATAATAATTTAATATAGTCTTATTGGACAATCAATTTTCTTTCTCTATTCAGGTATTTCTTGGTATTTAAAATATTATGCTGCTGGGTGCTGCCGATTCTAGTTCCGCGGTACATGTGGAATGAGTTATGGAGACAATCCATTCTTTCGCAAACTTTCATACGTTATGCGCTGTCGCTTAACTTCACGTGGTCAGTCAACAGCTTCGCACATTTATGGGGGAATAAACCTTACGATAAGTACGTACTAAGTATATTTTGGTAAACTTAAAATCCTAACAGATGTCCCAACTTTTTCGGTGCCTGCCTACTAACGCATCCTCCTACCTAATATCCCCGTGGATACCATTCGGTAACTAATGTCACGGTACGGTATACATATTGCCGTGACAATGGTACCCCTACAATTAGTATTAATAAGAATGATTTTGAGCTGACTAGGTAGTCGATCTATCATACCACGGATCATAAAATACTACACCTACCATCGTTTAGTCGATGCCGACCAAATAAGAAAATTTCTTACTATAAGTGTGGCACCTAAACTTGTCATACCATGCGAGCCTCACCTTTTTATTGGATTTTTGACTAACTTCGTGCTACAGTTATTCCTTTATTTTAGCAATTTACGCGGACAATACCGCGGGGTGCAGTACATAATATAGTTAGAGAGCTACAATGCACACATGCATTCGCATCTAATTAGGTAGACAGATAATACGAGAAGGTATCTAGGAATTAAAAAACCCTAAGCAATTACTTATATACCCACCTTGTCTCATTTCAGAAACATAATGCCTTCAGAAAATCGCTATGTATCAATGGTGGCGATGGGTGAAGGATGGCACAACTATCACCACACTTTCCCCTGGGACTACAAAGCGGCTGAACTCGGAGTCGGCACCAACCTTACCACCACCATACTTAACTATTTTGCCAAAATCGGTTGGGCTTACGATATGAAGCAAGCATCACCATGTCTAGTTAAATCTGTAGCGGAAAAGAAAGGAGACCCCAGGTTGCATTTTCATTAATTTTGCTTACTTTGTAATTTTGTTTAGAAAATTTAATTTAAAGCATTATTTGTACCTAATAAAGATATTTTGTATATATGTGTATAAGAATATTTTATAAATTATCTGTATTTATTTAGTTTGCAAGTTGTTATCCCTACTACTAGATGTTTACCTTCGTACACATTTCGTACATAACAACCTTAGCATGTATTAAGAGAAATCGTGTGATAATCAAAGGTATACGTACTTACGCGGGCAATTACATATTACGAACAAATTATGTCAGGAAGTACTAAGTACCTAAATAATTTATAAGATATTTAAGAAAATCGTATTCAGTGTGTAATTATTATAAGTAAGTATAGTATAAATAATTTTGTCAGGGACGGGAATCCATACTCTATCAATAGTACTTACCTACCTCATATGCATGAGTATTTTTTCACTTTCAGTTTATGTGAATTTTTGTAATAAGATTTTACACATGGGAGAGGAAATTAAATTAAAATAGTGAAAATTAAGTTGTCCTCAGCAAATGTAAAAACTGGGATTGTGGTATATTTTAAATTATTTCTAGGAAGATTGTAAATCTTTTAATACATAACAGGCAAAAATGGCTGTATCAATAAAGTATGATTAATGGATATATGATGGAAGTATTGTTTTATTTTCACCCCCAAACTCAATCAAGTAAATTCCAAATCCAATCCCCGGGGGGGGGGGGGGGGGGTGCGCCGTAGAAATCTCGAAACATTACAAGTATCGCACAGCTTTGGTAACACCACATGAGTAGACTAAAGTGGTAGCACTAAACCAATCACCAATCAACACTAATCGAAATTTAAAACCCACTCTAATAATAAAGTTCACTACTAGGTACAATGTTTTCACCAATAAACCACAACGAACTAAAAATATCTTGTTGACTCTGTAATGATGACCGACCCAATCAGAAAATCTAACTTAGGTAAATACTCAGGACTTTCGTCGACTAAACACACCCAATGTTTTGTGTTGCCGTATAAGCATATAACATGTTTTGAGGAAATCTTGCGGTAGATCTGATCCGGGAGGTTACGCAAGATACGAAAAAAATTATATGTAAACCTATACATATTGTAGTAGTATGTAAGTTCTTAGCATATTATGTGCCACTGCTTCACTTAATTGCCACGCGAAACTGATAACATTTCAATCAGCGGAACAATATTCTCGACTTCTGCGGTTGATGGTTTTAGTTAGCAAGACGGTACAACCGTACACACTGCAGGACTTACCATAAATATTGTGAAGAAAAAGCGTTTGCTGGGTGCGTAATCTCCCACTTTAGCGATTTGGCATGAATAGCAACATCTCCCGATTTGTCCTAAACCTCTTTCTGTGGGGCTATCTAAGTCGCGGGTTTTGGTCAACAAGCCTCAGTCCTTACCGAGAATATTCGACTGGATTGCGAACAGCTATCACCAAAATCTCGCGAAAAATCTGAAAAATTAAAACGAGCTCAAATGGGTATCGTCATTTGACCGATACCATCATAAAATATAAAAGTCCGAATATAGATTTCCATTACTTTCTAGCAATAAAATATATACTTAAGTACGAAAACAAAGTTTACTTACATGCATAATTTTTGTGAATAAATTAGTGAATAACTATAGCTATGTCATTGTGGACCGTGCACCGCTGAGTTGGTCGTTTTTAACGCTCTATCATCAAATAGGGGTAAGCAATTTTTATTCAACCTTTCTGTTTTTCTCACTCTGAAAATGCATAGATCGAGAGTCGAGAACGGGAAGATTCACGGTGGTTATGTGCGGCTCGCCCAGCCAGAAGGGCTGGGCCTACCCACTAAAAACACAGCCACTTGGGGTTGGTAGGTACATTGGGGTGCCGTAGGATCACCACGGGGGATATCTACCACGACACCCCAACGCCGGGCCCGCGCCCCCAGACCGGTACCGAGAGCGAGCGCCCTCCCTGACGCTGGCCCTTTGTACCAGGGTTTGGGATTATTGGGTCGATGTGGCGCCTATAGCGCCTCTTCCCGCATCTCCCAGCCCCCCTCCTGACCCTACATTAGCGAGCACAGCCAACTGCGCCTGAAATGCAGGGGTTCGCGTGCGCCGACGGGACGGCCCAGAGCCCCGGGACTCTGGACCGTCCAGAAGACGCACGAAGACGGGTGCGGTGACCCCCCTCGGCTAGTTTGCCAATGGGAACCACCGCCTCCCTTTAGGTTATCACCGCCCCATACCGGCCGATGGGGGAACTCGGTCCGGGGCATACTTAACAGGGCTATTTTTATTCAATCTGGCAACTATCAATACCAAAAACACCATTTGTGTGGATTGTAATAAAAAAACGAGCCAAGTGCGAATCGACTTGCACACGAAGGGTTCCGTACCAAAAACGACAAAAAACATGTCTGTTGTATACAACAGACAAATAAATATTTACTTATAAAAGAAATTCTCAACTGTCTAAGTTAGTACGGTTCTTGAGATACACAGCCTGGTGACAGACGGACGGACAGCGAAGTCCCGTTTTTACGTACGGAACCCTAAAATACAAATGAGAAAATATTTTAGCCTACATCTAGGAATTGAATACATTACCTAGGTAAAGTGTATACAAAATTATTTTTATAACATATTTCATACTTTGCCTAGACACCCCAGTTATTACAGATACAGGAAACTAATAATAAACTTAACAAACATTAATAACAAGCCGTTACGAATAATCACCAAACAATAGGTTCATTAAATTAAATCCGAATTGACCTATGTCGTAATTCAGTTATACTTATTAGAGGTACACTTGTAAATTACTTGGTAAAAAAAAATTACGGAATTCACTACTAAAAATTCAGATTTTAAATATTTAATGAACCTGAACCTATTGTACCTATGGTGATTATTTTGTAAAGTAGGTTAAAACTTTTGCGATCGGTTTTTTTTTGTTTACATAATTCATAATTCACATGTCAGTTACGCACTCGTATAAACCATATCTAAGTACTAGTTATGTACTCGTATACTACATATTTACTTATTTCAAAATTACTTCGAGGTTTCGACCAGATAAATACTTATTTATTGGTTTATATCCGAATGAAAAACATCACTAAAAATCTCAAGTGTTGTTTCATCACATCATTAGCATCAACGACTCACGACTCAACGGATCGACACGCAAAGAAGAAGAAGATCATCATCAACGGTCTATATACATACAGTCTGTATACCTGTCCACGGTTGATAATAGATAGTCATAATAAATAGATCTCTCTAAACTACCTAATAATTGTTTCCAGCGGAGACGCTTTTGTGCGGCCTGCAGCCAAATGTTGTGTGTTGTGTATTGACTAAAACAATTTTAAATGTTTCTTTACAGACACCACAAATGCCTCCACTAAATGTAACTCAAGAATTTGATTCCCAATCTTATACGGATTACGAAGAATCTACAAATGGACATGCACATATTAATTGTAAAAACAAAACTCAACCGAATATTGATGTTTACGATATTTTGTTGAAAAAACAAAAGGAACCATCGTTTATGAAACCAGTGAGGAAATGGGAAAGAGAAATGGGATTTGTGACTCCAATTAAATGGTGGAATTGTATTGCCATCATTTCGTTACACGTGATTTCGGCGATGTGGTTTTTTTTAGAAATATACAATTCATATATTCCCAAATGGCAGACTTTTGTTTTTGGTAAGTAAGACTACTTTTACTACAACTATGTTCCACAGGTGAACATAATTGCCCTAAATTAGGACAATCCTATGAAAACTATGTTCACCTTCCAGAAGGGACAGTTTTGCTGGGAACTACCAAGCATAGCCTTTTCCATAGCACGCAAGACGTCTCTGAGCTTTCTTATAAGTCATGATAGTCATCATTCTGCCAAGACTTTTATGTGTCGTCGACAAATCGAAGGTGACTGATGTATTCGTCATTGTGGTCAACCCAAAATGAAGTTATTTTAGAGTAGTGGTAAACTGTTCTAAGAACATGAGTGTTGCCTTCTCGGGTTCAACTAAACTAAATAAATATTTTCAGCGTATTTCACGTCACAAGTAGCAGGATTTGGCGTAACGGCAGGAGCTCACCGCTACTGGTGCCATCGGTCATACAAAGCTAAATGGCCACTTCAAATAATACTAGCTATCTGCTATTCAGTAGCTGGACAGGTAGGTCCGAGGCCTGAGGCTATTTCCATACATATAATTTATTGGTACTTAATTTATTTCGTTTAAATTTTATTGGAACAATAAATATAAGAGTCCACAATTCTCCAAATAGTTCATTCATTGCACAAAAATAGCTAAGTATATATACTTAATACGTTTTTTCCAACCCTTATAATTAGTCAATCAGTGTAGTGTCCTACAAAATACTTAATTAGTAAATCACTTTCAGTACACAATTTTCGAATGGGTGCGTGATCACCGAGTTCACCACAAATTTTCGGAGACAACAGCAGACCCTCATAATGCCAACCGAGGTTTCTTCTTTTCACACGTTGGTTGGCTGATGATGAAGAGGCATCCGAATGTAATAAAAGCAGGACAGAAAATTGATTTAAGCGATATCACCAATGATCCCATCATCCAATTTCATACAAGGTTTAATACTGACCGTTTTTTTTAAATGGGCATGGTAGATCAAATACGAAATTATAAGACCAGCTTTTTTCTTTTTCGGTTTTTGTTTAATTTTCAATTTATGCACTTTTAAGTTATTTTTATTTCTTAAGTTTTACTTTTTTGCAATACGTTATTGTAACACCAATTTTATTAATTTTTTTAGGTATTTCTGGATATTTAAAATATTATGCTGCTGGGTGCTGCCGAGTCTAGTTCCGCGGTACATGTGGAGTGAGTCGTGGAGGCTATCAATTCTGTCGCAAGCCTTCATACGGTACATATATACCCTTCACGCCACGTGGTCAGTCAACAGCTTCGCTCACTTATGGGGGAGTAAACCTTACGATAGGTAGGTACATTCTTAATTGTTTTATAATTATTGATAACCGACATCAAAAGAAGAGGAGGTTCTATGTTTGACTGTGTAAATGTTTTATAAGTAAATAAGTATTGTTCACCAATTTCTCCGTCAAATGTAGGCCGTTCTTGACGTCACATTTCTCGCGATGTGAACAACGAACCAATAGAAGAGGTAGGTATCGACGACATATCATGAAGGAGAAGACTGACTAGACTGATGTGAATTACAGATCTCCTTAGGATCGCTTGGAGTGTGTTTATTTGGATCGCCGATACAAAATCGAAATGAATTTAATATCTACCTTTTGTCATTTCAGACACATTAAGCCTTCAGAAAATCGCTATGTATCAATGGTGGCGATGGGTGAAGGGTGGCACAACTATCACCACACCTTCCCCTGGGACTACAAAGCGGCTGAACTCGGAGTCGGCACCAACCTTACCACCACCATACTTAACTTTTTTGCCAAAATCGGTTGGGCTTACGATATGAAACAAGCATCTCCGTATCTAGTTAAATCTGTAGCGGAAAAAAAGGGAGATCATAAGTTGCATTAATTAGTCTTTCTTACTTTTAATTATATTTATATATAAAATTATCCTGATTTGAAGATTTTATTTTATTTATTTAAAGCATAAGAACTTTCTACCTAGTAAAAATGTAAAGAATCTTTCATATGTTTTATTACTTCACAAATTGTTATCCCTCCTACTAGACTATATTTACCTTCGCGCACATCTCGTACATAGGTTTTTTGGAAATAGTTCCTTGCCAAGTTTCTAGGCATTTTTTTTAGATTCTGAGTTACAATGGGGATCCCAGATTGACGGTCTTTCAGGGAGGCTGATTTCTGCTGCGTATGCTGTTCGTAAAGTTAGAGAACTAACAGACGTAGGAACGGCAAGAATATTTTGATTCCTCTCACAGTATTTGTCTTTTAGCATTTTTCTGGTTGGCCGCGGACTTAGAATCAGGATTTATTGGTATAAATAAGAATAATATATCGGAATAAAAAAATCGCAATTCCGACAATTTTTTTTATGATCAAAAAAGCGCAATTCGTGCTATTTTTAATTTGGGGTCGCAAACGTTTTAATACATGTCATGTCATATTCTTGCTGTACCCTCTTTGTACATATTATATTTGAAAATATTTTGTTTCTATGTTGGGAAACATCGAAGTAATTTTAAAGTAAATGGCGATCTTCATAATGTGATAAATGTAGTCGCGTTGTCGGTGATGTTCAATATTGAAAACTGACGTATTTAGATGGCACAGAACAATTGCATCGATTTTTTAATTAACAATCTGTCGGTGGGGTCTCATCTCAGCGAAGAGGCATATTTCCAGAAAATACTGTCGACGATTTGCTTCCAAACATTTGTGACCAAAGTACGCATACCGAAGCAACAAAAGTTTGAGGTGTATTGGTGCAGGTATGATAAGTATATTTACTTTATTTAGAAAAGTACTAGTAATCCAAGTAACAAAGAGTGATTATACATCCAAAATTAAAACGCTAAACAGTGACACAAATACTTTATAAGAATTTTCATCTTGCCTTTCTGCGATACGAGTATATCCGACTTCATATTGTTATTAAGCTCTATTAGTAACATAATATTCAATTATATAAGTAGAACTGTATGTTACTAATAAAGTTACAGCTTTGAAGCTGCGTTATAATGTTTTTCAATAATACCATTTTATTACGTCTTATCTCTATAACAGATGTCCAGTAACAGGGCTATAGGCCTATCTAATATATAAAATTCTCGTGTCACAGTTTTCGTTGCCATACTCCTCCGGAACGGCTTGACCGATTCTCATGAAATTTTGTGAGCATATTCAGTAGGTCTGAGAATCGGCCAACATCTATTTTTCATCCCGAAATTCCTACGGGAACGGGAACGGGAACTACGCGTGTGAAACCGCGGGGCGCAGCTAGTATTGCTATATAATTATTTCAGCTATGTAACTTTTATAGTTTAGTTATGTATTGACGGCGGCGCACAGCAACATGTTATCACGTCACCTTTTGTTTCTAATTGATTAAAGTTCCCATGTTTTCTTGTACGAGTATAATTAATGCATTGAGTATATATCAGACATTTTAACTTCTTTACAATATTAAGGAGCTTATAACACGAATGAAGCGTGTGAAAAAGAATTCAGTCAGGGTTCCGTAGAAAATGCTATGATTTTTAATTAAAAATATATAAATAAAACGAAAATAACAAGATAAGCTTATTTAACGATTGCCTACTACTGATTCTAGTCTAGCATACAAATGTACCTATTCAAAGAGACAATATCTGTACCTAAGTCCCTCTTCAATTAGTTACTACTAACCCTACAATGCTTTATTTTAGGTAGAGACCTATTGTCATTACTGACTGCCAACTCGCTTATAAAGTTTATATGTAACATATTTTTGTTACTTGGGAAGTATACGAGTATTGTGTTGGCCTTTATAACTGGTATACTTGGAAAAATCAATTATTTCGTTAATTTCATATATGGGTGCCCGATCATTTGACAAAAAACACATGATAAATTTTCATTTGTCAAAAGTATATACAATGTACTTGATAAATGTATTATTTGACAAACTTTTGTTTAATAAACTATTAATTAGTTAGACAATATATTTTTCAACACACTTGCTCATAAAGGGGCTCTTATTTGTGCAAAAACAGTTGAATAATGACACGCTTGATTCACTAGTGAGTTATAGATTTTTTTTTAAATTGTTTAGTTTTAAAAAAGTTTTGATACCAAAAAAAATCGTGTCCATATATTTTAAAAACAAACTTCAACTATGTTGCCTTAACTTTTAATCGAATGAATGAATGAATGGAATCGACCATAGACCTACCAAAAGTAAGGCAACAAAGTTGAAGTTTGTTTTTAAAATGTATGGATACGATTTTTTTTGGTATCGAAACTTTTTTAAAATGAAAGCAATTTAAAAAAAACAATCTATAGAAGAGGCAACAAGAAGTTTTAAAGGCTATCGCGATGTGTGGTCCTCAAAGAATTCCTTAATGACTATATTTTCGTATTTTAGTGTTCCGTACCCAAAGTGTAAAACGGGATCCTATTACTAAGACTTTGTTGTCTGGCCGTCCGTCTGTCTGTTACCAGACTGTATTTTAAGAACCGCGATAGCTAAACAGTTAAAATTTTCACAAAGTATGTAGGTATATCTGTTGCCGCTGTAACAACAAATATACGAGTATATACAACAAACGCGATTATTTTGCCTTTTTTTTGCTCGATATCAATACTACTGTTGTTTAGCTAGTCATTCGTACGGAACCCTTCGTGCGCGAGTCCGACTTGCACTTATCCGAAATCCTTTTTGCTCTTAATAAACAATAAAACTACTTCATTGTTGCAGTTTCGTTAAAATTATGATGATAATATAAAAAATACCATCTGAGAAAAAATATAACAATAAAAATATATGCACTATCTTACTATGGTAATAAATTTAAAACATAATGTTATAAACTGAAATTACCCAAATATGAGCTGTAAATGGTCTCTCACTGTGGACCGTGCACCGCTCTGAGCTGGCCGTTTTTAACGTTCTATCATCAAAGGGGTAAGTAATTCATTGTCATTGATGTATGATTACATTCAGAAGACTAAGTGATATGTTGACTTGGTTTGGTTAAAAAAGAAGCTTTAGGTTTTTTTTAAAGTACGAGTATTTTACAAACGAGTACATTTTCTGATCTTGTCACATTAATTAATTTTATCTACTCATGTACTGAAACGGTGTTTGTTATTATAATAAAAAAACGATATAAAGTTATTTTTTTCAATATCCAATTTTATTTTTACACATTTACGTAAAAGAATGAATGTCATTTTTTTATTTCGTGAAATAGTAGAATAGGTACATACATACCCGTTATTTGAAACTCTACCAGAGTATAATCGCAATCCGTACTTTTTTTACATAACTGTGCAACCGAGTTCAAACATTTTACAAATACCTATTTTACAAGATAAAATTATTAATTATTATTGTAATCGATAAATAGGATATCCAAGCTACGGATACAAACAATTAAATTAAAAGCGCAAAAGCGCAATCCAAATACTTACATATTTTATGAAGGAGCTTTTCCTTTCGTACGGACGCACCTAAACTATTGATCAAGGCTTTGGCTGGCACCGACTCCAGACCAGAATTAACTAATTACATATTGTAAATAAGTATTAAGTATAAAGATTTTTCTTTTCTTGTCTCCGCTCACGCCGGCTGAGGTCTGAGGCGACCTTAAGTGTATTAACTAATTATTTATCAATAACAATTAATATGACCAAGTTTCTTTACAGGAAACACAAATGCCCCCATTAAATGTAACTCAAGATTTTGATTCCCAATCGTATGGAAAATATAAAGAATCTACAAATGCTAAGCACAATGGCCATACACATATTAATTGTAAAAACAAAAATCAGCCGAATATTGATGTTTACGATATCTTGTTGAAACCAGTGAGGGAATGGGAAAAAGAAATGGGATTTGTGACTCCAATTAAATGGCAGAATTGTATTGCCATCATTTCGCTTCACGTGATTTCGGCGGTGTGGATTTTTTTAGAAATGTACAATTCGTATGTACCCAAATGGCAGACTTTAGCTTTTGGTAAGTTTGCCTATAGTCCACTGCTGAAGCCTGTCCTAGTTGCTTTCAGCGAGGACAGTTTTGCACGGCCTGCAATCAACGGTTTTCTGCAATCAACCTTTACCAAGTCATCCATCCATTAGGTAGATCCCACGCTGAAAGATGATCTCCATTGGAGAACCTTGCTGCCCTATAAGCTGACATGTATCTGCTATGTGGCCTGCCCATTGCTAATTTAGAGCACTAAACCACTGGGCTATCCATGTCCTAACCCTCTCTGTAATGGTTCCTGTATTGGTTCTGTACTTGTACCAACATATCGGCGTTATTATACTTCAATATTTTGTTTGTAGAGCTTTAGAAGATAGGAGGTAAGTGTCACCTCTCACCATGATTCACTCATCACATTTTAAGAAAAGTCACTTTTATTTTTACCTGAACAAAATTAACTACTGGAGTAGTGAAAACTGGTCTTCGCAAAAGAATGCGAATATGTGTGCAACGCAGGGGCCGACATGTCAAACATGAAATTTAAAGACTCAAAAATGGTGTATGTAGAACTTAAAAGTTTAATAAGTTTAGTATCTTGCTCTGTACGCTGACCCTCTGTATTGTTTTATTTATCCTCCCCAGTAGCCTATAAAACTACATGTTTTGTACAAAGTTTCGATAAAACCCTAGATTGTTATACCTCGTTGGATAGCTGATGAAACGTAGATATATTTAGGCATATCTACCAAACAGGTGCTATTTTTTTTTTCTAGATATCCTTGAACGAAAAATAACTTTCTGATTTGTATTATTTTTTTATAAGTTGTAATCGTCTACAACTACTTATTTATTCATTTTAGGTACAATATTTGTTATTGGGGTCTCTAAGCACCTTATTTTAAACGTTAAAATCAAGTAATAGTAATAATAAGACATACGCATTTAAAAATATCTAAGCTTATATCCGAAGATTTTTATAAAAACAAATAAATTGAAATATCTCGAAAACGGTAAGGTTTAGGGTAGGGTGTCTCATGGTGAAATCAGTCAGAAACGATCTAAACTACACGCCCTTGACGGGAATAGGTCGACTTAACCAGTAACCCTGTATACTTATAATATACTTACTAATATTATAATATTATAAGTGTGATCTAGCACTTTTGTGATTTTACTAAACTAAATAAATATTTTCAGCATATTTCACGTCACAAGTAGCAGGATTTGGCATAACGGCAGGAGCTCACCGCTACTGGTGCCATCGGTCATACAAAGCTAAATGGCCACTTCAAATATTACTAGTTATCTGCTATTCAGTAGCTGGACAGGTAGGCTATTTCCATTTTCAGTAAGTACTTATAACTATTATTACTTAGCTATGAATTATATTGGAACCAATAAATAAGTAGGTATACTTATTCTCTAAAATCAAATATTATAACGAAGACGTTTGGACCGAATGCTCGATTACTGTATTGTATGGGCCCATGTGATTGGCTAATTTTGAAATTAAAATTGACCTGCACTCATAGTACAAAAAAAACAAAAAAGTAAGGGTCGGCTCATATCTGACAAAAAATGCGTCGCGTACCTATTATCGGTTGAGTAACACCAGAACAGACAATTATATGAGAAACATTAAACCTTTTCATCCCACCACCTCGGAAAGTGTGTTTTAAATCCTCGATATCTGGGGTAGTATGTAAGTAGAAGTAAGAAGTATCGGGATCGCTGTAGACAGCCCCCGCGGGACCCAAGGCATTTTCGCTAACTGGGAGTAAAAGTCGTTTTTGCGCTCTAGAGGGTAAAGTAAATTTGAATTTAGAACCTCGTGTGCACTATAGACAAGCCAAAGCAGTCGTGAAACAACGGGGACCGCCACCGTTGGTTTCCATGAAACAGAGAACTAGGCATCTCTTTCTCATGTATTGCCATTACATTTTAACTTGCTTTAATATAGGCAAAAAATAATCGTTTAATTTGACTAACACAATCTATTAAATATTCAATGCTTTATTATATCGTTAGAAACCTAATTATATTGTTTCAAAACATTACACACAAACAAAGATAGACTATAGTGCTCTCAGTACCATACTTATGTAAATAAATAAAAACACAAAAATGGTATTTTATAAATTTATTATTAAATACATAATATAGTGAAAAAAATAAGTCATAGATTTGGATAGTGCGCACGCAGTATTATTTCGGTCCAGACTGTACACCCTTTGCTAACCCGTCTCACTACACCGTCTAACTTGTATTTCATTTAAATCTGCTTGCTCCTCTGTCAATTAAAAATAATCTGAAAAAAAAAGAAGTTATCTTTACTTACTTATGTAAAGTTTGACAAGCTGTAGGTCCCCCCCCCCCCCCCCCAATAATCCTTTTATGTTAATCAAATATAAGTAAATGTTTCTCTTGGGCGAGAATCGAACTCGTAACCTTCGGCATAACAGGCAGGGTCACCACCAAATACACCACTGTAGTCTTTGACTCGGTCGTCAATCAAGAATTGTTATTGGGTATTTCACGAACTTCGATAAGTTACGTAAATTCACCTTTACCTTTTGTCAAAAAATATTATTTTAAGCCACTGTATGTTGTTTTTTTATTTTGTGCTTTTGACAATAAAAGTATTTTTATTTATTTAAATCATTACAAACTCTATTGATTTTTATTATTAACTTACTTACCTAATTTACTGTAATGAAAAATATGTCGAGAATTTAACTAAGAACTGACAACACAAACCTGTAACAGTCAAAATCCATATGTGTATTTAGTTTTAAGGAAATAAAGTGACCAGCTGCTTACTTTTTTCTATAATCCATTAGTCATCCTTTAGAATAGTATGTGGGGCATCACTTTTACATGATTTTAGATTATTTAATATTTTAAATTTATAAATAAAGATTTAAAACACGGAGCACTTGATACTAAAGACACTGACAGTGAATAAATGCCATTTTGACATTGTCACCGAGTTTCCAATTTCTGCCGTTTCACGGGACAAGCGGTCAACCTATAAGTGTGATGACATTTTGAATTCACAAACTATCATACAACTTTTTTTATTAAAAAATCAAACTCGGGACCTTCTTGGTGTACCAGACTTACTTATTTTTTAATTTGCTTTGCGCGTGATATTTTCTTTTCATGTAATATTGTGATTGTTTTATGTTTCCATTTAGTAGTTTCCTCGCTGAGGGGGGATGAAAAATAATGTGTTGCACTCGAGTGCAAACAATTTTTAACCTTGTGCTCTTTTGACTCCCTCGCTAACGCTCAGGATTCTTATTTGGAATCCCTCACTGCGCTCGTGATTCAATTTTAGAATCCTTCGCTGGCTCGGTCCTCAACTGGAGCCCCGGTTAAAAAGCAACTTTGCACTCTTGTATAATAAATAACTATTGACACTTATCCGCTGATGCGTTAGTGCGTCAAGCGTTCAGCGTCTGTTCCGTTTCCGTCAACACTTTGTCAGCCGACACGTAACAACCGCTCTCTCAACTGAATAGACGCGCAATAATGTGGCAGAACGAAGATACACCCGACGCATCTTCTGTCAAATACAAACATCCTATTTGACCGAATAGACGCGACCGATGATACGCTCGACGCATCTTCCGTCAATGTGAACCGACCCTTAGTTTTATTCACGACAAATATCTAATTCTAATTGAAGTATTTGTACTCGTATTCAATAGTATATTGAAATGCAAATATCTTAGCTACGATATCCATAACTTAGGGTAAAAATAATTGCACATAAATGTGTACTTAACACAGCACACTAAAATGACACCAAAATGATTGGTGGCCACTAAAAACAAAAATGACGCTGCAGGCCACTAGTCCATACAAAGTTACCCAAACCCCTTTGATAATTTTTAAGTTCATTAAGACCCGAAACTCGATAATTGACGGTTTTTGTACTTTTTGATCTAGTCATATTATATGAAAAGCGTATTTTATAAACATGCTTTTAGGTAATAATTAAAGGAAATATTGTCATCTAAAAAATAATCAGAGAAAAACAATATTATACAGAAAACTTATAAAATATATCAAGAAAACTGAACATATGTTTTCTGAATTTCACTTTTAGCATTAACTTCCATGCCTTCGGATTCTAGTAATTCGACCAATTTAGCACTAAAAATTAAACAAACTTAAAGTCCAGATCCTTATTAAGGAAATACTCATAGGAAAATTTAATTGTTATTATAATTATTATTGAAATCGAAAAAAATATAAAGTTAGAATTTGTAAAAATCACACTCAAGAAAATCGTAATTTACGTTGATAAATGATGCTCAAAACGTTATTAAAATTACCTCAAATAATAAAAGAATATTTTCTACAACAATTATACTAAAAAAAAAATCTCTAAAACAAATAGTCTTTTTTTCTACAAATATTTTAAAATCATCATAAAACTACTATAAAATCGGACGCACGAAACAATAAAATTCAAATCAGTCTGCCGCGAGGCTTTTTAGAGAGAGGACGTATCGCTCCTACCGAGCGTTTGACCTTTGCGGCGCGTACGAATTTTATGCGATAACTCATCAACATGTTTTGATACTCGATAATAATTTTTGTTTTATAATTTGAATTATTTATTAAAAAAAAATATTAACATTTATGATAACAAATAATGTTTTAGAAATAATGAGCAATAAAACAACATTATTTTAAACCGACTTCCAAAAAGGAGGAGGTTCTCAATTCGGCCGGTATGTTTTTTTTTATGAATATGTTCAACGATATCTCCGTCAATTCTGTACCGATTACTAAAATTCTTTTTTTATTCAAAAGAATGGACTTGCCGTTTGGTCCCGTGTCAAGGAAACCAGGATCTAATGATGGCATTCTAGAGAAATTGAGAGGAACTTTAGAAAATCGTGGGGTGATTAGTGCATTTGTTAAGTTTTTCGTTAATTATCTTAAAGCATTATAATTAAATGAAGGTTTGGAGTCGATCTGATGATGGACCTGGAAGATAGTCGAGGGAACTCTTCAACGACTAACAGCAGTTACCTCGTGTTTGGGCTTGATTAATTTGTATCGATGAGACCTTTACAACCAGATAGGTTGTGACACTCAAAAGTAATAAAAAAAAAGACATTAAAAGCTGAAAAGTATAAAATAACAAATATTTAATTTAATACACCTTTTATGCGATGCTAATTTATACTTTTGTGTGTATGTTACCTATTGATAAGTGTGAAGTCGGTGCCAAGCCTCAAAGAAATAAAACTATTAGAAAAATAAACTACAAAATTATAATTCGAGATGACCGTTAACGAACGTTTGCCCGCTTGGATTGGTCGCATTTTTATTTTATTTATGTGCTACATCGCATAAGAGGTATTACATTACATATTTGTTATTTTATACTTTTTAGTTTTTGAAGTCGGTTTTTTTTAACAAAAAAGGAAACTAAATAATTTAGAAAGTCCTGCTTTTAGCGCTAAAAGGTTGTCCCGATAATATATGTTGTACATATACAGACGAGGCATTTTTCAAGTAGGCGTGGATGACGATATTCAAAACTATAAGGAAAGGAATATCGAAAATTTCTAGCGATTTTAATAAAAACTAAAACTGCAATTAGTATATGAAAAATCAATACCCCATTATGGCAAAAAATATATTATTCACAAGTAAGTTATAGATTTTTTTTTACTCGTATGTTGCTTTGTTTTTAAAAAGTTTCGTTACTTACCAAAAAAAAATCATGTCTTATTTTAAAAACAAAAAACTAAGTATTTGTTTTATTCATTATTCCTTGTTGTGAATAATGGAATATCGAATCGAAAGGTATTACGTAAATTATATCTAATCATATACTACCTTCTACGAATCGTAAAAAAAAATATACTCGTATTTATACTTTTGTCAATAACTTTAACACAATTTATAATTTCCAATGGATCAAAACCGTTCGGCCGGAGTATTCAGAGCGAGCGCGCCGTCACCACATAGACAGTGTGCATGCGGACACGCGTGCGCGTCTGTGTGAGTGAAATTTGAGTTGTCGCGCGGTAGATCACGGCTCGTAATAGAGATTTTTACAAAATACAATTTTTCCAACCCCTGAATATAGTCATAATATGTAGGACATATGCACAACATGGATAATAAAATAGTTACTTACTTACTATCATTTTCAGAACACAATTTACGAATGGGTGCGTGACCACCGAGTTCACCACAAATTTTCGGAGACCACAGCAGACCCCCATAATGCCAACCGAGGTTTCTTCTTTTCACACGTTGGTTGGCTAATGATGAAGAAGCATCCGGATGTAACAAAAGCAGGACAGAAAATTGATTTAAGCGATATCACCAATGATCCCATCATCCAATTTCATACAAGGTTTACTACTGACCGATTTTTTTAAATGGGCATGATAGATCAAATACGAAATTATAAGACCAGCTTTTTTCTTTTTCGGTTTTTGTTTAATTTTCAATTTATGCACTTTTAAGTTATTTTTATTTCTTAAGTTTTACTTTTTTGCAATACGTTATTGTAACATCAATTTTATTATTTTTTTTTTTAGGTATTTCTGGATATTTAAAATATTATGCTGCTGGGTGCTGCCGAGTCTAGTTCCGCGGTACATGTGGAGTGAGTCGTGGAGGCTATCAATTCTGTCGCAAGCCTTCATACGGTACACATATACCCTTCACGCCACGTGGTCAGTCAACAGCTTCGCTCACTTATGGGGGAGTAAACCTTACGATAGGTAGGTACATTCTTAATTGTTTTATAATTATTGATAACCGACATCAAAAGAAGAGGAGGTTCTATGTTTGACTGTGTAAATGTTTTATAAGTAAGTAAATTGTTCACCAATTTCTCCGTCAAATGTAGGTCGGTCTTGACGTCATATTTCTCGCGATGTGAAGAACGAACTAATAAAAGACCTGTCGACGACATATCATGAAGGAGTAGACTGACTAGACTGATGTGAATCACAGATCTTCTTAGGATCGCTTGGAGTGTTTATTTGGATCGCCGATACAAAATCGATCGACCGGGCTTGACCCAACTACAAATATAAAGTTCATTTGTTGCAAAAAGTTGCTACCATTCCGCGCCAACCCGGGGAATATTTTTATATCTTGCCATATCCTTAATGTGTGGTAGATACCTATTACCATTGCGGAGTTGCGAAGACTGTTACCACTTATTATCGGCTTAAAGAATCTCAATGATGAATTTAATATCTACCTTCTCTCATTTCAGAAACATAATGCCTTCGGAAAATCGCTATGTATCAATGGTGGCGATGGGTGAAGGGTGGCACAACTATCACCACACCTTCCCCTGGGACTACAAAGCGGCTGAACTCGGAGTCGGCACCAACCTTACCACCAATATACTCGACCTTTTCGCAAAAATGGGTTTGGCATATGATATGAAACAAGCATCTCCATATCTAGTTAAATCTGTAGCAGAAAAAAAGGGAGATCCTAATTAGTTGTTGTATCAATAAAGGATTTAAAGATAATCATGTATAGTTTAATAAAATAATATGTATGAAGTTAAAGTATTAGGTCTTTAGTTTTTTTTTATATATTACTATAGGTTGTAGCATGGCAAGGTGGCTATTGACGACTAAGTTAAACTGATCAGTCCAGACATAAAGCTGAGGCGTCACTGCGAACTAGATTTTCCCACTGGAATCTGGATCGCTCTGGTGATTGACGACCATATTATATTTGGATGGATGCCAGTTCTACTGATCAGTTAAACTGACTCGTCAATGGCTGCATTTAACTGTAGTGCATCTGACTATGTTAGCGACATTTAGTAACAACTTCTATCACTTTTGTCATACTTTAGAACACCCTTATTAATACTTAGCAATAACAAATACAAAATAAAATCTGCAAGAATTTATTTACGCATACATACATTCAAAAATAAAAAGAGCAAACAGCATTACAGCACCTAGTAATTTTATACGACATTACAGATAGAAACGAAAATATATTTCTATTTTAAAATATAAATAATATGAAAAGAACAAAAAATAAACCTTTTTATATAATATGTAACAACATGCTTTCATAAACGAAATATTTATTTATAAAGGTATATATGTATACTTAAATCAATTTACATAATAACTTAAGTATAATAACATCACAAATAAACTTGTTATGTACCTAATTTTAAACCTCCTACTGAAGTTTATGTCTATATTTAGGGCTTGAATCTAATTAATTGCATCTAAAATGCTCAAAGGCTACTTTGAACTCAAATATACAACATAGATAGAGTACAATAATAACAACAAGTTAAAATATATCTGACATTGGAAAATACAAAGTTTGCATGCAAGACTTAGCACATTTGAGACATTTAATTAATTAAGACTGCTTATCATTAAACTAAAATATGACTGTTCATCATTGTGTTTGTAGTAAACACTGTTGTGATTAAATTCTCAGTTTGATAAGCATTGTGCAACCATTCATACTTTTTGGAAAGTTAAAAATTTACAACAATCTGCCACACAATGTCAACGGACCTCTGATTCCGAATTCAATGTGTAAGGCCATCAATTGTAAAAAAGACACACCATACAATTCAATGATCACTATTAAATAGAAGATACAGAATTAAGACATACACACAAATCAAACATTACCAAAAGCTCATAAAAGCCTTCACAAATGCACACACAAGCTTATATAATTACAAAATGTGTCTTCATTGTGCTTGAAAACTAGTGTCTGGCAGCAATCTCAGTCTTTGATTAAAGTAAAAAGATCTTTCTTGGGCTTTATATTATTTCCAGATATTTCTGTCAACTTAGATTCTTTAGCAGGTCTAGCATTTTCATCTTTTGATGGTTTTCTTTTCAAACTAACTGTTTTGTTAGTATACAGACTATCATTGCTATCACTGTTAGATGGTTTTCTTTTCTTAGCTTTTGTGATAATGAGATCAAGATCAGAAGAGTCATCATCGAACCCAGAGTATATAGGAACAGATCGGCCACTTCTTGTGGACCTTATTGGTTGTACTCTCGTTGATTCCTCCACAATTTGTATTGGTGGGGGCCATGTTGCGAAGTTAGCAGATTGACGAGCCTGGCCATAGTTGTTTATTGACATGAGTTTAATATAAACGGCAAGAGTGCGTGCCTTCTCAGCTTGTGTTAAAGTGCCCGGCAACAGACTCCATGGCATGCGCCTGTCCTTCACATTCAAGTATCTCCTTTTTAATGTCTTCACTGTAGGATCATTTTCTTCTGGGCTGCTTTCTATTACCTGTATAAGTATAAAAAAAAATATTAGATTAACAGAGTGGACCGATTTTGGGAAAATAAACAAAGGTCCAAATTAACAAATGCATTTAGTTTTCTCAGAGTCAGATAAATGAGTATGATGTGTATTATTCGAAATTGATTTTTGTTTCATTTTAAACCATCATGATCACATTTCTAAACTATGTTACTTTAGATAAATTTATACACTCACAATTTTAGAGTTTTCTCTGACCAATTCTTCTTCAGAATTAGTTGATTTAGAATTTCTGAGGGCTCTAAGAAGGTCACTCATTTCTTCTTTGGTAAGATTTTCTTCCATTAAACCAAATTCTGTAAAGAAGGTAAAATATTATTTTATTAATCTACCTCCATTATATATAGAATAAATTGTCTGTAGGTAGGTAAGTACCTAATAATTATTTTATAACTAGATTCAGAAAATATTTACGTAGATAACATTAGTATGCCAAAATATAACAGGTATGTACATAATGTAAATAAATAATAAATCAGTATTATTTTCTTTTTTTTAGTAATTAACTAAAAACTAAAATTGAAAGAAATAGGAATTACATACCAGTTAGTTCACTTTTCATGTTTTTAGTTTCAGAATCACAACTATCATCAGAGGATAAAATGGAATCCATGGTATCGCAAATAATAATTTCGGTTCCAGGATTTCCAGACCAGACGAAGCTATAAAATTCTTTGTATATATCAATGCATGTATGCAGTCAAATAAAACGACTAATCAATAGATATTAATTGCTATGTTATAAAAACAGACGCATATTTATATTTGATACAAAAGAGGACTCTTTTTTACACTTTGTTTTTCAAGATTTGTTTTATTTTTATTTTGAAATGTCAATGCCATAGGTCTCTTTGACAAATGACAATGACAATATGGATGACTTCGTGTTACCAGCTAACAGAAAAGTTTTACAAGTGAATTAAATGACAGTGAATGTGTTCCCTACCGTGTTCAAGATTTATTACAAAACAAGAAATATTTTAGTGCCCTTAAGTTTATCTGTAATCATGAAGTTATAGGTAAAAATGGAGTTCACGCTTCGAATACCTACTTGAAGTACCTATGTATCACTATCGCGCTCTCTGTGGGCAGACTCTTTCTAACTAAGGTAACCTCTAGAAAGAGAGAGTCTGCAAAGTCAACACTAAAAAGAGAGATCGGCCCACAGAGACGTAGGTATTTGACTCAAGCTGTTGTTCCAAGTGTGGAAAAGATTGAAATGAAAACAAGAAAATTCAATGTCATAACAGCGATGTGACTATACAGGGTTATTGGTTAAGTCGACCTATTCCTGTCAAGGGCGTGTAGTTTACATCGTTTCCGACTGATTTCACCATGAAACACCCTACCCTAAACCTAACCGTTTAAGAGATATTTCAATTTATTTGTTTTTATAAAAATCACCGGATCTTTGGCTATAAGCTTGGATATTTTCAAATGTGCATGTCTTATTATTACTATTACTTGATTTTTACGTTTATAATAAGGTGCTTTGTGACCCCAATAACCAATATTGTACCTAAAATAAATAAATAAGTAGTTGTAGACGATTAAAACTTTTAAAAAATAATAACAATCGGAAAGTTTATTTTTCTTTCAAGGATATCTGGAAAAAAAGATATGACACCTGTTTGGCAGATATGCCTAAACATATCTACGTTTCATCGGCTATCCAACGAGCTATAACAACCTAGGGTTTTATCGAAATTTTGTACAAAACATGTAGTTTTATAAGCTACCGGGGAGGTTAAATAAACCAATAGGTCAGCATACAGAACAAGTTACTAAACTTTTAAGTACTACACACACCATTTTTGAGTCTAAATTTCATGTTCGACATGTCGGCCCCTGCATTGCACACATCTTCGCATTATTTTGCAAAGACCAGTTTTCACTACACCAGTAGTAATTTTGTTCTTATTTCATTGGCCGCATTAATGATTCTGTCTCTCAGTACTTCAATTGATGAAATTGGGTTGAGCTCACTGTACATGAGACTCTTTATTTACCCCCACGCATAAAAATCCATGGGGGTTAAGTCCGGACTTCTGGCTGGCCAGGGTATAGGCCCACTTCGTCCAATCCATTTGTTTGGATAAAACTTCTCCTGGGCTGGGCAGGGCAGGCATCATGCTGAAACCACATGTCTTGAATAAGATTGAGTGGCAAATCATCAAATAGATCATTTAAGTCTTCTCGCAGGAAATTTTCATAGTTTTTCCCATTTAAATTGTCGGGGAGAAAGTAAGGCCCAATTGAATGATTGGAAATAATGCCCATCCACACATTCAGGCAAATCGGTTGGACGAAGTGGGCCCATATCCTGGTCAGCCAGAAGTCTGGACTTAACCCTCATGGATTTTTATGCGTGGGTACCCCCACGCATAAAAATCCATGCGTGGGGGTACATAAAAAGTCTCGAGTACAGTAAGCCCAACCCAATTTCATCAATTGAAGTACTGAGAGACAGAATCATTAATGCGGCCAATGAAATAAGAACAAAATTAACTACTGGTGTAGTGAAAACTGGTCTTCGCAAAATAATGCGAAGATGTGTGCAATGCAGGGGCCGACATGTCGAACATGAAATTTAGACTCAAAAATGGTGTGTGTAGTACTTAAAAGTTTAGTAACATGTTCTGTATGCTGACCTATTGTTTTATTTAACCTCCCCGGTAGCCTATAAAACTACATGTTTTGTACAAAATTTCGATAAAACCCTAAGTTGTTATAGCTCGTTGGATAGCCGATGAAACGTAGATATTTTTAGGCATATCTGCCAAACAGGTGTCATATCTTTTTTTCCAGATATCCTTGAAAGAAAAATAAACTTTCCGATCGTTATTATTTTTTAAAAGTTTTAATCGTCTACAACTACTTATTTATTTATTTTAGGTACAATATTGGTTATTGGGGTCACAAAGCACCTTATTATAAACGTAAAAATCAAGTAATAGTAATAATAAGACATACGCATTTGAAAATATCCAAGCTTATAGCCGAAGATCCGGTTATTCTTATAAAAACAAATAAATTGAAATATCTCTTAAACGGTTAGGTTTAGGGTAGGGTGTTTCATGGTGAAATCAGTCGGAAACGATGTAAACTACACGCCCTTGACGGGAATAGGTCGACTTTACCAATAACCCTGTATAAGTGAAATATTCACACCACATTTTTGTTTCTAAGACTAATAGTTTTTTAATTATTATGGTACGATGATATAGACCTTTTCGTTTTTCGTTACGGTCCACTTTTTAAACCTGGTACCCGTATGTTTCGGCGCGATTTTAAAGACGTTTCACGTCAAAAATTTAGTTCATTGTGTAATCTATATGTATTTAAGTTAATTAATAATAATAAGTTAGGTTTAAGTTAATTAATTGTTGTATGAAAACTAATATCACCACAGACATCTAATATGTTAATTATTATGTATTTGTTTAGCGTAGATATCTATTTATTGTTTCATAACTAATTTATATTTGTTGTTTTTTTTTAAGAGAAGAATGTACACTTCTGTAAAGATATCTCACATGGGAATGTTACATAGAATAAGTTTTATTATTAGTATTATAAGTGAAGATATTGTTGAAGTGTCTAAATAAATAAATAAATAAATAAATATGCCTGTGGATATCACTGAGATGTACAAGTATTCACCCAACCCGAAAGGGGAGGCCGGTGGATAATTAAATATGATTTTATGAATTAACAGATTGTTTATTAGATAAAATACTAAGTATCTTTAATTGTACTGTATTGTATAAAAAATAGAACATAATTTAAACAATGTATGTGACTGAAAGACTTGAATAAATAGAAATTAGTCATAAATAAAAATTATTTAGAAAAAAGAGGGAGATAGAATGTTCAAGTGGCAACCCTGCTCCGTACCGTAGTCTAGTCTGTCTTGATTGAACTCCTTCCTTTCATATTTTTGTATTGTTTCTCTCTGTATTCATATTTTAATCTGAATTTATTGTATTAAAATGTTAAATAATGTGATAGAAAATGGACACACAATATACATATAACTGGATCTAAACGCTTTTGACACCGAAATTGACAAATTACTAAAATTATCCAAGGTAAAATGGAAGAAGAAATCCGATGTTTTGTTTGTAAAGAATTTTACAGAGAACCTGTTCTATTGCCTTGTGGTCATGCACTTTGTCGTGCTTGTGCAATATCTCTTCAAGTTCATGTTCATGAAGTGGATAATTCGTCCAATGATTATCAAGAAGCAGACAAAGCATCCGTGTCTAGTGAAACTGACAGCGGTGTGGTATGTGGATCAAGGCCTAACAGCTACGCAGGCACACCGGCAGCACCCGCCAGTTCGCCTGCAGCTTTCAGCATAACATGCCCTTCATGTAATAAGTTAGTATATTTGGACGACAATGGTGCTGAAGGCCTGCCACCTTTCCGAGTCATGCGGACGATTGTCGAACGTTTCGGCGGAGTTAAAGGAGTGCCGCCGGCAGAAGAGGCCTGTCAAATGTGTGAAGGGGAAAGACGAGCCGCGGTGGTTCGTTGTGAACAGTGTTCAGTTAGGTATTGTGGAGGATGTCGAGATGCATGGCATCCCATTCGCGGACCTCTGGCACAGCATGAACTGAGAGCGTTAGGCACCACTTGTGGGGATCACGGCTCACCCCCAACCATGTACTGCAATGCTTGTCAAGTGCCAATATGTCAGCGCTGCCTCACTGAGCGGCACACCTCACATGAAACACAATTGCTTCCTAATGCTGCTAGAGTGCATAAGGTATGTTGAAACCTGTTTCCTTTATTACTTTAACACTTAATGCAATAACCAAGATATATTTTCCAACTATGTAATAATAAAATAACTTGTAAATTCATTATTTCAGACTGAATTATCCCAATCATTACAAAAGTTGTCAGAACAAGCTAAGGCTATGACTGAATACATACAACTAGTCAAAGGATCAGGTGATAAGATTAATGTAAGTATATTACTCATATTATATCATCATTAAAACATACTATCTCTAATTAAGCTTTGTTTAAATAATTTTAGGAATCAAATGATGAATTAGAGAGACAGATAGACCAAGTGTGTTCAGAATTGACTCGTGCCATAGAAAGAAGACGGGATGAGCTGATAAGAGCAGCTCACCACTCTAGATCTCAAGCTATAGCCAACATGCGTTCGCTTAAGTCTTTGGCGGCTCAAAAACTGAGAGAAGCAACTGCATTATTACATTTTTCAATAGAAGCTTTAAAAGAATCAGATCATGCTGCATTCCTGCAGGTAAGTGCATAATTACATAATCTACAATACTGTAATGTTATTGAAAATTTTATAGTTATTATGGGTTGATAAAGCTCTCAAAACTCATCATTGTGCAAAGGACCCAATCTGATGAGGCCTAATTATGAAAAACTCGCTTACAAATGCAATACAAATATAGTTTACTCAAAATTGAGTTGATAAAATGTGGGGTGATAATATTTACATGTTATAAGCATTAACAGATAAACTGACATAAATATTGTGTATAAAATATAACAGAGTTTATCATGTCCTATCATGTTTATCATTGACATGTTCCAATTCAATCCAACTTTGTAATTAAACATTTATTTACTAGCTGTGCCCCGCGGTTTTACCCGCGTGAAACCTTATCCTGTGGAAATTTTGATATCCTATGTGTTATTCCTAGGTATGAGGAACATCTGTACCAAACATTAAAATCCATTCAGTAGTTTTTGCGAAGAGGAACAAACATCCACACATCTAAACATCCACTCACAAACATTTGGCTTTATAATATTAGTAGGATTTGTACGAATCTTATCAAAATTAATATCACTTAGGGCCGATTTTTCCATCGCCAGATAACTTTTATTCGACGAATAAAATTGACGTTTGACAGATTTTGTATGAAATAACTGTCAAAATTTCAAAGTTATCCGTCGAATAAAGTTATCTGGCGATGGAAAAATCAGCCCTTAATCAATCATCATGTAATGTACAAAGAGAGAATAAAAAGCTATGAATTTTCTTCATTTTAGAAATGACCTTTAGAAATTTATTTAACAAATGTAAATCAATATGTATGTTTAGGTGAACATTGGATGTGGATAGCCAATTACGATATACATAAAATATAATAAACTTAGTTTTTTTAATGAATAACACACTGATTATATTAGTTTACTAGCAGCGCCCCGCGGCTTCACCCGCGTAGTTCCCGTTCCCGTGGGAATTTTGGGATAAAAAGTATCCTATGTGTTATTCTGATGTATAAGCAAGATTATTGTAAAGTTTCATTAAAATCCATTCAGTAGTTTTTGCGTGAAAGAGTAACAAACATCCATACATACAAACTTTCGCCTTTATAATATTAGTAGGATTAGCTAAAGAATACCATAAAAAATATTGTGCGTAGTTTTACTGATAGAGTATCAGGTACACTCATACATGATAAAATCATTGTGCTATTGTTATCTAACTTTGTGTCCATACAAAATACAATGCAAAGTACTGGTCAAACATATTTACAGACTATTGAACACACTGCTGATGTTATCATTATAGCATTTAATTAGAGAACTTTAAAACATATTATATTATTGTTTTTAAATGTAAAATGATAAAAGTATACTTTTAAATGGGATTTTTACATAGAATACACATTTTAAAATGTCATGTCATGTAACATATTTTTCTCTATATATTTCTCTATTATATTTTAGATTAAACAATGTACAATGTGGGTCATATGTTTAGGAAATGACATCATTGCTATGCTACCATTACTGATTGCATACAATAGAGAAAAATATCAATGTATATGAACACAATATGAACTTCAAATTATGCGATGAAATATTGCCGGACGCGCTGTTAGGGCTACTATTCCATGAATATAGCACTATCAGTGGCCTTGAAGATCCTCACGTGTGATTTTAGGGGAAAGCACTATAGAGTATGCCATTGTCTGGGGGGAAATGCGACATAGACATACAATTTTCGGGCTGTAACCCATCTGCATGTTCTCCTTACCCTTTCCTAGTGTCGGCATTGGATACAATAGCCTTACACAGCGGTTTAAATTAACTTTACCTAAATGTAAACATCCAGGTTGGCAGCATTCTGAACACGCGAGCTCAAGAGACCGCAGCGAGTCTCTGTTCGTCGCTGGAGAATCCGCCCTCGGCGCCCGCTCTCACTCTCGATATAGAACCAGTACTGCGGACTATAAGAACTATGAACTTCGTAGAATGCACGCGTATGTATCTATCATAGTGTATTTAAATTAGGAACCATCAGTTTAACTTAAAATATGTATTAATTATTACTTAGTATAAGACAAAGTCGCTTCCCGTTTTTACGATTCAATCGGACGGTTTGTAAGTATGTATAATATAACGTAACACAGTTAAAATCGTGAAGCAAATCTAGATGAAAAAAATGATTACATAGGTACATACTTTAATTTTGTCAAAATAGTTCTTAATTGTCTAGAACTCTAAATACTTAGTTGTATTCTGGTTGCTGTTATTGTTTCTAATGTTAATTTCAATTTATTTGTAAATGCAGCAATAGAGGAAGCAATGAAAACACCAGGTAATCTAAAAAATATTTTTATGCACTTAGATATGTCATATGCCTGTATATCTACTGTATTTTAGAAGTACATACTTAGATGTATGTATGTGTTGTAGGTAATTGGTAAATTTGAAAACCATATTGTATCTATAATGACAACCTCACACATGGCTTGGCACTGCAACATCGG
This sequence comes from Timandra comae, assembly GCA_958496195.1. Lineage (NCBI taxonomy): Eukaryota > Metazoa > Arthropoda > Insecta > Lepidoptera > Geometridae > Timandra > Timandra comae. The sequence continues at coordinate 6,732,450 of OY292362.1, forward strand.
ACTAGGATAACATAATCATTCTAACATAATCACTTAACACATTATAATTTGTTTAGTTGAAGGTTTGAATTGAAAAAACAGTGTTGGATACCCCATTTATTGAGGAAGGCTACAAGGTACTCCTGTACCAAACAAGTCAATCGGTTCAATAGTTTAGCCGTGAAAAGGTAACAGACAGACAGACAGAGTTACTTTCGCATAATAATATTAGTAAGTATTATGTGATGAGCATATAAAATGTATTCTTTCCCCAGCGCCAGGCGCCCCGGAGCTGGCGGTAGAAGCGTGTGCGGCGCGCGGGTGTTCGTGCACACTAGCGTGGCGCCCGCCCGCCGCGCCCGCCGCCGTGCGCGGATACGTACTCGAACTGGACGACGGACTCGGCGGACCTTTTCGGGTGAGATTACCGTTTATTTTTCCTTTCAAAATTAATTTCAAATGCAAAGTACATTTTTTTTATTTAATTAACAGGTAAATGTGCTACATACTGTTCATTAAAAATTTAGTTTTAGTCTATCTGGGGGCACGGCAGTGCCCCCCGCCAAGTCGAGCGCGAAGCAAACACTGCCGTACCATCCTTTACAGGAACCCTTTCGCCGCATTTTCAGGCCCCTATTTGACAACCTTTGGATAAACCCAGAGCACTGAAATTTTCGTCATCCAGTAAGCTATACAAGCACATACTTAAAATAAAATTTCAAGTCTGTAGGTCATTTAGTTCCGAAGTTAAGCGAATGCAAAGTTTCGTATTTTAGACACTCACTCACTCACTCACTCACTCACTCACTCACTCACTCATGATCATCAAAATAGAACTAGTACTTCCCATAAACCTAGAGAGCTGAAATTTGGTACAGAGTTAGGGTTTAATGGCCACATAAAGGGAAAACTATAAAAACTAGGATAATCGAACGGGAACGGGAATTATACAGGAACGGGAACGGGAATTGTAACTTAAGAACGGCTGAACTGATTTGGCTGAAAATTGGTGGAGTGGTAGCTTAGAACCAGGAAAAGGACGTAGGATACCTTTAATCCCGAAATTCCCACGGGATTGGGAACGGGAATTTATAACTCAAGAACGGCTCAATTGATTTGGCTGAAAATTGGTGAGGTGGTAGCTTAGAACCAGGAAAAGGACGTAGGATACCTTTAATCCCGAAATTCCCACGGGATTGGGAACGGGAATTTATAACTCAAGAACGGCTCAACTGATTTGGCTGAAAATTCGTGGGGAGGTAGCTTAAAACCTTGAGAAGAACATAGAATACTTTTTATCCCGAAATTCCCACGGGATTGGGAACGGGAATTTATAGCTCAAGAACAGCTGAATTGATTTGGCTGAAAATTGGTGGGGAGGTAGCTTAGAATCAGGAGAAGCACATAGGATACTTTTTATCCCGAAATTCCCACGGAAACGTGAACGGGAACTACGCGGGTGAAATTGCGGGGCGCTTAGTAATAAAATACTACTCCTAAAAAGAAAAAAATGTGTCAAATAAGAAAATCTAATAAAAAAAACAATATAAACACGTTTCAACAAAAATAAATGAAATCCCACCAAAAACATTCTGTAAAAAAACTAGCCAAGTCTCGATGGAGCTGCTTGTTTATCTCTAAAAAGTAATGAAATCTAGACAAAGTCGTGCCAAGTGTAAGGTTCCTTACTGCGATTTCTTTATTATTATAGTTATTGTTGTGTGACTTGGCCGTTGAACATTGTTTAAAACGTTAGTAGTGGGTACAAGTCGATTTTGTTTACACGTAATGTTGTAACATTATTAAAATACGCAGCTTTATCAAGCCTACAATTGACTGGATATTGAATCAACGTTTTTCAAGTGGCAATTTTCTATCGTCAATGGGTAGTGGTTCTGGCGACAGATTGGTGCAATAGTGTCATGGAGCACCTAGTTTTGTACCCTTGTGTACAGTTGTGTACTTGTGTACAGTGTATCCTTCAACGGCCAAATCACACAACATTAACTATAATAATAAAGAAATCGCAGTAAGGAACCTTACACTTGGCACGACTTTGTCTAGATTTCATTACTTTTTAGAGATAAACAAGCAGCTCCATCGAGACTTGGCTAGTTTTTTACAGAATGTTTTTGGTGGGTATCATTTACTTGGCATACTTGGACTCTTTTTGCGTTTTTTGTAACATTCTTATTAGCTTCGTTTTTGGTGACTGATGCTCGAAAGAATTATGCTGATGACGCAAAATGTTGGACATTGTTATAGGTTTAAAATTGTGTCATATGTTTGTCTTAGGAGGTGTATTGCGGCCGCGAAACGGTGTGTACTATAGACGGACTTCATTATGCATCTCTATACAGCGCTAGAGTGAAAGCGTTCAACGGAGCCGGGGAGGGACCTTACAGTGAGGTCATCGGCCTGCAGACCTCTCCAGGTATAATACTTTTAAAAAACTTTTAACACGTTTTTCTTTTCTACTTCGCTATGAGCGGCGCGCGTCGATGCCGTTGTGTTAAGGCTTCCAGACGTTTTCTGTGTACCAGTAAATATTTTCCATCTTTTTGACAAAATGGACACAAACAGAAAAATATGCATATTTAATAGTAACATGTGTTGTTGTTGCGTGCAGTGGCGTGGTTCAGTTGGGACGCGCGGTGCGCGGCGGGCGCGGGCGGCGTGTCGCTGAGCGCGGACGGGCTGTGCGCGGCGGCGGGCGGCTGGCAGCCGCGCGTGGCGCTCGCCGACCAGCCGCTCGCGCGCGGCGTGCACTACTGGCGCCTGCGCATCGACACCTACGACGCCGACGCAGACCCCGCCTTCGGTATCGCGCGGCACGACGTCGCCAGGGATAAGATGCTCGGTACGTTCGATTTCAATTATTGATAATAGGATAAGACGATGTCGAGTCTCCTGGACTTTTTAATTTGGAGTAGGTTCCTGAGGCAAAACTTTTTGTAATTGTCTATTTATGGGTCTTTCAAGGATAATTCTGTACAAAATTGCTAATTAGTTCTCGGAATATATTCACCTGAAACAACATCACTAAGTGTCCATTAACGACGTGCGTGCGTGCGGGTGTGCGCAGGCAGCGACGCGCTGGGCTGGGCGATGTACATCGACGGCAGCCGGTCGTGGTTCGTGCACGGCGGCGCGCACGGCGGGCGCGTGGCGGGCGGCGTGGCGGCGGGCTGCACGGTGGGCGTGCTGCTCGACCTGCCGCGCGGCACGCTGCGCTTCACCGTCGACGACCGCCCACAGGTACGTCATACGTGACTCTTCACCACTTGCAAGTGTAAAAGGTCTCTTGGTTGGCAATACCAAAGTGAGCATTATCAAGCAGGCGGTACCTTTTATCCGACGCTGACTGTACCACAAAGAGGACGGGGACCAAGGTGACATTTTGGTATTGATCGACTTAGTATGAAGGATTACAAGGGCTGACTAATTATACGATACGTGCCATTTTTTCGTCGCTTCCACCTTCATGGTGTAATTTGAACGTATTGCAATGTACTGTGAACTTCCCAAGAAGTATAAAACTAATGTTTATTTTGTCCATAGGGTGACATCGCGTTCACTGGTCTTCGCGGTGCGTTTTACCCGGCTGTATCTCTAAACCGGGGCGTGGCAATCACTCTACAACCAGGACTGCCGCCACCGCCGGAACTGCTCATGTCACAGCTCGCTATAGAGTAACACGATTTTACTCTAACAATCATTGAGGAATTTTCAATAAGACTTTATTGTTGCAAAACAAATGAAACTGTACTTAACTATCTTTTTCGTATTAATTAAGACAACGTCGCTTAAGTTAATTGTTAAAACAAATATATCAAATTCAATAATGTTTGTAACTGAACCGTAGGAAACATGAAATGTAAGAAATTAAGACTTTATAATTAAATATGCAGGTTCGTCCTTTTACATAATACATGACATAATTATATAGAAATCATAATTACCGTATACTTGTTAGTCCGTCCTTAAATAAGTAACGGTATTTATAAACTATCATATTTTCATTAGCTGCCATCGCGCAAAATCGACTTGGGTTATAATTATTTAAAATAAGTTATTAACAGTAAGTAATAAACGACTTAGCCGCCTCATTTACTTAAAAACGAATACTTAAAATAATTATTTTTTTCAATTTTAGTATTCATGACTTTATTAGTATTAAAATATACTTACAGTAAGATTTACAAGAGAAATGGCCTTGTTAATGTTTTTCTTGAACAGCTATCGACATGACAATGTCTTGAATATTATATAAATGTACTTACTTAAGTTTAATGTATGGTATAAGGTTCATTTGATTTTTATAATAAACATATAAATCGTTAAATCAAATTGATAGATACCATATTATATGTATTCATTTTTTTATTATAATTTATTTGTTATTATTTTACTTAGGTTAATGGGTACCTGAAGAGTAATTACGATAATTCCAATTCCCACCATTAGTGTTTTTTATTTGGTGTGTCTGTTTTTTACTAATATATTTTTACTTTTATATTCATAACAATTTTGTATTAAGTATTACGTATTTATTGAATGAATTTTAATTTTTATAACTTTGTTATACTTAATTTAATATTACTTGAATTTTAAAGTGTGCTATCAATTATATCATTCAGTATAACTTTATATAGTATGTAACTTAAATTTATTGATCGATTTCAATTAAAATATTAACTGATCTTTACATATATTTTAGTTTTATTTCTATTATTTAATTCAAAGTGTAGTAGAACTAGCCCAAGACCTAATATATGTACGAAGTGTAAAACCAAAGGTTAAAGATGTAGAAGGGAAATAGACAGCCAACCATGAACCTATAGACTGGTCAACAAGTTCAAAAACGTGAAAAATAGTATTTAAATATATCTAGTGAAGATATTGTTGAAGTGTCTAACTAAATAAATAAAATAAAATAGAGATAAAGGTCCTAAAAACATGAGTGATAAGAGAAAGAGATAGTGATGACACCACTGGATATATTCTAATCCCTTTTAGCGATTGCCAGAGACGGGAAATCTTGATTTGGGAGCAATATCTTCCGGTAGTTGAGATTGACCATTTTAATGTCACTACAGCATCTCAGTATCTTCAAGAGACCTCAGATAAATCAAAAATTATTCCTACTGTGGCGTATAGGCCAAACTTGGAATTTGGTTTTGACAAAATCTTCTATTTCCACTTTGCTCCTAAATTTTTAACAAGTTCTTTAGCTTTTGTAATACATGTAGTACCGTTTCAATAAGGGATAAACAGAGAAGTTTTAAATTCTCGGTCGCAATTAGTTTTCTTTTTAATTCCAAAAAAAAGAAACCAGCTCAAAAAAAGGTTGTAGAGCTAAATAGTCCGAATTTCGGAAAATTCTAAAAAAAAGCAATTTTGGTAATATTTTTTTTATTTTAACAACCAGGAAATTTTTGGCCAAATGGTATCTCACCAATAGGCTCAGGTACACGCCCATCCCGTTTGGTCAACCCTCTACCAAACACCCGGTATATTTTGTATGTTAATAAATGAGGGTATGTCCCATTCGTCCCCACCAGCTTTGTCCCCACTGGAGACGAATGGGATATGTTTTAAAAAAAGTATCCCATATGTCCCCACTGGGGACGAATCGGATATTGATAGCTAGATGCCCCATTTTATTTATGAAAAGTAAAATATTCCCTTCATTTGAAGTAAACTCCCAATGTTCGGGAATATTCTCAGTAAATTCCCAATGTTTCCAGAAATTTACCATGAAGCATAAAATTTTCCGTTTATGTTATATTTTTAATAATTACTGATATGTTTTTCTTTGAGAAATTTGTAGATATGTCGTGGCCATATCGTAAATTTGATAATTTCATGAAGTGTCTCACTATTGGCCACATCATGATGTGGTTAGGACAGATCAATGATAAGAAATCGTTTCTCGATATGGTCAACTTAACGCGCCGCAACTTCATGAAATGGCCAAGATCATTTAATTTTGATCATATCGTAAAATAGTTACATTAATTACCGGAAGAGGCGCTGCAAGCGCTAGGTTAATGCGCAAGATGGCGGCCGTTGACGAAAAGAGTGAATAATTTATTATTAAATGATAAGGAATACGAGAACAAAAGACTATGACGATAAGGTGAAAAGAGTTGGTTAGGTCAGGTTAGAACTGTGACAGCGCGGGGGAGCGAACGAAGCGAATTTTACGATCCGGCCAAACGTTGATGAAAACATCGCGAAACAATTGAATGATCTGATCAAATTAAGTTGGCCACATCATGAAATGGTCAAATTTACGATATGTCCACGACAGATAGATTTACTAAAAACTTTAATATTCACAACTTAAATGATCACTGTAATCTCTTTATTGTTGCGACGAGATAATATTTGCATGTTTGATGAAATTTTCTTTTTATAAAAGCTATATTATTTTTTTAAATGTAGTAGCATTTAGTAAAGTGAATATTCTCATCTATCGGGAATATTCCCGGGAACATGGGAAAACTGGGTATATTCCCTAAAAGGAATTTACTGGGAACGGAAATATTCCCGCGGAACATCACAACTGGGCCTAATTATAGAAGTTTCTAGTTGAAAATAAAATACGGTATTTTTGTGTGAAGAGTTTATTTTGGCCATTCAAGGCTGCATGAAATGTGTTTTAAAATAAAAATAAATTATCAATTGATTTAAATAAAAATATCCTGTTACCTTTGCAACAACAGAGTTACTGAAAAAATGATATGCTTTATTTTTGTACAATAAATAACTGACAAGTTAATATTGATAATTAGAACATTTAGAAATAATGCATTTGAACGTATCAGAAACTTGTCGGAAGACAACAAGTGATGCCTTATAAATAGAAACTATCATGATTTTATTATCACAGATCTCATGAACAAGTTTACACATAATCTTTACATTTTAATTGGGTCCAAGTAAGACTAATATACATAAATTTTCAATTAAGTAACAAATTTGGTACCTATGTAAATAGCATTGAGTTATTAGAGAATTTAACATGACCAAAATATCCACAACTCTTCACTTGACATCCCAAAATAATTCCCCAGAGAGCGCAAAATGGTTTAAAAAAAAAATATCTCTCTAAATTAAATCCCCCAATGAAACGGGACAATATGGCGATCCCCAAGCCGATAGGGAACGCAATATTCTTCCATTTTGTTATGTCACAGATATACTTTACGTTTTTAAATTAAATAACTTTCAAACATAAATAGGGCTACTGGGCAGACCATGATGTAACATTGGCAACCTTGAGAATTTTTGGAAAACAAGAAAAAAATAACTATAAAATATAATTATTTTTCTAATAAAATTCCTCTCATGCCCTTATCAAAATGCAACAATTCTGTGACTTAACCGCTTCACAAATAAAGTAGTAATGGTTAAACAATAACACTGCAGGCTAGAGTTACACAATGGATGTTCACTTTAACCAGTAATCACGTTAAATCAACTATTTTTTTAATTTAAAATCTACATCTTCTGAATAAATCTGTAATCAAATGTGCCATTTAATTTATTTTTGATTGAAGTGAACATTTATATACAGGTAACTGCTGCGCCTTACGATCGGCTTGTTGTAAATAGATATTGTTTCAAGCGGCCAGAAACAACATCTGTGATGCTGATTTTGACAAATTACAATTCTAATTCAAGAGTTTTGAGCTAGTCTTATAATATCTGCTCATAACACGGAATTTGTTATTATTTTTACATATAAAATCAAACCAGTGCTAGCTCAAATTTGAATATTTATGAGCAGATCTTTACATAAGATTTTTCAAGACTGAAGTCTACCACAATTTATGTAAGATGACTGGACAAATCTAGGTAGACTTCAAAATTTGATATTCAAGATAAATATTTTATGTTTTAACAATATAGGAATTCACACACAGTATCCAATATGGATAAAGCATGCAAGATACCTCACAAATCCCGATGTTCGTTTATATATACACATTTTAAAAAAGTAACCCATTCAAGGTAAAGTCTTATTTCACGATATAACTATTTACACGCACATTTTGTTACAATAAATTCATTACACTTTTTACAAATAAGTTTTTTGTTTTTGTTTTATTCTATTCATTCACCAGTCAGCAAGTCCAGAAAATTAAGCGTCCACAGAGTGCGAGCGCAGCGAAAACGGTGGCGAGACGAGGACGGCGAGGCGTTACTTGTCGGCCGAGTCGTCGTCGTCCGGGCGCGACACGTACAGCGCCGGGTCGATTACCTTCGGGATCGGCTTGATCTCCGTGCCCAGCTCTTGTTCGATGCGGTGCAGGGCGAACCGGTCCTCGTATGTGATTAGATTGATTGCGATACCGAGGTGACCGAAACGTCCCGAACGACCGATACGGTGCAGATATGTTTCCGCCATGCGCGGGAAATCAAAGTTAATCACAACATTGACCGCTTGTACGTCAATACCTCTGGTGAATAAGTCCGAGCACACGAGGTTACGGCAGAGTCCCGCACGGAAATCGTGGAACACACGGTTACGGTGCGCCTGCGCCATGCGCGCGTGAATGTAGTAGCAGCAGTATCCCAGCTCTGTTATCTTCTTAGCTAACAGCTCCACTCGCTGAGTTGAATTACAGAATATAATAGACTGATTTATTTGCAACTGAAACAACAAATTAAATTCAATTATGCTGTAAATCTTACATCAATAATCCTGATCAATTATAAAAACAAAGTTGTGAAGACAAAGAAAGATATTTATGTCACAACAATTATCACCTTTGAAAATAAAGTATTTAGGCAATGCACTTTTTGTCTTTCTTGTACAAATGCATAATATTGTGTGACTCCTTTCAAAGTCAACTCTTCCATGAGATTAATTTCATAAGGCTCCCTCAAATGTTTCTCCATGAACTGCTTCACACTCAAAGGGAAAGTGGCAGAGAACAGCAAGATTTGGCGTTCCTTCGGTAACCTAAAATAAACAACATTTAAACTCAAAAATATTCTTTCTATTGATCTTAAAATATTATGAGATTTTTGTTGTGATACAACACTAACCGTGAAATGACCATGTCCAACATGCCTTTGAAGTCCTGTGACAGGAGCTTATCAGCTTCATCTAGGACCAGCATCCTGCACTGATCCATTTTGGCTACTTGTTTATCCATGAGATCAATCATACGACCCGGTGTCGCAATTATTACCTGAACTGTAAAAAATTAAAGTTTTAGAATAAAGGATAATCAAGTAAATATGTAATATTTTTTTCTACCTAGATTATAATTACCATTTTGATAAATACGCATAATGTCGTCTCGGAGATTTGTACCTCCTGTAGTTACCATTACGCGAATATCTGTGTGCTTTGCCAACTCAATACAAATTTGTGATGTTTGGAGTGCTAGCTCCCTAGTTGGTACTACAATTAAAGCTTGAATAGCATCTTTTTTGGGATCAACCTATAATAATAAAGAAATTATATGAGTTATGTGAACTCCACATGGACATCTTGGTTTGGAATTGAACATTATCAGATGTGGTTTTATCACTTATATAGAAGTGAAGGGGAATCCAACAAATCTCATCATAAAAATTATATTCAAATAATAAAGGTTAATTAATTAGAATAAAATATGTTATGTTGAATAACACCATTATTTGAAACTAATGTAGATTTATTCCATCATTGGTAATTAAATAAAATGCCATTTTGCCGTTCCTGCTATCCTGTAGTTACAACATTGCCTACATACTATGCAAGTAGAGTAGTGAACTGAAGTCTTAAACAGGCAACTCTTAATATCTTCATATTTTTTTAAATATTCTATTCCTAAGAATATTAAAAACAATATAATTATAAAATACCATTAATAGATACAGTATATCAAAGTACATACCTGTTCTAAAACTGGAATACAATAAGCTCCAGTTTTGCCGGTACCATTTTTGGCTCTTGCGAGAACATCTTTACCACTGAGTGCAATTGGGATTGAAGCCTCTTGAATTGGAGAAGGTTTTTCCCATCCCTTTTCAAAAATACCCATTAGAAGTTCTCGTTTCAGGCAAAACTCTTCAAATTCATTGCCTCTTGTATCTGTTACATCCTGTTTGACATTATCAATAATTAGGATAAAATTGAAACAGCAAGCAATAAAAAAATCTCAAATAATTTTAAATTAGACATCTCTAGAAATAGTAATGTCTCTTAGCTAATTAATTTAAAATGAAATCGCTCAAGTATTTATTATTTTGTGCATACATTTGGAAATACAGTTTTACATCGTAATTCTTTTTATAATAAGCACATGTTCTATGATTTTATAAATGAGGGTAGATTAAAAAAACTTACACTAGTTTTAATTCTTCTATCTTTTGGGGGTATTTTTAATTTTGATTTCCAACCGATGTCGTCGATAGCTTTATCGACGTCTCTGTAAAAGACACTTTAAAATTATATTTCAATGAACGAACTATTTTAAACATTAATAAGACGTTATGTTAAAAATTCAACACAAAAGCCTTACATACCCCTTGTTTTGAGTAGCCATGCTATTTCCGACGTGATTACTGGTACTAATCCTATTTTCGGTCATCATTTTGCCAAATAATCCCGCTAGGGACGACTAAAATTAGAAACTTATTTATTCACAAATCTTTGTCCAAGTACAGCACAAAACAAATTTCACAACAAGTCACTTTTAGACACATATATTTAAGTTATTATGGTCAGCTAAAGTTTATCACGTTCACCAATTTGCTCTGGATCTGGAGATATCTGAAAATATACGAAATGTTAAGTCACTTTCATTCAAATTACGGTACAATAATCTATAGAGACGCGTCAACAAACGTTCAAAATAAATACAAAAATCGACCTATATCTTATCGGACGACATATAAGGGAAAACTATTTTCAAGTATTTCATATACAATGGATTAGATATTTAATAATTCATACGGATTTAGATTGAAGCAAAGGATTGTTTTGATTTCTTCTGATGAAGTTCCTAGGCTTCTATCAGGAAATTAATATGGCGGCCATGGACTAATTGAACTCTGAATTTACCAAATAAAATATTACCAGAGGGATATATTATGGTCATAATGCAATTACTTAATATTTGTGATGCAACGTTATTAAAAAACATGATTATAATAAAAATAAACAAACAATACCTAGATAAAACTTCATAAAAGACGACGACACTGGATACTCGACGACATCACAATGTAACCAAAGACAAATTCTCTTGGTTTCTTTTCTATTGTTTGTTTGTTTGTTTGTTTATTGCTATTATCTATGGTTTGAGATGGTCAAATTAGGTCATATAAATTAACAAAACCAAAAGAAAACGTTGATTTTAAGAATATTTTTAAATCCTTAATTCATATTACAGTTCTAACTACATTTTGGTGATAGCAACTGTAAACGTATTAATATGTATGAACTCCAATGAACTCGGAAGTCGTAGCTCAAAGAATTTCTCGCCATTATAGGTTTTCAACATGTTCTTTGAGTCCACTTTACGATTTTTATACTTTTTTTTATACGTTATTTAAGTTTATATTATTTTTATTTTATATATTAAATTTTTCTATGTAAATTTTAGTTCAATAACATTTAATAACAGTCTTTGAAATAAAACAATATTGTTATGTTTCCTGAGATTTTTTTAGTTAATTTCTCTAAGTTATGTTAAAAGTAGTAACTATCAAAATTTTAATTTAATAATATGTGATATGACCTTTGCCCAGAAGTGGGACGATTCAGGTTAAGAAAAAAAAATGTAATTATGTACTTTATTAATATGTTTGTAAATGTAAAAAAAACCGGCCAAGTACGAGACAGAGGCGTACAAAGGGTTCCGTACCAAAAACTACAAAAATACACGTTTGTTGTATGGGAGCTCCCCATAAATATTTATATTATTTTGTTTTTAGTATTTGTTGTTAAAGCGGCAAGGCGGCAATAGAAAGAAATACATTATCTGTAAACATTTGAACTAGACAGTTGAAATGTTTACAGGTGATGTATCTCTAGAACGGTGATAGCTGTCTAGCTATCACCGTTCTTGAGATAGTGACAGACGGACGAACAGCGAAGTCTCAGTAATAGAGTCCCGTTTTTACCCATTGGGTACGGAACCCTAAAAAGAATATTGCAATGCCCAAACCGGGCTTTGTTGTTTCACTGTTTAGTTAGTTATACAGTAAATTTAATAGTAGGTACATATTATATCACCTCTGTCTTCTATAAGGTCTTTCTTTACACATAAAGGCATCGTTAAAATTGTAATATTAATTTTATATTATTTGTAAACTTTTTCGAAATAAAGTTTTTTATTTAACTGTCAACTTCAACTTTTAATAAATTGTCATTTGTCAATGTCAGTTTTCATCAATCGTGCTCGCTTGCTTGCTTGCTGAAACTTTTTATTATGTTTCATTTCAGTTACAATCTGAGAAACAAAATGTAATTTATAATCTAGACCTATTAAAAAACTATTTTTTAAATAGATTACATTGAACTACATCAATATCCATTTGTTTATATAAGTGAGTATAAGTAACCAGTACAAATAACAAGTCTTGTACTATAGGTTGAAGTTTAAATCTTGGATTCAAAATGTAAGTATTAAACATACTTTCATTTTTATTCAGCTTTCTGATAAAGGCTTAACCCACGAGCGTACTCAGGAGGTTTATCACTCTAGGATATCAACTTGATACATTAGCATATTTCTTTGCTAGAGTTTCAAGAGCGAACCTACTAATGTTCATATCAAATAGTTTAGGGCTAAGGCCTAACGCTAAAACACGGGCGGGCTTCGCACGCCCGCTGCGGGCCACGAACCGCGAGCGGGCCCCCGTCTCATTTAGCGCTGCTATTGTAATTTAGATCTCGAGCATATGCAGCTGTTTCGAGTAGATTACCATGGATTATTTCCTAATTTATTATTTGGTAAAAAGTCCGCCCGTGTTTTAGCGTTAGGCCTTAGATCTGTATTTCACAGATCACAAAAACGAAGATTAAATAAAAAAAATACAGTTCCAATTGATATTTAGGTGTTAGTCAAGGGTTTATTAAGAGAAATGTCACTGCTTTCTATAAACCATTTATTTCCACTACAATACAAAATAAAAATAATCAAATTATAATTTTATTTCAGGACAGAATATTGGAAATCACAAACTCGAAAATATTGTGAATTTTGCAAATGTTGGTTTGCTGACAATAATGTGGTAAGAACATAAACTTCAGCTGCAAAAAGCAGGTTTCTTACTATCAAAGTACATAGAATATTTTCTTACAAATAAGCCATTTCTGTCTCTCAAATAGAGGATTTGATTCCGGTTGATTTTTCTAATCATGGGATTTTGGGATTATCTATGGTTAACCTCAGGATCCTGGGATTGTATTGGTAATAGAAAAAGATAACATTGAAATACTTATATGAAAATACTTTACTGTTTAAGTATCTATTGTTTAGGCGCTCTGTGACAACTTCTTAAAATGTCCCTTTCTGAATAATACTATTTCTTGTTACATCCAAATCATTTTGTGAGGAAATTAATATTTAAGTTTTAGATGTTCAAAGAGGCAAAAGTATACTCTCTTCATATAAAATAAACAAACTAGGCACTTCTGTTAATAATTTATGAAACTACAATAAACTTTAAAAAATCAACTTCACTTATTTAGATAACCTATAAAAAGACTTTAGGTATATGCTAAAGAGATCAATGTTCGTAGTTACTCATATTTTTAAAATTGACCAGAAACTTTAAAAATAACTTACAAAATAAATTGTAAGGAATGACAATGCATCCAACGTCGCATCTGTAAGCATACTTTTCAATTTGTTGCACAAATATAAAGTAAAATCAATCCCGAAAATTAGGATTCAAGGAATTTGATCGAAAATTTCGGGACTAAAATATGGCCGGGATCCCAGATCTTGGGATGCCAGGATCGAATCCTCTAATTTAGTTGTTGCAGAAATATAAAATGAATCTTTTCGTCTTTCCAGATTTTTATATTACAAAAGTCAAAACACTAAACTCTCTTTTTTATTATGATCGCTGTAGCAATCTACTTTATGAAAAAAAAAACATTTCATGTTACTTTTAAAGCAGAAAATAATAAAAGCCTTTTAAGTACAAACATGTTTAATATGCAGGTAATGTTATGTTTCTCAATATTTTCAGTCAATATCCTTTCATGAAAATGGAAAACGGCACAAAGAGAATGTGCAGAAGCACATTTCAAAACTCAGCAAGAAGAGTGCTAAAGACTTTAAACAAAAAGAAAAAATGGATGGTGATATAAAGAAAATGGAAGCTGCCGCAATGGCAGCCTATATGAAAGATGTTCAAAATAATGCAGACCTCACTTCACAGGTAGAGTTCAACATAATGTTTCTAATGCAATAGAAACTTCCAAAACTTAATAACCTTCACATTAGTTTACTGTATTTAATAAAAACTATCTGCACCCCGCAATTTCACTCACATTAAATGCTATTGCTCTGCTCCTGTAGTTTCATCAATAAAACCTCAATACTGAAAAGACTCAAATATTTAAAAATAAAAGACCTTTGCTCAGCAGAACGACATAGATTAATATGTAAATTATTAAATTAATCATTTAATATCTGTTAATATATCAATAATGTTTTTTATCTTGTTTTCAGAGTATAAATGAAATGTTGGGTCAAGGTTCAAGTGGAGAAGATAAACCCTCAGTAGCTGTTAGTGAGAAACAGAAATCAAAATCACCTCCCGTCTGGCACGAAGTTAAGAATGATAATGAAAGTTCCTATTTCTGGAATACTGTCACTAATGGTAGGCTATATTTTTATTTTTTAATCATATTGCTTTAATAAGTTTATATTTTTTAAGCAGATGCTTAACCTACCAAGCTTAGTGGATATAAAGATACATATATAAGGATTCTGTCAAATTTCATTCTTGGTATAGTAGTATTTCCCGAAATTTCGATATTTTTCTCGAAACTTCCACTAACTTTTTGTAATTAATTTAACAGAAACAACATGGGATCCACCTGATGAATACTTGTCTTTGGCCGACCAGGAAAAACAAAATCTCAAAAAGGCTGAAGCGGCTAAAAAGAAAGAAGAAATGAAAGAAAGACTGAAGTATGGAAAACACTCAATTTAATTTCCTCTTATTAATTTCTTGCAGAACTTAAATAAAAAAAAACATAACTACAACTTTTACCCAAACCTAATCTTTTGTGTAAATTTACATTATTTGTGAAATATGATAATAACAATCCCTGTTTATTGGGTTTATTTAAACATTGTCAATGGTATTATTTATTTCAGAAAACAGCAACAAGAAGAAGCAATAATGGAAGTGAAAGCCCACATGGCTCGAGAGAAGATGCGTCAGTTCGCCGTGAAGGAGGATCCTCCGAGCGTCAAACCTGATTACGGGCCCGCGCCGCGCGCTGTCGCGCCCTACGGCACGTGGAAACCGGTAGTCGAACAGTAAGTTTGTTTATAACAATTAATGTATTGTTATTCGTCCCAAGATATTATCTGGATAATTCGGACACTACTTCAAGAAAAAAATAGATTTGAAGAAAAAATGGCTTAGGTATGGTATACGGGCTGTACCGTAAATCACAAACCCGTGGAAATTTGCGATATAATTTCGATAAAAAGTATCCCATGTGTTATTCCTGGTTATAAAGAATGTCTGTACCATTTCATCTAAACTGCTTGAGTAGCTTTTATATGGAAGTCTTAACAGACACCAATCCATCTACCCATCATCACGAACCATCGCATTTATAAAGTATAAATGACTCAATTTTTTTTTACTATTATACTCGAACATTGTTACAAAAAATCTATGATATTATTTAAATATCAATTCTATTGCAGGAAACAAAAGAAAATTAACCTTCAGCTTCCAAAAGTTGAAGAGCCACCCCCGCCACCAGTAGTAGTAGAGCCTGAAGTGTTCCAGTTCAAAGAGAGACGCGTCGAGTCCCTCGGCGAAGGACCTGTCGAGTTCAAGAAACGGAAACTAAACAACGCCAAACGGAATATGAGACAGAAACTTGATGATGATTGATACAATGTTAGTACTTACAGTATAAGTTATTAAGTTTATTTGTATAAAATGGAAAATGTGGTATGAAATATGGAAAATAAAATATGTAGGAATAAAATTTACTATTTTATATCTGTTGTTTTATTCTTTGAAAGATAATGAGAAAGTCCCGATGTCAAAAAGAAGGGACATTATTTTAGGATAAAAATTATCTTGTGTTATAGGAACTGACAGGAGGGATAGAATAGCTGTATCAAAACCTACGTAAAAGAGTAAAAAACATCCATCCTCAACAACTAGCTTTAATAGTTACGCTGTTGGTGTAACTTAAATAAATAAATAAAATATTATATTAGTAGGACTTGCAATTTTTTTTAAACAAACTATATCGTATTTTTTTCCTCTTGAGGGCAATTTCAGATAGTAGTGTATTCCTGTGTATTAATTTGGAGGTGACACAATATCTTATACAAATAAAGGCTCATTCATTTTCTCAGGAAAACCACGTGCAAAATAGACAAAATAGATATTCAATGTCGCTTATAAGATTCCCTGTATCTAGAAGCAGATGTACATACCTACCTACTACCGATAGTAGATAAACTTAATACTTATAATGACAAAATCCTTATATTTACCCTAGTAATAATATAATACGTATACACAAGCTTACTTATTTAAAAAAAAAAATCTTTATTGCTTTTTCGTTTTATTTCTAAAAGATAATTTAATAATTTATTAGATACTTATATATCTAATAAATATACTTACCTACACAAATTATTACGACATTTTCTGAGGAACTCAATACAAAGGTAACCTACCTTCTACATAGGTAGATATTTATTTATTTCAATAAAATATCTTCGTAACAACTTTATTATTACATAATCTACCAACATACGTACTTACATAATAGTAGTAGGTACAAGACTTACAACTACTAACTGATGTACCTAGGTACTTAAGTAATAGGTTTATTTATGACATTTACATAGGTATGTACTTACCTATCTAACAATTCAAACTGATGAATTCAAATCAAACGCTCGCTTGACTCACAAATAGCCATTATTTTTTGCCAGTATGTATAAATACATCGTCGAATGTTCCATCTATTGTTGCGTCCGTGATCCGGGACCGATATGGAGATGATGATTTGAGTACGTTCTATTATCGCTTAATGTGACATTGTATCTAACGCTTTTATGTCCGGGCCCGCGCTGAGGTCGATCATTAGATTTTCCGATCACGAACGGGACGTCAAAGTTTGTATAAAAGAGGTTGCCGGGCCAGAGGAGATTACAATCAAAGTGTAAGCCGAATATAGCACTCCTGTCTAGTGAGCTAGACTTGTTCGTGTCCTGTACATCATCAGGTCCTGTCTATCGGTCATCATGTCTAAGTTGGTAAGTGTTTCTTACAATTTTTTAAAAGGTCATGTTATGCCGGGTTTTAAGTTTGTATTTAAATATTTTGTCAAGGTTGTTAAATCTTACTTAATTAGTTATTTCTTATTTTAATACTTAATAGATTCGTATTACAATAAATGCGTAGGTAGTTAGTTACCGTTTTTGCTAATATATATAAGTATTACTTATACGAATTACCTGAGTATTTATTAACATACCTACTTAACAAAATTTATCATACATATCATCACACAGTATAATAATGAGAACTTACCTTAACTAATGTTACCTCTCCCTATCTAGCCAGGACATCAGAATCTACGCACAAAGTAATTAATACACAATATAAGTACTTACTTACTTAATAATAAACAATTGACGACCGCGACCAGTCAAATGTTTACCAATCACGGGAATCGAGCCTACAGCACAGCACTTAGCTCAAAGCAAAGTTCTAAATAAACTCTTACTAACACTATAACTCCTCACAAGGAAAACCTGCACGGTGTAGGCGTCTTACTAACTGTAGGCGGATAAACTCAAACATCAAAATTATTTAAGTAATAACTTACCACAATAACCTATCAATGTATACTTACTTAAGTACTTATTTAAATATGTAGTACTAAAATGGAGTTAAATTTAACTCAAAATCCATCTCGAGCTTCTTTGAACAGTTTTCACTCCATAGCTTCGAATTTGCCCATTTCAGTTACCAAGTTCACTTAAAAAATCACCCCTACATCAAAACTCGACCATCCTGACTTCATTTTGACAATCTTGCAGGTGATGCTGTTCGTTCTCGCTGCCGCACTGCTGTTGGGGTCTGCGATGGCCAAGCCGCAAGTCCTTGTAGACACGTACGGGTATTACGCCTCTCCGGCATACGTCGCTTCCTACAGCGCTCCACTGGCATATTCCTACCCCTATGCATATGCATACTCTTACCCATATGCATACGTTTGAATTACTATGAACATGTTTTATTCCTTAATTGTTATCGTACAATACTTACCTAAAATGTAAAGTCATTAGCATAGGAATATGTGATAATTTAAGCATAGTACAGTACATTTACTTACATAAATTATATCAATACTTATGCAAGGGTTGGTACTTAATTTGTTAAATTGCATTTTGATGAATTATTTTTCTAAAGTTTTATTTTTTTCATTTATTTTATGTTGTGATTGAACCTATCGCATGAATAATGTATTCATATACGTTATAAGTAAGTATATACTTATTAAGATATTTAATCGATAATAAAGTATTTATGTTTTCAAAAG
Organism: Timandra comae; assembly: GCA_958496195.1. Classification (NCBI taxonomy): domain Eukaryota; kingdom Metazoa; phylum Arthropoda; class Insecta; order Lepidoptera; family Geometridae; genus Timandra; species Timandra comae. The sequence goes on from OY292362.1 coordinate 6,751,219, forward strand.
TTAATGTTTTATTTAAGTATTTACTAATCCTAAATAAATTTAAGTAAGTAAATAATTTTAAACCAGTCGGTACTTCGCAGCTTTCAATGCCATCTTCCATTTTATCTATTCCCTCTTGGCACTACGCAAATCATTAATTTATCACCAAATCAGTCAATTGTAGTAATTAGGTACCTACAAGTAAGTAAGTAAGTACCTACTTATCTTTTATCTTCTAATCTGTGCCATCGCGCTTAGGAATCCATTTTTTTTATTCGAAGTAAAATAATAGATGCAGAAGCTCACCTAACGAATTTCGGTTATTTATCACCAGGTACATATAAATGTCGAAAATTAAAACGCGTTATTTTTTATCTTATGTGGGTACATACACACTTGTTCATAAGTTGGTGTATACCTACCTAAAAATAATCACATAGAACATGCCATAATTTACGCAGGTACATTAATATTTATATGCACAGATGGATGTAGGGAAAACCGATTCATAATCTTGAGATGACACATTCAATGACACCATAACAAACACATGAGTTGACCAAGGTTCCTGATACATCCTTCATTCATATAGAACATACACTCATTAGTATGCCGACTCGAATGCATAACACCGATTTGTCAACACAATGCTAATCCAATTTAGGAACGTAATCGACAATTGTTTATAAGATTTAACTGGATATTTGTTTACTTAGCGTTTGTTTAATTGTACGGTGCCTTATTGATTTATGGCTGTTTACACCTAGATCGAATTGAATCAAAATATATTAAGTACTTAATTCATATTAATCCTGGATTTTTTAATACGTAGGTTCATGGTAGGTTCTAAAGTTCTAATATATATGTATGGGTAAGTTCTTCCTAATAAAAAAACAGGTTTATGATTTATAATATTTATATTTTATTACATAACGGAATGTATTTCGTCGGAATGTGTTGATTAGATATTATACTCGTAATACCACCAAAAGTGTATCGATCAACTATTGCCTAATATTATTACTCAATACTTAAGTACTTTCGCTGATATTGCCTCTACAAAATTACTGGAAACATTCAAAAATGTTATTTACAAGCTAAATAAGTACATTATTAATTTAATCATTATGGTTTATAAGGTATGTATGTGAGAAATTACAAAAGAGTAGCTAGGTATAGGCCTATCATGACATGACGGATAGATTTTTCAGAATAAGTATTTGGAATTTTCTTTCTACAGTCACCATGGACAGTTAAGTGGCTAAAGGGATACAAATATTAGAACTATCGTTATTTTTCTAAGAAAATTCAATAGTATAAATGGTTGGAAAGCACTGTATAATGTGTGTGAGTCTGTATAATTGGGTAATCAAATATAATAAGTATCAAAGTCAGAAAATATGAACGGATCGATACTAAGTATACAAGGAAAGAAAAAAAAAGGTTATAAATGTTAAAGATGTTGGAACTTCTGTTATTTCAGTGTTACCGTCTCAGTAAGAAAATATTTTGTATAAGTATCTAAGTGTGGATCTAATAGTGCAATCAAACTATAAGATGTTCATATCTGATAAAATACTCAAGGATTTATCTAAATGGTAAGTAGCAATTACAACAAGCCGCTATGAAATGAATGACTACCTTTTAAGTTGATATCTCTAACTATACATAAACGTCTACTTTATTACCTAACAAATTAAATATCTAAACTATTAAATAGATATATTATAATATACATCTTAGTAAGTAGCTATATATTTATCTAGTAAGTAAATTAAATTAAGATTTACAATTGTTTATTGCTAACCACGCCTCGTATGATTTTGTGCAGATGTTTTGGTAAACATACTTTATTACCAACTGTCCCATTGTCGCATTTCGTGGTATCAATAACTCGTATGCGTCATTCATGATCATGAAGTTGATTTACTGTCCATATTGTGTCACTATCACTCACTGGCACGTTGACGCACTTTGGTTTTGATAGTCGATGTTTAGGCGACTTCGAGGTCTGAGTCGGAGTCGTCGGTGTAGACCCGGGGTGTGGGTGCCGGCGGGGCTGGTGCCGGCGAGTGCGCGGGCGAGACGGGCGGCCGCGCCAGCAGCGGCGCGCGGCCACAGGACCGCTCCTCTTGCAGCTTTCTCAACCTCTCCTGCTCCTCCCGTTTCTGCTTACGCCATTTCGCTCGACGATTTTTGAACCATACCTGATAACAAGTGATGTTATTAAATAAATGGAAATAAGTTATTTATTGGTTTGAACTGTAAAAAAGGTAAGAACATAAATAATGCTTGTACTTAATTAGTAGATTACTCATAATCAGGGGATTAAACTGAAAAATATCGCATATAATACACCACCTACGCCTACGTATACAACTCTTAGCAAATTGTTGCATTAAAAACATTCCGTGTAAATAACTTACATGGTCAGTAGTTCAGTATTGCTACAATTGTTATATAAATTCAAATAAAATATTCAACAATTTAAAGTAAAAAAAAAGAAATTGTTAGGCACAATGGCCAGTATCGGGTGTGAAATCGCACCTCAAAGGATTCCATATTATTGAATTCGGAAACCGAAACCCATCCGTTGTTTACAATCAACTCTCTATAATATTACAAAATTACAACAGCGTGTTATTCGCGGACAATTGAAACGACCCAATTTTGTTACAATCGCCGGGGCTACTGAACTATATGTTGATAATAATATCTGTATTAATAGAAAAGAATTGTTGTCAGCTACTTTGTGTAGTCGGTTGTGTTCGTTTGGCTAGCTATTGATGTTTCTTGGTATAAGTGTAGACCGACTGCGCTTCCACTCGAGTGGGCACAAGTGTGGTGATACTCCCGAGCTCCGGGTGGTCCCCAGCTACCTATTGTAGCACCTTGCCGTCAAAACATCGCCGGCTCTTTTCAACTATAATCGCTGTGGGTGTACATATCTAAGATATTGATATTTAAATAATAACTAAGGATCAAAAAGTATCTTTCTATGTGTATAGAGATTAGTACCTACTTCTAGACTGAAGAAAGAGTATAACCTAACCTAACTCTATCCACACAATAATAGGTGATAGTGTGAAATAATTGGATGTAAAACGCTAATGTACTCGCAATACGAGTACCTACTAATATATAAATTCCAATTCAAAAATTCTGACAACAATAAAAACAATAAGTATATTATAAGTGTGTAAACTCAATAAAGTTTTTGTTTACATGCCTACTTTATAAAAAAAATACTACGAAGCTTTTTATAAATAAGGAAGTGTGGGTGCCATTTTATTCCAATCATTCTTAGAAAGGCAATAAGCAATAACAAACAAAATTATAATCTGTTTTATAAACGGTACCCCAAAACTTTGAAAGCTTTCAAATTATATTGTTAGCGATAGGACTATTGTCGGAGTTAATTGCATTACAAGAGTAGCACCGAGGCGGAGGCTTGACAAAAGTCCCATTAACTTTCGGTGGTAGTGAAGTGACGGGGAGCTGGCTGGGCCGCCCGCGCCCGCGCCCGCGCCCGCCGCCCGCCGCCGCGCTGGCCCATTCGTGCCCACTCGAGCGGCAAATATGGCCGCTGCCGCGGTGCCACTGCCAGACTCCAGGGCGACTCTTCACCGACCGCAATTCGCGCCCAAGCACCCGACCTCCTTTGTAATATCAACCCCGCAATAAGATTAGCGCGAGGCTCTTTTGTGTGCCGTTGATTGTGCGCCGGTTTAACTCGTTGTTTATATTGGACCAACTCGATTGATTTGATACCATAATTAAAGGGCAAACCAATAAACTTCAAATAAGTATAATAACCCCTTTATTCCAAACATAGATCAGGGTTATCATAAATGGATATATGTAGTAAGTTTGTACCTACCTACCCCTGAAATCCTATATGTACTTACTATCAAGCCAATAAATCATTAAATATAAATAACTAGCGACGCCCCGCGGTTTACTCACGTAGTTCCCGTTCCCGTAGGAATATGGGGAAAAAATTATGTAAAAACCTTTCCACTGAATCACTCTATCTATTAAAAAAACCGCATTAAAATCCGTTGCGTAGTTTTAAAGATCTAAGCATACATAGGGAGAAAGCGACTTTGTTTTATACTATGTAGTGATAATACAATGTTTTATTTGTAATTTCATAACGCTGTTTATTAGTTTTGTGTTCGGCAACATTTGTAACAGAGTAACTTTGAACAATGAAAGCAAGTGCTTAGATTTTCCCATGTTAATTATATTAGAGGTGTATGATTATGGCCGCTATAGTTACTAATACTTGTAGGCTTATAGGCGGGCTGCATGTGCTGAAAGCTTTATGTGCGCCGAGCGCGTTCCCTATTGTTTTAATGGCAGTGCGAGAGCGTTGAGAATTCCCAAAATCTATTGTATGGAACTGCAATGTTCCAGTATCATGCATACGTAACTACAGCTCATTCTGTTAAAAGCAAACAAGAATTTCATAATAAAGCTTAACCGCATTGTACGGTACAATGTTTTCGTCAACCTATTAATTTTATGAATGATGAAAATTTTAATATGATTTTATTTATTTACAGTTTATATATTCATAAACTCATCCATTTGGAAGATTTTAACATAATTAATTGAAATAAATTATTATTTAACCTGTGTTAATGATTATACTTATTATCTGTGTTAAAAAAATACTTTTCAACACACTTGCTCACAAAAGGGCTCTTATTTGTGCAAAAACAGTTGAATAATGACACGTTTTATTCACTAGTGAGTTATAGATTGTTTTTTTAAATTGCTTTGTTTTTAAAAAAGTTGCGATACCAAAAAAATTGTGTCCATACATGTTAAAAACAAACTTCAACTATGTTGCGTTACTTTTGGTAGGTCTATGGTCGATTCCATTCATTCATTCATTCAATTTTTTTTAATAAGTATATTCTTTTAGTCTTTGGCCGATCACCATTGTTGTGTTGGATGTGCGCGAATAGAAAATTATTTTTTAGCGAAAAATGTTATTTTATTATGAATATCTTCGCAAGTGTGTTGAAAAACGTTGTATGGTACACGCGTGTATTGATGATTACTATCCTCGGCTATCTTCAATAGCGCCTCGGAAGTGATCACCAACTTACCTCGCTTGTACCATAAATAACTATAAAATATCTTTTTTTTTATGGCGGAAAGGCACGCGTTTGACTACGATCTCACCTGATGGTAAGTGATGATGTGGTCTACGGTGGAGCACGCTTACCTATGAGATACCTATTCACTCTTGCTTTGAAGACATCCAGATTGTACTCATGTGTAAACACAGACTTGGGCAGGGCATTCCACACCTCTTGATTGAAGTGTATAAAATACTTATACAGTTTTACAACGAGACGTACATTTATTTGTATTCGTTATACGAGTATTGATTGACTTAACAAGTATGTAATATCAAGAAAGAATTTCATACATACTTATCTAAATCGTGAATATCTCTTGCTCTATCTGAACCATTTATTCTTATGCAAATACTACAAACCTTCAAAGAACTTGAAAATCGATCATGAGCGGATAGAAAAGTTTAATACTATAAAAATTATAGCTCGTGTTTTTGATTAAGTACCTATACCTACATTAAATGAAAATAAGTATTCTTAGTGCTTGACTAAGGCCTAATCACCCTAATTCAGGGTAGGCTCGAGCAACATATATGAGCTGATAATGATGAATGATGAAGTATTCTTAAATAAGTAACAGTTCATTAAAGTCTCAAATTACAAAGATAATTCAACAATGATGTCTACACTAGGCCCTGTATCGCAGATATTCAGATTTACATAGCGCAAAATGAATGTATTGTTTATAGTTATAGCTTATTGTTTATGTACGAGTATATAGCTAAGTATGAACCTGTAATCAATTACGTGAGTGTGTCGTGGCGTGTAATGTGTCTAGTGTGTAGTGTTGGAGTCATGACGCGTGCACCGTGCAGTGTGTTTGTGTGGGAAGATGGGCAGATGAAGCAGGGCGGGGCGGCGGCGGTGGCGCTACGCCCGCCGGCTACCCACCACGCCTCGACGCCTGCCGAACGCCGACGAAACGCTTATCTCTATTAATTACTTACTACCTTACTTAGCACTCAATAAACATAGTATTTACATACAATTTATAAGAGATTTACATCTATGTATATTATAATATCAAGGTGTCAGTTATGTATATAATACATTAAAATAAATTGAAAATACTTTCAATTATTATTTTTGACTCGATGTGCATACCTAATTATTTTTAAATTTCAACGATGTTTTGTTGCACTTTATTTACATGAACATTAAATATTTTTTCAACAAGGTTATCACGGATTTTAAAAGCATCTGTAAAAGAAACTACTTTCCAAAATTAAATTCGTGATTTTAAGGTTTGCTTTTGATGTAACGTAAGTACTTTCTGATAGGCAATCTGGATGCACGTAATGTCAAGTTAGTTGCTAATAATAGGAAGATAGTTGAGTCCGAATATGGTATAATTTTAAATGTCCACGTAACTCAAAAATAACTTTAGAAGCTAAAGAGCTCTCACTTAATTAAAATATTCTATTAAAAAATAAAAACATATTTTTTGTACATAAATATGATTGTTAATTGCAAACATTATGTAACCGTCAGCTGTAGATACGAGTACGAGTATGATAGGAGTCGTGTATAAGAGGTGAGTATCGTGGATCGTGGAGGTTTCGAGAGGAGAGGAGCCGGGAGTCCGTGTGAACAGCGCGGATGGTGCGAGCGCGGCGCGGCGCGGGCGAGGCGAACCCGAACTTATTGTAATAATGTTGTTAGAACAAACACCGCACTCCCTCCGCCTTGTTTGAGATTACAATTACGGTTTTAGCGAACTGATTTATTAATGGACCGCCTGATCCGCCCTTGATACTTTAATGTCGATTTAATTTGCATTACTCCTTACAGTTAATAACCAACTTGATTAACTAGTAAAACCTTCAATATTTGAGTTTTTATAGCGTTTGTCTTAGCTAGCTCTTCTAAAGGTTGCTGTGTTTTACAAGTACATATTTAATGTCTTAAAACATATAACTATTACGTATTACTACTAAGATTCGCAAAACGGTTAAAGACTTTATGCGTCATATACTTAGCATTATTCAAGAAACTACATATCTGCAAGTAAGTACATCTAGTTACAAATGTAAGAATGTCGAAATAATAAATAGGCAAGTTTTCGGAATACGGAATAACGATTCAATTTTATTTCTTTGATCTCAATACAATTTTATTCGAATCGTGAATACATTTTGCTAATAAGCACCAGATCGAGTGACTTCAAGGTACTTAAAAGTGAGTAATGAATTACTTTGTGTTGTGTTTTTAATCCTGTGCGTCGTTAAAACCCTCGCACCTGTCGTATTCCATTTCCCCATTAGCCGCGAAATGCATTAGTCAATATTAAAGGCGCCGTCCGCGAGTATAATTCCACAAAGGGCACTTCAAATCACACCCATCTCTTTTCGGTTAATGTCAAAACATTACTGCTCTCGAGGACGGCCGGAGGCTGAAAAAGAATCCCCTCGTCGCTGTCACTTCGTATCAATTACCGCACGCAAACACCCATGTTCCTTCCGCCCTACAACACTGCCATAAAGTCCTATCTCCGCACCGCACACCGCTCGAATCCAAATTCAATTGTCAAAAGACGCTTAATAGTACTACAATGTCACAAAACGAAAAAGTATTTCATATCGGAGAGTTCACAGCAAATTAATATCTACAACCGTATGAATAAGCTATCAATTCGCAAAGCGCCGACAGTCCAGCCTGGAGGGAGTCCCAGAGGGTCGTTCTGCAAACAACGCGCTCCCCTAAACGTTATACTTTGAAAACAATAATTTGTATTGCGTATCGAACGCGTCTATAAATAATAGAGTGATACTTCACTCTGCTACGTGACCACGCCAGCCTCGGTATTACTTCAATCAAAATATACATTTGTGATGTATGAATCAAAATATTAGTCTTGAATCACTGAGTCGTAAAAATAACATTAATTATGTTAATACATCAGATCTCATTACGGAATTAAAATAAAATACTAATAAAAGACATCAACGGGCGCCAATTAAATTCATAAATTAATTAGGCGTAATAATTATTTTATGACTTTTACGTACCAAAGTCTAATTCTTTCCAGTAGATGTTTAAACATAAAATAATGACTCTTTATGATAACTTTCTAGGGTTCAAAATTGTCCCCAAACAATGGCCCATCTTTTGACTTGCCATGCGTGTCCCTACACCTGTACACGCGAGGACCTTTACAAGGCCACTGATAGCGCTATATCGGTGGCCGAGTTTTGGTAAAGATACGCAAAGAAGAAGAAGAAGAAGGGTTCAAAATTTTTTTTTTAATGCTTTCTAGGGTTCAAAATTTTTCATGCAGGTATAAGACAAAAAAATGATCTATTACTTCTCCAATTATTTAGAGATTTCTAGTTTTGGTGTTTTATTTTATTTTGTTTTGCGTGTGATATTTTAGTTATTAGAGGCCAACTTTCAGTACTCGTACACAACATCTTTGATACGACAAACATTTTATTTTGAGGAATAAATTCGATCCAAACTATATTGAGAACGAAACATTTTTTTAATATTATTAGAACATTGAGTTCCTGGTAAGCCATTGTGAAAAAATATAAAGTTACCAAGTGAGCGTAGAGTTTTACTACAAACATATAAACTTTATAAAAACTAACAAGTGAAACAAAGATGGTAATAAGACAGAATATGTAGAACGTAAAAGTTTGCCATAACTCCACTCATTCCTTTGTAAATGTTTCCATATAAAGGAAAAAAAAGATAAGTAGGTACATACGAATATATCATTATGTTATCGTAGATACCTACTACGAGTAGGTATATACGTAGTTAGATACCCAGACTAGGTTAGTTGAGCAGGTAAATATAATATAAAAGAAAGAATGAAAGATTGTGTTATAAACGTTTCGTTTGACAATGAAGGTGCAACAAGCGTAAAATGAAACAGGGCAGCTCTTTGATCACTTGATGCCGGGTCGCTGCTCAGCTCATAAAGGCGTTGTTACCTACTGTCAGTCGACACGGAAGCGCGCGGGGCAAAATGGCGCTGCTTTATTACTTAGTAACACATTGCGACTGTATCTGTTTTATTATAGCTACCTATTAGGAGATAAGTCCTATGGGGGGAGAGGAGGCTACAGGATGACAAGAAAGCGTAAAACGGGGTGCTGGGCGGGGCGACACGCCTACTTTTTCTTGTTCATAGTATGTGTCTGTGTGGGGATGTGTACGCCAACTCTCAACCTTTGTTATTTGGATGCTGTCGAGAGACGAGCTCGTCTCTCCAACATGCAAATACATATTGCCTTCTATAGCACATTTTGCTCTATTCAATTACCAAATTGAGAGACACATAGCAGTGACGACTTGGGTTTGCTTTATAGTTTACTTCAATGCATTTTAAGTATTTTTAGTTCTAAGTTTTTTATACTTACTTTAGAATAATTATGTGTACCGATTACAAACACATATAACACAGTTTAAAATTAAATTAACATACAGCTGAAAAAACGCTCAATACCAAATATTCCATTTAAAAACGTAAAGTAAACCATTCCCAGGGTAATCGATAAGCAATTGATTAATGCATGCAGCCTCAATTGGTGAACTTACAGACTTAAAATTTCGATTTTATATTTTTCCCTAAGTTCTTAAGAAATAGAAATTCTTTCATTATCATCATCAAAGGCCTTTACATCTGTAACAGATGATTTAAGCAGTGTGTGAAAAATTAAAAAAATAGAAATTCTTTAAATACCCCGGAATGGAACTATGAGAGGATTTTATAAAATATTATAAAATTTTAAATGAGATTCATCTCATCTCTAAGCCTATATCTATGTATTGATAATAAAACAATTTAAATATTGATATGTTGAGAATATGAAGAGGGTCACGGAGGTTAGAGACCTGGGAGTGGTCTTTACCACGGACCTAAGATTTCGGACACATATACTATCCGTTTGTAAAAAAGCGTACAGAAATTTAGGATTAATATTACGGTTGGGAAATGATTTTACTAATGTAGCCGCATTAAAAGCATTATATGAAGCTCTCGTCAAAAGCCATCTCGAATTTAATTCGATGATATGGTCTCCTCACGAAGCCAAATACAAATTGATGTTAGAACGCATTCAAAATAAATTTGTAAGATTTATATATTTGAAGCAATATGGAGTGTATCCGGGATATCCATTGCTGTATCCTACTTTGTTTTTACTGGGTATGGTTGGGCATTATAAGCTGGAAGTCAGAAGGGAGGTGGCCTTGGCTACATATTTATTTAAACTGTTAAGAGGGAGGATTCACAATCCCAGTGTGTTGGCGTGTATATCGCTGTGTGTGCCTAATGAGTACGTGGGACGTAGGCGAAGGCCTAACATGGTGAGTGTGGCGCGCGCACGCACATGCCTGCTGCAACAAGCGCCGCTGTCGCGGGCGCTGCGAGTGCTCAACGCTCTGTCTGAGAGGGTTGACTTGTTCTCGTGCTCGCAGTCTCAGTTCACAAAGGAAGCGCATCAAGTAGTTAGTTATTTTAATTTGTAATAGGTATATAATGTAATTTTGTTTTTAATTTTTAAGTATTTCTGCACTAACGCTTTAGGAAATAGCCTGTAATGTTAGTGTATGTGTGTGTAAATAAATAAATAAATAAATGTTCTTCTTTGAAAATATTTAGTATTGCACTTGGCATCAGCGTACATAATAAAGTTAATTTTAAAAAATAAGAAACCGACTTCAGCACTGAAAAGTAAGAAAATAATTTAAAATAAACGATATTATTAATACATATTTACAATTTATAATTAGTAACTTTTGGAGTCAGTGCCAGCCCAGGATAGTTTTTTTTCCTTATAAGATAGCACGAGACGCGCCTATAATATTAATGAAGGCTTTGGCTGTCACCGACTTCAAAAGTAACTAATTATAAATTGTAAATATGTATTAATAATATCGTTTATTTTAAATTATTTTCTTACTTTTCAGTGCTGAAGTCGGTTTCTTATTTTTTAAAATTAACTTTATTTTAAATTTTTTAGTGGGAAGCAAGTCTCCTTCTTCATAACATTAAATTAAAAATTAAAAAAACCCCCAACACAATCACTTTCAAACCTCCATTACTTTTAAACGGGTCAACCGATTTTCATCAAACATGTCTAAGAACACTCGCACGCAAGTCCCCTTTAATATAAAACTAAATTGAAATCGGTTCATCCGTTCGGGAGCTATGATGCCACAGACAGACAGATACACACACACACACATACACACAGACACGTCAAACTTATAACACCCCTCTTTTTGCGTCGGGGGTTAAAAAGACGCTTAAATTTTCCTCCAGAAGAGCTTTTGAATCGTGGATCACTTGAGTCCTTTTTTTGAGGGAGGAAGACTTTACGTCTTTCCTCTGTCCAGGGGAACGACGGGGTATGTCGGACTCCGCGCCGCAAAGATAGAGCGGCGACGCGCTTACCGACTAAAACCCCTTGGTGTGCCACCTCTGCGCTTATGGCCGAAACCGGAAGAAACGCGGCTGCACGCTACTACGATCCCGGACAGCGCCTCTACCCTGTTAAGGGTTTCTCCTCCGAGCTAGAATGTAGCTCTAGGCGACAGATGTTGAGTTATCCCCTTCCGAAAGTACCGCGCGCCACCTCGAGGCCTATATGGCGGCAGTGGATCTCCCCCCGGGGATCACTGCCGCAGGTCGGGCGTATGGCGGTTGCAGGACAAAGTGGTAGTCCCTCTTCCGTCTGCCCAACCTTCTGCTACGGATAGTATTAGTTAGTGGAGAGGGCTTCGCGCTCTCTCTCGGCAGCTTTTTTTTGCGAGAGTACGACCTCACAAAAGGTGGACACTCCAATCAAAGACCTCTCCTCGCTCATCATAGCAGAGACTACATTTGGCAAGGAGTGGTCGTTTCCCACGATTGCCGCGTTGCCCTCGCAACTCTCGCGGCAATCGTGGGAAACTCTAGCTTCTTGCAGGGTTTTTTTCGCTGCTCTATAAGTGTCGAGCAGTTCAACCTCAACGGGTACCACTTGAATCCTGTCCCATGAGCTGATGTTACTCATGATTCATAATCTAACACAACCCTGCATTTTATTACTTCTTTTTAACTTCATCATCCCAATTAAACCATCATTTTTATTACAAAACTTCTTTATAACCACAAAGGTATAAGAACTTTTTAGAAATTAACCAAAGTCAAAATAAAAACGAAAATAGAGGATGACGTTTATGTGTTGTATTTATAAATTAAAATAATATATACAATCTAATCTGGTGCAGTGTTTGTTTATAATATCTAAATATATTTTTTTACGAAAAGTTTTATGAAAACGCTCTGAACATATATGTGTAATAGGTAGCTATAATAGTATAAAAAACATTTTTAAAAAATGTTGTAGGTTCGGGTTTATTTCAGTGTGTGTTAACGAATTAAAAAACAGGACATTTTTATATCTAAAACCCATGAATTGTGAACAGCATTTGAATTAAATACGAAAGAATACAGCCAAAAAATTTTCATCCAGAAATTCTTATGGTATCAAGAATATCGCGAGCAAAACCACGGGTCACAGGTAGTTTTACTTTTGATAATGTCAATCGACACCCCAGCCTACATTGTTGCGGGTTTTTCCTCGATTATTCCTGGATCCCATCATCAGATCCTGATTTCCTTGACATGGGACCACTTCGCGAATATCCGCTTTCTAATGAAACAAGAATTTTAAAATGCTCCATTCATGATTACAAAGAAATTGCGTAACAAACACACAAAAAAAAAAAAAAAAAAATATACACGTCGAATAGAGAACCTCCTCCTGTTTTTTTGGAAGTCGGTTAAAAAGGGAACGTATCTGAACTTAAAACTTACCTAATAATTTTTTAGATTGATAGATCAAATACTACTACTACCTACAGATTAACTTTCTTTCTTCTTCTTCTTTGCGTGTCGACTCATATTTTTGAGGACCAGAACTCGGCCACCGATATGGCACTATCAGTGGCCTTGTAAAGGTCCTTGCGTGTGCAGGTGTAGGGACACGCACTTTCTTTCAATACTATTCGACATCATCGTCATCGTTTTAATTTAACAAAAATTTTGATCGTATAACTGTGGTACCTATAGAGATAAATGCACAAAGCACTGTTATGAGATAGCTAAACACATTCCGTTCCATTACAAATCAATGGATTCATAGGAGCGTCACATGAAATCTGCTGAAAAATATAGCTTTGGTTATGTTCGTTATTGTTAGACTAAACATTGTATGAAGGTTTTTTTATTCCAAGAGAAATTATAATAAGAGAGGATAAATATTATAAGTACAATTATACAATCTATACATAAAAGAAAGTCGTGTTAGTTACACTATTTATAACTCAAGAACGGCTGAACTGATTTGGCTGAAAATTGGTGGGGAGGTATCCAAGGTAGGTAGGAGGTAGCGAGAAAGACATAGGATACTTTTTATCCCGAAATTCCCACGGGAACGAGAACCACGCGAGAGAAACCGCGGGCACAGCTAGTTTAATAATACATCTTATATGCAAATCTTATCAGTTTAGTTTATAGTAGGTACCAAGAAAAAGTACCTATTGAAATAACACGTAAAATTCAATAATGATTCCAATTATTTCTTTGATTTAAAGCAATATTCAAAAAACATAAGGAGCAAAAAAGGGTAAAATACTGCATTTTTTCTTGCAATATTTGTGAGTACCTAAAACACAACAGTTATACAATTTATTAGGGTTATTTTGTTATCATAATCCACAGATCTCGGTCCAAAAAGATATGAAGATAGACGTTATAAAAATATAAATAAGTTATGTACCTAACAATTATTTAAAAATATTCTCTTTTCAAAACTGACCTACTATCCACCAATGTCGAATGTTTATTTAGAACTAACTATTTGACCGATTTCATTGATTTTAGGTATACTTACTTCCAATTGGGAGAAAATTTGTATGAAAGAAAGTTACTTATATATTTTCTTATAACTTTCCACGGGAAATGTCGGAAATTAGCACACATGCGAAACTGGAGTGGATTTTTCTTAAAATAAAATGAATAGAATACAAAAGATAAGCATATATTTCATATATTCTTTCTTTTAACGAATATCTTTGAATCTTCATTTGAAACAATAATACCAGCAATCAGCATGACTCAGTTTATTTTATTTAGCTAATAAAAATAATCTCGTTATTTAAGGCTTTCTGAAGGAAAATTTGATTCATTTCGGGTTGGATTAATAACATCCGTATATCATATTGTGATTTAATTATAAATTTCGTATGAAAACATTAAGTCGCGCTCTCGGGAATGTAAGCCAGGGAGGTTTAATCAGACAGTTCTCGAAATAAGATCAACATTGACATGAGAGAGTCGGGCGCCCGGAGCGCTCGCGGCGGCGGCGGCGGCGGGCGGCGCGCGGCGCGGAGCTCTAGTAGACACAAGTCTAGATTACCACATCTCTTTAATTATTAATTTGTTTAAAGAGTTGAACGTCTAACCGTACAATGAAAGATTGCGACCCTCGCGGCTGTCTCACAGTTTGCATAGGTACACCCCATTCGTGTTTTATTACCTTATTGTTTCTTTTAATATTGACACAAGAAGATACTGAAATACTTCGCGTTTATATTATAGTTTAACTGATTTAATTGAGTGTCTTTAATTATATTCCTATTGTACACTACTGGAAAAAATTAAGGGATCAAAAAAAAAATTCCAAATTTTTCGATAGTTTTCAACAGGCCGTAACTTTGAGAGAAATGGTCGTACAGGAAAAAAAAAAAAGGAAATTGTAGCTCCAAGTGTCTAGTTTTTGGATTAGAACTTCAAAATTTTGTAGCCTCCGCGGTTTTTGAGTAGTCGTAGAAAAACCAGCAACAAAAAAATTCTCAAAATGTTTTTAGTTTTTTTTTTGGTCTACGAGCGTGGAAAATTTTTTTTAGCTTAACCACCATAAGGATCGGATACTTTGTTCATTTAGCTTTAATTTCTTTTTTTAAACACCCTGATACGTCCACTCCTCGCTGAGATATCGGTCTTCAAATGGAAAAGGATCTTTTTGTCTTTGATTATCGATATCTCAGCAACCAATGATCGCACAGAAAGTTAAAGGTGGGTTTCAAGTGTGTATATTTTCTACTCATCAGTCCTGGTTTACCATATTAGACTATACAAGTGTATTTCAGAAGTAAGAAACGAGTAAGAGGTTTCCATTTGAAAACAGTATACCTACTGCATGACTCACAAAAAAAATTTCAGCAAAATATTCTAAGACAATACAAAATGTACTAGCCTAAAATTATACAGTTTTAAATAAAGCTACAGTATCTAGAAATATTTTCCCAACAAAAAGTTTAACAAACGAGATTTTGCGGTAGCTTAATTTCCGCAAGTGTTGTGATGCCTAAACAAAAGCGTTTTAATAATGCAATTTTCAATTGGCGTTGCGCAAATAGCAGGGGCGACAACGAAACGGTGTACGCATTGCCAAAACACACATTTTTATTGAATCTACTGACGTTAGGTACAGTTCTAACGTTCACTTCCTTCACACAATAATACATATGGAAAAGGTTTTCTCATTTTATGTTTTTAACGTCGTTTATTTATCACTTACTAGTTATCTAGTGCTGCAGTTGTACTAACTTGGTACTGCGTCAAAATGCATAAAAGATTACAATATACATTTAAAAAGCTTTCTACTTTATCGTTTAAAAATAAATGAAGTGACTGATTATTTAAGTACTTAAATTCAAATAAAAACTTTCAATAAAATTAATTCCGACCCCTGTTAAATGAAAAAAGGCTTCTCCTTGAAAAATAACGTTGGTTGATTACTGAAGTTGTAAGTTACGCAAATCGGAAAAACTCTGTTATCCGCAGAAAGCCGTAAAAGTGACCCTCATTAGCTGTATTGTTGTGCTTTTATCGTTCCCTCGCTCCGGCTCGGGGCACCATAAATAAATCAAATTTAATTAACTCAGATTAATTTTCGCGGCGCCGTCTCACCGCGCTTCAAACGTCCCTTTTTATTTGCCCCCAAGGTAAAATTCTACTCAGTTGAAAACTCCACCCGCTCCCGGTGCCTTACTATGGATTCCTTAATAAAAAGTTTACACTTAAAGCAAATTCACATGTCGACCGCTCCTCTCCCAAGAAAAAAGCCGTATAAGTTAATAATTACCTTGTTACACTGATTTCGATCTCATCGCCTTTTGGCTTCTTTACTTAACTTTATAAATTGACTGATTCGTGTTTCAATTTGGGTTTCGTCTCGACTCGACTAACAATAGATATCTATAGGCTGTACTTTACAAAAGAATTGATTACAGTCACCACCCTACCCTTAACATTTTATAGGAAGTACAAGACATTTTTTGAATCAAATATAATCTATAGCACAGCATACTAGTACTATTAATTATTCTATGCCTATAGTTAATTTTAGGTGGTCCATTTGGATTTGCATTTAGTAGAGAGGTTTTTGTACTACAAGACCGACTTAGATGATATTTATTAACATCTGTTCAAACTTGCACTGTGTTATTCTGTTAAATTTCAAGTAAACCGTGTCAAGCTACCGAAGAAGAGTAAAGCCAACATTTCTGCAATCGAGAAGATGTCGGATTTGCAAAGGCCACAGGCAGATAAAAACGAGTGCGTGTGCAAACAGTGGCGCGGCCAGCGAGCGCGCTGCGCGTTGGCACTCTGTGGCATTGGCTCGGCGGCCACGTCTGGGTGGCGCACCTTCAAGTGGACGGCACACACTACACTTCCCAACACCGGTAGCACACAAACATATCCCGACGTACTTTCAACACCACTGATTCTATCCAATGTTGTCTCCCACGAATTCTTACCTTCATTTGAACAAATAACCTCTACGGATTATGAAGTTATGGACGAGAACGAATGTACCGTGTAACTGTAGATGCCTTAAACCTTATCGTTTTTAAGATAGCCTTTTAATATTTTTGATGAAATCGTAATGTGACTTATAAGAAAATGTAAGTAGGCAAATCGACCGGGCGCGCTGGCCGATAAGGATATTGTAGAAGTTTCCATTTATGTCTCAATCGCAAAATTACATATTTACATACATTTCAATTAAATTAAAAAACAGTTTTAGGTATTCTCGTCTTTTAATTCTGATCCAACAATTGTAAATTTACACTTGTAACTAACTAGAATGTACATTTAGGATTTCGATATGATGCATAAAAAAACATCATAGGTACCTATTTAATAAAACGATTGCATTTGTTTTCAATATACAAATCTACGTAGCATATTAGTAAGTTGTATAAGTTACGCTTCATTTTTGAGAACCTATTAGATGTCAACTGAGGCCACCCACAGAGCCTATGGACAAAAAACGACACGTCATCCATGTTGACATTTGTCGTTCCAAACGTTACGCCATTATAATCTTATCGCCATAAAAAATAGGAAGTCAATATGTATTTTTAAAAAACGTAGTAAGTAGTTGCTTAAATAGTTATACTTTGTAATTTTTTTTACAATACGTAATACCGGGTGATTGGAAGTTGCAAAGCTGGTAAGGGAAGGCAATTAATAGCATTTTTTTTTTGTTTTATAACTAAAAACAAAATCTTCGATAAAATAAAAACTATAGGACTTCGTCTAACACAACGATGACCTAAATATTTTAGTCTAGACTACCTCCCTTTCCAGATTTGCATCCACCTTCCGATCACTCTGTATATGATAAGTTGCTTGTTTATATGCACGTTTGTTTGAAAGCGATAATCTTAGGAACTTATAGTTTGTAAAATTTAGGCTGATCTCTGTGACAGCTGTCAGTGAAATCCCGCCTATGTAATTCTGAATTTTTTAGTACTAAAGTCAGTACATGTTAATGTCATACTTTATGGGCATGTCGACTGTTTAGTGATGGGCGATGTATCATCGTGACCACGGACTATAAATTATCGATATTTTAAATAAAACTCTTTTTCAAATGAAGGTAAATTTTAATTTTGTCGTTAATTTTAATATCATAAACGTTATTTACATTTGATATAAAATAATAGTCAGTAAATAAAATCCAATTTCTAACTTACTCATGTAATATTCCATCAGAAACTGATTCAGATATGGATTGGATGTACCCCTTTATGAGAATAATTGTTTTTTGTTATTAAAATATTCGTTTAATTTAGTACCAAGCGTTTAATCTCAATATAATTTAACATTATCATCTTCAATAGTCAGAAACATCGATAATTTCTATCGACATAGATTTAGATAATGCCAACCCTATGAACGAAAGTATGACATATTTATTTTACAGAGATCATCCTAGATTTTACAAACTATATTTTAAAAATAAGAATGTTTGAAAAATAATGTTTCAAATGTCCCTTTATGCCAATAGAGCCGAGGAGTAATAATTAACATAGGAGGAAGAGAAACTGCTTGAGAAACTTATTAGATGAAGAATAACAATATTGAGTAGGAGTGGAGTCGTGTAGGTTTGTTAAATAGGTATTAAGAAAAAATAATTATCTAATTTAACTATAGGCGAAAGTAAGTTATATCAGTGCAGTGACATTAACCATGTTCATCATGATTTACTTGGCACACACACTAAGATACTCTAATTGAGTCTAACTAACTAAATACCTATAAGTGTATATATATGCACCTATATATTTTAACTAGTCGAGATGAAAATGTCGAAAGTATTATTAAAAAAAAAAAAACATTTTATTGTTTTTAATGTTAATAAAATTATTGTAATAAACAAGAAAACACAAAATTAAAAACTTTCCAATTGAATAGGCCGCAAATTTAAAGAAACAGTACAACTGAATTTTGTAAAAATAATAAACAATATACAAGTTGGTAGAATGGGAATAAAGACTTGTTTTACTTCTTTGTTATGATTTCAAAGAAGTATGAATAATGAAACCTTACTGATATCAAAGAGACTAAAAATTCTGTTTCTTAAGGTATTATGAAATAAGTGGATTTTATTGTTAGGAATTTAGGTGATACCTACTCGTTTATACGATTTATACTTGAAGTAATTCTATAACGCGATTACGTATAACATTTCATTAGTATTTACTTTATGTTATGTACGTACCGTATGACTGTAATGAGTATAAGTATTTCTCAATTAATGAGTACCTGGAAGACAGAGTACCGCCATGGTTTTTGATTTTGATTGATTTGTGATTTCTTGGTTGATTTTCCAAAAATAACTCCCTGGCGGGAGTTGTACCTACTATCTTTCTAAGCTACCTGCTTTCTAAGTTTATCAATATAGCCATAGCCAAGGTTATATTGATAACCTTAGAAAGCAATACCTCATCATCTTTATACGCCTAAAAAGCACAACCTTTATAAAAAGTTGATCAAAATCGTTAGAACCGTTTTCGAGATACCCGAAATATTCATGTCAGTACCATTAAAACATGAAATTTTACTAGTGTAATTTAACGTAGTAAGTACTTAATGTTGGATTCCGTGTCCGCTGTCCGTATTATCCAATTAGTAATGATATTACATACTTTTATATGAAGAGACTCATTACAATCACGTTTTAAGGAAACTTATTCAGATTACATAAATAAACCTGTAAGATAGACAGCAAAACAATACACAGATATAGTCGTTTTAAACGTACCTCGACCCTCTCCTCCTTGAGGTCCACTCGGAGCGCGAGTTGTTCTCTGAGCACGACGTCGGGATAATGCGTCTTGTCGAATGTACTCTCGAGCTGTTCCAGCTGTTCCTCTGTGAATATGGTGCGATGTCTCCGCTTGCGTTTGGGCGGGGGGCCAGCGAGACCAGCCAGTGCTGCCGCCGCGTAACCCCCGTACAGACCAGCGTATCCACCACCGCCAGACACGCCTCCGCCAACGCTACCCACACCTGGATAAATATAAAATATATTAGGATATCGTACTTTATATATTTCATCCAAAAAAAAACAGTAACGTTCCAGAATGTAACTATGCTCTCGTTAGTACCTACATATATAGATAGCTTTTCGGAATAAGTCTTCTCTACCAGAGGTCCACGTAACTTTAATAATGAATAGAATGAATAGAAGAGAAGAAGAAAGGGATTCAGCAACCGTGTGAAAAGCAGTAAGTAGTTTGAGCTACTACTTTACGCCTATATCTTCTGAGGGACGAAGAGTTTTCCACCAAGTATTTTCAATAAAAAATATGTTAATGAAAAACGTTATTGTTATAATCTTAGTACGCGTGTAAGTAGACATAAAAATTATAATTTGAACGTGTCAATGTGAACGTGTATCGTAACTGGCGACGCGTGAATATCCGAGCTTAGAACCCTTGAGCTCCCCCGTGCGCTCACAAACGAACCGTTCAAAATATTAACGCTACAAATAAAAAGTGAATATTTTTGAATACCACAACAACCCTGGGGAGGTACTAACAGTGTATTATGTCGTGGAAATGTGAAAGCTTTTAAAGCCAACGGCACGTTGCTAAGGCGCTAGCGACGGCTTCCCGCACACCACTCGCTTGCATCTCACCAGCTCACCATCCACCGCATTAGCTCA
Organism: Timandra comae; assembly: GCA_958496195.1. Taxonomy (NCBI): domain Eukaryota; kingdom Metazoa; phylum Arthropoda; class Insecta; order Lepidoptera; family Geometridae; genus Timandra; species Timandra comae. The sequence goes on from OY292362.1 coordinate 6,771,875, forward strand.
CCAATCGATTTTAAAAATACAAAACGCTCACGAAGCAAGGTGCGATTCGGGGCGATGTTGTGTTTAAGTAAAATATTGTCATGTAACGTTTATGGTTTTATAATCAACATTCACAATTTTAACAAATGTTAGTTAGTAAAATATAAATACTACTTACTAGCTTTATAAATACCGCTTAAAAATATCATTTTTGACACAAAATAAAAAATCTCAACAATCCTATCCTTGTTATTTTATTTTGGCTATAACTACTAAATTTTTTTACAGTCATACATATGTAGATCTAACTATAATAGATACCTAAAAATAAAGAACCACCAACAAAATCTAGTTTTCATAAGTATTGAAAACAATATTATTTCTGTTTTTATATTCAGTATTCAATACTCAAAAATGTTTTTAACGTATTTAAAAGCGATTTAAAACCAAAACACTAGATAATAAAAAATAACTGTTAAAAAAATGAAGATACATTTTTAACGATATTGTTTTTCTTGAGGTAAAGATCGGGAAATTGACCCGGGGGTGTATTGAAATTTTTAAAACGTACTAAGTGAGAAAGGGCTGTGTAAGCTGCGTCTTCTCCCCTCAGAATGCGGTTGAGCCGGCCACGAGGGACGCCCGCCTCGGGCCTCGCGAACGCTACTGCATTGATATTAATGTTACTAATTGATTGGACACCTTAATAATAATAATCCACATGATTATAAAGATATATGTAACTCATTTTTCCGAGCCTTTGTCCCATGTCTAGTTGGGGTTGGATTATGATTTCACCACCATTTTGACGGAGGCAGTATTCTAAGAGGAGCAACTGCCATCAGACAAGATGGCATAATCGCACTTACATTGCATGCAGACAGATAAATAGTATACAAAAAAAAATTGTAAGTAATTAACTGGAATCGAGTTAGTATTATTTCAAATAAACTTAGTATTGACAGTAACCATTGGTTATAAAAGTAGAATCATAAATGTAAGTACTAATAAATCGTTCATTTTCCCCAAGTGAATACATAAGTACTAACATCACACAAAAATATAATCGATATACAAAAAATAAAATATTGTTTTTTTAGATGAATCAGTTATAGTCAAAAGCTATCGGCCGGCGTGGTCATAAAAGCATATGTGCAAGTCATAAACGCACTTCATAAAGGCATAAACGTTATGTTATTCAGTTAAAGATTAGTAACATTAACAAAACGTAATATAAAAAATAACCAACTTTAAAAACAAGGCCTGTACGCCAAATGTGTATTGTCTGAATGTGGTCGAAACATATTTAGGCCAAAGCTCCAGTCGGGCTCTAAATTGAGGTTATACTTATGACAGTAACGGTTCATATCATCAGCAATAATAACTGCAAAGGATTGTTGACTTTTCAAACGTATAAGTACATATCATTTACCTTATGAATGCAATTTGATGTAAGTACTAATAATAAATAGATTTTTTAACAACAATCGGTTGTCTAAGGTAAACTCTCGAAAATCTAAATTACATTACTTATATAAATACGGCTAGTGATACACTTTTACCTTCATTAATATGACTACATTTTCACTTGAAATTGATTAATTATATTTTTAGCTACGAAATAATAACTACGCAAGATTGACATCGTAGAAGGAATACCGTAGCGCGTAGCATTTTCGTAGTAAGTTGTAGCAAAGTGTATAATAAAATCAAAATTCAACAAAAAAATAACTAGCATACGAATTAACGCAGATAGGCATTATAAAATTTTAAGAATATTTTATTTTTATCTAATAAGCTTAAAATTCACCGTTGTGAATTTGACTCTCCCACACAGATAGACCACACACCATATGAGTCTTTAAAACGACATAAACGCTATGTCACTCTCTAGTCCTTTCACTATTTTCATTAAAAAAAAAATACTCACTTTGTCTCTAAATATGATCTTCGAAGTACAACAAATGATACTTTAATATTTTTTAGGACGTTGATCTTCTAAATACCAAAATTCAATTCCTGGTAATAACTTTAATATTACTTTTGCCTTCGCGCAAAATCCGTCCTTAACTGACTATTTCTAATAGTATTTTTTTATCTTCGATACTGTTATTACATATTCATTTCAGGGTACATGCAAGTTTAAAACTTAGGGTTTTGACTGAAATCATTTACCCTGGTTTAATATTGAAATGGGTATAAATTAGAAACACAATTATGATAATATTATAATTATTATCATTGTACTTTTAAAATCACTACTAACTCGTATGTCCGTTACGTGGCGCTTTAGTTAAAATAATATAATTTGTTCGTATATGTGTTCTCTATCTATATTTATAGCCAGCGATTAAAAAAATCAAAATGGCGTATGACTAACTATGCTAGCCTCCGTAAAAAACTCTTCATAGCACTTTAGATATCATTAAAGGATAATGTAGCTAATGTAGCTCATCAAAATAGATCTAACATTCGGCGGAAACTATACCTCTATTGGGAATATACCTCTTTTTATTAAAGTACCAAACCTACATTTAGATAAAGAATCTATAAATATTTGCACTATCATAAGTATTGGAATGCAAATATTATATCTAGTGAGATCATCAATATATAGGTACTCAGTGTTCTACATAACTATAAGCTATTTATAAGTATTGAATAGGTATAATTAAATATTACTTATTCTAAATACTAATAAAAAAACCATAATAGGAATTAAAATAAATATTGTTTTGCGAAAACTCGAAAGAGATAAGTAGTGACTATTATTGGGATATGTACAACTGTATTTTTTTTTTGTAATTCTGTAAATGTTAAATATGTTATCCTGTTGATGTGCCTTAATAAATAAATAAATAGAGTGATTTGAATTTGAAAATTAATTTTTATTTGTCACCCTGGTAAGGTTAGTCTGGTGGTTTAAGAAAAAGGGAAATTAAGTAGAACTAATAGAGAAATTAATAGGGTTGTACTTGTAACGATATTGATAGGTAAGTTTGTTTGAAAATTGCTAATTAAAAAGCCGGCCAAGTGCGAGGCAGACTCGCGCACGAAGGGTTCCGTACCAAAATCGACAAAAAAAACACGTTTGTTGTATCGGAGCCCCCCTTAAATATTTATTTTATTTTGTTTTTAGTATTTGTTGTTATAGCGCTAATAGAATCATACACCATCTGTGGAAATTTCTGGAGATACAGCCTGGTGACAGACGGACGGACGGCCAGCGAAGTCTCAGTAATAGGGTCCCGTTTTTAACCTTTGGGTACGGAACCGTAAAAATAAGATAATTTAATTTAAAGTACTTGCGGCCAAATTTTGCTAGGTAACCTGGTAAAATATACAGGGTGTCCCGTAAGTAGTGGACCAACGGGATGTGAGGGATAGGGGAAACCATTATAACAATGAGGCCTAGGACAATAAATTTTGGTGATTCTGGTAGATAACGGTTTCCCCTATCCCCCACATCCCGTTGGTCCACTACTACCCTGTATATATTCTCCTAATTGTCAATATGGGTAAAAAGCACATAAAAATGATGTCCAACAAAAAACATATGAGCGTAATAATCCTGCAGCCGTACTTCGTACTATTTTTTTATTCGTTGTAAATATCTTTATCATTTTAATATTTTTATCATCATTAGGTACTTATTTATCACAATATTTTTTATTTTATTTTAACGCAGTAGTAAAAATCTAAGCGTAGGCTTTTTTAAGATGTTTTAAATGTATATTTCTTAAATGTATAAAGTAACAATACTTAAGTATGTGTATGTATAGGTTTTCTTTTTGTTTAATACCTATACTCGTACTTACCTACTAAAATTGCACTTAATAACGACGATCGTCAATTATCTATATGACGCTTGATTTTCACGGTATTTAAAGAATTTATTAAAAGCTTTCAATGTCAAACACGTACTTCAACAAACTTTTTGGATCAAATTATTTATTTTAGTAAGCAGATTATGAACTTTTTTTGATTAAATATTTATTGACTGAACGTTAATAAGGATAATTTGGTAATATAATTAAGAATAGGTACTAAAAAATATGTTTATCGACGAAATTAAACCTACACATGTGAATAGATACAATTACGGTTTACCGTTTTTAAATCCTTAAACCCTAGGTAGGTACTTATTAGGTAAAGAAAGTAGATAAGAGTGGTGAGACTGGTGAGTACAATCATGTACGAGTATATGGACGATATGTTAGTACAATGTTTTCTAGGTAAGTAGGTACAATAATTTTTGCTCACTTTTCAAAATACAAACAAAATGATCCCATCAAACCCTAAATAAGAGTAAAAAACTAATCAATCTCACCAGCCATCAACAACAGCTCAGTGGACGTACCAAAGAGATCATGGGCTCTATGAAACGGTGTATGCGCTAGGTGGTGTAGCTGTAACGGGGGTATGGAGGGCTGCGGGCGCGGCGCCAGGATGCTGTCGATGGTGAAGAGAGGAGCCGGCGGGCGCTCGGGCAGCGTGCCGCCCAGCAGCAGCGCCGTGCTCAGCAGCGCCGGCGCCTCGCGGCCCCACCCGCCGCCCGCGCCGCCCATGCCTTCCTCTTGCACTTCCAACGTCTCCGGCCCGCTCGCCACGCTGACAGCGCTCTGACTCACCAAGACCTCACAACACATACGACAACACAGACACCGCACATTGTACAAACTATTCAGTCACTAATTATATCTATGCACCAGTCACTATATTTCTTAGGCGATACTTTAACAAAAATACAATTAATAATTGGAATACGTAAAGATGTCCAAGTGGTAATGTTGAATCGTAAAATGTCCGTTTTAGTTGTAAATGATGAGGTAATAGGATGCGTGATACGATTGCGAGTAAATCGTTTTAGTGAAGCGCGAGCGAGGTGTCGGGCAGGAGCAGCGCGCCGCGTGTGGGGTGACGCAGGGCGGGCGAGAGGCGTGGCGTCGCGCGCCCCGCCCCCCTGCGACCTTAATGGATGTGACAATACGACGCTCCCAAACAGTTAATACAATTGTAATCTCTGTATCCCTCCCTATAAGCAGTAATCTGTTGTGATGAAATTTTGCGAGTGCTCGATGGTGACTGTGACTGTACCTACTACATACATCTATCGAATAAATATTTAAATCGAACCTGCTATAAGTACTACATAGTGTATCTGTGATCATATTATACTGACATCTATGCTTCAGTAACTTTATTTGATGCATCGATAGCATACGTTATTAGACATTAATAAACATTTGACATGACTGCAACCAATTAGAATAACATGGAAATATTTTAATAAATAGATACTCTACCTATTGTGTTAGAACTGATTTTGTTAACAGACGATCTAATAATATTGTTACTAAATTTGGTTTAAGCTTTCAGTCCAAAAGCTCGATTATCATATTTAATTAACCAGACATTAAAAAATCACATCGGACAGTAAAAGGCTATCTATACTTATATAAGTACTTATTGAATTACGAATTTGGGTATGTTATAATATTTAAGACCCTATTAGGTATTCAATAACAGTATCTATAGCGTAGTTTAAGAGACAAGACAATAAGTACTTATTATTTTATAAACATAATGTAGGACAATGTTTGTGTAGTAGGAAATATCGGAAAATCTACGGGGAAAACCGTGCGAGGCTAAGTGGCTAAGGCGAGATGCTAAGTAGTAGACAGATAGGTACTTACTAGATTATAATTAGGCAAATTCAGCAGACATTTAAGCCATTTGCGTACGAAAAATAGATAAGTAGGTACTTACTTCATAAATATAAAGATTTAGATCGATTATTTATTTTAAAGGTCTTTCGTTTCGTACTTATAAGAATACCTAAATATGTGTAATTCGCGTTACGCCTCCGCCCTAAGTATCGAGATGTAATCTTGGCCCACAAAACATTATCTTTTGACATGACAAGCTGACACATCGTTTTATTATACCAATTCAAGACGGATTTTTTGCGAATATTGTCAAGGGATTAGAGATCTCACTAACAGCGAACAAATTGAACTCGGTGACGACTTGTTTTGCCAAAACTTGCGCCCGCGGCCATTTGTGACGTGTTCGCCTTTTTGCAGCTTATCAAGATCTTCTAACAATAGGTACCTCTTTTACCTTTGATAGTAAATATGAAGAATACACAAACAATACCATTTTAACAAAATGATCACATTTTTTTCTAGCATTTTCAGTAGCTTTGGTCTTTTAATAATCCCCTACATACCATAAGTATTACATATGTAGGTACTAGATGTTATACTTATATAAAGTACATTCTTACTAAGATATTTTTATACTTGCGTATATTTTTTGTAATAGCGATGACCAGAAGGATAACAAGATTGTGTATGTCGGGTGGGCAGCTCGCAGGACAGACGAGGGCGGAGAGGCATGCGGCAACTCTTGGCAAATATTGACAAAGGTGGGAGCCACGAAACCCGAGCGCGGTTCTGTTTGCCTGTAATTGATGTAATTAGTCGTGTCGGCCAGCTGCCACCGATAAAACCTCCGATCCGATGTTTGGACAGATAATATGATACTTTCACAGGCAGGAAACATCTTTACGGTATTCTATTCCGACAAATATTGGACACTCAATGATGCGTGACGGTAACTCTGATAATTCGACGACAACTTATCATTGTCTACTGTCTTTTTTTTTGGAAACCTTATTTTGGTTAAACAAAGTCGCTTACCTAGTAGATAAATAGTTTTTTCAACACACAATATGCTCATAAAGGGGCTCTTATTTGTGCAAAAACAGTTGAATAATGACACGCTTGATTCACTAGTGAGTTATAGATTGTTTTTTGAAATTGCTTTATTTTTAAAAAAGTTTCAATACCAAAAAAATTGTGCCCATACATTTTAAAAACTTCTACTTCAACTATGTTGCCTTACTTTCGGTAGGTCTATGGTCGATTCCATTCATTCATTCATTCGTTTTTTTTTTAATTAGTATATTTTTTTAGTCTTTGGCCGATCACCATTGTTGTGTTGGATGCGCGCGAATAGAAAAACTGTTTATTTATTAGCGAAAAATGATAATTTCTTCGCAAATGTGTTGAAAAACGTTGTATGGTACACGCGAGTATTGATGATTACTATCCTCGGCTATCTTCTGACCCTCGCCTGACGGCTCGGGCCTCAATAGCGCCTCGGAAGTAATCACCAACTTACCTCGCTTGTACCATAAATAACTATTATTTACAGACATACTTACCACTTTATATGTCATTAACAATCGTTATTTCGACATCTTTAAAAGTCCAGATATTTTGTTGTAACTGCCTAATCTTCTTCAATTCAGTATACTATACATATACAAACGTCTTGCTAAAACACAGTGTTGATTTTAATTTCCATTCAAATTAACTATTGTAACGTGCAAACTTATCAAGTACCTATATTTCGCGAGTTCATAGCGCTGTGTCACATGTAAACAGCTGCCAATCCCTCGGTACAAGCTAATGGAAAATTAACTCTATATAATACGGCGATTATCCGCGTATAACTTAATACAGGACGGTCACACAAAAGGTATAAGCATTAAAATAGCTAACAATGGCTGGGATTATCCGGACCAACCTCCCGCGTCACGACATTATGTTTAAACCATGCTGGTACTGACATATGTGGATAAATATATTCACATACATACATATCGTTTAATCTTCTATTGAATAATCATACATTATTAAATGCAGTCTATAAATGGTATCTGACATATCAATTTTAAATCATATGACTATCAGAATAGGGTGCTTTTTATGGTATCTACTTTTTATATTTGGGTACTAAGTAAGTAGTATTTATAAGGGTAATTACAAACGTAAAATATTTGCGATTTATAATAGAATGTGTCGGGTAAGGAAGTGGAGTAACAAGTAACAGGCAGACGGTTAACTATTAAACCTTAATAACATTAGGGTTTGCCGTAACAAGATTGTGCGATGTAGAGCTAGGCTTCTTAACTCCTAATACCGGTAAGTAGGGAAGACGACGCGACGCCCTGGTTACACTAAGAGCATTATCAGTTTGTGTATTACTGGAACTAGGGCCTAACGTATTAGATTTCCTGCGATTTGTACTGCTAACTTACTACATTTACACAAATTTAGACATTTAAACAGGTGCACGAAGTCAATGTCATAAAATTAGATCAATGAATTTTTTATCTAGTTTTAATAATTAAGTAAGTACTTGCATGTTAATTCACCATTCAAAATAGTAAATATACTACAAAAGCTAAATAAGATACAAAGCTGAGGCACACACCCCACAGGTATAAGTAAAGGTTCAATTTAGCACTAGTACCTATATGACATAGGTATTTTTTATCATAATCAATCAGAATATAGAAAATTGAGGTGATCTCAGCAGAAGGCCGCTGGAACCTTGAAAAACAATATTTTGTAAGTAAACCTTTAGAAAAGTGTGTATTGGACCGTGTCGGTCGTGAACTTACTAACGATACACCGGCGCGGTTGTGTAACTTCGCAATCACTTTTAATAATAACTTACCTAACATATTATTAATAAAATAAATCAATTACAGTACGTGTTTATTTAATTCAATCATAATTGAATATGAATGAACGCAATGTGTGCCGGTCGGTAGTTAGTAAAGTTATAATGTTGTAAACAAGTAATAATGACAAACCTATTTAACTTAAAGCATGCGATCAGGAACCGAATTGAATCATTATAGGTAAACAGAATTTGATCTAAATATAAATAGAGTAACAAAGTCAATGTAAAAATATCATGATTATGACTAGCCATGAATGATTTAAGTAGATGAACTTCAAGTTTAAACAATAAAAAGGCTTGATTAGATGCGATATTAACGGAAACGAATGCAATGATTTATAAGCTGGGATTAATTTTTAGGGATAAATTTAACTCGGTATAATTCGGGAAAATGGTATTTACGCGTATTTCTCTGTGTCTTGTGGTATATGGTGTAGCTTATCACACAATGACATCTTAAAATAAACACTTTGCTAACATTTATTCGTATTGTCAAAAATTTAAGATCGGAATATTGAAATATAATAGTACCACTACTGTTTACGAGTAGGTACTATAATTAATTAAATACTGACCTATACTACATTCTGGTGAGGTAAAGACCTCTGACGATATAAATACAGAGAAATAATACACATAATTACAACACTTGTCAATGCCAATAAATTATTATAAGTAATTATTGCAACAAACAGTATTTGATTACATAACTTGTATCGCACCCGGATTCGTATGGATGCATTCCTGGAACTCGATCGCAGCGCCTCGGGGTCTAATTGTAAATCACAAGAACCAACCAAGGACCCATTAATCATACACACAAACCAATTTCCCAGGTTTATATGGGACATACTAAGGCAAATACAGCAATTCATTTTTTATGTTAGATTAGACAGATTTTCCTCATTTATGAATCGTACCTGCGTAATAAATCACTAACATCTAGGTACATAACGTAAGTACATAGTATCGTATATAGATAAAGAACCGTACAGAATATTAATGAATAAAATAAAATATTCGATTATTTACAATAGCCCCGATGAGCTTATAAGCGTGCATAATCAAACCGAACAAATCGCTCTATTCATAAAGTTCCCGTACATAGTCAACAAGAGTATGGATTAAACATGGTAAGTCATTCGGAAGAATTGTTTAACGCTATCCAAATAGCGGCGTTGGAAACGCAAAAGGATCCACCTAAGCAGATAACATTCAATCGAGCTTGAGCTGTCAATCAACTGTGTGATATTCTGAATGAAGATATTAAGCTGTGAGCTTAACAAAAATTTCATTGATGAAGCAAAGAAATGTACCAAACCTACTTTCCTTTTTGGTTTTATACGCTCTTGACGGTCGATCGCACATCGATATTTAACCGGTATCCACTTGATTACGAATTCGTACAAGAAATATTTGTATTACTTATAGTACAGAAGACATAAATAAGTGTATTTTTATATAACCGATACGAAGCGGCTATCTTAGAACACCTAAGTTTTTTGATTTTGTCCATGAACTAGTACCAAACGCTCTTGCGGAATAATTTCTCCACCGCTTTATACAGCACTGCCACTTGATAATATAAATAGACATTTAGACAAACATAAGTCAGTTACAACCGGACTTCCTCCAAACAATTACAGAGGAAGTTAAAAACCAACACCAAATATGAGAGTATTAATTTTAGGAGTGTTGGTCCTAGCGGCATGCTGTGCCGCATTCGAGGCCACCGCCGATGATGACCTCGCCGTAGCGGCCAGCAAGGGTCACCATCACGAACATGGCGGCGGGCACGAGCATCATGCTCATCATCACCACGAACACGGCGGCAAAGGAGGCAAGGGCCACAAGGGACACCATCATCATCACAAGGGCGATGAAGGCCACCATGGCAAGCATCATCATGAGAAACATCACCACGAGCACGGCGGTGGCCACAAAAAGCATTGGGACGAACACGATCACCACGGTGAACATCACGAGCACGGACATCACCACAAGGGCGGCAAACACGGACATCACGAGCATCACGACAAGGGAGAGAAAACTGACGGCTACCACAAGAAATACCATAAGGACCACTTCCACAAGGACCACCACTTCCATGACGGCCACCACGATGAGGGCAAGCACCACAAGCATGACCATCACCACAAGCACCACGAGGAGCACGGCGGGGGCCACAAGAAGGGAGGTCACCACCACTCCGGGCACCACGAGGACCACTACGGCAAGCACGGCCACCACGACAAGCACCACTACGACGAGGACCACCACGGACACAAGGGGCACCACGGGCACGAGGGACACCATCACCACCACCACGACCACGGCAAGAAGGGCGGCCACGAGGACCACAAGCACTGGGGATTCCACCACGGGAAACACTAAATACCAAAACATGTTACATTGTCATGAGTTAAACTATTTTATGTTTTAAAACTACGTTATTGTTGTTGTATCTCTGTTTTATATTTTTCTAATAAAAGTTACCACAAAGTTATTGTAAATATCAATATTGATTTTAATTAATTTCTACTACTCAGTTATATAATTAGATACAAAACATATTCATATTTATTTACCTTCACATTACAAATTTAAAATAATCGTTATAAAACCGACCAAGTGCGTGTCGAATCACACACATTGTAGGGTTCGGTAACAAATTCATCTTAGTATTACTTTTTCTAATAATAGGGGCGCCTAAAATTATATAGGTAGTCATGATATTTTCATTTCTAAATTCGTTATATGTACGATAAAACAATTTTTATACAATAACTTTTAGAAGCTGAAGTCACACAGCGCAATAAATAAATAACAGTTTTGATTCTAACAAAAATGAACACGTTTTTTGTTAGGAGCTAGACATAACATGACGTTAGTAAATCATTTATTTACATAATGTTATGTAGGTTAGATGTGATATTTTAAGCATCTTGTTATCGTCCATCGTTGGGTTAAATTTCAAAAAGCGATTTCACTAAGCTACGTACATAATTAGAAACATTTATACACAAATTAGCTGTGCCGGGTTTTACCCCCACATAGTTCCCGATCCCGTAGGAATTTTGGGATAAAAGCCCTGTACCAAATTTCAAGTCAATCGGTCCAGTATTTGTATTTTTATTTGAGATTAATGCTCCATTAGTTCAAGTCATTATTATACTGTGGTTCAAGTAATGTCTCAATACAAATAAGTACAACGACATTAATATGGTAAAGAGGAATAGACGCTTCACTTCGCTAACCCAATACATTCGTGTTGTGTCAAATAGCCTGAAAATATGCAAACATGTATCGCTTCACCCAGGAATCGAATTCATGATATGTCTTCTGGCAGGCACATGCTACTAATCAGTCGTCGAAGAGAGAGATAGTATCTACCAATTGGTACTAATGTAACCATACATATACATAACACAAAATTTATTTAAATCCGATATACTTAAGATTAAGATTTGTGGTTCTACATGCACTTGGTTCGGTTTTAATAAGACTAACTTGTGAAACATTAAATTAAAAAACCCCCAACACAATTACTTTCAAACCCCCATAACTTTTAAACGGGTCAACCGATTTTCATCAAACATGTCTAAGAACACTCACACGTAAGTCCCCTTTAATACAAAAAAAACTAAATTAAAATCGGTTCATCCGTTCGGGAGCTATGATGCCACAGACAGACAGATACACACACACACAGATACACACACACACACAGACACGTCAAACTTATAACACCCCTCTTTTTGCGTCGGGGGTTAAAAATAATTTTAATGATGAATATGCATGTACGAATACATATTGATATCATAGACATAAGTATGTAATGTAAGTACATACTTATAAATCAGTGAACATCTTCCATGTAGTGACGTAATATCAAATCGATTATTGATCAGTGATCCTTATTGAGCAATGAGCAGTCGGTCTCGCCCGGGCGGTATTTTGCTTTATTTATCTTAACATATAAGTAAATAATGTTTATGTGGAGTAAGTACATATCATATACGTTTTTTAAAACAAGAAAAAAATATTTAAAAACAAACTGAAAAATAGTCTCTCCATTTAGTCTAAAGATTTCAGAACATAACACAAACGCATACTTACTTAGGTACTTAATTTTCAGGGCAAGTTTCTGAACAAAGATAATTTTAGATAACGCACAGGAAAATGGCACCTCTGCGAATCTAGACAGGTCGCTAGTAAAATAGATAATTTGTCATCTGGTCATCGCATCACACAAAAATATTCCTACTATTCAACACCTCGAATAGCATAGCATAAAATCAATCACTCTTATTATCTTCTTATGAAAAACTTACCCCTACCTATGTAGGTACCCCTACCCTACCCCTACCTATGTAGGTAGGGGTATTCGAGGTAAACCTATGTAGGTTATCTAATCGAACTTAATACTTTTTGTATCTGTTCCTGCTAATCGATTAGTCCGGTTTTGATGGAACTTAACTTACTGATAGGTAGTTGATAAGTGTTAACTGTTTATTCTAAACATTAGCTTAGCTGTATTTGTAACACATATGTAGCTTTAATGAATAGATAGTTATAGATATAATAATATAATCTCAACAGGTATCAATGTCATATGGTAGCTTTAGCGATACCTTATAACAGTTATAACTATATAAGGTGATTCCCAAAATGGTGTTTCGCAATCACGTTAGTAAGTAAAGCCATTCCTGTGCACCTATTAGGCTCAATACTATTGAGGGTTGTATATCTATTGATTTATCAAACAAAACCCTTATTCTCAGAAACCAATCATAGTTGATTTTACTGATCATTTAGAACATACGTATTATGTACCTAACACTTATATTTATTGACTTACTATGAATTAATGAGTTAAAAAAAAAAAAAAATATAATTCTTGTAAGATAGTTAATTTGTTTTGGTACGAGACAGATATTTCATAAATAAATAAAGTAGATTATTTAGCAGTAACTGTTTTATGTATTAGCTCAGTTAAAAAGATAGAGAAACCTATTTCCGATCTAGTCCGATTTGAATAGCTATTTTGCGTTTAATAGCCCATAATCTACCGACCGAGGAAGGTATCTTTACATAACATTAGCAGTTTTGTGTTTAACTTTATGTAAACAAAACTTACGTTTACCACAATGACTTACTGAAGGTACGCACAATAAGTGCGGCAGACATGTCGCAATGCTCAGAGACAGCAACAAGCCGTGACGCGTGGCAGTACGCCGCATACTGTCCTTGTCCGATGGTTTCACTGACTGTAATCAACCACTTTAATGATATAAAATGGTGTCTCAGTCTGGTGGAAGTCAGTTCAGCATTAGAAATCACATCTTAAACAAGTGGAAGGCAACAAATTAATAGTAAATATGAGGACGCTGGCCGCCCTTGTCGCCCTAGGATGCGTGTTAGTAGTTTGTACCGGTCGCGAGATCGACCGGGAGTCATCAGACCTAGTCGCCGCGGCGAGCCATCACGGGCATCACCACGAGAGCGGAGGTGGTAAGGAGCACCACGCTCATCATCACCACGAGCACGGTGAGAAGGGACACAAAGGCCACAAGGGACACCACCATCACCACAAGGGTGAACACGGTGATCATCACAAGCATCACCATGAGGGACATCACCACGAGCACGGCGGCGGTCACAAGAAGCACTGGGACGAGCACGACCACCACGGCAAACATCACGAACATGGCCACCACCACAAGGGAGGCAAACACGGTCACAAGAAACATCACGATAAAGGTGAAGAGACCGAAGGATACCACAAGAAGTACCACAAGGACGAGTACCACAAGGACCACCACTTCTACGACGACCACCACAAGGAAGGTAAGCACCACAAGCACGGGGACCACCACGGGCATCACGAGAAGAAAGGAGGAGGTCACAAGAAGGGCGGCCACCATCACTCTGGGCACCACGAACACCACCACGGCAAGAAGGGACATCACGACAAACATCACTACGACGAGGACCACAAGGGACACAAGGGCCACCACGGACACGAGGAGCATCACCACCACCACCACGACCACGGCAAGAAGGGCGGTCACGAGGACCACAAGCACTGGGGATTCCACCACGGGAAACATTAAATGTAATAACACCACGCATTTGTTAATATTTGTTATGTTATTTTTGTATTATAAAAACAAAATACTTGTAAATAAATAAATCTCATAATATTAATATTATGTCTTTATTTCATTACTTAATACTGCTACATACATAAGGATCTATTGTATGCATCTGAAGTAAAAGTTTATTGGTAAAGATACTGATTCACATAATAAGATAATAACTCTTTGTTAGCCGACGTTTCGCAATTTCTTAATCTTTAAAAAAATATTTATTCATCCATTGAATCAGTGTTCCTATCCTAATGTATCAATATTTTTATAATTTAATTTAATTACACTCAAAACACAGTTTACCTGGATCTTGAGCGTCAGAAATTAGATAAATACATTTATTAATACACTAGGTCTGGTTTATGTACTCGTATGTTGAATTTTGTGGATAACACAAATATTTATCCGACACGGGAATCAAACCCGGCCCCCCTCTGTCTCTTTGGTCATGGCAACCACTGTACCATGTGATTCGTCAAAATAATATATATTTTAGTAATTCATATTAAGTAAATGATAGACGTACACCTAACAATGGAGATCTTTTAACTACAAAATTCCAAAAGTAATACATACTAAAATACGAAATGTTCTTTTTTATGTTTTTATGTAAATAGATAAACTGTTGTAATTACCGAAATAGCAGATAAATAAAGTGAAGTAATCCAATGGTTTTGTTTGAGTGGTGTGACGGAACTAATTTAGTCTGAACATTGCGCGATGTCGTCACCGACGGCGCTCGCGCTGACATCGGCGCGCCGCGCGAATCACTCGTCCAGAAATCACTGACAACTATTACTAAAGATCAATCTGTAATCAACAACAAACGAAAGCGGCATTTACCTATAAATTGGAGCCGCAATATTATTTGTAACACTCCACAATCAGCCTTGGCAATAGCCACCACGCGGTGAGTACCCAACTGGACATTTTAATATGTAACACTTTTTCTTCTAAATATTAATTTGGCACTTCTCCATACATATTTTCAGATATGAGGCTCCTTTTACTATTTCAAGTGTTAATATGCGCCGCACCATGGGTTTTTGGACGAACTTTGGATGAATCGAAAGGTGAACTAAATGTTGACCAGGCAACCGGATTAAAAATAAAAAATGGTGATGATTTGGCCGCCGCTGGTACTGTGTTAGACTTGGTGTCGGCAGGCACAGAACACAAGAAAGCCAAAGAGAGCCACCACGAAGAAGGTGGAGGTCATGAACATAAAGCAGAACATCACGAAGATCATGGAGAGAAGGGCGACAAAGGATACAAATCTCATCATCATCACGATAAGGGTGACCACGGTCATCACGAGAAACATCACCACGAGGGACACCACGACGAACATGGAGGACATAAAAAGAAGCACCATGACGAACACGACCACCACGGTGAACACCACGAAGCCGCTCACGGCCACAAGGGAGGCAAGTTCGGCCACAAAAAAGGACACAAAAAGGGTTCAAAAACTACCGGCTACCATCACAAATCTCACAAAGACGAATACCATAAGGAACACAAATTTTACGATGACTTCCACAAAGGAGGGCATCATCATAAACATGGCGACTTCCACGGCCATCACGACAAGAAAGGAGGGCACCACAAGAAGGGCGGAAAGCATGAGAAGGGACACCACGAGAAACACCACGGCAAGAAGGGTCATCATGATAAGGGTCACTATGACGAAGACCACAAAGGTCACAAGGGACACCATGGCCACGAGGAACACCACGCTCATCACCACGACCATGGGAAGAAAGGAGGACATGCCGGCGGCAAGGAATATGGTTACAGTCATGGGAAGAAGGCGTAATGATTTATCATTATTGTATTTCATGTTACGTAATATTATTGAATGTTTTTATTCCTTGTTAATAATAATAATAAGTATCGAAATTTGTAAATCCAGTCTTAGTCAATACTATTTATGGTAAATTAATAAAAATATTTAATATAAATTGTTGTTATGTGCTACATCTACCTACACCTACAACTACAATGTATGTAAATGAGGACTTCTTACTACATAGTATTATTGTTAATACTATTATATTCTTAGATTTCTTTGTTTTTATGGTGTAGAAGTTTATCTTAAATGTTAGCATATACTCTGCCACTAAGACCATATTTAGTAACATAGTCTCTAACACAACAATTTGTGCAGTCAGTCCACATGAAACTACAGTGATAATGTATATGATAAGTAATGATAGTGTCCATTGCTTTAAAATAAAATACAAATCTGCTCTATTAAAACGCCAACTTGCTGCTGAAAATTTAAGATATACCTATGTGAAGAATTTGCAATTAAAAAACTATTTCCTTTAACCCTTAAATAAAATGACGTATATAAGCCAAATCATCCTAACGTACACACACTCTCACGCATACACACTCACACGTACACAAACACACGCAAGCACACACACGCAACCACACACACATACATGTTTTTAATATCTTATAGCCGTAAATGGATCGTTTTTATTTCATTTTTTTTTCTTCTTTTAAACAAATTTCTCTTTTATTATTATTAATATTTTTAAGAATGATAAATATTGTTATTTCTTGTTTTAAATTATATTATAGAAACAGTCAAGTGAGCCCTCCGTAAACTGTAACCCCCGCACCACAGCTCAGGGGATGAGGGGTGACTGAAAAACAGCGCCGGCTGAAACATGTTTCAGTCGGCACACGGCTGAGTCACTTCCTTTTGTTCTTTTAATTATTTTTGTCCATCCTTATTTTTATTATTTTTTATTATTCTAGTTAATTAAGTTATGCATAAGACCTAAGTATTATTTGTAAAAGAACAATAAACATATTTTTATTTTATTTTTTTATTTTTTATTTTTATTTTATTTTATATAGGATGTGTAGGAAATACTATCTCAGGAATTACCAAACAGTGTTACTCTGTTTATTGTTTATAAATTGTAATCAACCAGTAACAATGATATTTGACAAAACACTTTCATTATGAAGGCTACAAAGTATCAAAATATTTTCGCAGCTGTTTGTTTACGAATTTTGTTTATAAAAATAGATCTGTTTGCAGGCCTTTAACATCTATAAAAATAAATATTTAGGAAGCTACTGCTATGTACAATTAGACTAGACACAACAATTTGCTGATAATAAAAAATACTTAACTACAATAATAAAGAACCCATATTTATACTTTATAAATGTAAGTATTTATTTATGAAAAATGTTAGAATATTTACAGCAAAGCCATTAAAGGAGCGAGGTGGTCGAACTCAATCTTTTCCGTAATGTTCTTGGTCTTGATATTCTCATCTTGGTTGGCGATGAAGATCAGGTTACCGTCATCCCTCCATCCATACTTCTTTACCCAGTGTTTCAATGTCACATCTACCAAGAAAAGTACAATTATGTCAAAAAGTGTTCATAAAGTCACAACTAATAAAAAAATGAGACCATAGTTAGTGATATAATTACAATGCATATAATTACAAATTAAAATTCCATTATAACTTCTACTTTTTATTGAAAAATAATATAATATTCTTTTTTTTTGTCAACTTATAGTGTCTCACTTAAAAACATTAAAATACCATAAATAATATAATTATTTTTCTTTTAAATTAGGACATAAGGAATACTCCCTTTATTGAGCAGACATGGTTGTAAAAATATACATTATTACTTACCATCAATGCCTCCAAGTAAATTGGCGAGATTGTTCTTATCAATGGTTTGGAAAGTAATGCCAACAACATGACAAACAAACTTCCGAATGGAATCATGGAAGCCACTGATACGATTACACAGCTCCGGCATCTGGTGCACTCTGTTCCAGAACTGAGCAAAGTCGCATTGCTCTAATATATCAGCCAAATATTTAATTTGAGAGATAGTCTCGTTTTCCACCTTAAACAATGATTACCATAAAAATATGTTTTGACATGAATTTGCTGAATATTTATATACAAATTAACTTAAAGTCACTGAATTGTTATTAAACATTTATCGAAATCTCTTTATTACTTTACTCAAATAAAACATCTGTAGATATGGAAAGAATAATATGCAACTTAGTCACTTAAAGCTAGGATGTCTTCACTACATAGTATAAAACAAAGTCGCTTTCTCTGTCCCTATTTATGCTTAGATCTTTATAACTAAGCAACGGATTTTGATGCAGTTTGTTTTAATAGATGGAGTGACTCAGTGGGAAGGTTTTTAGCATAATTTTATCCTCATATACCTACGAGAACGGGAACTACGCGGTTGAAACCGAGGGGCGCCGCTAGTCATCCAATTAAGCTATAACACATTAGTAACATAAAAGTTATTATTTATTTTACTTACCACAGATTCAAGAAGTAGACATTTGCACAATGTGAAATCAGTGTGTGGGAAGTTAGTCAGTGCCTTCAGTAGTATCTGACATGTAATATCAGGGTTGAACTTCTCAGGATTGAATTGGTACAATTTCAGCACTGCAAGGTTAGCTTCCAAGTCATATGTGTTTTCACGAGATTGCATTTCAACATATCTCTCTAGAGTTTGCAAATTGGCAGGATTGTACCTAAAACATAAAGAATTGCATTAATAAGAGTATCTATAGTAGGTTTAGAGCACAGCCAAAGAATGTACTTTCATGTAAGTACATTTCTAATCAATTGAAAAAATATCAAGACCATACCTTTCAATACTTTTCAGTATACTAGCCACTGTCTGTTTCATAGTTTCTGCCATTGTAACCTGAATCAAAAACGATATTCTTTTACAATTTTGACTTTACTCAGGCGCGAGGCAGCTAGGCTAGCACCCAACATAGGTTTGCTTGTTGTGATAAACAAAGTGACGTTTTACGAAAACGTATGTAATAATTTCAATTATAAGGATTTTGCAGGTAACTTATAATTAACTTACCACTTTTATGGGTATTTTAATTACATATAAATAATGAAATTTCCACACATATATGAATTTCCACGCCGCAACGCAACGCAACTTGACTTGAAGAAGTTTGAAGTTGAAGTTGATTGATGATTGACTTGACATTGACTTGAAGTGACGTGCTGTCATTTCAGTTGTTGTCATCAATGTCAATTGTTAACCAAAATAGAAGCACTGCCGTCTGCGATTAATAGAGTTATTTGTGATATCAGCATGCAGCAGTTACATGTAACTGTAACATTTTCTTTTTTTCTTTCAAGTTGTAATAAGTTTTTTTTTCAATCTGTAATTCCATGGACATTTCCCATAAGCCAATGTCAATACAGAAACATTTTAAGTATGTCAACGTCAATAAAAAAAAAACGGTTGATTGACAGAAATACAACCAAACCAACAACACACAAGGTTTTGGTTTTGTAATTTTAAGATTTACAGGGAAGTTCAATCAATTACAATTTGTCCTGTAAAGATTTAACTAAATACTTTGTTTACAGCACTTAGTATTAAAGTAGTGATTCTCATATAACATTCAATTTAAGTTATAAAAATGGATCAAATGCTACCGAGTCCATACAATATACCAGGTATTGGTACACCATTACACCAACCTGAAGAAGATCAACAAATCTTACCAAATGCTTTACAACAACAACATCAGCACCAACAACAGCAGCATTCACTGGCGGGTATGGGTTCATCACCGCTCGTAGGATTTGGTTCTTTGATGGGAACTCCTCAGAGAAGCATGCACTATGCTCCTACCGCCAGTTATGCTACACCGCAACAAATGATGCAGCCTCATACTCCTGTAAGTTATCATAGTATTTTTGTTGTGTTACAAAATCTTACTTGATTTTCATGTGTCTGTTTGTTATCAGCAAAATATGTCTCCAATGATAACCAGTGGCAGTTTAGCGGGTCAACAAATGCTAAGTCAAGCAAGCCCGGCTCCAATGACCCCTATGACACCATACTCGGCAGATCCTGGTATTTTACCACAGTTACAGTAAGTGTTAATTCAACTCAACAACTTTAGAGCATTATAAACATTGCAATAGTTAATATAAATCTATATATGTAATTCTTTTCAGGAACATAGTATCCACAGTCAACTTAAATTGCAAATTAGATTTGAAGAAAATTGCATTGCATGCTCGAAATGCTGAATATAATCCTAAACGTTTTGCTGCTGTCATTATGAGAATAAGAGAACCAAGAACAACGGCACTGATATTTTCATCAGGAAAAATGGTTTGCACTGGTGCTAAAAGTGAAGAGGACTCCAGATTAGCAGCAAGAAAATATGCAAGGATCATTCAAAAACTTGGATTTACTGTAAGTATATTTAGCTACTACAATACTAGATAATGTTTACAACAGATAAGGAACATAAACAATATATAAAAATGCAAAAATATTGGCATTGACTCTACCATCAGACCTCACCAGTTAAGGTCAATTTGTACTTGCTGCTCTTTCAAAAGAAATATTTATTAATGACATAACTGAAAGTGTACATAGTAATAACATTAATGTAATATATTTTTATTGCAGGCTAAATTTTTGGACTTTAAAATACAGAACATGGTTGGAAGTTGTGACGTAAAGTTCCCAATTCGATTAGAAGGATTAGTATTGACACACGGACAATTTAGTTCTTATGAACCAGAACTATTCCCTGGGCTTATTTACCGAATGGTGAAACCGAGAATAGTGTTATTAATTTTTGTATCTGGAAAAGTTGTATTAACTGGTGCTAAAGTTCGAGAAGAAATATATGAAGCTTTTGATAACATCTACCCAATACTAAAGAGTTTTAAAAAGCAATAATTGTTGTTTTTAGCTTAAGTATTTATAAATATAAGTAAGACTAAGACTAAAATTAAATTTATATTCTTATTTATATTGTTAATCATTATTTTTCCTTCCACTAATAAGTATTTCTTAAGAAAATAGTGACATAGTTAAAAAAAACGGAAAGCATTTGACAATTATATTTGCACTGCTTGTATATGCTTAATGAACAAGTGTTCCTTTAATTAAATAAAGGAAGTTTATAAATATCTCCAACATACCATTTTTTTGTAAAAATTAGAATCTGTAATACGGTAATAAGATTCTGTTTTTTACTCAAAACATGGCAGGGAAGGACAAATCCTGGCAACATACCTACTTGACAGGACATGCCTGTCGATGAATGAAATGTCATTTTAATAAACGTCACTTGACTTGGTACACTGTCCTGTCAGATTTTCTGGATATTTTCTTCAGATGTTTTCTCATGAAATTATTTACCTATTATTATTATCGTGAATGTAGTGTATTTTTACTGGTATCGAATAAGTAAAAATGGGCACTGATTCGGAAAAAGAGGCTAGCGTTTGTGTGTTGAGAAATTATGGCCAATTCTTTAGAACACAGCTTCAGGAATTGTTATCAATCTCTGGAGGTGAAATGTGGGATGCCAACAAAACATTTTCTCCAATATACTTAAGTTTATCGGCAGAAGAACATGTGCCTATAATTGAAATAGTATCATCTGATAATACTATGATGACTAAAGTTCTAAGTGTTCTTACTTCTCTATGTGTGGAGATAACAGAGTTAAAAAAAGAAGCTTTTGACAGGTTTGTCCCTTTTACAACTGTACAACCTATATATATTACCCTTCTACTTCTAGACGGTGCTAGAGCATGAAAACTTGCCTTCATGATTTACAATAATAATTGTTTTGGTACCTTAGAATTTACTGTATTTGTATAAATAAGTAGATGTATTCATAGTTTCTGATACCCTAGATACAGGTAATAAACCTAGATATTACCTGTATCAACGCTAAATGAAGATAGAATGACTGAATTATTATGTTCTGTTACTTAAGTTATGAATACATTATATAAATTATGAATACATTATATCTAAAGAACTCATTTTATTTCAGGCACTTTGTTTTCTTGTCAACATATGACATATACAATACCAGCGATATGGCCGTTCAAATGGATGCAATATGTTCTCTAAGCGCATTTACTACAAGGTGTGAAGATACTCTTCGCAACATCTGTAGTCAAGTGCTGGCTATGTACTCAGTGGGTGCTGTTAATATAAGTAAGTCCTTATTTAATTGTTTACTAAAACTTTAAATACATTATAAAACTTTTAACATTTTCTAATTATATTTCAGATGGGATCCAATTACATTACATCATTAATCACATTGGAGAGCTGTTTACCATCTTAGTCCTTTTAGAGATATTGATATCAAACACTTCACTCCCAACAAACTGGAATGCCTATTGTAAAACACTGAGGTCCTACGGGTCAAGTCCAGATAGTCTAGGTCTCTCTGAAGAGAAGTTTGTAGCAATTACAGGAGCAGTTGACAAAATAACATTGAAAATAATGAATGATGATATTGTACAAAACTCACTGACTAACATATCCTCTCTGAGAAAGAGTTTGATAGAGAAAAGTAGTTCCTTAGTGGCTGCAGAGTTCATACAATACTTGAGACAAGCTATAATTAATCTTGACAAACTGGTACAGGATCATCCTAATGTAGTCAACATGTACAAATGCATAAAAGTAAATGCTCTATTTGTTTTAAATTCTCATTTATTTGGAAGTAATGATAAGAAAATATTTAAAAGTTTAATTGATTTGAATACAAAGGTAAGCAAAATGAAAATATCTATCAAATTTAAAGGCAGTTCTCTTGATGTAACAGATGTAACTCCTCCCATTTTCATGTTAAATCATTATATTAGCATACTTACAACTTTTTTCACTTTCATACCTGTTATACCAGTATTTACAGTGATTATTTATATAATAATTGGCATTTCCTTTATTTCAGGCTCACAGCATACATGTAATTGGTACAACAAACTGGTTCCCAGAACAATTCCTTCAAAGGCATGCACCTTCTCTTTATTCCAGACATGATAAAATAAACCAAATGATGCTGAAAGCTAGACAAGCTTACATTGCCAACAATAAGTCAGGATTGTCTCGTGATATTGTAATCACTCAAATGTTATGTTCTCAATGGGTGATCAACATGGAAAATATATTTTCATCAAATCTTAACCAACCCAGTGCAGCAGAAATGAATTCTCGTACAAAAATACTATTTGAAGGCATTGATATTGTATCAAGGACACATTTCTCATTACTTACTCTTATCAACCTTCACTTATCTCTGGGTATACCACTACCTAAAAGCATGTTGATGTCCTTGTTTGACATTATTGAAATTATGAAAACATTGAAGAATGCATTGAGCCGAAACAGAAACCAAATCATTACTTCTATAAATATGGTGATTCAACATCTAGTGTTCCAAGCAACTTCATCTATTTCTGAAGTGAAAAAAGGCTTGGTGACTGATAAAAATTATGCAAACAAAAGGCTTGATGAACTAACATGTTTGGTCATAGCAGAGAGAGCTCTCAAAGGGTCGGCAACAGTAGAACGCAATGTAGCAGCCAGCATTGCACTGAGCTTTGTTCCAAGTGCAACATATTTAGAAGACAGTTATGTAAGGATAGGACTTCTACTAGAGAAAGTCCAAACCCTTTCCAATTATATCAAGACATTTGAAAGTTACTGTAATTGTTCTTGGTTATTGTGGCATCAAAATATAATTCCAATTTATTTTGAGCAAAATTTTAGCATACAGCTGAATGTTATGAAACTGAAGTACTTTTTGATGGTACTAGAAGACAGTGCTGAACTGTTACATAAAACAGACCTTCTGTATCAAGCAAATAAATCACAAGATTTCGTGGATAGCACAAAGAACATAATTTTTGAGAAAGTGTTGAAATCAATTAGTCAAAATGTTGAGACAAACTTGCGTTTGCACATACATTCTCACCTCCAACTAGATGTTGTGAACCCATTCACATTTGATATGACCAAAAAGTTATTGCTCATTGTTGATAATCTCAGAGTCCTTAATCTTTACATGTCAGTTGTGCCATCGGTTGAACATTATTTGTCCACAATGTATTACAACTTGACTACAGTAGTTTTATCTGATTGGAAAACTTATGGAGAAATGCGACAAATGGCAAAATTCAAGTTCAAATTGATGACAGTCCAGGACAATCTCCCCACACAGACACTAGAACAGGGTTTAGATGTGTTAGAAATAATGCGCAATATACATATATTTGTATCAAAATACTTATACAATCTCAATAACCAAATATTTATAGAAAAAAGCAGTAACAACAAACATTTGAACTCTATAAACATAAGGCACATAGCTAATTCCATCAGAACCCATGGCACAGGTATTATGAACACAACTGTGAATTTCACATATCAATTTCTGAAAAAGAAATTCTTCACTTTCTCTCAGTTTATGTTTGACGAACATATAAAATCGAGATTATTTAAAGATTTGAGAAATTTTAAAGATAACGCTGAAGTTTATGATAACATGTACCCCTACAAGAGTGCTGAAAAGTTTAATAAAGGAATTAGAATTTTAGGTCTAAATGAAGATGGTCAAAGTTTTCTAGATCTATTTCGAGATTTGATTAGCCAAATCGGCAATGCTATGGGTTACGTCAGGATGGTACGATCTGGCGGACGCCATTGTTGCTCTGATGCTACAATTTTCTTACCCAGTCTTGAAGAAGAGGATATATTTAAAACAATGTGTGAAGAATGTCATCTTAGTGCAAAAATAATTGATTCTGCTGAAAACCTAGACCATAACATTAATGGCTTATTAACCAACTTTATTCAAGGCACAGAGTACTTCAAATTACTAGTAGACGTGTTTGCTCCAGTATTTCGTAATCCGAAAAATGTACATCTGAAAAACTTTTTTATTATTGTACCTCCTTTGACATTAAACTTTGTTGAGCACATGACTTTGTCTAAGGACAAAATGTCCAAGAAAAACAAAGCTGGGGCCGCATTTACCGATGATGGTTTTGCTATGGGAGTTGCTTACATATTGCAGCTATTGGACCAGGTAACAAACATCTCAAAAAAAAAATCTTAATTAAACAATGGTAAAGACATCTTTTTAATGATCATAAAACTCATAATTTAATTTTCAGGATGCCAACTTCGAGGCTCTTCACTGGTTTGATTCTGTTTGGAAACACATAAAGACTGAAAGAATTGCCCTTGAAGTACAAAAAAATAAGGGAACTCTGCAACTGCAACAAGCTCTTGCACTTACAGAAAAGAAATTAAAAACGCTTGAAGAGGAATACAAACTTCTTTACTACAGCCTGAGTAGTGCCAGGATATTTTTCAGATAATATGTATAATTAGGAACATTATAAAAAGACATATTCATAAAAAGATATATATAAGATTAATCCATTATTTTAATAATAAGACAAGAATTATATTTTTATGTCTGTGATATGTATTCGAATGTAACATCATAATATTAATAAGGTTAAGTATATATTTATAGTTATTTTTATAGATTATTAAAACATATATTCATTCCCATATTACATGACTTATATTTTATTTACCTTAATTCTACGATTAAAATTGCTTAATAATATGTTCATCAGGAGAGAAGGGTTCAAAACTAGAGAGGTCAACCCGCGCAAATTTAAGGTATATAGAAATAAAAACATACAGTACTTATTACTTTAAGCATCTATTTAAATATTAGACCTATAAGACAAAATGTCTAAATTAACTTTTGCTTACATTTTATAGTAACTGGGTACAAATTCTGCAACAGATATTAGCAGATCTATTAATAAAAGTAATATTTTCATTAAGAATTGAATTAAAAATTATCTTCTATGTTGCAATGCGAAGCATTTGCTTGAGGAGCAGGGATCATCATTGCATAGTCCCTGCACGGATACTCTCCGGTGGCGCATAGCTCCGGGGGCTCCGGGCGGCCGCTGTCCGCCGGTCAGTCAACCTCTTGCTCGTGTAACTGTGCCAGTAAGGCGGCTCGGCGAGACTCCAACTCAGCGTCACTCCAACCAGTAGATCTGAAATCAAAATTTCTGATGAGTCTAACAATACATGCAATAAGATGGGTGTTTTTATAAATTTATCTATCAGTCCTAGCAAATTAGAATGAATATTGAATATCACATGCAAACTTCATTAAAGATTCTCATGGTTAGAGTTAACTATAAAAAGGATTTTTACCATTTTTTTCCTATAGTTTACCTCTCCTTTTTCTCCTTTTTGTCCTTCTTTTTCTTTGGTTTGTGAGTGTGGTCATGGTTCTCTTCCTCTGGACTGCTGGGAGCGCTGCGTTTTGACTTTTTCTTATGACGCGGTGGTTCGTCATCAGATATACCTCCTTCCTCGGGAGTAGGAGACTTCTGTAAACATAATATCACATTCTCCATTTCTTACCTGAGAACATAGTTTATACATATTAGTGGGAGACTGATGCCTAACTAAACCAAACATTGTGAGTGTGACGTGTACGTCAGGTAATCCGTATCCCATCTCTCAGATAAATAACATGGTTTTTAACAAAACAATAAGAACGGACAATCAATATTGTAAATTCTTGTTACTTTATTGTAAAGATTATTGTCAGAAATCTGTTTGTTACAGTTGTAGCTCAATCGTTTACCGGTAGAGGAGAATGCTTGCGATGTTTCTTCTTGGATTTCTTATGCTTAGAGCGTCCTTCCTCCGAGCTCCAGGACGCGTGGCTCGGCATTGGGGATGGCGAGCGGACTTGCTGCGGCGACGCCGAACGAGAGCGGGACTGGACAAACAAAAATATAGTTAGTACTAGGAACATGCTACATGTCTACAATTGTACATCATTATTTTTTATTTCTATTGTACTAGCTGGTAAAATCTCAATCACTGATAGTTATAGTATAAAGTAAATAGGTATAATCTAATGACTATTAGAATATGATCTAGACTAGAGTCTGATCTGAGTTATATTAAGTTGTTTATATTTTTTTACTTACCAAAGATGCGGAATGTGAACGCTTCTTTTTCTTGGACCGTTTTGCCTTCCGTGCTTTAGGGTGATGGTAATGCATGCAGCTCTCATCTTGTTCGTGTTGGAAGTCCTAAAAGAAAAAATACACATATTTTTAATTTATTAACTAATTGTATTTGTATTGAAAGTATAAAATGTTTCCTTACCTTATAAATTCTAATTCTATCTTCTTCAAACGGCACGGCCGCAAACTCGGGTTTTTCCAAATCTAATTTTTCCTTTGCTTCGTTCCACGTCAGCTGGTGATCTAAATCGGCTTGCGTTAGCGCCCATTTAAATGCAGATTCAATTTTCTTCTGAGCCTTAGATTCTTCTTTTAATTTCTCTTTGTTTTTGGCTTCCGCCTAAGAGTAAATTATATTAATTAAATATTTCAGCTAGTGATTTATTCAAAGTAATGTTTATACAAATCAATTATCATTAAATTACCTTTTCAAGCAATGAGTTATACGTAAGTTTAACATTTCCTGCGTCCAGCGAGGCGGATTTGCTGTCCTCACAGACCACGGTCGCGAACTCTTCGAACGAAGTGTCAGGTTTCACTTCAAATTCCTTCTCTTTTAATATCTCCTTGATAACCTTCTTTTCGTCATGGAACCGAGCCTTAAGATTCTCAACGTAGAATTTAAACAAATCCAGGGGTGTGGAGCCACTTTGTCCTGTATTATATACTATAATAAATAAAATAATATTTTGGAAGACTTCGTTCTTTATGGGGATCGAAAAAGATATGCAAGCGACTGGTATCTTAATATAACCATTGTATTTCTTTTTAAAATAAATAGATGATTAATCTTTATTAAAAATATTGACACCCATACATACAACAGTTTTGTTTATTGTACACACAAAATATATGCCGATAAACAGTATCTACTGTATTCCAGCTTTATTTATCATCGAAATGCAACTGGTAGAAAAAGAACATACCCAGCATAGCGGAAAATCTCATGTCGGCGGAGATCACAGGGTAGAGCTCGACCCACAGAGACATCGACGTCAGTTTACCTTCCTCGTGTAGGGTGTCCAGCAATGTCTGTACATAATTATAATCAATGTATTAATATTTCAAAATTAGAATCTTGTCAAACATCTTAAGAAATCAAGAATACTAAGGTATTCAAGAAAAAGAAAGCCGGATTACATCACCCATAACATAAATTATTTTACAAAACTTACTATGAGAATATATTAAGCTTTTTTCATTAGGATTAGACATGTTACGACACATTCTAATTGGTATAAGTTTAATTTACAATGTACAATTTCAATACTGATAGTGTCTCACCAAAAAGTTGTCCCTGTTCTTTCTCTGTTGTCGTTTGTTTCTCTTTTTGGTCTGCTCTTTTTCTTGTAAATATTCCGCTTCTAAATTGCGAATATGTTGCTCGAAAACTGAAACAAATTACATTATATCACATCACATATACACAAATACTTTAATTGTTATTTATTTTATTTTAATGAAATTATTACCAATAAGAGCATCTTCTTTATCCATTCCAAGTAAACTGACATCATTTTTGAATGCAGAGTTTTCTAGAAGGAGAACTTGTGCTTCACTCCAAGTGCTGCTGTAAGTGATCTCACTCATATTTTCTAACACCTGAAACAAATTTGGACGGTAATTATTTAGGTAAATAAATAAAAAAATATAGTAAAAAAACTGCATAAGCATTTTCAATTATGTGTTTAAAATCAGGAGACATTAAATTGGATTTTTGTGTAAACTTTTCTTACTGGATACATCTTTATGTATCAGACTTATTGCCTATAAGTACATATTATGCGACAAGAAATTACCTGTGCCAACATCTTCATGTTACGTTTCTTTAATGCCTTTGCTTCTTCCTTTTCACGTTTTGTTATAGTGAAGATACAATCCTCAAATATATCTCTTCTATCCGACTCGGGAACACAACGCCATATCTATAAATATCAATTAATTAAGTATAATGACAACTGCAGGATACAATTTATTGTTGTACATTTATTTATCGTATAGTTTATTTATCTATACTTATATTATAAAGAAGTGAAGGTTGTGTGTTTGTTAAATTGTAAGGGGTAATCTCGGGATCTACTGAACCAATTTCAAACAATTCTTTCACTAATGGAAAGCTATAATATCAGCGAGTGACATAGGCTATATTTTATCCCTGTATTCCCTCGGGAATGGGAACTACGCGAGTGAAACCGCGGGGCGCTGCTAGTATTTTATAATAAATAAAACTAAGCACACCTCTAAGTTACTAAACATTTCTTCACATTTGTAGTATTTCGTAAGAGATGTGACTCTATCACAGCTCAAAAGAAATTCTTCCAAGTTTTCTCTATTTTTCTTTGTTTTCAACCTAAAATAAACAAGAAAACAATATAAAACTTACAATTTCACACCATATGTTTAAACTTTATAAAAAACACAAATAAATACCTTTGTTCTTCCCTTTCATCTTTCAACTTTTGAGTTTTATAAGCATTGAAAGCTTGTTTTTTCTCATTTAGTTTTTTGAAGGTATTGTATCTGGGATCTTTTGATATTATCTTTACACATTGTTCCCATGTAGCGTTTGATGGTACATTCTGGAAGATTACAGGGAGAATGCATTAGAAACATTGAAAAAACAGTATTGCTTGACTTTAAATATTCATATGCTACATAATGTTGTTGAACTACTCTTGATATCACAAATTAAAACTTAAACTAGTTTAAAGAGATTTTATGATTTTAATAATGGTGTTTATTATTAATTACCCTTTCTTTGAGTAGTTCTTTAAAAGCTTCAATAGCTTCTTTCTTGTCTTTGTACTGAAACTCTGGAGGTTGTTCAATATTTTCCGGTACATTCCCAGTCGGTGGAGTTACTACCTCTTCTTGTATTACTGTCAATTACAACATTTGTTATTATAATAAAAAAAATAGTTTAAACCACAACTTATTTATATATGATTGTAACACTTCTTTTGTTAAAAACTACAAAAATTTATACAATTATATAAAAGCTGTTTTCTATTTCTATCATTTAAAACCTAAATCTGAAAAAAAAACAAAATTAGATTTAATCAAGTGTTTAAGTAAAACAACACATACATATAGACATTTATGTATTAGAATGAAGAATTCAATTTATTCAATACATACTTTCCTCCGGTATAGGAATGGAATTAGCGAGATCAGGGTCGATAGCAGCAAGGGTTTTCGCCATTGCTTCATCCAGTGCTGAGCTGCCAGAGGCCATGGGCGCGGGGATAGAAGACAATACAATAGTAGGGGACACCGCCGGCAAAGGCACCTCGCCGGGAGCAAGTTCAATGTTCAATCCCATCCTGGAAATCAAAAGTATCATTTTTATTTTTTAACAAAACAACTTATTTATTCATTTTTAAGTTTCTATATCCTTTTTTTTTTTTTTAATTTCATTAAATCCAAAGATACATTGATAATTGACTTTTATAAAAAAACTTACTTTTAGTCTAGGTGAATGTATGTTAATTACCTAGATATTTAATTATTATTAATGAACATAAACAATATTTACTGTGCAGCTTCCTCAGCAGCAATTTTGTCTTTAATGTCTTGAAGTTCTTGTGGGACAATCCAGCTGGATTCTTTTGTTTCAATGTTGTGATAGTAAACTCTCCCTGCATCTGTTGTATACTCTTTCCAAACACATGAAGACAGGAGTTTCTAGAAATACAAAATATGTCACAAAAAATATTGTTAAAAACATTATTATTATATTGTTACAATGTAGGTAATTGCAATGTTATTATTATAGAGCAATGAGAAAACTTATAATAATTGTTACCTCAGCAGGAGTCTTCAAATCATCCGGTTTCTCCCAAAGACTCTGTTTAGTGACAGAATTATAGTAGTAAATTCGACCATCTGGTGCCTTATGCTCTGACCATGGACTGCTTTGATTTGCCATCGGAGCAACATCAGGAGCAGGAGCAATCACATCCTAAAAAATCAAGAATAAAACCTTTAATCAATATTGAAAACTCATTCATCTATTAATTATTTAAAACAACTGCAAATATGTTTTTCTTGTTCTTGATTCATTTAATACTACAATGACAGAAAATTAGATAAATAAAGTTAAATTACAAAAATTCAATTTACCTGTTTATAACCAGGAAATCCTGGGGGTGGCATTGTAAATGGTGGCATCATTGGAGGATACCCCATCGGTGGAGGTATTGCAGTCATATTTGGGGCCATGCCGGGAACTGGAGGCATGGCCACTGCAGGGGGAAGCGTTGGCGGTATGCCACCAAGCATTGCTGGTGGAAGCAAAGGTGCACTACTTATAAGACCAGGCGAGCCGGTCCCGCTATTTGGAGGATCCTACACAAAATATGTAAGTATGTGATTAAGTTTTTCTAAATGATAGTTCTATGTATATTTGACCATTGTAAATAACTTACCATATCTTCCCACTTTATTGTTTCATATATTTACTTTGTCACTGCATGGGTTTTCGTATCTGTTTTCAAAGTTTCTCTGAAACACGATGAAAACATACAAGCTTGATTTGGTTTTATTAGGTTATTTTGTAATAAAGCAATATGAGTAAACGCACACAGTCGTTGACTGATTAGAGAATTATATTAATTTGTAAATTATCAGTAAACATTATTAATTTACCTTAGAATTTAACGAAAAATCGAAGCAAAACTATTTGTGACAACAGCAAGTCCAATCAACATCGACCCGACGGATCGAACGACTCGATGAACGAACGAACGCTGTCTGTCTGTTGTCGAGACTGTCAGTTTGTCACTGTCAGTGTCGAGTCGACAAAACGACATTTCATCCAGACAGTGACAGCAATCCGGCCCACAGTTTCGCTGTCTGTTCTGTACTACTGTCATGTGCTTTGTTGTCAACTGTCAATCAAATTCAAAAAGGAGATTGGCTGGTGGTACTGTATGGTTCATCCATACCATATCCATACGACGAACTATAATTTACTTTACGTTCGTTTATTTTTTGTGTTGATAAGTTTTTTGAATAATTATTAGCTGCATACTCATTACTTCTAATTATATGGTGTATATAATTTCTGCCTAGTACCTACACAGTACATGCTTCAAGCTGGGATCAGATTTTATTGGCACAAAAAGTTTGATAATTTTTGTGAAAATAGATTTTAAAGTTATTGAAGTGTTTTCTTGATGAAAATGAAGAGAATTAAAGAAACCTCTGCTTGAGTTTTGTACGCCGAAGAAACGGAAGTCGTCTTCGACTTGGAAAAAGAAGTGCCCAAATAACTTCGAACAACATATTCATCCCATAAATTTCAAATAAAATAAAGTACTAAATTAATGCAAAAGGCATATTACAGCTAGTTGGAAGAAGTAACCACAAGAACTTTATTATATGAATTGTATAAACATCAACAAAATTTAAGCAACATATTTAAATGATTATGCATAAAAATGATTATTTCATATGTGGCTAAAATAATTTATTTATTTGCATTTACATTACAAAAAATAATACTCCTTGCATCTGTTATTGGAGAACTTATAATATCGTCAGTGGTATGGGTAATATCAATATTCTTAAATCTTTTTAACAGTATCATAGCATTTTTCCATATTGTTTATGAAGATAATGCATCATTATTCACTGAGTTACCGGATTCTATGAAGGAGTTTGCCGAGACAATACTGAAACAGTTTTTGCATGTGCAAAATGTGTTTGGAGCACTTTACCTAACATTGTACAATAAAATTAATGCTGTATTTTCCTCTATATTTGATATTATAAATGCAGTGCTCATTGTTGTCAGTGAAGTATTGTTCTTGTTAACAAATACTATCTTGTTTATGGGGGATACAACATGGCTAATTGTTACTTTTATCCCCCTGAGACTGCCACAAATAATGAAGTCCACCTTCAAATATATTTTAGACAGTATGGGATGGTATATTGTAGATGGCTACATGAAGTTACTGAAGTTCACAAACTATCTGACTGAAGTGCCATTGGAGTCATTTTTAGGGATAATGACTGCTATTGTTATAGCAAGATTGTGCATTCATTTCAAAGAGATAATTTTAACTAATATAACTAATTTGTATTGGTCTCTAGTTAGAAATGTTTTTTATTTGTACTATGCCTTGTACAACTATTTTACAAATAATGATGTGCATTTGTTTACTAGTATGGGAACTGGTGATATATTAAGTGCAAGTGAAAATACTTCTAGTCCAAGTGAAGTAGAAGATATTAACAATGCCGCTGATGCATTGTGTGTGATATGTCAAGAGAGACAGAAAACAGTGTTAACTCTACCGTGTCGCCATATATGTTTGTGTACAGAATGTTGCAGGCGACTCTACGGTTACCAAAGAACTTGTCCTATTTGTCGAACATTTATTTATCATTCTGTGACTGTGTACTGGTGACCCAAGCATTTATTATTTTTGTACAGTATAGATTTTTTTTATTTTGTACATTAAATGACCATTTTATTACTTGAATGCTTGATTCTCAAGTCCAAGTAAAATTTATTTACTCATAGTTGTGCATTTTTAAAATTTCTAAAAGTTTAGTTAAGTTTTCTTTATGTATGCCTATTTTAATACTGGAAACAGATTTTATTTTTAATAGCTTCCTGATGCATATGAACCACTATTTAATATTCATTCCATTTTTAATTATGTTAATGTTCTGTTCCTTAAAACATACATCTTTTATTACTGTTATAACTTGAATGAACATTACTTAGAAAAGGTAGTTTGAAATTAGAAGAGATCTGTTATTTTATATCTATTATTTTTTATTGTTTGCTTATAACAAAAAATATATACTTAATTTGTACTTAGCATAAAGATAATTCTAAAGTAATCTAAAAGATTGTCTTTTGTACATAAAGTAACACTGGGGTGTGATAATAAATACCATTTTAATACATATTTTGTGTTTCATCTCTCTCTTGAGTTACTAACTGTATACCTGCAATCTGAATTCAAAGGTGCTTCAATGTTTTGCAATGATCTTTGTCTCCTATTTAAATTTAAATCCTTAAATGATATATTAAAGTCTTTAAATGCATTTAACATAAAAACAGCAGTCATGACTATTAAAAAACTACAAACACAACCTAGAATATTTTGATAACTCATGGCATTCCATTCTTTGAACAATATACCTGAAGCTATTATAACTAACACTGTAAACATTACATAGTAGACAGGAGTGACTACACTTGTATTGAATATATCCAGAGACTTATTTAAATAATTCATTTGTACCATAATGCAAAATATTGCAGCTAGAAGTAACAACCAAAATAAATAATTTTTCAAATTATTAACATCACCCCCTAGGCTTTCTTTGATACCTAAAGCTACGGCTTTACAGAAAACCACAGTGAGACTACCTGTACCTGAGCACAGTAATAAATAAATAGCAATGTTAGTATTCCCAAATCTGGGAACAAAAACTATTTTAAGTATTAAACTCATCACAATAATAGTAACAACATATGATAAAAACATGTAATCAAAGAGCATTGTTATTAGTTCAGAGAAATAGTGAACTTCTTCAGATTTTGGTGAATGAATTACAAATATGATGGAACCAACAATACAGAGGAAACACCCAATCTGAAAATAAAAAGTAAATTATTCATAAACTCTCTACATGCAAAGGAGGTAATATTAAAAATATCAATAATAATATCACTTGAAGATATATTTAGATAGAAGTAATTGTAGGATACATTAGGTATGCAATAATAAATTACCTTTCCAATAAAATTCAACTTTTCTTTGAGAAACTTAGATGAAAGTACAGCAGCAACCAAAACACTGAGGGCACCGAGAGGTGTCACCAACGCCGCTGGAGCAAAAGCATACGCCAAGAGGTTAGCAGCTTCACCAACACCCACTGGAATGATAAAAGATTATATGAGCTGATGATGATTGATTAATTAAAAATCCACAGCGAAACAAAACATGAAATATGTAAATAAAATTAACCTGTGACAACCTATTTAAAAGTAGTTTAGTAGATAAAGTAGTTTTTAAGTGTAGTGTTCACGTCAATAAAAAAAAATAAACCTACAGTATTTTAAATTAAAACAATTAGGAGAGAACTTTGCCCAGGAGTAGGACAGAATAAGTAGAGTAAAAAATATTATATTACTTAATAAAAAATATCTAACATAATACTCACTTGTTATCAACCCCAACCACCACATCCATTGTTTCAGATATGCAAATCCTCCAGCTGAAGCCCTCACACTTCCAAATGCATTAATTCTCTTCAGAGCTATCTTTTTTATAATAAAACTGGATCCAATAAATAAACTCGACGATATAGCAAGGATGAGGCCAATTATAAAAGACGAATTATTATAATCTTTATCATTTACAGAGATATCCTCAGAATACATTTTGGCTTGTTTGTTTTAATTCAATTTAACAGTAATTACCTATGACATGAATGATTCATGTTTTGAGACAGGGTTATGAATTCTGACTGGATTAACGCTTTTAATCATTGTTATCAGTATGTAGGTACCTACATTGATTAGAGAAAATCATTAGATTATTTTTATATTAAAGCACTTCTAAGTCCTAAGGTATATTTTATTTGACGATCTCTATCAAGGAGATAGTCATTAAACACTAGTTTATAATCAGAAATTTAAAAACGAGTATTCTTCCTAGTTTTAAGGGTTATTTTCTTCTGATAATCTTATCTAAACATTAGTCATTATCACACACAGCTTGTAATGTACACACAATATTTGATATTGATTTGATACTGTCCCCGGCTTGAATTATTTGAGTCTTGTTTCTTTCTAAACTTTCATTTGCAATTTTTAATTCACTTCAATTCAATTTAATAAATAACTTGGCTTGCGCTATCAAATTAATTAAATTGAAAATAAAATAATTCTAATACATATTGAATTTTAGATATTATCAACAGTATCTTGTGCATTAGCTAAAGTATAACTGTCAGTCACAGTCATAAATCTCTTTTATGTCAGCGTCAGCTCATCTGTTGGCTAACCATTGACATATAACATGGACGGGGCATACCTACGAAAAAAACGTGTATACCTATACTTTACTGAGAGCAAAAAATGGCGGCTAATAGTGCAGTCCCTATCGATATGTCTGAAAAATAACATCGACAATAGATTGTAAGTATGTTTTCTTACTTTTATTAATTTTAAGTTTTATAAATAGGTCTTACTGTAAACGAACATATAGATAGTTTGTAAAATATAGCTTGATCATTGTGACATACAGGGTGGCCCAAATAGAACGCTCAGTAAGGGGAAGTATAAAACTATAAGAGATACAAATATTTGTTTTTAGGAACCATGTCATCGATTTTAGTAAAAAAAAAAGTACATTCATAGATTTAGAAGAAAAAAAAACTATAACTCTCTTTGAGAATCGAACCCGGAAATTTTGAAAAATTTAATGTTCATTATTTTAAATTAGAAATGGATTGTGTACATCTTTAGCAGTAAGTAAATGTTACTAAGAAACATAATATCTAAATTCATTAAAATGCATTGTTTTTAAATGAAATAGTTTGGTACAAAACTCGCCAAGACATCATTGAAGTTCCTTCCCAGTTAATATCCCATTTCAACACAAATTCACCATTTCAAGATACAAAATGCAATATTTTGTATATACGGCCGTTCGTTCTAGTTACAAATAATTAAAAATATTTTTTTCAAAACTTCCGGGTTCGATTCCTTTAGTGAGTTATAGTATTTTTCTAAATCTTTGAATGCATTTTTTATTTTAACTAAAATCGATGACATTGTTCCTAAGAACAAATCTTTGTATCTCTTATAGTTTTATACTTCCCCCCACTGACCGTTTTATTTGGGCCACCCTATATATCAAACTTTTATTCTTCATACTCTAGTTGCCGGGATATAAAAATGTCGATAGAAATTATCGACGTTTCGTACTATAATCGATACTGATGTAACATTTCATTGGGTTTTATTTAATTACAAATGTTAGGCATTCTATTAAACGAATATTTCAATATGAATACAGATATTCTCAAGAGCAAACCTCAAATCCATGGTTTCTTATATACTACATGAGAATCTGAGAAATTGGACTTTATATACTTACTCACTATTATTTAAGATCAAATATGCACAAAATGTAAATAAAGTATATGAAATAAAAATAAACACTAACATTAAAACGTACTTGAATAAATTTTTAAATAACGTTTTATTTAAAATATCGATAGTTTATAGTCTGTGGTCATGATGTTTCATTGCCCATCACTAAGTAAGTCGATTAATCCTTTTGTTATAGCTAGAAAATAATATGGCGAACGGCCACGAGTAGGTATTTCAATGAGACTAAGAATGACAGATGGCTATTATAGTAGCTGTCAGAAATACTGTTGTCCTTTTTCCCTTACGCAAAATTATGAAAGTTAAAAAGAGACGGCTATATTTTTATAACTTTGGCGTCGATAAGCCTCATACTTCTATAACTATTTTTTCTATAGTCAAACATGCGTTGTCCATGTTCTATGTCAATGTGGCTAACTGACGTAAAATGTAAACGTAGAAATTTTTTGTAGGTTGCTGGGCTGTGCTGTGTAGTGTAATTTTAATCCTTTCGTAATTATAATTTGTTAATTATTACAAAACCTTTGAAATAGGTATTAATCCACTTTACTAGGTTCCTCAATTTATTAAAATTTGTGACTGTTTCAGTGTTTAAAAATTAACATTTTGTACCTATCCAAGTCAATTGAATCCAATGATAAATATTTGTATTTCCAAATCGATTTAACCTTATTATTTTAATTTAAGGTCACCCTTTTCCGTGCCCGATCCTGCACAAGATAAAAAACACTTCAAAGAAAGAAATAAGAGGGAATAGTTGAGTACATCGAACAACATTATAATGCGATGCTACCTCGAAGGCGCAACATTGGAAGCATATCGGATAAGCAAAGTTTTGATAACTTAGATTCCTATAGCAAACTAGATAAAAAGGATAGTTCTTACATCAAGCCATATAACTATCAATCACATACAGATACACAGGAACTTCCGCCTAGCGCCAAAGAAGACTTTGTTTTTGATATTCTTGAAGAATTTGTATTTGACCCAGTCATGGCTGCGAGAGACAGGACCAACGAGTTTGTAACTACAGTTCGAGGTCTCCAAGACAGAATACTTACGAGACCTGTTGTGAGAGATAAACGAAAAGCAGCTGTTCTAGAGACATACTCCCAGTTCATGAGTATGGCCAAAGTTATTAGTAAAAACATAACAAGCACATACACTAAACTTGAAAAACTTGCATTATGTAAGTACTTCATGTCTGTACAAAACTAAGAGTTATGATTCATCATGGCAGTACTAATTTACTATAATTTATGTTTCAGTGGCTAAAAAGAAATCTTTATTTGATGATAGGCCTACAGAAATACAAGAACTAACTTATATCATTAAAGGAGATTTAAATTCTTTGAATCAACAAATTGGAAGATTGGGGGAAATGCCCAGAGGTCGCCGCAGTATGCACAGCCACTCATCTAGTGTTGTACTCGCTCTCCAATCACGTCTTGCTTCTATGAGCAACCAATTCAAACAGGTAAAACTACAGCCTACAGATTGCTTTAACAATTTAAACAAAATTGTAGACACTTACGCAGTATACTTTGCTTTCATTTGTAACTTATTTTAACATGGTTAAATTTCAGGTTCTAGAAGTACGATCAGAGAATTTGAAGCTGCAAAACAACAGAAGAGAACAGTTTTCACAAATGACACCCATTGTGAAAGAGGTACCATCACTATTACAAGAAGAAGTTAGTATTGACTTTGGTGAGGGTTCAAGTATACAAACACAACAGATGGCCCTCAGAGATGACTCAGACACATATGTGCAGCAAAGAGCTGAAACTATGCATAATATTGAAAGCACCATTGTAGAGTTGGGTGGGATATTCCAACAGCTAGCTCATATGGTGAAGGAACAGGACGAGGCTATAGGAAGAATTGATGCAAACATTCAGGAAGCTGAAATGAATGTTGAAGCAGGCCACAGAGAAATATTGAAATATTTCCAACATGTCACCGGTAACAGAGCACTCATGTTTAAAATATTTGGGGTCCTTATATTTTTCTTTATATTTTTTGTTGTAGTTATGGCATAAATTATTTAACTACCATGAATATGTCTACTTAAATTGATCACACTAAGGTCTTTACAATATTCCATTTACTGTTATGTAAGTATTATGTATAATAAAATTAAATTTTTAATATATTTTGATGTTATTTTAATTAGATCTTGATTTTATTTATATTCTAAATACTTTTTCTAACTGATACTGTATCAAGTTGTGTGTGATAAAACTGATTTATTCTCTTTCATTGGTGCTACATTTTACAACTAATAGGAATAAAAAACTTGTTGTGTCTAACTAAATCCAATCCAGTTCTTATTGAGACCCATCTGGATTCTCATTTATAAAATACCCTATACCTACTTGGCAGAAGGATACATTTTGGAAAAACTGCAGCAATGCATCTTGGGATAATGGTAGGTACTATAGCTATACTACATTTAAAGATCGCGTTGCGGCGGAAATTATGAGATGCAAACAATAACAAAATATATAAAACAGCAATCCTTAGCGTTTTTGTACATCATATATTGGATACTGCTTAATGACTGTTCTTGTTGGGTGACCATAGGATTACGAATCGCCCGCTCATTCGTTTAGTCAAATTGTAATTATCTAATAATATTCTTAACCACTGGCCCCGCCCCCGCGGACGGGTTCTTCGCCTGCGCGCGTTGAAGACACCGAACATAGGCACTGTTATGCGTTTTAAACAAGCATTCAATTACCGTGCTCAGCAAGGTATTTCCTCATTAGTATTCTTGTTGATTATGTTATGTTAAGACTACTTTAATTATTGTGCATATAAGGTATTATTACCTAGTAAAAATAGTATATTTTCGGCATTACTTGGAGGAGTTAATATAAAAGAACATAAATTGTTAATCTAAATAAAAATGCTTAAGTGCTTTAATGAAAAATTACATTTATTCTGTATTTCTTATTCATACATTATTATACTTATTTACATTTTTATTTGTAATTCCATACTTTCTTAAAACAACAGGTAGAAAAAAATTGAACTTAATCATTAGACATACATAAATAATTCAAAAATTGCGTCAATGGTATTAGAAAACACAACTATGTATTTTAAACATTAAATGCCATGGGAGTCACCATGTGACAAAATCAAGGCGCTGGATAAAATTGTCGACATATTTTAATAATTTTATGGTTCTAATACAACAGTTAATTAAATTGT
This sequence comes from Timandra comae, assembly GCA_958496195.1. Taxonomy (NCBI): domain Eukaryota; kingdom Metazoa; phylum Arthropoda; class Insecta; order Lepidoptera; family Geometridae; genus Timandra; species Timandra comae. The sequence continues at coordinate 6,812,833 of OY292362.1, forward strand.
GAAAGCTACTATCTTTTAATACCTTCGTATAAACTACTCATACATTTAGGGAAAAACACAAGCAATGCATGAACTCAATTTTCCCAATATTAAAATGTTTCTTAAGTAAATAATTTTACTTCTCATATTAAATTTTGCCTAGGGCTCCAACAAAAATAACTTTATTAAATAGGTACCCCATTTTCACTTGCTATGACAATGGCATTGAACAACAACTTTAAAACCATACATTTTGGGGTGTTTCATTAGTAATAGAAATATTAGTATTTTTTGTATATTTATGTACTTCAAAATTGAAAGGAAATTAGACAATTCCCTACTTATATATACTTTAAAATGTCGTAAAATTGTTTTAACCAGTGTATAAATCTGACAAACAATAAAGTGACTAACTAATAATTACAAGAACTCATCGCACCAGTCCTTCAAACATTGGAAACAATCGGCAGATTGCTTTGAGTTGGCGCTGCAGGTCTCTTTCATCCATTCTTGAAATAATTCTTTGTCTTTTTTTAATACAAGAAATTGTCCAAGTACCACATAGGCCTGAAATAAAGATAATTTTAGGTAATTAAAAAAAACAAATATAATTTTGGAACACCTAACCAACTTCTTCAATCATGGATATTTCAAAAAAACATCTGTAGGTCTATGCACATTGGAGCTATGATATCACATATATAAAAACACAGATAACTATAAGCATTAGGGATAATATGTAAACATAAAAAAACTATATTAAAGTAATAACAATAATATATTGACATAAAGGTCTCCTATGTTGATAGTAACAATTCAATGATAATGTTTGTAGGTAACCAAGTACCTACACAGTTATTATCATATCTAATTTCAACAAGCATGCTTGAATGAAACCTACTTGTGTGATAATAATAACAAATCCCTCTTAAAGCAAACATAATGTTTTGAGTATTATACATAAAATCAAAGGAATATGTATGACATCACGCCAATTTGGTAATATACCTAACTATTAAAAAATAGTTTATGTAGTTATGATTAATGATATTTGATAATTTTAATTTTTTATAAGACCTGCACTCTCTATACTGTCACTCATACTTACCAAATGTCATCAAAATTGGTCTAGCTCTATAACCCTGTCAATCAAACTGTGTAAGTATAGCTGTCCCGCGCTTTGTACCGCTATAAATCCGGTCCTCTTGGAGCATGATGAAATTATTTCTCAGTTCGGTTACTGAGCCTAGCGCGTTTTACCAAATAAACACTTCAGCTTTATATAATATGATTATAGAAAAATTAGAAAACAATAAACTAGACCGGTAATAATTTAGTTTGTACCTTGTCAAAGCCGGCACCTTCCAATCTCCTCCCGAGAACTTCTCCAACACCTGCTAAATCTGTGACTGATTTTTCTCCCATGGGTTCAGCAACAAAATTTCTATGCTTTTGAGATGTACTGGACATTTTTGATGGTTAATTTGTATTACACACAAAAATGAAAACAATAACGCACTATTGAAGTACTATTCTCGCGTCCTGAGTCATTAAATAAACGGTAACGCTTTTGATTATAGTGTTGGGTAGTTGTAGTGAACGAGCTATATAGTTATTCAACGTTCGATAATCAAACGTTGATTTTTTTTTAATTTACCCCGAAGCAAGGGACCATCCGTTGATTGTATGATGTAAGTAGCGATATCTATTTTTAACGGTATCCGAAGCCCAATCGGGCTAGCATGACTTCGAAAACGCGATAGATAAAGCGATTTATCGACATCCAACTGTCAAAATATGATAAAAATACCCGCCATATTTAATTTTACCACGTGATTAAATTTATGACATTTGGCCATGCTCGCGAAATCGTTCTTAATTCGTGGTGGCGATATTTTTTATCGCGCACAGTCATACCATGCGGGGGCCAGAATATAGTATACCAACGGCTATGTTTATCTGTCTTCCCTACTTACAAGGCAAAGTGTGGACAGTGGTTAAAAGTTTTGACTCAAATTAACAAAAAGTTGAGTTTTATGACTTATTTAATTCTAAAATGCCTTTTAAAAACGAACGTTTTTAACAATTTAACCAATCGGGCAATCGCCTGTGGTTTAAAATATTCGTAATATATAACTAAATATATAGTTGTTGCCGTTGAAATAACGGTAACAATAACAACCGATATAATTATTGACGTGACGTTTAGTATGCTTGTCATGTCAATTTCTTGAATTCGATCACCACAAATTAAAAAGTGATTATTACAGGGTGTACAACATCCTACTAATATTATAAATGCGAAAGTTTATATGTTTGTTCCACTTTCACGAAAAACTACTGTATCGATTTTGATTAAATTTGGTACAGATGTTCCTTAGAACTTCCTAATAACACATAGGATACTTTTTATCCCGAAATTCCCATGGGATTGTGTATATAAGTAATCGTATGTTTTATTGTAACTTTTTGTAGTCGCAAATAGTACCAATAGATGGCGCTGTTACTTAATTTTTTTAACACACGATGGTGAATGATGCCGAGATTTTATGATACTACGAGCTACGCATGCACAGGGGAGCGGCATGAAGTTAAAGGTAAAAACGGAGTCGACACTTCGAATACCTACTTGAAGCATACCTATATGTACATGAAGTTGTAGGTAAAAAATGAAGCTCAAACTTGGAACAACAGCTTGAGTCAAATATCTACGTCTCTGTGGGCCGATCTCTCTTTTTAGTCAGATTCTCTCTTTCTAGAGGTTACCTTAGTTAGAAAGAGAGAGCCTGCCCATAGAGACGCGATAGTGATACATATAGGTATTCGAAGTGTGGGCTCCATGTTGTACCTACAACTTCATGCTATATGTATTACTATTGCGTCTCTGTGGGCAGGCTCTCTCTTTCTAACTAAGGTAACCTCTAGAAAGAGAAGGTCTGACTAAAAAGAGAGACCGGCCCACAGAGACGTAGGTATTTGACTCAAGCTGTTGTTCAAAGTGTGAGCTCCATTTTTTACCTACTTCATGGGGAGCGGGTACTATAAAGACTGTTGTTAATGGTCTAAAGGCTATATAGAAATTTCCTTTCGGATATGGAGGGTATACCTCTATACTATAATACCCCAGCAGTTGTCCGTACTGCAGCGAATATGACCAGCCAACTACCACTTTGAATTTAATAATACTTATGTAGTCATCTCATCTAATGATCAAGGACTTGACCTGCCTGTATTTGATAAAACATCAAGGCGGGCGGGACAAGCTCTATCGCCCAATCTGGGTCTATAATTTTTCTTTAATTTACCATGGGATGATAAGGACTAAATAAAATAACGAGCATACACAAGATATCATTTATTATTAAAGCCATTATAATAATAGATATAAAACTAAATTATTAATTACTTAATCGAATCATTGTTACTTATTATCTTAACACAAAATATAAACTTAAGATCCACAACTCAAACATTCATCTTTGTTTTGTAAAGAACAAGTAATTGCCGCCATGTTTGCGTCATCAACATCCGATTTTCCATTTTTAACAATATTTTTAACTTTAGCTTTGTCAACAGTGAATTGTATAGCATTTGCTGCTGGTTTTGTTCTCAAATAATACATTCCAGTTTTCAAACCCAATTTCCAGGCATAGAAATGTATAGATGTTAATTTTCCATAATTTGGTTCTGCTACATGAATATTAAAAGATTGACTTTGATCAATGAAAGCACCTCTGTCGGCAGCCATCTGTATTGTAGTTTTAACAGAAATTTCCCAAACTGTTTTGTATAAATCCCTGATTTCCTTAGGTATAGATTCGATATTCTGAATGGATCCATTATTGTGAATAATTAAATTCTTCATGTCGTCATCCCAAAGCTCCGCCTCAGTCAAATCCCGCAATAAATGATGATTAACCACTTGAAATTCGCCAGAGAGGACACGTCTTTGATAAATATTAGATGTAAAAGGTTCAAAGGATTCATTATTGCCAAGTATTTGGGCAGTGGAAGCAGTAGGCATAGGAGCCAATAATAGTGAATTTCTCAATCCATGTTGAGCAATTTTTTGTTTAAGTTTGTTCCAATCCCAGAGATCAGTGGGTACCTTTTCCCACATATCATATTGTAATATTCCTTGGCTCACAGGACTGCCTTTATAGGTTTCATAGACACCATATTTCTCAGCCAGTTCACAGCTTGCTTCTAGAGCTCCATAATAAATGGTTTCAAATATCTGCTGGTTTAATTTGAGAGCTGCTTCACTCTCATATGGAATACGCATTAAAACAAAGGTGTCTGCTAAACCTTGAACCCCAATTCCTATAGGTCTGTGTCTCATGTTTGAATTTCTTGCTTCAGGCACAGGATAGTAATTAACATCAATAATTTTATTTAGATTTTGAGTTATGATTTTCGTCACTTCTTTTAACTTTTGGAAATTGTAAGTTTTGTCATCATTTACAAACATATTCAGAGCAATAGAAGCAAGATTGCATACTGCAACTTCATCATTAGATGTATATTCTACAATTTCAGTGCAAAGATTGCTGCATTTGATTGTGCCCAAATTCTTCTGGTTACTCTTTCTGTTACAGGAATCCTTATAAAGCATGTAGGGAGTCCCAGTTTCAACTTGTGCTTCTATGATAGCTTTCCAGAGAACTTGAGCTCTAACTTGTTTCACATAACGTTTTTCTTCTTCATATTTGGTATACAAAGTCTCAAACTCATCACCCCAACAGTCTGCTAATCCGGGGCAATCATGAGGACACATTAGACTCCAATTTCCATTGCTTTCAACCCTTTTCATGAACAAGTCTGGAATCCACAGAGCATAGAAAAGTTCCCTGGCTCTTACTTCTTCTTTACCAGTATTTTTCTTTAGATCCAAAAATTCAAATATGTCTGCATGCCATGGTTCCAAGTAGATGGCAAATGCACCAGGCCTCTTGTTGCCCCCTTGGTCTACATATCGGGCTGTGTTATTGTACACTCTGAGCATGGGGACCAGTCCATTGGACACCCCATTAGTTCCAGCAATGTAGGAACCTTTAGCTCTGATGCAGTGCACATGAACACCAATACCTCCCGCTGATTTAGATATTAGAGCACATTGTTTCAGTGTGTCATAAATCCCTTCAATACTGTCATCCTTCATAGCTAATAAGAAGCATGAAGATAATTGTGGACGGGGTGTAGCCGCAGAAAATAGAGTAGGACTTGCATGTGTGAAATATTTTTCAGACAGTAAATTGTAAGTATTGATAGCACCATCTATATCCTCACCGTGGATACCAATTGAAACTCTCATGAGCATGTGTTGTGGACGTTCCACCACCTGTAAATATTATAATATAATTATTAATTTAACATTAAAAGGTTTTGGAGATATGTATTTATAACATATTGTCACATAATATTTTACTTACCTTGTTGTCAATTTTCAGTAGGTATGATCTTTCCAGTGTTTTGAACCCAAAATAATTGTACTTAAAATCTCTGTCATATACAATAGCTGAGTCAAGTCTTTCTTTATTTTTGATAATGATATTGTAGTGGAATTCAGACAACATTGGAGATCGCTTCTTAGTATGTGGGTTTATGATATTGAACAAGTCAGTCATAACCTCTGTAAAAACAAAATGTGAATTACTTTATTGTGGTAATATCAAAATCAAACACTATCTTATAATAGCCTCAATAAATAACAGAGTATTTAAATCTCATATATTTTTTTACAGTGAGGCAAATATTTGGAATTAAATCTGCAACCCTCTGATAGTAAGTGTGGTGATAACTATTAAATCATGAAATTTATGATACAATCTCTCACACTGAAAATCTTCTTTGAAAATTACCTGAAAAATGTTTCTTAGTCTCTTTATGCAAATTGGATATTGCCAATCTGGCCGCTAAGATAGCGTAATCTGGATGGTCAGTAGTCATGGTAGCAGCAGTCTCCGCTGCCAAATTGTCTAGTTCTACTGTGGTCACACCTGAGTATATTCCATTGATGACCTTGAGTGTAATGCATACCTATAAAAACCAATACAATTTATAGACTCGAGTAGAGGGGTGGAGGTGGTTTTTATGGGAGGATTTGATTAAGAATCTGATGAATGAAAGTATACATACATCATCATCTCATTTTATGTAGTAACTGACCCCTGACTTGTATCTAAAGTAGCAGCCTACAAAATAATATGATCTTTCCTTTAACATAACATAATCATTCACTACAATATCTCATTATAGTAACTGACCCCTATGTTCGAAACTTGTATCTAGGTAGGGTATCAGAAACTACGCACACACACACCCAGACCGAGACAAACATTTGTGGTTTATTTAGTGAAACTAATACTTTTGGACTACATGTAGATGAAATAATAACTTTCTATGATTTACTAAAAGATATATATAAATTTAAATGAATATAGTGAATTTTAAAGAGTTAATTTTGAGGAAATGACAATCAAATGTTCTACAGTTGATGAGAACATGTTTAAAATAAGATGAAGGTACTGTGATAAAGAAACTTACTGGGTCAACGAAATCCATATTTAATCCATAGCAAAGTTTTTTGATTCTGGATGTTATTTTGTCAATATGCACCTCCTCCATTCTACCACCTGCAGCATAATTTCCAAGTTAAAAAGTTATTCCCAATGAAACCAACATTTTGAATATCAATACCATCTAACACGTTAAGTATTTGAACTCACCTCGTTTCAGAACACATAATTTATTCATTTTTCCAACCATTTTGAAATTCTAGAGCGAAAATACTGATTATATTAATTATAACACTTAATTTGAAAAATATTCACAAAGAAAATGAGTCGCACAAACAATTTTCGAGGATGACAGACGAATAAAAAGGCGGGAAATTTACCGTACGTAACCGTCAATATTTTTTTTTTCTATTCGGAGTGTCGGACAGTCAAACATAAATAAAACCAGCCATGGCCATGTTGCCCATATGCTGGCTGCCTCAGTAGAATAGAATTGTTGTTCTTCATTCATTCATTTCATTTCTCTGTGGTATGTCAAGTTGTCTTGCTTGTCGTGTGTCATGGATGTGAGTCATGTCTGTCAATCAGTCAGATATCTGTCTCTGTCATGTCAGTCAGTTGTGGTTGGTGTGTTGTGGTGTTTGGTTTGCTATTTATTTTTCTCGTAGACATAAAGATTAATCGTGATTACTGTTTTAATAAATGTGATTATATATTAAAAACTAATTATATAATAAATGACCATAGTGATAACCAAAATCCAGTTGCTTTAAAAGAATAAGTGCTGCAGGTGCATGCAGTTTCTGTGCGGAAGATTTACCAAAACCTAAACAATTCACACTTCTGGGCATGCAAACCATATGTGTGTTGTAATTATATGTATATTATCGCTGGCCAAAGAGTTGGACAATTGTTATTCCAAACACAGGGACTTGGCAAAAACGTAACCGTTCAAGTATTACAGGTAAGTACTTAAATATTATTCTTTTTTCTGTCTAATTCGGGAAATTGAACTTTTTGCAAGGCAATTTATAACGCTTCCGGCTCTAATAAAACTTAATTTTTCACAAATTGTAATAAATGAAAATGATGTGTAAGGTTGGAACACTAATAAAATGATGCTAGAAACTAAATTATTATTTTTTGTTTTAGCATTGGCACTGAAACAATGGAAACAGAATTACAAAATAGTAGTAAAAGTTTAACATCCGTAAATATGAGTGAAACTCCGGTAAGAATTGAAAATGATAAAAACGACAATGCCAATTCATCAAGTGCTGCATCCCATACCAGTCAGTCTCGCATCAATGGTGATGTTTCACTCACCCCAACTCACAGTTTACATACACCAATATATAACAATGTCAATCCACATAGTTCAATGACTGCCATGACACCAGCCAATAGTGGAACTAATCAGGCAAAAAATAGTATAAAATTACAGTAAGTAATGCTAAATTTTTGTGTGTGCTTGTGATCTCAACTTCATATAAATTGGAGAAATTTACTGTTGGTTACTATATAGGTTATAATGCTAAGGTCTCTAACAAAGTGTTAATGTTAATGTTTTTTTTTTTTAGGAATTGCGTGTCTACAGTTAATTTGGGTTGTGAATTAAAATTATTAGACATATATTGTAGAACAAGATATTCTGAATACAATCCTGCTAGATTTCAAGGTGTTGTTATGAAAATTTTGGATCCTAGAACTACAGCGCTTGTTTTCAGGTACTATACAAAAATTACACAAATAATATTTAACTTAAAATAAGTGTAATTTTATCTTAATTTAAAACAATTTCGGAATGGTCAATTTGTTTATGTATTTTGTATGTCTGTTTCAGATCGGGTAAAATTGTTTGTACAGGAGCAAGAAATGAACATGATGCTTATGTTGCAGCTAGAAAATTTGCTAGAATTATACAAAAACTAGGATTTCCTGTATGTATTTTCTATAACAATCTTTTACAATTTCAAGAATGTTTTTCATATTATGTGTTAATAAGGTAAACATGCTAATACATAATTTTTATTATCAGGTAAAATTTTTAGATTTTAAAATACAAAATTTTTGTGCAACTGCTGACTTGCGATTCCCAGTTCGGTTAGAAGCTCTGCAACAAGCACACGGACAGTTTGCTTCATATGAACCAGAATTGTTTCCTGGACTTGTGTACCGGATGGTGCGACCAAGAGTTGTTTTATTAATATTTGTGAATGGAAAAATTGTATTTACAGGTATATAATATAATAATAACAATCCATTACTACTGTACTTAATTATAGGTTTATGTATTGGTGCTTAACATTTTTTAATTATTTATTTTTCAGGTGGTAAAACAAGGAATGACATCAGTGATGCCTTAGATATAATTTATCCTATTTTAAGAAGTTATAGAATAAGTTAGAATTCGAACAGTTTTCGTTTTTGTAATGTATTATCAATATTAGGTCAAATAATATGTTATTATTTATTAAGTACAATAATAATTATTGTATCTATTTTGTATCTTGTAATAAAAATAATTACATAATTGTTTTATTTTACTTCTAAAACTAGCTGATGCCCGCGTGGAAATTGGTTTAATACTGGGACCTAAATTTCGATTATGAAACCCGACTAAAAGTACCTGCTATTGCACATTTCAACATTAATGTGTGCACCAAACGTTTTAGACAATAAGGGCGAGTAAGGAACTACTCATGTACCTATTTAAAATGTTTGCGTAAAAGGAAACAAGGTGCGCGTGCATTCGGTGCATTGCTTGTAACAGAATTGGGATCTCGTCTCACCCACAGCGTTCGGAACTTGAAGTGGACTAACTATCGTACCAGGGGCGTAAAATTATCGTACATGTCTATTATATGGCGTAAAATTATCGTACATTTTAGGATAATGTCTATTATAGATAAATAAATCATATAAATTGTAATATTGATATGCATGCAAGTATTCTATAGTTTATCTTTTTTAAACCACCGCTGTCAAATCAACAGAACACTGAAACCCAAATGTTTTACACGTGGTATACAGACCTGAACTGATTCCCTTTCCACTTTAAGTTCAATAAACGCGCCAAGCTTAAAATTCACTCAGACAAAATTTCACTGTTCCCATGCAAGTTGGGTATGAACACGAAAAAAATTTGTATTTATAAAGAAGAAATGGATATGAATGGGTAGTGAAATAAAAAATGAAAGAATTTCTTTTATATATCAATATACACTTATACTAACCAATAAGAAAGCGTGTACAGCAGGCGCTGGATAAAGTTACAGTATCGGCAGTGGTGAAACTTAGTAGAGCGGATCGTAAGGACCAATAGGAATAGAGAACTTGTATTTCCCGGTATTTTCCCAAGATTTTATTGGACAAAATAAAATCATGCTACTGCGATTTAGACTATCAACGCATGAATGAAATAATATAAATTCTCAAATTTTGCATCATGATAGAAATTATCGTACAATCTGCGTACGATAATAATATGCTATCGTACATCGTACGTAGGCACAAAATTATCGTATGTGTACGATAATTATCGTACGGTTCCGAACGCTGCTCACCCAGCGTTCAGGTTCCTCAACCCGCGCGGTATCGGCGATCCTTACGTCACGTACGCTTTGTTGTTTTTATTTTGGAGATTGTACCCATCTATTCTGATTAGGTTACCCTGTAGGGCAAAAATCAATCATATACAATTGATTATTTGCATACGTAAACAAAATATTAAATTTTATTTTATAAATTAATAGAAGTGAATGGGGGTTCGTTAATTCGTTTTTCGCTGAAATATTCCTCACTCTGTGTCGAGTATTTTAAAAAGTATATACTCTATGGCATCATTCACTTACTAACTATCATCAAATCAATCAATGTCAGTGTCAGTCATTCTATTGTTGACCAAATGCAATGCAAGTTTGGAGATTGTACAGTATAAAACTAGATAATCAATTTTGCAATAGTTTCGTCGACATAATTTTTGACCCATTATAAGAGAAATATCTGTTATTGTTATTTGAATCTGTATTGAATAAATCTAAGCGACTAAAACTTGAAGTAGCAGTAAGGAAGAAAAATTTCTTTGAAGTGTATCAAAAGTTCTAAAATTCTGTAAACATGAATATGCAACAGCGAGAAGAGAAGCAATTGGAAGCAACAATACAAGCAATATTAAACAGAGTTAACGACATAAAATCAGCAATTCAATCTTTGATTACGAAATTGGAGACAGAGTACGAAACAATAAATTGGCCTACATTTCTCGATAATTATGCTATTTTGTCTGGACATGTAAGTTTTACATATTAAGGTATTTGCTGTATTGTAATAGTTTTATTATATAGCTTAATATTCAGACTTAATACTTAGTATGTGTGTTATCTTTTAGCTTACTGGTTTGAGTAAAATTTTACAAGCTGAATTAGCTGCGTCATTGAAGTCACGAATAGTGTTGCCTTTGCAACTTGGATGTGAACGTGATGAGGCACTTGCTCGCCTCACTGAAGGCAGAGTCCCAGCTTGTACTCACGACTTGGTGCCTGATCTCCTTCGAACAAAACCTGAACCACAAGCAGAGCAACGTCTCCAGCAATTCAATCATAAAGCTAGCACACTCAACTATGATACTGCCCAGGTAAAACATACTCGATTGATGAATAAATACATATTCATTTTTAATTTATATCATGAGCTATTTGATCAGTAAAAGTTTCCATACATGGTGTAAATATTCATATAGCTTTTGGTGACATTCTGACTCACAGCCAAATTAATATCAATAAAAAGACTATCATTGTAAACAATAAATAAAAGGACAGTTTAAGACACACATAATTAACATTGGTTGTGTTTATTACTTTTTAGAAACAAGTTGCCCAATTCACAAAGGTTGTAAGCCATGTTTGGGAGATTATATCTAAAGGTCGAGAAGATTGGGAGGGTGAATCTATGAGATCTTCTGGTGAGTAATCTTTTAATTCAGAAATAAAACTCAAGACCAAATAAAGCTTTACTGTATAGGCGAGTTCACTGAGACAGCACTGCATTTTTTTATATCTAAGGGAATAGACAGCATACAATGAAAGCTGTCAAATTTCATCTGATAACACAAACCTTGAAAAATGACTCAAGCTTTGAAACTCAATAAGTAAAACCACATGAATATTGATTCAGTAGTTGTTTGCGTTGATCTGAGCATACCAACATAGCAGAAATCTATTTTTTAATTTTGTACACTTATAATGTATTTTTATTGCATTTGCAGGTATTCAGTCCACTCACAGTATAGCTGACACTCATGCTTTAGTAACAGCTGTGGGAACTGGTAAAGGTCTTCGGCCCGGCATGCCTGCTATAGTACAACAGGGTGTGGGGGCACCAGGCATGGGCCCCGCTCGAGGACCTACTCCACAACTAGGGCCTGCAGCACCATCACTGCCCAAAGCACCCTCAGCCATCAAAACAAACATCAAAGCAGCCAATCAGATCCACCCATACCAACGATAAATGTAAAAATAAAACAAGTGTTGTAATTAGTTTTGGTTTTTATTATTAGCATTGCATAATAAGCTAAATTATTCAGATGGTCAATCTGAAAGCATTAATATTTATAAATAACAATAAACAGATAATTATTTAAGATAATGCACAGTGCACTTCAGATAGACTTGAGTAACATTTTAATACTGCATTGTACCAGCAATTTAAAGTAAAATAACTTCTATTTGTGAAAGTTACTTATTATAAAGTTTAAAAAACTAAATGATTCCTCTTTAGTGAAAACATCAGTCCTATTCACCTTGTGATAAAATATATTAGTTCATGGTGTTTATCTGAAACAGAAAGATATTTTTATGTAAAAATCAAATAATATACTATTTGAATTTAGTTTAGAATGACTATTGCAAATTCATAGCTATATCACATTTTATTTTGAGTGAAATGAAAAGTATAATTGTGTACAGAAGACTATTACATTAATATTTGATACTAGAAATAAATGATAACATTATTATACTAACTATATCATCAATCTTGAGTATGGCCCGCACTGTCTCTGTGGATAGCGCGAGCGCGGAGGCGGTCACGTGCAGCGGTTGCAGCACGTGCTCCTGTCGCATGTCCGTCACGCGGCCGCGCCTCACGTTCACGCCGGCGCCGCATCCACCGCTCTCCGTCCCGCGATTATGCGCCGCACGCAGCTCGGTCACGGTTTCAATGGGATTCAGACCTGGAAAATAACAAATACTGTAAACATACTTTAACAAGTATAAAATTCGTTGCAACAAAGAAATGACACATACCGGCGTTTTCTGCAAGAGTCGAGGGTACGACTTCAAGAGCGTCAGCATATGCGCGCAGACAGTAGTGGTCAGCACCGGGCGCGACAACAGAGGCTCGGGCCAAAGCCGCGGCGGCTGCTGCCTCGGGGGCGCCGCCTCCCGCCAGTAGCGCGGGACGGCGCGCCACGCAGCGCACGGCGCACAGTGCGTCGTGCAGTGAGCGCGCTGCCTCCGCTACTACGGCGCCCGATGTACCGCGCACCACCACAGACACTGTGCGTCCGCCGGTGTTACACCCAGTCATCTAAAAACATATTGTTTCGTTCAGAATCGTGCTACATTCCGTCACTGCGTCCACGTCAACCGGGGCCGACGCTCACCTTGATGTATCTTCCAGAAGGCTCGTTGACTTCCTCAACGAGGTCGACGTTGACGAGGTTTTCGGCGGTGAAGTGGTCCAAGGACGCGATCGGTCGGCACCCGAGAGTTTTGCACACGAACTCGATGTCTTCGCGCTCAATATCCTTGATGACCATGGTTTTTATTTTGTCCAGGAAGTGTACTGCAAGGTCGCTCAGAGCATCCCTGAAATTATTAAAATGTGATGCAATATTAGATAAAATGATACTTCTAAAAATATTGGGTGTTGGATGCCGAGTCTTAAAAAAACCAACCTAAGAATAGATTTCTGCACCAGTAAAACATTGCAACCAGCTTTCTTGATCTGCTTCACAATGTTAAGAATGTATTGACGTTCCTCTTTTAACACTCTGTCCATGGCAGCATAGTCCGAAACAATCACATTGTGGTCCATCTGTAAAGTTAATTTTGTTATAGAAGAGATGATCAAGGTTGAGAAAGAATTAGCCTAAATTCTCATTTACATAGACTGATTTTGTTTTTGCCAAAAAGATAGTTTCCTAAGATATATGTTCTTAGCTTATATGCCTTTTAGGTGAGAACCCAGCTTAAATACATTATATGAGTTGGTGCATTTTCTAGTAGATTCTTTCGAATTGTGAGTATTTCTTTAATAAAAAGTTATATATCAACTTACATCCGTCTTAGGTGGTGAAATGCAGAACTGAATGAGTCCAACTTTGGCCTTCTCTATGCGATGGGGTCCATTGACATTGGCAGCTCTGTGTGGGATGACAAGTCCTTGAATAAGTTCTGTGTCCTCAACAGTGCCACCAATTCTCTCAATCACTTTGACATCACGGAGGTCCACTCTAGCACCAACACCCCCAGGAATAGGTTCCATTACTGTAAAATGAAATGTAAGGTTTTAATAAAATTCTCTTGTCAGTGTAACCAAACTACCCTTTTTTATGTGTATTATTAGGTCTGGGATAGGGTTTTAAACTATTTTTTACCTCTTCAGAGATAAATTGCCAAAACACCCCAAATATTTTTATGCCAAAACAATGTTTACAGACAGCTAAAGGTAATGCATACAATTTGGACATTAAAATGGCAGGTTAAAAAGGACAATGTTCAAAATAATGGTAATGTATTTCATTGATTTTACCTGCTCTGATAGCATGGACAGCAATAGGGGCCAATATTGTAGAATGCTGAGACACTACTTTTGAGTTCAATGAAGTAGCAGCGGCCTTCAACAATGCATCTTCATTTGACAAATCCACTGGTGTAGACATTCCTTCTACCACCTACAACACAATCATTAAATTTCATCAATCATCAAATTATAATTTAATTAAATAAGTACTTATCCTATACTTTTAGCTTTACCTAAGGTGGCAGGTAATGCATAAATTACTATCAAGAAAGCTTTGTTTGTCTAATTGTTGTTTCTGTAATCTTGAAAATGAGTTGATCACTTACAATAATTATTTTTAAACATTTATGGGAGAGTATTTTAAAGAAAAAATAGACAATAGAAAAAGAAGAAACTGAATCACAAATGATGAAAAAATCTTATGGCCCTAGTAAAGAACAATCATAATTGATATTTAATTTACCTGTAAAGCCATCTGCAATGCCTTTTGGAATCCATCAGAGATCACTGTAGGATGGATTCCCTTTTGTAGCAGTTTCTCAGCAGCGTCTAACAAAGCACCAGCAATTACAACTACTGAAGTTGTGCCATCTCCTGCTTCAATATCTTGGGCTCTTGACAGTTCAACCAACTACAATATGAACACATTTAGACATTAGTTAACAAAACTTACTTATGAAACCTAAAAACATATTTAAGATATAAAACAGTCTAAAATCCTTACTTAATATTATAAATGCAAAAGTAACTCTGTCTGTCTGTTACCTTTTCACGGCAAATCTACTGAACCGATTGACTTGAAATATGGTAAAGGGGTATCTTATGGTCCAGGGAAGAACACAGGATACTTTTTATCCCGAAATTCCCACGGGAACGGGAACTACGCGGGTGAATCCGCGGGGCACTGCTAGTAAGTATTAAGATGATTTTGTTCAAATAATAATAATTCAATAAAACCTACCATTTTGGCAGCAGGATGAATAACACTCATTTGTTTCAAGATAGTAGCACCATCATTTGTAATAGTCACTTCTCCATTTGCTGCTTGAATCTGAATCAGATATTATAGAGTGTAAGTAAATTTAATAACAATTATACATTTAGCACAGTGTAACCTACATTAATTTTGTTTATATTTTGAGTATTTGGGATACATGACAAATGCCTTGTAATAATAACACTATTAGTAAGGTTAAGGTTTTGAATTAAAAGATATTTTAGAGTCATAGGCCAGTTACATTAAAGAAAATTTTAAATTATTTTAACATTATGTCAACTATGTTGTTTTGTACAGGATAAATCCGATAAAAATAGTTTTTACAGAAACTTACTATAACTTAAGAACTGACATACTATTATCATGCTTAGTCATATCAAACCTTGATCAAAATTGTTTTTATTTACAAATTATAAATTCATGCAAGTACCATTTTATCCATTCCTCTTGGTCCCAAACTCGTACGGATAGCATCAGACACAGCTGAAATAAATATTTTTAACTTATTTATGACGTAATATTTTATTAGAATCCAATGTTTGGATGTGTAACCTAACTTAACACCTGTCTATTAAACTCAATAACATGAATGAAACAAAAACACCACTACATTGAAATCTATGAATTCAATTACAATTTTATCTAACAAATCTAATTATGTAGTGTAACGCTAATCACAAAATTTATTTAAAGAAGTTATTTTATTTACTTTATGTTCTTAGTGTTATTTTTAAGTTTTGAAGGAATTCGAACCTATTTTTTGCTAATTTTAAATAAATTTCAATATAATTAGTCATTAAATAATATGTGAATCATGAATTAGAGTGTATTTACAAAGTTATTATGAATTTAATTTACAGATGTTCGGTTCTGTTACCTTTTGCGGCATTTATATTGCTGAGACGAATATCGGTTGGTTTGCTTTTATCTTTGTAAACCGCAGAATTAACTTTGGCAGAATCACCTCCAGCTTTCGGTGCCATACTTGTTATTATAAAATACTTTTTTCACTGATACAATTCTGGGATTAAATTGGATGAAATTCTTTAGAATTTCAATCCTAGACTCGAGCAAAGCAAAGAAGACTGACAGAAAGAAAACAGAAATTGACAGAATAAACAATCACTCAAACTCGGTCGGTGTTGCTAGTAAATTTAACAAATTTCTTCCACATCTTTGTACTTATTTAAAGAGGTTTAAGGACATAATCTAGTTATATTGCAATTTACAATTAATTATTACACATAATTAAGAAAATGAATTATTGATGGCAGGTTTTGTAACAAAACTAATTCTAAATCTATACTTTCATTTATTAGTTGTTAACTGAATTAAACGCATTTAATATAAAAAATAATAACCTAGCAACCTTGTTGATGAATCAGTCAGCTGATCAATTTATTGACAGTGACAGCTGAAAAACGATTTAAAAAAAAATGAAAATCTGTCTCGTCCAACGAGGAATGAAGTCATGGTACATCTACTTAATATTCTACTTCAAAAGACTATATTTAGGATGATCCATAGAATAAGGATCACGACCAGGATTCTCTCTGGTCTCTGGGATGATCTCTGTGAGAGCTGTCAGTAAAATCCCGCCTATAAAGTTCTGAATTTCTTAGTGCTACTGTCAGTACATGTTAATGTCATACTTTATGGGCATGTCGACCTATTTAGTGATGGGTGTATCATCGTGACCACGGTCTATAAATTGTCGATATCTATAATATAAAAATGAATCGCAAAATGTGTTGGTAAGCGCATAACTCAACAACGCCTGGACCAATTTGGCCAATTCTTTTTTTGTTGTGTTTGTTATTGTCAGGAGAAGGTTCTTATGTAAAAAAAACTGGAAAATCAACGGGAAAATTGGGCCCGTGCGAAGCCGGGGCGGACCGCTAGTTTTAAATAAAACTAAACTACCGGGTGTTTGGTAGAGGGTTGACCAAACGGGATGGGCGTGTTCCTGGGCCTATTTGGGAGATACAAATTGGCTAAAAATTTCCTAGTGGTTAAAATAAAAAAAATATCGACAAAATTGTATTTTTTTTATTTTTTCCGAAATTGCGACTATTTATCCCTATAACTTTTTTTTGAGCTGGTTTCCAGTCAAATCTTTTGATTGATTATGGTCTCGGATATCACCTGGTCTGCTCACAGCATTTTCAGACCCCTAAAAGGTCTAAATAATTTGTTATGACCACTTAACGCTAGGGAAATGAAAAATAGAAATCTTATAGGGGATCTTTCAACTCAAATAAAAAGAAAACTAATTGTAATCGAGAATTTAAAACTCGTTTAAACTTCTCTGTTTATCCCTTATTTTAACGGTACACTACAAGATTTACAAAAGCCAAAGAACTTGTTAAAAATTTAGGTGCAAAGTGGAAATGGAAGAAAAAATAATAAGATATTTTTAAAAACAAATTCCAAGTTTCGCTTAAATACGTCACAGTATGAATAAATTTGGATTTATCTGAGGTCTCCTGAAGATACTGAGATGCTGTAGTGACTTTTTTAGAAAATAACTAGTCCTAAAACAAGTAAAATGGACTATTTCAATTACAGGAAGATATTACTTCCAAATCAAGATTTCCCGTCTCTGGCAACCGATTAAAGAGATTAGAATACGTCCAGTGGTAAGGCACACGCGTCTGGTGGGATGCTATTCCCCTAGACCCCTTGCTGCAGAATGATTTAGAATCATCAAATAAACATATCATTCACGAATCTCTTTTAGTAGGTATGTAATGGAGAATTGGAGATAGACTATTTCGCCAACAAAGTAGGCTGTAAATGGAATAACATCCCACTAGACGCGTGTTCCACAACTCTGGACGTATTTTAATCCCTTTAATCGGTTGCCAGAGACGGGAAATCTTGATTTGGAAGCAATATCTTCCTGTAATTGAGATAGTCCATTTTACTTGTTATAAGACTAATTATTTTCTAAGAAAGTCACTACAGCATCTCAGTATCTTCAGGAGACGTCAGATAAATCCAAATTTATTCATACTGTGACGTATTTAAGCGAAACTTGGAATTTGTTTTTAAAAATATCTTATTATTTTTTCTTCCATTTCCACTTTGCACCTAAATTTTTAACAAGTTCTTCGGCTTTTGTAAATCTTGTAGTATACCGTTAAAATAAGGGATAAACAGAGAAGTTTTTAAACGAGTTTTAAATTCTCGATTACAATTAGTTTTCTTTTTATTTGAGTTGAAAGATCCCCTATAAGATTTCTATTTTTCATTTCCCTAGCGTTAAGTGGTCATAACAAATTATTTAGACCTTGTAGGGGTCTGAAAATGCTGTGAGCAGACCAGGTGATATCCGAGACCATAATCAATCAAAAAATTTGACTGGAAACCAGCTCAAAAAAAAGTTATAGGGATAAATAGTCGCAATTTCGGAAAAAATAAAAAAAAAACAATTTTGTCGATATTTTTTTTATTTTAACCACTAGGAAATTTTTAGCCAAATTGTATCTCCCAAATAGGCCCAGGAACACGCCCATCCCGTTTGGTCAACCCTCTACCAAACACCCGGTATAATATACATATAAAACTATGTAGTTCCAGATGTTTTAAAATCAGAAAGAAAAGTGCCAGTAAAATGCACGTTTAGCCCCGGTGGCATTCATTTTTTGGTAGGTTAATAAAGAGTAAGTATAAAATAAGTAATTTTAATAAAGAATGCACATAGATAATAATAATAATTTGGTCTTATCCTATCAACAAAATTAAATTGCACATTCACAGTTTCCGGCGCACTAACAAATTACATGTTTCTATAATTATTTCGGCCATTTTAATATTTTGTATATCTTCATGAGTCCTTTTGTCTTTTTTAGTGATTTGTTGCAAAACATTTTCAAGTACTGTGACTGTTGAAACTAAGCAGGGATGAGCCGGTATCGACATATCCAAGGGCTGGAAATAAGAAATAAATATTTAGGAAAACTATTTAAGTACTTATGCAAAACTATATTAATGCATCAACCTCTTCCATATACATAACATTTTATTACTTTCTAATTTCATTAATTAATTTGTATAATTACCGTTGTTTGTAGACGTTTATACAGCTGAGGTGGTACTGATACGATCCATTCCGGTTGGTTAGGCGAATGTTCTAGACTCCGTTTTAATCTTTGAATAGTGATTGCTAAGATTGGTGCTAGGATCAGATCAGGTTTTTCAATCAAGTTAATTAGGTCCGGTGTTAAATTATCGTAGCCAAGATGATATAAAGCAATTGTCTGAAAACAAAAATAATTTCTAAGTATAAACCACAAAAACAAAGCACTAAAATTTTTTAAACCTTTACTTATAAAAGAAAAGAGTTTGGGTGCTGCTATGTTTTCATTGCTTTCGTTTTTAAACCTTACAGTATTAGATTTATTTCAAGTCAGTGTAAAATAACATTAATTAATGTAAATAAATAATAAAAATATTACCTGTTGATGTCTGATAAAGTCATTGTCTATATTCCACAAATCAGATAAAATGCTAATTTTTTCAATCCATATGGAACATTCTTCGCTGTCGTAAGTATTCTGAGACGCATCATAATTTGGTGTGGTGGCAATCGTCTCGACGGCCAATCGTATTAGTTTAGTAAGAAATTTCATTCTAGGATTTTTCAATTTGTCAGAAGCTTTCATGTTTATTTCCCTTGTGACCACATTCCCCGTCAGAGCTTCAAATATATATTGGTAGTCGATGTCGAACAAAGTTTCCAACGGCTTTGAAAATTTCAAATTGAAATGGCATTGAAAATATATAGTGCAAGCTATTTGATAGTTCAGGTTCAGAATATCGTTGTTAACACGTTTCGTGTTTTGTGCAACTTCAACCAGTGATGGAAGACTTTCATCCCAAATTTTTTCGAACTCAATTTTACTTTTATCCTCATTTTCATCGGCACAATTGTATTTAATGTAATGATCTAAGTATTGAGTAACGATATCAAGAAACTTCAACATAGATGCACTATCGGTTCCCAATTCCTGAACAGTGAAGGAGTCTTTTGGCAGTCTGCCTATCTTATTTACAAGTCTACAACTAATTTCAAAATTATGTTTTATATAAGTAGACCATATTATTGAGAACAAACCTAGCTTTATATGTACATCCGAGATATGTATGAGACAACGAAGTACTGCGTCGAGGTAGTCCGATGAATGTATCGACTTTTGCCACGCGATGGCGTATTCCCAACACATGTTTGAGATTATGTAATCGGCTGAAGTGCTGAGAGGAAATTGGCGGCGTAACAAAGAGAGCCATTTAAATATTTCAGGATTGTCGTCCACGTAAAATCGGTTGTTTTCTTCAAATATATATGTGGGGTCTTCGTCGTTTTCTACGACCGAGTCATCAACCGAGTTGCTCGAATGTATTTCTATTAATTCGTTGACGACTACCGCCTCGGGCAACACTCCCATAGCACACAGCCACTTTGATATGAGTTCGGTGACTGCTCCTTTCCCTCTCGTGTACACATACTGTAGATTTATATTAAAATCTGTAATTTGAAGTTTCGGTAAACTGTTTCCGGTGAAGATATCTTTAAACATCAAGACGATACTCAGAATAGATATATCTTCAAGTTTGCCTATTAGGATGCCCCACTTCGCATTTTCCTTCGAAACGGATTCCCACACATCAGAGTCATCTTCTTTGTCTAATGAGTTGTATTCAAATATTTTCCCGACAGCTTTGCAAACCATCGCCACAATCATGCTCCTCAATGGGCAAGGCATTTCTACTAGAACATCCCGAATGCTCTGCCACCACGGTGATATGTCGTTATAAGATATATTGCTAGCTTCTTCAGACACACTAGCAATGCAATATACAATTTTTATCAATTTTTCTATCAATTCTATACTTAAGTCATCTATTGGCATATTCATCAACTGCATTATTACAAGTTTAATGATTTCTTTAGGATCTATACGACATGTCCTGATGAACTGACTAAGTGTATTTAAATTGCTCATATGAACAATACATTTGAATATGAAAGCTGACAAGTTATTTAACTTTTCGGGTGAAGTTTCCGATTTTAATGTAACATATTGGAATGTTTTCTCTAAAGAGAAACACGATATGAAATCCTTGTAAGAGTTCGAACTGCTTTCAGCAAATGTAACTCTGGCGTGCTGTTGATCTCTATAAGCTTTCTCTTGGGCAAGAGTCAGCAGTCTTTCTAAAATACAATTATCGTCCTCTAACAAGTGATATTTATCTTCGTGATTATTATCAAGAGTGTCACAGTTCAATTCAAACCCTGTCTCTGTATCCGTTTGTAAAAAGTTGTGTATTTCCTCAATAAGCTCTTGCATGTCCTCAGCCGGATCATTATTGATATGTCTAAAGAATAGCGTAATAAGGGCTAAATTGGCGAAATAGTATTTAATATCTCGTTCGTTTTCATCTTGACCATCACAGCTATTCCAAAATATAGTTAGGCAAGACATTATGAATTTCGGTGGCACATCATACTTCTTTACTAACAAATCAAGGCAATGTTTCTTGATATCAAGAGTATTCAATTCCGATATAATATTTAGTAGAACTTCTGAATTTTCTTCGTTAAATTGTGTGGTCGCTTTAATATTGTCGCGGAATTCTCTTAATTTTTGCAAATCTTTAGATTTTTGAGAGTGTTCTCCTTCTAAGGCGTAAAAGAATGGGATGTGGATTTTTTTCAACTTTCCATCTGGATCAATGAGAACACATTGATGTTCTGGTAAATTGAGTTTCTTATGAATATGGTTTCGCTCTGCTCCGACCAAACCACAACTGTTGTACAATAGTTGACCATTTTTAGTAGCTGTAAAAACTGCCACTCGGTTGCCCCTTTGCATCAATCTAATATCAATTAATCCTTTCTTAGGATTATAAATGATCAGAAACACAGCTCGTTTTACCTCTTTGATCGTAGATAGTTGCAGTTTTTTGTCATCGTTTTCAAAAATCTGTAAGATAATGTAAGTTTTACTTAATTCCCAAACAAATGTTACAACAGAAATAAATAAGTTTGCGCAGATTGATCTGCTTTGAAGATCAATTGATATATTGATACAAGGATCATTTTGATTAAAATTAAATTTCCTTACAGTTTTACCACAATAATTTATTTGGATAAATTAGTGTATTATATGAAGTACCTGAACGAAAGCACATTGCGCATCTCTGCATCCTTTAATAAGCCTGATGATGTGTCCCCTGTGGACATCGAGCACCGCCACCCGGCCGAAGCTGTCGCCGACGGCCGCGAGGCGCCGGTCGGCCGACACCGCCACGCCCGTCCCGTGCCGCTGACGGTCGTACAACCCACATCGCATCGATAGTGATTCCGAACGTATTGTCGGTTCGTTAACTGATACATTTTTTTCAGTAGAATTCCCGCTTAGCCATCCTCTGTAAGTTTAATTTGTATGATTATTTTATTATTTTACTTGTATCGACGTGTTGGCTGATAAGGATAACTTTGCTACTCCGGAAAAGTAAAAATATCAAGAGATATTATGGATACTTAGTGTGGACGCAATGTCAAAGTCACTGAGGAAATCTCCACTTGGAACTGTTTGTTAGTTATCCTTTAAACTAGAATATGATGGATGATACTCACGGAAGAGCAGATTTAATTTTATGTGCCACAACTCTTGCTACGTCTTGTAAAGGTGGCGCGTTGCCACCCTCTAGTGCGTAATGGAAGCCTATGTAGGGATGCAGTCCAGCACTTAAAATCAAAGTGTTCACTGGCGGCACAGATCTGTACCTACAAAAATACTTAAATTTATTACAATATTACATTTCTTTTTAGATATTTTGTATAATATTTCAGCATTTTGTTAAATTTAGCATTTATGTCACACTCCGCCGACACCGTCGTGAACTCCTTGTCTCCCACGCCGACGCCCTCCAGCGGTCTGAAGCGACCTTTAAAACGGATATACATACATATACATCATTTACTTACCAAATATCATATCCTCCATAAGTAGAGGCAGCAAGAATATGATCATAAGTGTTTTTCAGTTCAATACCTACAACCGCTGCATCATTGATCACATCTTGTTCAGTGAAAGTCCATTTTCTAATACTTATATTTTTTCCATCGGCTATAGATCCATCTTGCAAACCAGCTTGAACTTCAAACATAGTGATTTTATTTAATAGTTGTTTAAAAAAAAAATATTATGCAATAATGACATTCTCCCAAATTAAACTATGTATATGTGGGGCCATAAAAGTGACCCATTTACATATAGAATTAAAATCGTATTATACAAAAAAACAGAATATAATATTAAGAACTGATAATGATGAATTATTTAAAATTGTAATCACCTTTTGCTAACTGAGCTTTTATATTCCGTAATGTTGGAAACAAACTTGAACCTGCGATAACACATTCACAAGTCTGGAACAGCACATGCACATCATCAGGCAGTGTGCCGTAAGTCCCCATGTGACAACTTATACTCAGTGCAGGCTTTTCATCCAATTTTTCAAGGAGTAACAAGTGTCCTGTGTTTGTATAGAAGCCAACATGACCATTTTTGAATCCAACTACAATGCAAAACCAATCTGGGCCATTCTGTAAGGATACAAATAAATTAAATGATATATATCCATTCTTTGGACAGCAGTCGGAAAAAATACTATTATCCATAACGGATTAGATACAAATAACAATAATTAATTTTATTATTTTTAGTTTATCAAAATAAGGCATGTCTATTATACTAATATAGTATGACTGTATTTACCTGAGAAGACTGTTGTGAAGGATATATTGAGAGAGCTAACAGTGTAGTTATTTCAAACTGTAGAGTGCCACTCCATGATATCAGAAATGAGTTGGTGTCAGTTGAACTGATCCACTGTGAAGTCAATAAGCAGAGCCTATTCTTGTAGCCAACCGCCAATAAGTTCCCACATGATGACAGAGACACACTGCATTGTGATAGCCATGTTGTATCTGTTGGACATTATAAACAAGTATTTTATTTACAAATGTTTTTTTTTTAGTTTATTTTATAGGAACACAGTGATAGGACATAATCATAAGTTCTGCAGTCTTTAAAACCATAAGTTTGCCATGTTCATCAATATTTCAAAGCAATTAATAGTAAAATTAATAAGTATCTATAATTCAGATCAATTTATAGATATTATGTGTTAATAAACTTATCTACTTCACTTCACCTTTTAGTTGAAGAGTCTAATAGTTATCGCATTTAGCGTCTGTAAATAGCTGAGATCTATAAGAATCTTATAAGAAGACGAATTTTACTATGGAACACACACATGGGCATTTACTTTGTAGTTTTAATTCTAAGCAAAATATTATTCATGCTATTGTATGCATACCTTCTTTTTCAGGAATGAAAAGTGCTCTGGCCAAGCTCAAAATATCTCCACAATCGGCAATTTGCTCCACTTGACAAGACATTTTATTTAATTATTTTAAAAATAATTAACAGCTGATGTTACCTGAAATAATTTTAAATAAAAAGTACTTATACTGTATGAGGTTTTGCACTTACATGATCAACAGGTTATGTTAAAAACACTATAGCTTCTTCTTTTGAACAGGATTTTTGATAGATTTGAATTGCTAAACAATTTATGATAATTATTTAGGTTTGTACAATGTTGGAGGTCAAGTTAAAGTCTATTTTACATTTTATAATTAAAAAAATAAAGTAAACTAGCTGCATTATTATATTTTGGTTCAATAGACAGTGAGTAAATTATAACACATTATTTCTTTGTTATTAATCTCATTTTTATGAGTAGGTATAACAAGAGATATCTTACCATCTTCTTGTTAGTTGTTACAACTACAAGACCATGTTATTATTTTACGTCGATGTATTAAATGAATACCACGATAATCTGTTCGTGCACACAAAGAGAAAACTATTTCTAATTTCTCTGAAACTATTTTTATTTATTTTGTGCAAAAATATTTTTCAAATTTCAATTCATTGATCTTTCAATTGACGAATTTGACGATGACATTTTTATTGATGACGTGAATGTCAACTTGACAGTGACTTCTTAGTTGATGATTTCTTCTTCTTTGACAATGACAAATTCTATCTAAAAATTACCTTCAAACTTCAATCAAATAATCAATTCAATTCAACATCCGCACGCCGATTGGGACTACATTTTGTTTATTTCTTTTCTTAAATATTTATCTAAATATCATTTGTTTCTAATTAACCGTGCACCTACGTTATTTAAAATAATTACTTATTAATACAATTATTTTCATGTTCTATCTACTCTTGAAAACAATTTGATAAGTGTCTGGGTCTGAAGAAGATTTATCAACAACACGGCAATGAAATGGGGTGCTTACACAGTAAAAAGGAAACTCTGGATTTACATCCAAATGTGTTTCGTGTTGTAAACATAGATGAAAATGGTGCCGATCTCTGTACAGGCCAACTAGAGATTACAGATTCTGATATAGTGCTATATAGAGAAGGAAGGGATACTACAGTGTGGCCTTTACATTCTTTGAGAAGATATGGTTTTGAACAGGAAATTTTTAGTTTTGAGTCAGGTAACTAGTACAGTGAGTTTAGTGGTAAAGGTAGAGAAACATTGTAGTTTATTTAAATGTAATAATATATAATTGTTTCAGGTAGAAGATGTGAAACTGGTGAAGGTATATATGCGTTTCGGTGCAGAAGGGCTGCATTGTTATTTCGGGCATTGCAACTACAAATTCAATCAAGGAATGTAATGCATGATGCAGTTACATATCCAGTGTCCCGAATGACCCCATCTCCTCAAGGCAGGCAGACTCTACAGGCCAGTGTTGTCCATCGCTCTTCTATTGATAATGGCCATCCTGATAACATGAGGCCATCTCTCAATAATAATTTAGCTAGTATCGTACCAGCAACAGTGTTGCCAAGAAATGTGAATCAGTCACCGAGATCTCCATCTAGTGCTGACATTCTTGAAGTAATGCCGCTGTACCCAAGGTCTCAAACTAATACTAATCATGCTACTAATGTTTATCAGGTAAGAGACTTTAAAAGAGAGCACAATAATAACAACAATAACCAAGGGGAATCTGCACCAGATACGAGACCTGTTTACTCAAATGATTTGAATAGAGACTTGGCAATTCTTAGAAACTCATTGAGACAGGAGACAGCTCTGAATACTATAAGAGACATTGAAGATGAGAGTCAATTTCTTGAAAGCAGGTCTGTGAATGAATCTGGCAGCCAATCAAAGAGTCCCCTATCACCCACTTTAAGCAGCTCTAGTGAGCACTATGCTCAACTAAGCTTAGAACAACAGGAATCGTCAAGATGGTACATGAACATAGGGCTTAAAGATAAGAGCATTGCTGAAATAAATAGAAATGATATGACTCCAACAACACCACCTACTCCTAAGCAATTGGAGTTCAGCAATTTGGCTGTGACCAAATCAGATATTAACTCTTATGCCAATTTATCACTTAGTGAGTTAGGAGACAGTGTCAAAAGCTTAAAACAAGGATTCAGTTTTTCGGCACCTCTGGAACATAATCAAAAGTTTTCAGAATCAGATACATTTACATCTATGTCTCCTGTTGAAGAATTAGAGGTAAATTACGCCGTGTTGGACATTGATTCTAATAAAGAAGTTATGAAAATGGCTAGAGATGTAACATCACCGGAGAGTCCTTCATACAGTAGTTCCAAGAATGAAAGTATTGCTTCTTGCTCTTCACAAACTCGCAGCCGCCTTGTGTCTCAATGTAGTGTAGAAAAGACAAATACCAACAGTCCAAATATTCCATCTGCCAATGTAGGGTATACTACTATAGATTTTGACAAAACTGTTGCTCTCACTTCGGTAGCATCAGGTGCGGATGGTGATGCTGACACATGTAGAAAGACAAGGCATAATTCTTGTCACATAGTTTGTGGCAGCCCTACTGGGGACAAAAATAAAAATAACAATTAATGTAGACCAGCCAGGCTAGCATGACTTCGAAAACGCGATAGATAAAGCAATTTATCAACATCCAACTGTCAAAATATGACGAAATTATCCGCCATATTTAATTTTACCCCATAATAAATTTTATGACGTATAATCATGCCCGCGAAATCGATATAGCTATTTATCGACATTCAACTGTCAAAATATAATGAATATAGCCGCCATATTTAATTTTATCAAATATTTTACGCACGCCATAATTTATTTGGTCATGCTCGCGAAATCGATATTATTTCGTGGTGTCTATATATTTTATCAAGCACAGTCATGCTAGACAGGCAGTAAATAATTTAAACCAATTATTAGTTAATTTAAATTTTGCTTTAATAATTCAAATTAATATTAATACTGTTACTTACCAAAAGTATGCCAAAAATATTCAATTTCATTTTAATTCTTATAATGTTACAAACTTAGATTTCAAACCATGAGATAAATACCAAAGTTTGGATGTATTAAATATTTAATTTCATGCCATAGATTGATATAAGTAGTTAAAAAAAGTATTTAAATTCATGCATTTTTTTATTATTAAATAACAAAGTAAAACAAATAATATGCCTCTAAATAATTGTCATAGTGCCAAAGACAAAGTTTTTACACATTATTAGGTATTATGTTGACCAAATAGTAATGCTTAAACTAAATTTAAGGTTTTAATTGATATCAGAAATAACTGTAACAATTATGTGCAATGAAAAATGATTGTGTTTTCTGCATTTATTTCGAGATTCATGTTCATATTGCATATGTTTTATTAGTAGGATAATATTTAACAAATATACTTATTGAAAGTCTGTCTGGAACGCCAATTTTGTAAAGTAAATCAGACTGCAGCTGACCCAACAAGGGTCAAGGGGTTTTGTATTATATGAAGCTAAGATAGGTAGCTTGCGTAATCGTGCGTAGGGTCGTAGGTAGCGCATTATTTTGAAAAGGAAGAATTTATAAAAGATTCGAATTAACATGCTCTGTTATTCCACAAATGCTTATTATTGTGCATTGATGTTAATTAAGATGATATTAAAATCGGCCTACTATAAACGAGTAGAACCTATTAAATGTAAAGGAAAAAATATATACTTATTGTAAACAACTAACATTATGTACAACCAATTTTTAAATTAAATGGTAATATGTATGTATTTAAATGTGCTATGAAAATGTACATACAAGAATGTGCAATATTTATTATGAATGCAAGTGTAAACAATATGATCGTAGCCTGTAAAAAATAATACTTACATGTACTTCACTGTACAAGTTCTCTGTTATTTTTCTAATCATGATGATCACAACAGTTACTAAAAATTAAAACCAGTACCTATCAATTGTCTTTGAGCTACACCTTAGAAAATAAATAAAAATATGTATTTTTAAGTATATGTTACATGTACGTAAGTATATACATAATATATAATGTTTATGTATTACTTATTAAATAAAAGTCATTATCAACCTAGATTTTAAATAAATGTCGGTCTATTTCTAAGGCTGTAAGTTATGTTGCTGTTTCTCTAGATACCTGTGTTGTGTATACGTCTGTCGTGTCGTTAGCTTATGTAGTTGACGCTATCATGGCACAATAAAGCCATAGATAAACTTATTAAAAGACCTTAGATAGTGTATGTGTATTGTTAAGCATTTTAGTCTAAACTTATGTAATATTTAAGCATCATGTTAAGCTATTATAGTTTGTACTTTTTAGGACCTAATTAATTTTCATATCGACTTCGCGATGTAGCTAGTAAATCTAAAAGATAGTTAATCGCATTCCCCAGTTTATATCTAATGTTATAACGATTTATTTCATAAAATATATGTTGGTAAGGGACTTCCAGCTAAAACTATTTTATATTTACGCTCAAAGTGTATATCTGTTAAATATTCAACAATAAATGAACTAAATCTACGTACTACCTAAATTCTATATTTTTGTCCGTATGGCCACATTATTATTAGAGAAATACGACTTGTTGCTAAGTTTATGTAGTCGTTCGTTATTTAAGTACATAAACAAATCGGTATACCTTGCTGTTATGTTGGATTATTGCGATGGATTAGTTTAAATTAGGTATTAATTTTATAAAATTGTTAAATATGTATTTGTTAATTTTATAAATGAATACGTGTATATCTATGTAATGTTGAAACAAAACATGTTTATTGCCAAAGACTAGAAAATAAATTAATATACGAATAGTTACATAGGATAAATAAATATCTAGTATTTTACCATTTGCTTGTTTTATTGCATTACTCCGCATTATAAATGTAGCTGCATGTATAAAATAAGTAAGTAGGTACATACTATTTGTGTTAGACGTTCAAGGCAGATGAATTTACTCTCACTATCAATTACTTAGATATGTGGGCTAGCTATAGCTACATATGTGTGATCGTATGTGTATGTGCAAGTAAATACCAGTCCATGAAAGTATAATGTATTTCTGTAGTCGGAAAAGGAAAATGCAGCAACGTATGTGACGAGAACTAATGTTTTTAACTTATCAAGACCATGAATTCAACTGGGAATATTGGAGAAGTTGTGAAAAGATTGTTGCTGATATCGAGTAAGTTCTAACTTATTTTTTTTTAAGATTAGAAGTTGGTAAGAGGATCATAGTAGTATAGTATAAGTTACATTCTGTTCCACAGATATATTGAGTTCTGTGAAGATTGATAAATTGGTTGTGCCAGAAGTAACCGAAGATAGTTGTGAAGCGATATTAAACTGCGTATTCTCTGGCGCAGAGGACAGCGTCCTGAGATGGCTGTTCAATGGCAGTCCAGTATTCAAGTGGAGACCTAGGACGGAACCAATAGTTAGTGGGATTTTTAAAGATCGCATTGATTTGTCGTATCGTGCTTCTAGTAAGTGATCTAAGTATTTACCTATTTTCATATGAAGGAAGGATAGAAGAGCCATTCATTATTATGTTAATACTAATATTTATCTGGTTAACATTCACAGATATCCAGTCAACACAACATCAAGCAGCTCTACGAATAATGAAGATATCTCCAGAGTTCAGCGGCGAATACACCTGTGTAGTCGAGAGTCGAGGCCAAGAGGACCGACAGACCAGAACCATGATAGTTTTCAGTAAGTACATATATTTTTAATTCCAGTAACTATTTACTTACCAAGTTCGCGCATCTGGTCAAATATTCTACTGATAATGACGCTTCACTTTTTTAGGTCCAGAAAGAGATTTAAGATTAGAATATGATAATACAGAAATTAAGTGCATAGCAAATAGAATCTATCCGCAACCAGAATTAACGATTGAATATAATAAGTGAGTATTGATTACTAAACATTCAATATGTACGTATAGTATAGGTCTTCTGGGAATAATTCTAGCACCTTCTCAATTATTTTTCATCGGCTCACTCGTTCACTTTGATATCTCTACTACCAATCAAAATAATGTGAGTAGCCAAATCGCTGACTGTTGTCCAAATCGCTGCGTGTTCCATTCTCGTGCGTGGTAAATATTTATGATAATTGTAGTACATACATACTTACTCACTAATTTCATGGATAAACTTGGCTTGGGTATGCATGCATAGTTTTCTAGTACCCTACCTAGATACGGGTACTTAGGGAGTCAGCCACTATAATAAGACGGTAGACCGATTGACTATATTACGTTTCAGATATCCAATAGCCCAACAACAACGTATATGGCGCAACGGTTCCTACTTCGACGCAGAGTGTTCAGCTCCGAAGCCGCATGATATCAACAGGTGTACTGAGGTCGCGTGTCGCTTGCAAATACCGCAAGTGGCTTATACAGCTATTACAAAGAAATTCGTCAGTTTTGGTAAGTACTTAGTTGCATAAACTTTAGTTTTCCTCAAGGTTTCTCCTGCTTGAATGGTTCTAAAAGATTGTATAGGTAGCGGCACGTAAGTTTAGCGCTGAGCGTTATGTAGAGGGGATAACTGCGCATGTGTACAGTAGCGAACAAAATACAATTACGTTTAACTCAATTACAATTAATATAACTACTTAAACAGATATTTTTTAACAACATATTTTATTTATATAAATAGTAAGTTTATCATGCACGAAATGTCGATGATATTAGGTACTGTTGCGCGCGCTAACATTAATAATTACTTAATATTAAAGTGTAAGTTAAGTTAATTAAATTATTGACCATCTAGTAAAAATACACAAATAAAAAACCAAAAATATCAATCAATTTTAAACTTAAAAAAATACAATATCCATGCTCGGCAATAATAATATACTTTAGATCGCGACTGTTCATTCAGATGTCCGCAGAGTGTGTTGTCGTGGCGGGGGATGGAGTACGGCAGACTAGCCAACCGGCGCTACGCAAACACTCCCCTCGTCCCTCTAGCCCCCCTGAGATACCTTATTTTTGACTTCTGCGCAATAACGGTCAGCGCTAGAGTTTCGTGCCGCTACTTATACTGATCTGCTTACGGAATACTTTTTGAAACTTATTTACTAATATACTTACTTAATTAAATTACGTGTTTTTTCTGTTGAACAGATAAAGAAAATAATGCTGCTAATAGTAATGGTCTTCCGTCCAGATTACTTGCATATTTTGCTGTCTTAAAAATGTACTTTTCATTGGGCATTGTAAAGTGTTAAGTATCAAATAAAATCATAAAAATATAAAAACATATTTTATTATATAACCAGAAACTTTAAAAATTCAATTCATGTACATATATGTATATTCATTCAGCTTCACTACTAAAATCAGGTATGTTATCACATCAAGTAGTTACGTTTCTCAACTTATAATAAACTTAATAAGCTTTTCAACACTCCTACACTCAGCAGAAGACTCCATGAACACTCAATCATTCTTCCTTTTCCAGCTGAAACATAATTTTACAACATATTTAGAAAATCCTTTACAAAAATAACATTTTATAATAACTACATTAAGACGCCTAGTACCTCTAATATTTTAAACCTTTTACTAGGCATTGTAGGCATTTCTATAAAACAGTTTCTATATTATTTATTTTTTATAAGGTGCAAATTAAGTTAGTGTTAGATCTAATAAATAAATACACATACACATTATAGTAATAGAAATACATAAATACACAAAAATACAAACAATGTCAGTAGTGTTACCTATAGTATACAGTTAATGTAGTACATAATACTATTTACTATTATTATCGGCTGCGTGTGGGTGGGTCAGTGTTGGGATATTAAATTCATATAAGTACTTAGATAGAGATACATAACAAGAAATATTTTACTATTTTAAACTGCCTTTCTTTTAACAAAATTTATTTCCAATAGCTTGTGTTTAATAAATGGTCAACTAAAATTATAGATATAAATTTTATACATACGAGTATGTGAACAAATAGTTATAATGTAAGTATTAAAATAAATGTTAGAAATAATCGTTGAGAAAATATTGGTTTAGACAAATAAATAAGCAGCCGAATTGGTTAAAATCTCGAGTATAATTTGGTATAGTCAGTATAGTGTAGATTCTAAAGATAAAAGTAGGTATTTATAAAAATGAATATTTTAGGCTTTGAATCGTTACATTACTGTTTACAGATTGTAAACGAATTGTAAAAGAAATTGTAAGTATACTTATGTACATACTTATTTAAAAAAAATGTTCAAACTGTTCAAGTCATAAAATGTGTGTTAAGTATTAAAGAAAAAAAACGTATTGATGTTTACGGGGTCAAATAATGAATAAAATATCCGTGTCTCGTATCGGATTTCGATGATGAAAGTATTCTCTATTGAAATCATGATTATACTTTAGGGAGAATCTTGGGAAAAATATACAGAATTCAAAGGGAAACTAGTCTTTGTTGAGAGATGTGTAATTTGGGGGGTGTTCAAATACAACTTACTGGAGTTTTCTAAAGACTCGGGAGTGGCGTCGGGCTGTGAGACGTCCTCGGGCACCTCCGTGGTCGAGAGCGCGCCTGTCGCCACCGTCACAGACAACCGCTAAGTTAGTACAGACAGACGCCCACGCACAAGCACACACTATTTACTCGTACACACACAACAGAACAATTTCATTCAAATTATGATAGACAAATCTTGCTAAAAACTATTTGAATACTTTTATTTCCTTCCCATTTTAAATCGCTATTAGAAAGGTGTTTTCGTAGTACCTACCTACGACTATGTCGCCTCTTAGGACTACTACCACGAATCAGAAAAAAACCATTATCATCTTCTGTGACTACTATAAACTTAAATGTCCGTTGAACGGTTTCTTAATCCTAAATGATATTATGATTATTTGATGGATAGTTTTTGTTGGCAAGATTTGATCATCATGGTTTACTATCTTTTGAATACAGTCAGGCAATAATGTTATCAAGGAATTGCCTTGCTTATAGCTTATGAGCCATTTGGCTCTTACGTAATATCTACTGTTTTAATTTTGCGGACTTGCTCATAAGCACCGACCACAGAACTAGTAATATATGTCATTGATAGAGTGATTGTTTTATAGACAACTTACTGTCATGGAATAAATACTATTCCTATAGGAATTAAACTTAATATTAGCAGTCTTGACTAGTTTGATCTTATAACTGTGTCGTGTGGTCGATGCCTACGTAAAAGCTAAAGCAGTATACTCAAGTCTGTGATTTATCGGTATCTTTTAAATATACTTTAAACATTACGTTCACATGCCACAGCTTAGCGCGCCATTCTGTGTGCGTTTATAGTCTGATTTACTGTAATTTAGATGCACTCTCCATAATGCAGTTAATTGAAACAATAAGCAATACTTATGGTGCTATAATAACATAATTATATCCTACATGAACATGACATTATCTAACAACTTGTGCCATGACACATTACATAATAAATTGTACCTATATTTATCTAACAATAAGAAATTGTTTGAAAGTAATTTCTTTAATAGATACCTACTTAAGTGAATGATGAGTATCATTTAACTTATTTTCCTAAATTTTGCTTTTCTATAACTTTAAAAATATCAATATTTAATCATAACTTATTCACTAAAATAAATAAGTACTTAATACACATATACCTGAAGGGTCATACGTCAGGTAGTCGACGTACTGCGGGTGTGCGATGTTCGAGTTCAAAAAGATGAGTTCACAGCGGATGTCGGCGCCGTCAACCGCTTCCTTGGTCAGCGTCACGTTCCCGTATATCTCGTATAGACCCTCCGTATCAGGGCCAATTACTGACTTTGACAACTCGTTTTCTACCCTGCATACAAATAATATAAATAATTAAAAATATCAATCGATTTATGAACCTAAATAATATAGGTAAGTAATTAATAAATGTATCTAGGGTATTATAAATTACGCACAGTCGTTCATCACACACGTACCCAGACCGAGTAAAACATAGTGTATTACACAACTATTTAATAAATAAATATCTAATCGAAACAGCAACCCTTTGTTAAGCAGTCTGGCATGTATGCAGTATTGTTATAAAACATGTTATTTGGTTCTCATTAAAATACTTATTTACTTTGTTAAAAGATTGACTATCGTTGTACCAGTATTGTAGCTGTGGTGGCTTGTTATTGGCTGTCTGTTAATTATATCATAGCATTTTTTTGTTGGAATAACCGTAAGCCAACTGAATAAAATAAATAAATTATACCCATTGATAGTGAGTATGAAGTCCGGATAAGGCGCGACCTCCTTGGCTTGGCACTCCACGAGGATGTCTTCCTCCGCGTCCTCGTCCGGGCCGTCGGACACCGTCGACACGTTCAGCTGGGGCCCGCTGCCTTCCGCTGGAACATTTAATTGGATGATGAAACATAACGTACAGAAAATCTTAATCGGCGATATCTAGCAATTGGAGTCTTTGGGGTGAATTTTATCGAAAGTAACATTGATAAGCATAAACATGCAAGAGTTGTGTCGCGTGCAGTACCTACTACATCTGTGTAACTAAAGCTTCGTGAAAAGTTAAAATGAGTCAACTGTGTTGTATTTTTTAATTCTCATGCTCAATTGGAAGTAAAAGAAAGAAAGAAATTATGCTTAAGGTCGACATAGTATATTAAAATGATATCTACTATTAAAATGGATATTTACTTACTGTAAACAACCAACTCATTGTGTTTCCGAACTTCATCAATATTAGATACTTCGCACTCGTAGATCCCCGAATCAGAAGGTGTCACATTATCCAGCACTAATGTATTGTTATCCTTAATTTCTGAAAAGTTAGAGACAACAATAAGTACCAGCGATGTTAGTATAGTAACAAGTGTAATCTTTCCTCTTCCTTATTATAAGTATCAGCGTGTAAAATACCAATACGAAGCTAGTCTCTGATGATATTAATACAGTGCTTGTCTAATAATGTTGGTGATCTCATATCCAAACTATGTTTTGAAAATAACAACCGGAAGGATTCGAACCCGGAAAAAAATACCATCATCATCACAGCCTGTGGCTGACTGCTAATCAGAGGCCAAAGGAAAATGACAGATAATTTGAAATTTATGTTTTCAACGATAATGTAACAGCTATAGGGAGATACTGTGTCTGAGTACTTACTTATCTTATGAACATTATGTGACTTGAGGACTGTCCCGGGCTGGCCAGGCGACTGTTGGAATAGTTGTGTCCGATCGCCTTCGGGGCCCAGCGCCGTGAACCACCACTTGACGAACAAGTCCGCCTCCGACTCATTGGACAACAACTCGTAATCACACGTCAGCTCTGCATCCTCACCAAACCTCGCCGCATTAGGAACTTCAAACTCACTAATCGATAATTGTTGACTCACTGCAATTGGTTATATAAATACTTTATTAGCATAACTTAATAGTAATTTATAGGCATTTGAAATCAATACAAAGGATTTTTAAGAATTTTAACATATTTAGTATTCTTCATACATTACTATGTAGACCTAATAAATAAAACGCATACTTATACCATATAAATGGCCCAAGTGAATTGAATACAAATGGCTTTATGTACAAACATACGAACTAAGTACATATCTTTTACTAGTGTAGTGCCTATCTTGTATGTGATTCGTCTTATGATATTGTTGGTAGTTATTTTCCATCCTTATATAAATCTAAATATGCTTCCGACTATGATTAGGGTGTCACAATTTGACAAAGTATGGTCCTACAATTTGCGTATAATCTTACTCATCCCACGCCGGTAATTTTCTTTTAGTCCTAACAATACACCAATGACTCATTTTTATTATTCTAAGTACTTACTTATATCATATTTCAAGTACACCAATAGGCAAATTCTAATACTACGGTATGTAAGTATTTATATCGCTACTTAGGCTTTGAAGTTAAATTACTTACCTGTAACGTTTTTACCCGACTGCGAGAAGCACAGAATTAAAAAATACAATAAATTACTAATTCTTCTTTTTATCCAATAATTAGTACTTATATACATATAAGTATATACGTTATCAGAGACTTATGTACTAAGTACTTACCTACATGCTTCCTACATGTATACTAGTCATCTTTATTTAGGTTGGCTCTAGTGTACTAGTATTACCTGTCTTGATATGCATAAAAACCCATGAAATGTGAATAAGATCTAAATATAAAAAGGGAAGTAAATATATACTTATAGGTACTTTTGCCCTTGGATTCTCACGTTACCAAATTCACGCGAGCGAAACAGTGGGACCCAGTCAAAGGACACGGGATACTACGCTAACATTGATTTGTTTATGTGTCAGTTATTAGTTCATGGGATTTAAATAATATGGTTGTTTATAGAAAATTAGGTCATATCTGTGTGAATAAGCGACTGTCTTGGCTAACCTTGAGGCGGTCCGGGAATGTTAAAAATACCACCGCGGTCGAAACGGTGCGACGCCGCGTGAATAGGTTTGCACTATTTGAACTATTCGATTCAGTTTCATCAATTATTCGTAATTCGTGTAAAACTGCTAGCTACATATTGAATGACACCATCGTATCGCCTTACGGTATATTATATAAATGTAGTCATCCGACGATTAACGCAGCAGGAAGACGGACCTTATCTCAACAACATAATTTTTATACTTCTTCATTCATACACGATCTATTTCAACCTTAACTATTCATATTGACTCGTTGCTACTACTGAATGCTACGTGAATCAAATAAAGACCAATATCCGCTGTTATTATTTTATCATTGCAACTAATAAAAAGACTTTGACTAAGAGAAATGTTTGAATCTGAATAGGTATTATAAAAATGTAATTGATATTTTTTTAAAATATCTGTACTGTTGTTATTCTTAATAATGCGGTCAGCTCCGTATGAATAACAGCGACCCCACGACGTCCGTTTATATTATCATTAATTTTGTACCTACTGACATAGATAGAAGTCTTAGGACAAAGTTAAATAAAAATATAGTTAATATAGCGCTAGGAAAATATTTTAAAAAAGAAAATATGTAAGACATTCCTTGAATATAAACTCTTTAAATAATTTTAAAATATTGAGATACACCCAGACTGAAACACGGATACCTGGATCTTCCTTGTGTCATCTGCTAACTAGTTTCTATGGTAAACATTTGAATTATTCACTAATTAAGATAAAACCACTAAATTCTTAAATATTCACTTATTCTTCTTCTTATTATATTTGATTGAAAGTATTCACTTAAAAATTTGAATTGCTTACAGTTGACACTTAATTGCTCTTATGAGTTTGGGTACACGGTAAATGATGTAGTATTTTATTTGTTTGTATCGTAATGTAATGTAAACAAGCTGTTAGCTCACCTGCGACAAAGCACAGGAGTATCGCAGTGTGGCGGAGCATCGCGATGCCGCGTCGGGACTGAGTCCGGCGAGCGCCGCCCGCCCTTCGGCCGCGCGCGACCTTCACTCAACTATACGTACCATACAACGCGCAACGCCTCGACCGACAC
The DNA here is from genome assembly GCA_958496195.1 of Timandra comae. Taxonomy (NCBI): domain Eukaryota; kingdom Metazoa; phylum Arthropoda; class Insecta; order Lepidoptera; family Geometridae; genus Timandra; species Timandra comae. The sequence goes on from OY292362.1 coordinate 6,851,106, forward strand.
ATTCTAATAAAAATCTACACGCCTTATAAATCTTACATGGGACCGTTATAAATTTAACTTTTTGTTTAGCTGTTCTGAGTATTAGAATGTTTAAATATTAGTTATTTCAAATGTGATGGCAGTTTAATAGTAGTATCAAACTAAAAATCATCTTTTAACTTCCTAAATCAGTTAAGTTTCAGTTAGAACCCATTGTAAAATTGGTTAGATTGACATTTACTTTCTTTCTAAGCCCAAAATTCTAACAAGTTGCAAATTGTTTACTAAAGTGATCGGTCTCTAGATGATGTTAGTAGTACCATACAAAAATTGCCGCTCGCGGAACGCTTCTTCTGCGCTGTCTAATATCATTGTACTTAGGAGTTATTTATGAGTTAAAATAAAATATGATTTAATAAAACTATAATTTAATTTGTTCAGTATATACAAATAAAAATAATTTTAAGGCATAAGTTTACTTACAACTACGTATAATGTTTACTTACAACTACGGATAATACTTGGTAAATATTTTGCTATAAATTAAAGTGCTAATATATTAAAGTACCAAATGAAATGATAACAAGTGGCGGGTGGCGGGCGTGTGGCCACGTGTTAGGGAGTTTTAGAGATTGAAGTGTGGGCGGCGGTCGTCGAAGGTGATGTCGGTGAAGAGGTCGGGGTGGTGTGAGGGCGCGGCGCGGCGCGGCGGGCGCGAGTCCAGCGCGATGGCGAGCGTGTCGCGCACGCGGCCGCGCGCCACGTCCCCGCGCAGCGCCACCAGCCGCGCCAGCTGCTCCAGCGACACCGACGGGCACTTCGACACCACGCCGTGCACGTCCAGCGACAGCATCTCCACGTCCTGGCACCGGATCACCTGACCGCACACAACGTATGGATACACGCTCGATTCCAGCGATGGAACGTAATATATGTGTTTATAATGTGAGACACATTGTTAATAAGCATCCACACACAGGTACGCAAAAGTGTAGAAATTAAAGTGATATTTACCTCTGCTAACATGCTGATAACTTCGAAAGGCCAGTCGACGTTCACGCCCTCGGGCGCGATCTTCCTAAAGAACGATCTGATCTGATTCGCCTCCTTCACTATTTTGGTCGCGCCCTGTTGAGCTTCCTCGACGTTCTTGAAAGTTATTTTTTTGGAGAGCATCGCCTTGATATATTTCTTGTAAACCAAGTTTTGGGCCTCATTGATGACGTATTCGAAGTTTTTGTCCCTCAAATGGTTGTAATCTTGGAAGTAATCGTCGAGCGTTATACAGATTGTATCTACGGGTATACTCGATGTCAACCATTTCGGCGTGAATAGATCGTCAAAATGAACTTCCAGATCTAGGAAAGCTTCTTCAAGGAGGAATTTCGCTGCTTCGTCTCTCAGATTCTAAAACGGAAACATCGTATTAAACCACGCATCTCTAACCTGTGCTTAAGTGGTGCGTACCTGGAATGTGGCGAGCAGCGCGTCGAAGCGGTCCTGGTGCGCGGGCGCGTGGTGCGGCGGCCAGTGGCGCGCGCGCGCCGCCAGCGCCAGGCGCGCCATCTGCTCGCTGTTGTTCACGATCGTGATCATGTGGTGCGTGAAGTACGCCACGCGCGATCGGTCCGCGAAGTGCCCGTTCTAACGCAAACAAGTAACTATCAAAACTTGAGATCGGACACAATGTGTCACGGTCACAGCTTAATGTTAAGCCCCCCAAAATAAAACGCCGCGTACAAAACTTTCGCCGGTTTTTTTATAATGTATACTTATACATTGGCCAAGCATTTAGTATTATTATGAATAGCAAAAGTAGGTATAAAGATTAATCTGGAGAGATCTAGTTGTCGAAAACTACCCGCTTACAAGTTTAATTCGCCATCTTCAAGTAACGTTCCGAGTTTTGTCTTTGTCACTTGACATAAAGCAAGATAGAGACAAAACTAACTTTACTTGGTGAGTCACTTTACGTGAAGGTCGTGAAATAGACCCTCAGTCACTTAAATAGGAAAAAATAAAATAAAAACTAACAATATTCTTTACCTTGAACTGTATAACGCCCTCTCTGTACATTTTTCCATAACGGGTAACTTGATCAATACTCAACAGAAGAGCTTTGAATGTTATATCCTTGCTGATTGTTTCTGTGACCTATGAAATAGTAAAAATATTTTCAAAAATAATGACAATAGTGTATTTTATATTTGAATTTTAGCTACAAGTAGGGAAGACTCAGATCTCGTAGTAACATGACTCGAAGGATCATGATCGGGACAGAGTCAGACACGGGACTCATGGCATCAGTCGCGGTCTCGTAGCAGTCACGGGACTCGTAGCATCAGTCACGGTTTCGTAGCGTCAGTCACGGGACTCGTAGCATCAGTTGCGGTTTCGTAGCGTCAATCACGGGACTCGTAGCGTCAGTCACGGGACTCGTAGCGTAAGTCACGGGACTCTTAGCATCAGTCACGGGACTCGTAGCGTCAGTCACGGGACTCGTAGCGTCAGTCACGGGACTCGTAGCGTCAGTCACGGGACTCGTAGCGTCAATCATGGGACTCGTAGCATCAGTCGCGGTTTCGTAGCGTCAGTCACGGGACTCTTAGCGTCAGTCACGGGACTCGTAGCGTCAGTCACGGGACTCGTAGCGTCAGTCACGGGACTCGTAGCGTCAGTCACGGGACTCGTAGCGTCAGTCACGGGATTCAAAGCGTCAGTCACGGGACTCAGCGTCAGTCACGGGATTCGTAGCATCAGTCACGGGACTCGTAGCGTCAGTCACGGGACTCGTAGCGTCAATCATGGGACTCGTAGCATCAGTCGCGGTTTCGTAGCGTCAGTCGCGGTTTCGTAGCGTCAGTCACGGGACTCGTAGCGTCAGTCACGGGACTCGTAGCGTCAGTCACGGGACTCGTAGCGTCAGTCACGGGACTCGTAGCATCAGTCGCGGTTTCGTAGCGTCAGTCGCGGTTTCGTAGCGTCAGTCACGGGACTCGTAGCGTCAGTCACGGGACTCGTAGCATCAGTCACGGGACTCGTAGCATCAGTTACGGGACTCGTAGCGTCAGTCACGGGACTCGTAGCGTCAGTCACGGGACTCGTAGCGTCAATCATGGGACTCGTAGCATCAGTCGCGGTTTCGTAGCGTCAGTCGCGGTTTCGTAGCGTCAGTCACGGGACTCGTAGCGTCAGTCACGGGACTCGTAGCATCAGCCACGGGATTCGTAGCGTCAGTCACGGGACTCGTAGCGTCAGTCACGGGACTCGTAGCGTCAATCATGGGACTCGTAGCATCAGTCGCGGTTTCGTAGCGTCAGTCGCGGGACTCGTAGCATCAGCCACGGGATTCGTAGCGTAAGTCACGGGACTCGTAGCGTCAGTCACGGGATTCGTAGCGTTAGTCACGGGATTCGTAGCGTCAGTCACGGGACTCGTAGCGTCAGTCACGGGACTCGTAGCGTCAGTCACGGGACTCGTAGCATCAGTTGCGGTTTCGTAGCGTCAATCACGGGACTCGTAGCGTCAGTCACGGGACTCGTAGCATCAGTCACGGGACTCGTAGCGTCAGTCACGGGACTCGTAGCGTCAGTCACGGGACTCGTAGCGTCAATCATGGGACTCGTAGCATCAGTCGCGGTTTCGTAGCGTCAGTCGCGGTTTCGTAGCGTCAGTCACGGGACTCGTAGCGTCAGTCACGGGACTCGTAGCGTCAGTCACGGGACTCGTAGCGTCAGTCACGGGACTCGTAGCGTCAGTCACGGGACTCGTAGCGTCAGTCACGGGACTCGTAGCGTCAGTCACGGGACTCGTAGCGTCAGTCACGGGACTCGTAGCGTCAGTCACGGGACTCGTAGCTTCAGTCGCGGTTTCGTAGCGTCAGTCGCGGTTTCGTAGCGTCAGTCACGGGACTCGTAGCGTCAGTCACGGGACTCGTAGCGTCAGTCACGGGACTCGTAGCGTCAGTCACGGGACTCGTAGCATCAGTTGCGGTTTCGTAGCGTCAATCACGGGACTCGTAGCGTCAGTCACGGGACTCGTAGCATCAGTCACGGGACTCGTAGCGTCAGTCACGGGACTCGTAGCGTCAGTCACGGGACTCGTAGCGTCAGTCACGGGACTCGTAGCATCAGTTGCGGTTTCGTAGCGTCAATCACGGGACTCGTAGCGTCAGTCACGGGACTCGTAGCATCAGTCACGGGACTCGTAGCGTCAGTCACGGGACTCGTAGCGTCAGTCACGGGACTCGTAGCGTCAATCATGGGACTCGTAGCATCAGTCGCGGTTTCGTAGCGTCAGTCGCGGTTTCGTAGCGTCAGTCACGGGATTCGTAGCGTCAGTCACGGGACTCGTAGCGTCAGTCACGGGACTCGTAGCGTCAGTCACGGGACTCGTAGCATCAGTTGCGGTTTCGTAGCGTCAATCACGGGACTCGTAGCGTCAGTCACGGGACTCGTAGCATCAGTCACGGGACTCGTAGCGTCAGTCACGGGACTCGTAGCGTCAGTCACGGGACTCGTAGCGTCAATCATGGGACTCGTAGCATCAGTCGCGGTTTCGTAGCGTCAGTCGCGGTTTCGTAGCGTCAGTCACGGGACTCGTAGCGTCAGTCACGGGACTCGTAGCGTCAGTCACGGGACTCGTAGCGTCAGTCACGGGACTCGTAGCGTCAGTCACGGGACTCGTAGCGTCAGTCACGGGACTCGTAGCGTCAGTCACGGGACTCGTAGCATCAGTCGCGGTTTCATAGCGTCAGTCGCGGTTTCGTAGCGTCAGTCACGGGACTCGTAGCGTCAGTCACGGGACTCGTAGCATCAGTCACGGGACTCGTAGCATCAGTCACGGGACTCGTAGCGTCAGTCACGGGACTCGTAGCGTCAGTCACGGGACTCGTAGCGTCAATCATGGTACTCGTAGCATCAGTCGCGGTTTCGTAGCGTCAGTCGCGGTTTCGTAGCGTCAGTCACGGGACTCGTAGCGTCAGTCACGGGACTCGTAGCATCAGCCACGGGACTCGCAGCGTCAGTCACGGGACTCGTAGCGTCAGTCACGGGATTCATAGCGTCAGTCACGAGACTCGTAGCGTCAGTCACGGGACTCGTAGCGTCAGTCACGGGATTCATAGCGTCAGTCACGAGACTCGTAGCGTCAGTCACGGGACTCGTAGCGTCAATCATGGGACTCGTAGCATCAGTCGCGGTTTCGTAGCGTCAGTCGCGGTTTCGTAGCGTCAATCACGGGACTCGTAGCGTCAGTCACGGGACTCGTAGCATCAGTCACGGGACTCGTAGCGTCAGTCACGGGACTCGTAGCGTCAGTCACGGGACTCGTAGCGTCAATCATGGGACTCGTAGCATCAGTCGCGGTTTCGTAGCATCAGTCGCGGTTTCGTAGCGTCAGTCGCGGTTTCGTAGCGTCAGTCACGGGACTCGTAGCGTCAGTCACGGGACTCGTAGCATCAGCCACGGGACTCGTAGCGTCAGTCACGGGACTCGTAGCGTCAGTCACGGGACTCGTAGCGTCAGTCACGGGTCTCGTAGCGTCAGTCACGGGACTCGTAGCATCAGTCGCGGTTTCGTAGCATCAGTCGCGGTTTCGTAGCGTCAGTCACGGTTTCGTAGCGTCAATCACGGGACTCGTAGCATCAGCCACGGGATTCGTAGCGTCAGTCACGGGACTCGTAGCGTCAGTCACGGGACTCGTAGCGTCAGTCACGGGACTCGTAGCATCAGTCGCGGTTTCGTAGCGTCAGTCACGGGACTCGTAGCATCAGTCGCGGTTTCGTAGCGTCAGTCACGAATTCGTAGCGTCAATCACGGGACTCGTAGCATCAGCCACGGGATTCGTAGCGTCAGTCATGGGACTCGTAGCATCAGCCACGGGATTCGTAGCGTCAGTCACGGGACTCGTAGCGTCAGTCACGGGATTCGTAGCGTTAGTCACGGCATTCGTAGCGTCAGTCACGGGACTCGTAGCGTCAGTCACGGGACTCGTAGCGTCAGTCACGGGACTCGTAGCGTCAGTCACGGGACTCGTAGCGTCAGTCACGGGATTCATAGCGTCAGTCGCGGTTTCGTAGCGTCAGTCACGGGACTCGTAGCGTCAGTCACGGGACTCGTAGCGTCAGTAACGGGACTCGTAGCGTCAGTCACGGGACTCGTAGCATCAGTCACGGTTTCGTAGCGTCAGTCACGGGACTCGTAGCGTCAATCATGGGACTCGTAGCGTCAGTTACGGTTTCGTAGCGTCAGTCGCGGTTTCGTAGCGTCAGTCACGGGACTCGTAGCGTCAGTCACGGGACTCGTAGTGTCAGTCACGGGACTCGTAGCGTCAGTCACGGGACTCGTAGCGTCAGTCACGGTTTCGTAGCGTCAATCACGGGACTCGTAGCGTCAGTCACGGGACTCGTAGCATCAGTCACGGGACTCGTAGCATCAGTCACGGGACTCGTAGCGTCAGTCACGGGACTCGTAGCGTCAATCACGGGACTCGTAGCGTCAGTCACGGGACTCGTAGCGTCAGTCACGGGACTCGTAGCGTCAATCATGGGACTCGTAGCATCAGTCGCGGTTTCGTAGCGTCAGTCGCGGTTTCGTAGCGTCAGTCACGGGACTCGTAGCGTCAGTCACGGGACTCGTAGCGTCAGTCACGGGACTCGTAGCGTCAGTCACGGGACTCGTAGCGTCAGTCACGGGACTCGTAGCATCAGTCGCGGTTTCGTAGCGTCAGTCACGGGACTCGTAGCATCAGTCGCGGTTTCGTAGCGTCAGTCACGGTTTCGTAGCGTCAATCACGGGACTCATAGCGTCAGTCACGGGATTCGTAGCGTCAGTCACGGGATTCGTAGCGTCAGTCACGAGACTCGTAGCATCAGTCGCGGTTTCGTAGCGTCAGTCACGGTTTCGTAGCGTCAGTCACGGGACTCGTAGCGTCAGTCACGGGACTCGTAGCGTCAGTCACGGGACTCGTAGCGTCAATCATGGGACTCGTAGCGTCAGTTACGGTTTCGTAGCGTCAGTCGCGGTTTCGTAGCGTCAGTCACGGGACTCGTAACGTCAGTCACGGAACTCGTAGTGTCAGTCACGGGACTCGTAGCGTCAGTCACGGGACTCGTAGCGTCAGTCACGGTTTCGTAGCGTCAATCACGGGACTCGTAGAGTCAGTCACGGGACTCGTAGCATCAGTCACGGGACTCGTAGCATCAGTCACGGGACTCGTAGCGTCAGTCACGGGACTCGTAGCGTCAGTCACGGGACTCGTAGCGTCAATCATGGGACTCGTAGCATCAGTCGCGGTTTCGTAGCGTCAGTCACGGGACTCGTAGCGTCAGTCACGGGACTCGTAGCGTCAGTCACGGGACTCGTAGCGTCAGTCACGGGACTCGTAGCGTCAGTCACGGGACTCGTAGCATCAGTCGCGGTTTCGTAGCGTCAGTCACGGGACTCGTAGCATCAGTCGCGGTTTCGTAGCGTCAGTCACGGTTTCGTAGCGTCAATCACGGGACTCATAGCGTCAGTCACGGGATTCGTAGCGTCAGTCACGGGATTCGTAGCGTCAGTCACGAGACTCGTAGCGTCAGTCACGGGACTCGTAGCGTCAGTCACGGGACTCGTAGCGTCAATCATGGGACTCGTAGCGTCAGTTACGGTTTCGTAGCGTCAGTCGCGGTTTCGTAGCGTCAGTCACGGGACTCGTAGCATCAGTCGCGGTTTCGTAGCGTCAGTCACGGTTTCGTAGCGTCAATCACGGGACTCGTAGCGTCAGTCACGGGACTCGTAGCGTCAGTCATGGTACTCGTAGCGTCAGTTACGGGACTCGTAGCATCAGTCTCGGTTTCGTAGTGTCAGTCACGGTTTCGTAGCGTCAATCACGGGACTCGTAGCATCAGCCACGGGATTCGTAGCGTCAGTCACGGGACTCGTAGCGTCAGTCACGGGACTCGTAGCATCAGTCACGGTTTCGTAGCGTCAGTCACGGGACTCGTAGCGTCAGTCACGGGACTCGTAGCGTCAGTCACGGGACTCGTAGCGTCAGTCACGGGACTCGTAGCATCAGTTGCGGGACTCGTAGCGTCAGTCACGGGATTCGAAGCGTCAGTCACGGGACTCATAGCGTCAGTCACGGGATTCGTAGCGTCAGTCACGGGATTCGTAGCGTCAGTCACGGGACTCGTAGCGTCAGTCACGGGACTCGTAGCGTCAGTCATGGTACTCGTAGCGTCAGTTACGGGACTCGTAGCATCAGTCTCGGTTTCGTAGCGTCAGTCACGGTTTCGTAGCGTCAATCACGGGACTCGTAGCATCAGCCACGGGATTCGTAGCGTCAGTCACGGGACTCGTAGCGTCAGTCACGGGACTCGTAGCATCAGTCACGGTTTCGTAGCGTCAGTCACGGGACTCGTAGCGTCAGTCACGGGACTCGTAGCGTCAGTCACGGGACTCGTAGCGTCAGTCACGGGACTCGTAGCATCAGTTGCGGGACTCGTAGCGTCAGTCACGGGATTCGAAGCGTCAGTCACGGGACTCATAGCGTCAGTCACGGGATTCGTAGCGTCAGTCACGGGATTCGTAGCGTCAGTCACGAGACTCGTAGCGTCAGTCACGGGACTCGTAGCGTCAGTCACGGGACTCGTAGCGTCAGTCACGGGACTCGTAGCGTCAGTCACGGGACTCGTAGCATCAGTCACGGTTTCGTAGCGTCAGTCACGGGACTCGTAGCGTCAGTCACGGGACTCGTAGCGTCAGTCACGGGACTCGTAGCGTCAATCATGGGACTCGTAGCATCAGTCGCGGTTTCGTAGCGTCAGTCGCGGTTTCGTAGCGTCAGTCACGGGACTCGTAGCGTCAGTCACGGGACTCGTAGCGTCAGTCACGGGACTCGTAGCGTCAGTCACGGGACTCGTAGCGTCAGTCACGGGACTCGTAGCGTCAATCATGGGACTCGTAGCATCAGTCGCGGTTTCGTAGCGTCAGTCGCGGTTTCGTAGCGTCAGTCACGGGACTCGTAGCGTCAGTCACGGGACTCGTAGCGTCAGTCACGGGACTCGTAGCGTCAGTCACGGGACTCGTAGCATCAGTCGCGGTTTCGTAGCGTCAGTCACGGGACTCGTAGCATCAGTCGCGGTTTCGTAGCGTCAGTCGCGGTTTCGTAGCGTCAGTCACGGGACTCGTAGCATCAGCCACGGGATTCGTAGCGTCAGTCACGGGACTCGTAGCGTCAGTCACGGGATTCGTAGCGTTAGTCACGGGATTCGTAGCGTCAGTCACGGGACTCGTAGCGTCAGTCGCGGTTTCGTAGCGTCAGTCGCGGTTTCGTAGCGTCAATCATGGGACTCGTAGCATCAGTCACGGGACTCGTAGCGTCAGTCACGGGACTCGTAGCGTCAGTCACGGGATTCATAGCGTCAGTCACGAGACTCGTAGCGTCAGTCACGGGACTCGTAGCGTCAGTCACGGGACTCGTAGCGTCAGTCACGGGACTCGTAGCATCAGTCACGGTTTCGTAGCGTCAGTCACGGGACTCGTAGCGTCAGTCACGGGACTCGTAGCATCAGTCACGGTTTCGTAGCGTCAGTCACGGGACTCGTAGCATCAGTTGCGGTTTCGTAGCGTCAATCACGGGACTCGTAGCGTCAGTCACGGGACTCGTAGCATCAGTCACGGGACTCGTAGCATCAGTCACGGGACTCGTAGCGTCAGTCACGGGACTCGTAGCGTCAGTCACGGGACTCGTAGCGTCAATCATGGGACTCGTAGCATCAGTCGCGGTTTCGTAGCGTCAGTCGCGGTTTCGTAGCGTCAGTCACGGGACTCGTAGCGTCAGTCACGGGACTCGTAGCGTCAGTCACGGGACTCGTAGCGTAAGTCACGGGACTCGTAGCATCAGTCGCGGTTTCGTAGCGTCAGTCACGGGACTCGTAGCATCAGTCGCGGTTTCGTAGCGTCAGTCACGGTTTCGTAGCGTCAATCACGGGACTCGTAGCATCAGCCACGGGATTCGTAGCGTCAGTCACGGGACTCGTAGCATCAGCCACGGGATTCGTAGCGTCAGTCACGGGACTCGTAGCGTCAGTCACGGGATTCGTAGCGTTAGTCACGGGATTCGTAGCGTCAGTCACGGGACTCGTAGCGTCAGTCGCGGTTTCGTTGCGGCAGTCACGGGACTCGTAGCATCAGTCACGGGAGTCGTAGCGTCAATCATGGGACTCGTAGCATCAGTCGCGGTTTCGTAGCGTCAGTCGCGGTTTCGTAGCATCAGCCACGGGATTCGTAGCGTCAGTCACGGGACTCGTAGCATCAGCCACGGGATTCGTAGCGTCAGTCACGGGACTCGTAGCGTCAGTCACGGGACTCGTAGCGTCAGTCACGGGACTCGTAGCGTCAGTCACGGGACTCGTAGCGTCAATCATGGGACTCGTAGCATCAGTCGCGGTTTCGTAGCGTCAGTCGCGGTTTCGTAGCGTCAGTCACGGGATTCGTAGCGTCAGTCACGGGACTCGTAGCGTCAGTCACGGGACTCGTAGCGTCAGTCACGGGACTCGTAGCATCAGTTGCGGTTTCGTAGCGTCAATCACGGGACTCGTAGCGTCAGTCACGGGACTCGTAGCATCAGTCACGGGACTCGTAGCGTCAGTCACGGGACTCGTAGCGTCAGTCACGGGACTCGTAGCGTCAATCATGGGACTCGTAGCATCAGTCGCGGTTTCGTAGCGTCAGTCGCGGTTTCGTAGCGTCAGTCACGGGACTCGTAGCGTCAGTCACGGGACTCGTAGCGTCAGTCACGGGACTCGTAGCGTCAGTCACGGGACTCGTAGCGTCAGTCACGGGACTCGTAGCGTCAGTCACGGGACTCGTAGCGTCAGTCACGGGACTCGTAGCATCAGTCGCGGTTTCATAGCGTCAGTCGCGGTTTCGTAGCGTCAGTCACGGGACTCGTAGCGTCAGTCACGGGACTCGTAGCATCAGTCACGGGACTCGTAGCATCAGTCACGGGACTCGTAGCGTCAGTCACGGGACTCGTAGCGTCAGTCACGGGACTCGTAGCGTCAATCATGGTACTCGTAGCATCAGTCGCGGTTTCGTAGCGTCAGTCGCGGTTTCGTAGCGTCAGTCACGGGACTCGTAGCGTCAGTCACGGGACTCGTAGCATCAGCCACGGGACTCGCAGCGTCAGTCACGGGACTCGTAGCGTCAGTCACGGGATTCATAGCGTCAGTCACGAGACTCGTAGCGTCAGTCACGGGACTCGTAGCGTCAGTCACGGGATTCATAGCGTCAGTCACGAGACTCGTAGCGTCAGTCACGGGACTCGTAGCGTCAATCATGGGACTCGTAGCATCAGTCGCGGTTTCGTAGCGTCAGTCGCGGTTTCGTAGCGTCAATCACGGGACTCGTAGCGTCAGTCACGGGACTCGTAGCATCAGTCACGGGACTCGTAGCGTCAGTCACGGGACTCGTAGCGTCAGTCACGGGACTCGTAGCGTCAATCATGGGACTCGTAGCATCAGTCGCGGTTTCGTAGCATCAGTCGCGGTTTCGTAGCGTCAGTCGCGGTTTCGTAGCGTCAGTCACGGGACTCGTAGCGTCAGTCACGGGACTCGTAGCATCAGCCACGGGACTCGTAGCGTCAGTCACGGGACTCGTAGCGTCAGTCACGGGACTCGTAGCGTCAGTCACGGGTCTCGTAGCGTCAGTCACGGGACTCGTAGCATCAGTCGCGGTTTCGTAGCATCAGTCGCGGTTTCGTAGCGTCAGTCACGGTTTCGTAGCGTCAATCACGGGACTCGTAGCATCAGCCACGGGATTCGTAGCGTCAGTCACGGGACTCGTAGCGTCAGTCACGGGACTCGTAGCGTCAGTCACGGGACTCGTAGCATCAGTCGCGGTTTCGTAGCGTCAGTCACGGGACTCGTAGCATCAGTCGCGGTTTCGTAGCGTCAGTCACGAATTCGTAGCGTCAATCACGGGACTCGTAGCATCAGCCACGGGATTCGTAGCGTCAGTCATGGGACTCGTAGCATCAGCCACGGGATTCGTAGCGTCAGTCACGGGACTCGTAGCGTCAGTCACGGGATTCGTAGCGTTAGTCACGGCATTCGTAGCGTCAGTCACGGGACTCGTAGCGTCAGTCACGGGACTCGTAGCGTCAGTCACGGGACTCGTAGCGTCAGTCACGGGACTCGTAGCGTCAGTCACGGGATTCATAGCGTCAGTCGCGGTTTCGTAGCGTCAGTCACGGGACTCGTAGCGTCAGTCACGGGACTCGTAGCGTCAGTAACGGGACTCGTAGCGTCAGTCACGGGACTCGTAGCATCAGTCACGGTTTCGTAGCGTCAGTCACGGGACTCGTAGCGTCAATCATGGGACTCGTAGCGTCAGTTACGGTTTCGTAGCGTCAGTCGCGGTTTCGTAGCGTCAGTCACGGGACTCGTAGCGTCAGTCACGGGACTCGTAGTGTCAGTCACGGGACTCGTAGCGTCAGTCACGGGACTCGTAGCGTCAGTCACGGTTTCGTAGCGTCAATCACGGGACTCGTAGCGTCAGTCACGGGACTCGTAGCATCAGTCACGGGACTCGTAGCATCAGTCACGGGACTCGTAGCGTCAGTCACGGGACTCGTAGCGTCAATCACGGGACTCGTAGCGTCAGTCACGGGACTCGTAGCGTCAGTCACGGGACTCGTAGCGTCAATCATGGGACTCGTAGCATCAGTCGCGGTTTCGTAGCGTCAGTCGCGGTTTCGTAGCGTCAGTCACGGGACTCGTAGCGTCAGTCACGGGACTCGTAGCGTCAGTCACGGGACTCGTAGCGTCAGTCACGGGACTCGTAGCGTCAGTCACGGGACTCGTAGCATCAGTCGCGGTTTCGTAGCGTCAGTCACGGGACTCGTAGCATCAGTCGCGGTTTCGTAGCGTCAGTCACGGTTTCGTAGCGTCAATCACGGGACTCATAGCGTCAGTCACGGGATTCGTAGCGTCAGTCACGGGATTCGTAGCGTCAGTCACGAGACTCGTAGCATCAGTCGCGGTTTCGTAGCGTCAGTCACGGTTTCGTAGCGTCAGTCACGGGACTCGTAGCGTCAGTCACGGGACTCGTAGCGTCAGTCACGGGACTCGTAGCGTCAATCATGGGACTCGTAGCGTCAGTTACGGTTTCGTAGCGTCAGTCGCGGTTTCGTAGCGTCAGTCACGGGACTCGTAACGTCAGTCACGGAACTCGTAGTGTCAGTCACGGGACTCGTAGCGTCAGTCACGGGACTCGTAGCGTCAGTCACGGTTTCGTAGCGTCAATCACGGGACTCGTAGAGTCAGTCACGGGACTCGTAGCATCAGTCACGGGACTCGTAGCATCAGTCACGGGACTCGTAGCGTCAGTCACGGGACTCGTAGCGTCAGTCACGGGACTCGTAGCGTCAATCATGGGACTCGTAGCATCAGTCGCGGTTTCGTAGCGTCAGTCACGGGACTCGTAGCGTCAGTCACGGGACTCGTAGCGTCAGTCACGGGACTCGTAGCGTCAGTCACGGGACTCGTAGCGTCAGTCACGGGACTCGTAGCATCAGTCGCGGTTTCGTAGCGTCAGTCACGGGACTCGTAGCATCAGTCGCGGTTTCGTAGCGTCAGTCACGGTTTCGTAGCGTCAATCACGGGACTCATAGCGTCAGTCACGGGATTCGTAGCGTCAGTCACGGGATTCGTAGCGTCAGTCACGAGACTCGTAGCGTCAGTCACGGGACTCGTAGCGTCAGTCACGGGACTCGTAGCGTCAATCATGGGACTCGTAGCGTCAGTTACGGTTTCGTAGCGTCAGTCGCGGTTTCGTAGCGTCAGTCACGGGACTCGTAGCATCAGTCGCGGTTTCGTAGCGTCAGTCACGGTTTCGTAGCGTCAATCACGGGACTCGTAGCGTCAGTCACGGGACTCGTAGCGTCAGTCATGGTACTCGTAGCGTCAGTTACGGGACTCGTAGCATCAGTCTCGGTTTCGTAGTGTCAGTCACGGTTTCGTAGCGTCAATCACGGGACTCGTAGCATCAGCCACGGGATTCGTAGCGTCAGTCACGGGACTCGTAGCGTCAGTCACGGGACTCGTAGCATCAGTCACGGTTTCGTAGCGTCAGTCACGGGACTCGTAGCGTCAGTCACGGGACTCGTAGCGTCAGTCACGGGACTCGTAGCGTCAGTCACGGGACTCGTAGCATCAGTTGCGGGACTCGTAGCGTCAGTCACGGGATTCGAAGCGTCAGTCACGGGACTCATAGCGTCAGTCACGGGATTCGTAGCGTCAGTCACGGGATTCGTAGCGTCAGTCACGGGACTCGTAGCGTCAGTCACGGGACTCGTAGCGTCAGTCATGGTACTCGTAGCGTCAGTTACGGGACTCGTAGCATCAGTCTCGGTTTCGTAGCGTCAGTCACGGTTTCGTAGCGTCAATCACGGGACTCGTAGCATCAGCCACGGGATTCGTAGCGTCAGTCACGGGACTCGTAGCGTCAGTCACGGGACTCGTAGCATCAGTCACGGTTTCGTAGCGTCAGTCACGGGACTCGTAGCGTCAGTCACGGGACTCGTAGCGTCAGTCACGGGACTCGTAGCGTCAGTCACGGGACTCGTAGCATCAGTTGCGGGACTCGTAGCGTCAGTCACGGGATTCGAAGCGTCAGTCACGGGACTCATAGCGTCAGTCACGGGATTCGTAGCGTCAGTCACGGGATTCGTAGCGTCAGTCACGAGACTCGTAGCGTCAGTCACGGGACTCGTAGCGTCAGTCACGGGACTCGTAGCGTCAGTCACGGGACTCGTAGCGTCAGTCACGGGACTCGTAGCATCAGTCACGGTTTCGTAGCGTCAGTCACGGGACTCGTAGCGTCAGTCACGGGACTCGTAGCGTCAGTCACGGGACTCGTAGCGTCAATCATGGGACTCGTAGCATCAGTCGCGGTTTCGTAGCGTCAGTCGCGGTTTCGTAGCGTCAGTCACGGGACTCGTAGCGTCAGTCACGGGACTCGTAGCGTCAGTCACGGGACTCGTAGCGTCAGTCACGGGACTCGTAGCGTCAGTCACGGGACTCGTAGCGTCAATCATGGGACTCGTAGCATCAGTCGCGGTTTCGTAGCGTCAGTCGCGGTTTCGTAGCGTCAGTCACGGGACTCGTAGCGTCAGTCACGGGACTCGTAGCGTCAGTCACGGGACTCGTAGCGTCAGTCACGGGACTCGTAGCATCAGTCGCGGTTTCGTAGCGTCAGTCACGGGACTCGTAGCATCAGTCGCGGTTTCGTAGCGTCAGTCGCGGTTTCGTAGCGTCAGTCACGGGACTCGTAGCATCAGCCACGGGATTCGTAGCGTCAGTCACGGGACTCGTAGCGTCAGTCACGGGATTCGTAGCGTTAGTCACGGGATTCGTAGCGTCAGTCACGGGACTCGTAGCGTCAGTCGCGGTTTCGTAGCGTCAGTCGCGGTTTCGTAGCGTCAATCATGGGACTCGTAGCATCAGTCACGGGACTCGTAGCGTCAGTCACGGGACTCGTAGCGTCAGTCACGGGATTCATAGCGTCAGTCACGAGACTCGTAGCGTCAGTCACGGGACTCGTAGCGTCAGTCACGGGACTCGTAGCGTCAGTCACGGGACTCGTAGCATCAGTCACGGTTTCGTAGCGTCAGTCACGGGACTCGTAGCGTCAGTCACGGGACTCGTAGCATCAGTCACGGTTTCGTAGCGTCAGTCACGGGACTCGTAGCATCAGTTGCGGTTTCGTAGCGTCAATCACGGGACTCGTAGCGTCAGTCACGGGACTCGTAGCATCAGTCACGGGACTCGTAGCATCAGTCACGGGACTCGTAGCGTCAGTCACGGGACTCGTAGCGTCAGTCACGGGACTCGTAGCGTCAATCATGGGACTCGTAGCATCAGTCGCGGTTTCGTAGCGTCAGTCGCGGTTTCGTAGCGTCAGTCACGGGACTCGTAGCGTCAGTCACGGGACTCGTAGCGTCAGTCACGGGACTCGTAGCGTAAGTCACGGGACTCGTAGCATCAGTCGCGGTTTCGTAGCGTCAGTCACGGGACTCGTAGCATCAGTCGCGGTTTCGTAGCGTCAGTCACGGTTTCGTAGCGTCAATCACGGGACTCGTAGCATCAGCCACGGGATTCGTAGCGTCAGTCACGGGACTCGTAGCATCAGCCACGGGATTCGTAGCGTCAGTCACGGGACTCGTAGCGTCAGTCACGGGATTCGTAGCGTTAGTCACGGGATTCGTAGCGTCAGTCACGGGACTCGTAGCGTCAGTCGCGGTTTCGTTGCGGCAGTCACGGGACTCGTAGCATCAGTCACGGGAGTCGTAGCGTCAATCATGGGACTCGTAGCATCAGTCGCGGTTTCGTAGCGTCAGTCGCGGTTTCGTAGCATCAGCCACGGGATTCGTAGCGTCAGTCACGGGACTCGTAGCATCAGCCACGGGATTCGTAGCGTCAGTCACGGGACTCGTAGCGTCAGTCACGGGACTCGTAGCGTCAGTCACGGGACTCGTAGCGTCAGTCACGGGACTCGTAGCGTCAATCATGGGACTCGTAGCATCAGTCGCGGTTTCGTAGCGTCAGTCGCGGTTTCGTAGCGTCAGTCACGGGATTCGTAGCGTCAGTCACGGGACTCGTAGCGTCAGTCACGGGACTCGTAGCGTCAGTCACGGGACTCGTAGCATCAGTTGCGGTTTCGTAGCGTCAATCACGGGACTCGTAGCGTCAGTCACGGGACTCGTAGCATCAGTCACGGGACTCGTAGCGTCAGTCACGGGACTCGTAGCGTCAGTCACGGGACTCGTAGCGTCAATCATGGGACTCGTAGCATCAGTCGCGGTTTCGTAGCGTCAGTCGCGGTTTCGTAGCGTCAGTCACGGGACTCGTAGCGTCAGTCACGGGACTCGTAGCGTCAGTCACGGGACTCGTAGCGTCAGTCACGGGACTCGTAGCGTCAGTCACGGGACTCGTAGCGTCAGTCACGGGACTCGTAGCGTCAGTCACGGGACTCGTAGCATCAGTCGCGGTTTCATAGCGTCAGTCGCGGTTTCGTAGCGTCAGTCACGGGACTCGTAGCGTCAGTCACGGGACTCGTAGCATCAGTCACGGGACTCGTAGCATCAGTCACGGGACTCGTAGCGTCAGTCACGGGACTCGTAGCGTCAGTCACGGGACTCGTAGCGTCAATCATGGTACTCGTAGCATCAGTCGCGGTTTCGTAGCGTCAGTCGCGGTTTCGTAGCGTCAGTCACGGGACTCGTAGCGTCAGTCACGGGACTCGTAGCATCAGCCACGGGACTCGCAGCGTCAGTCACGGGACTCGTAGCGTCAGTCACGGGATTCATAGCGTCAGTCACGAGACTCGTAGCGTCAGTCACGGGACTCGTAGCGTCAGTCACGGGATTCATAGCGTCAGTCACGAGACTCGTAGCGTCAGTCACGGGACTCGTAGCGTCAATCATGGGACTCGTAGCATCAGTCGCGGTTTCGTAGCGTCAGTCGCGGTTTCGTAGCGTCAATCACGGGACTCGTAGCGTCAGTCACGGGACTCGTAGCATCAGTCACGGGACTCGTAGCGTCAGTCACGGGACTCGTAGCGTCAGTCACGGGACTCGTAGCGTCAATCATGGGACTCGTAGCATCAGTCGCGGTTTCGTAGCATCAGTCGCGGTTTCGTAGCGTCAGTCGCGGTTTCGTAGCGTCAGTCACGGGACTCGTAGCGTCAGTCACGGGACTCGTAGCATCAGCCACGGGACTCGTAGCGTCAGTCACGGGACTCGTAGCGTCAGTCACGGGACTCGTAGCGTCAGTCACGGGTCTCGTAGCGTCAGTCACGGGACTCGTAGCATCAGTCGCGGTTTCGTAGCATCAGTCGCGGTTTCGTAGCGTCAGTCACGGTTTCGTAGCGTCAATCACGGGACTCGTAGCATCAGCCACGGGATTCGTAGCGTCAGTCACGGGACTCGTAGCGTCAGTCACGGGACTCGTAGCGTCAGTCACGGGACTCGTAGCATCAGTCGCGGTTTCGTAGCGTCAGTCACGGGACTCGTAGCATCAGTCGCGGTTTCGTAGCGTCAGTCACGAATTCGTAGCGTCAATCACGGGACTCGTAGCATCAGCCACGGGATTCGTAGCGTCAGTCATGGGACTCGTAGCATCAGCCACGGGATTCGTAGCGTCAGTCACGGGACTCGTAGCGTCAGTCACGGGATTCGTAGCGTTAGTCACGGCATTCGTAGCGTCAGTCACGGGACTCGTAGCGTCAGTCACGGGACTCGTAGCGTCAGTCACGGGACTCGTAGCGTCAGTCACGGGACTCGTAGCGTCAGTCACGGGATTCATAGCGTCAGTCGCGGTTTCGTAGCGTCAGTCACGGGACTCGTAGCGTCAGTCACGGGACTCGTAGCGTCAGTAACGGGACTCGTAGCGTCAGTCACGGGACTCGTAGCATCAGTCACGGTTTCGTAGCGTCAGTCACGGGACTCGTAGCGTCAATCATGGGACTCGTAGCGTCAGTTACGGTTTCGTAGCGTCAGTCGCGGTTTCGTAGCGTCAGTCACGGGACTCGTAGCGTCAGTCACGGGACTCGTAGTGTCAGTCACGGGACTCGTAGCGTCAGTCACGGGACTCGTAGCGTCAGTCACGGTTTCGTAGCGTCAATCACGGGACTCGTAGCGTCAGTCACGGGACTCGTAGCATCAGTCACGGGACTCGTAGCATCAGTCACGGGACTCGTAGCGTCAGTCACGGGACTCGTAGCGTCAATCACGGGACTCGTAGCGTCAGTCACGGGACTCGTAGCGTCAGTCACGGGACTCGTAGCGTCAATCATGGGACTCGTAGCATCAGTCGCGGTTTCGTAGCGTCAGTCGCGGTTTCGTAGCGTCAGTCACGGGACTCGTAGCGTCAGTCACGGGACTCGTAGCGTCAGTCACGGGACTCGTAGCGTCAGTCACGGGACTCGTAGCGTCAGTCACGGGACTCGTAGCATCAGTCGCGGTTTCGTAGCGTCAGTCACGGGACTCGTAGCATCAGTCGCGGTTTCGTAGCGTCAGTCACGGTTTCGTAGCGTCAATCACGGGACTCATAGCGTCAGTCACGGGATTCGTAGCGTCAGTCACGGGATTCGTAGCGTCAGTCACGAGACTCGTAGCATCAGTCGCGGTTTCGTAGCGTCAGTCACGGTTTCGTAGCGTCAGTCACGGGACTCGTAGCGTCAGTCACGGGACTCGTAGCGTCAGTCACGGGACTCGTAGCGTCAATCATGGGACTCGTAGCGTCAGTTACGGTTTCGTAGCGTCAGTCGCGGTTTCGTAGCGTCAGTCACGGGACTCGTAACGTCAGTCACGGAACTCGTAGTGTCAGTCACGGGACTCGTAGCGTCAGTCACGGGACTCGTAGCGTCAGTCACGGTTTCGTAGCGTCAATCACGGGACTCGTAGAGTCAGTCACGGGACTCGTAGCATCAGTCACGGGACTCGTAGCATCAGTCACGGGACTCGTAGCGTCAGTCACGGGACTCGTAGCGTCAGTCACGGGACTCGTAGCGTCAATCATGGGACTCGTAGCATCAGTCGCGGTTTCGTAGCGTCAGTCACGGGACTCGTAGCGTCAGTCACGGGACTCGTAGCGTCAGTCACGGGACTCGTAGCGTCAGTCACGGGACTCGTAGCGTCAGTCACGGGACTCGTAGCATCAGTCGCGGTTTCGTAGCGTCAGTCACGGGACTCGTAGCATCAGTCGCGGTTTCGTAGCGTCAGTCACGGTTTCGTAGCGTCAATCACGGGACTCATAGCGTCAGTCACGGGATTCGTAGCGTCAGTCACGGGATTCGTAGCGTCAGTCACGAGACTCGTAGCGTCAGTCACGGGACTCGTAGCGTCAGTCACGGGACTCGTAGCGTCAATCATGGGACTCGTAGCGTCAGTTACGGTTTCGTAGCGTCAGTCGCGGTTTCGTAGCGTCAGTCACGGGACTCGTAGCATCAGTCGCGGTTTCGTAGCGTCAGTCACGGTTTCGTAGCGTCAATCACGGGACTCGTAGCGTCAGTCACGGGACTCGTAGCGTCAGTCATGGTACTCGTAGCGTCAGTTACGGGACTCGTAGCATCAGTCTCGGTTTCGTAGTGTCAGTCACGGTTTCGTAGCGTCAATCACGGGACTCGTAGCATCAGCCACGGGATTCGTAGCGTCAGTCACGGGACTCGTAGCGTCAGTCACGGGACTCGTAGCATCAGTCACGGTTTCGTAGCGTCAGTCACGGGACTCGTAGCGTCAGTCACGGGACTCGTAGCGTCAGTCACGGGACTCGTAGCGTCAGTCACGGGACTCGTAGCATCAGTTGCGGGACTCGTAGCGTCAGTCACGGGATTCGAAGCGTCAGTCACGGGACTCATAGCGTCAGTCACGGGATTCGTAGCGTCAGTCACGGGATTCGTAGCGTCAGTCACGGGACTCGTAGCGTCAGTCACGGGACTCGTAGCGTCAGTCATGGTACTCGTAGCGTCAGTTACGGGACTCGTAGCATCAGTCTCGGTTTCGTAGCGTCAGTCACGGTTTCGTAGCGTCAATCACGGGACTCGTAGCATCAGCCACGGGATTCGTAGCGTCAGTCACGGGACTCGTAGCGTCAGTCACGGGACTCGTAGCATCAGTCACGGTTTCGTAGCGTCAGTCACGGGACTCGTAGCGTCAGTCACGGGACTCGTAGCGTCAGTCACGGGACTCGTAGCGTCAGTCACGGGACTCGTAGCATCAGTTGCGGGACTCGTAGCGTCAGTCACGGGATTCGAAGCGTCAGTCACGGGACTCATAGCGTCAGTCACGGGATTCGTAGCGTCAGTCACGGGATTCGTAGCGTCAGTCACGAGACTCGTAGCGTCAGTCACGGGACTCGTAGCGTCAGTCACGGGACTCGTAGCGTCAGTCACGGGACTCGTAGCGTCAGTCACGGGACTCGTAGCATCAGTCACGGTTTCGTAGCGTCAGTCACGGGACTCGTAGCGTCAGTCACGGGACTCGTAGCGTCAGTCACGGGACTCGTAGCGTCAATCATGGGACTCGTAGCATCAGTCGCGGTTTCGTAGCGTCAGTCGCGGTTTCGTAGCGTCAGTCACGGGACTCGTAGCGTCAGTCACGGGACTCGTAGCGTCAGTCACGGGACTCGTAGCGTCAGTCACGGGACTCGTAGCGTCAGTCACGGGACTCGTAGCGTCAATCATGGGACTCGTAGCATCAGTCGCGGTTTCGTAGCGTCAGTCGCGGTTTCGTAGCGTCAGTCACGGGACTCGTAGCGTCAGTCACGGGACTCGTAGCGTCAGTCACGGGACTCGTAGCGTCAGTCACGGGACTCGTAGCATCAGTCGCGGTTTCGTAGCGTCAGTCACGGGACTCGTAGCATCAGTCGCGGTTTCGTAGCGTCAGTCGCGGTTTCGTAGCGTCAGTCACGGGACTCGTAGCATCAGCCACGGGATTCGTAGCGTCAGTCACGGGACTCGTAGCGTCAGTCACGGGATTCGTAGCGTTAGTCACGGGATTCGTAGCGTCAGTCACGGGACTCGTAGCGTCAGTCGCGGTTTCGTAGCGTCAGTCGCGGTTTCGTAGCGTCAATCATGGGACTCGTAGCATCAGTCACGGGACTCGTAGCGTCAGTCACGGGACTCGTAGCGTCAGTCACGGGATTCATAGCGTCAGTCACGAGACTCGTAGCGTCAGTCACGGGACTCGTAGCGTCAGTCACGGGACTCGTAGCGTCAGTCACGGGACTCGTAGCATCAGTCACGGTTTCGTAGCGTCAGTCACGGGACTCGTAGCGTCAGTCACGGGACTCGTAGCATCAGTCACGGTTTCGTAGCGTCAGTCACGGGACTCGTAGCATCAGTTGCGGTTTCGTAGCGTCAATCACGGGACTCGTAGCGTCAGTCACGGGACTCGTAGCATCAGTCACGGGACTCGTAGCATCAGTCACGGGACTCGTAGCGTCAGTCACGGGACTCGTAGCGTCAGTCACGGGACTCGTAGCGTCAATCATGGGACTCGTAGCATCAGTCGCGGTTTCGTAGCGTCAGTCGCGGTTTCGTAGCGTCAGTCACGGGACTCGTAGCGTCAGTCACGGGACTCGTAGCGTCAGTCACGGGACTCGTAGCGTAAGTCACGGGACTCGTAGCATCAGTCGCGGTTTCGTAGCGTCAGTCACGGGACTCGTAGCATCAGTCGCGGTTTCGTAGCGTCAGTCACGGTTTCGTAGCGTCAATCACGGGACTCGTAGCATCAGCCACGGGATTCGTAGCGTCAGTCACGGGACTCGTAGCATCAGCCACGGGATTCGTAGCGTCAGTCACGGGACTCGTAGCGTCAGTCACGGGATTCGTAGCGTTAGTCACGGGATTCGTAGCGTCAGTCACGGGACTCGTAGCGTCAGTCGCGGTTTCGTAGCGTCAGTCGCGGTTTCGTTGCGGCAGTCACGGGACTCGTAGCATCAGTCACGGGAGTCGTAGCGTCAATCATGGGACTCGTAGCATCAGTCGCGGTTTCGTAGCGTCAGTCGCGGTTTCGTAGCATCAGCCACGGGATTCGTAGCGTCAGTCACGGGACTCGTAGCATCAGCCACGGGATTCGTAGCGTCAGTCACGGGACTCGTAGCGTCAGTCACGGGATTCGTAGCGTTAGTCACGGCATTCGTAGCGTCAGTCACGGGACTCGTAGCGTCAGTCACGGGATTCGTAGCGTCAGTCACGGGACTCGTAGCGTCAGTCACGGGATTCGTAGCGTTAGTCACGGCATTCGTAGCGTCAGTCACGGGACTCGTAGCGTCAGTCACGGGACTCGTAGCGTCAGTCACGGGACTCGTAGCGTCAGTCACGGGACTCGTAGCGTCAGTTACGGGACTCGTAGCAAGAGTCCCAGTATCGTAGCATCCGTCGCGGTCTCGTAGTGTCAGTCCCGATCTCGTAGCGTCAGTCCCGGCCTTGTAGCGTCAATCACGGGACTCGTAGCATCATTCGCCGTCTGTAATCTGACTGTAATCGCACCTGCAGGTTCTGGTCGATCATCTGGAAGATGATGACGGGCGCGTGCGTGTGGTACGCGTTGGTGTGTGGCTCCACGTCCGGCGCGCGCTGTGCCGCCCACTCCGCGCGCTCCGACTCCAGCGTCTTCTCCATCCACTCCATGTAGTTCGATTCCATTTTCTACACAAACAAACGTCAACGTAATTGATTGATTTATATTATACATATACCTTAACAATTAATAATGTAATGTATAAATCAAGCATTTTTGTTGAGTAAAACTTTGATACTGAGGAGTGTTAAATTTGGAATTTATAAATATAAAATAACATTGCACGTTTTATAAAAGTATGGAGATTCCTTGAACCTCAAAATCATTTTCTATACTTGATTTTTCTTCTGTGCGAAAAGCCCCACTAAAATTTATTTAAAACATAATATCAAATAAATCTTCTGTGTCAAACCTGCAAATATTCAGTTTCTAATTTCTTCATGATATCATCACTGAGAAGTGGGGGTAAAGTGGACACGTCAATATTGAGTTCTGGACTGCTCATCAGCTCATTGCCTGGGTATGTATTCAGGGTCCACGACAACAGAGTTACATACTCGTTACCTTCTATACCACTATGGACAATGTCTTGAAGCTGGAAAACAAATGTTTTGTGAAAATATTTACATGTTCGCGATAAATTGTTACTTTTGTTACACAGTAACACTGAGTCATATACTCGTAAAATGATACTTACACTGGCCGATAAACAGGTGTGGTACATATTGACGTATTTATTGACGATATCGTAGTGAGGCGGGAAACATGGAACACATAAAGTTTTAACAACTCTCAAATCTTCTAATATAAGTTGTCGAGTTAGCTCTAAATATCTTATGAGCCAATGTTTGTTGTCTTCCCTTTCGTCTACTCGCGTGCCTTCAACTCGCTGTGCCACAGCACATTCTAACACTTCAAAAGCTTTTGTTCGCCAGTTTTTAGGTCGTCCTGGAGGTATAAATCCTGTTTGACTTTGTTGCTAAAAATGAATAAATTTTTGCATTTAGTAAGTTATCATCATTCATGATCAGCACATAATTATATCGTCCTCACCAAAGGGCTTGCTACCCTGAACGAATATAAAAACTTTATACCTAATTTTTTTAAACAAATAAAAAGCTTTTATAACCTGTAACGCTATTTCATCCCTCTTCTCTTCTCTTTCAATGATCCTCAATGCAGTTACTATAACAGTAGGCTCCTTTCGAACTGTGTTCAGAGTTCTAGCTAAAATAAGTTTTATCTGTTTTTCTAGTAAGTTAGAAACCATTTCTACATCTTCAAAGTAGGCTTTCAACATGATTTTGTCATGAGAAGATTGATTTGGGAGTCGGTGAAGTTCATACAGAAGATCATCTCTTGAATTTTCTAAATCATTGAGGCACTGAAACAACCAAGAGATTTGAGTAACTTAATGTACATCAAAATCCAAATATAATACTTGTTACAGATTAAAAACATTTAAGAAAATTATTAGAAAAATAAGATTTTTAAGTAGGTATGAGGTATAACTCTGTTACATAATTATTAAAAATACTATTTACCTGATGAGCATGAAGTAATTTCCCCTCTCCAATCCATTGCTTGGTTTTAGCAACACTCTCCGGTACCGTAAATATGTGTTTCAAACTATCCATAGCAGTGACATACTGAGAGTGACGCGAGTCCTCCTCACGGACAGCTTGTAAGGAACCAACAAGTGGGGGGACACCTTTCAATAGCTCTTCTATATTATCCATTCTGTAAACATATAGGTACTATAGAAATGCATTTTTTATAATTTCGTAATCTATTTTATACCATAATTTGATTATTACATAAGTTTAATGAATAATCAACTCATTCATATTTTTTTTATTTATGAAGTAAAATGATATATGTGTTATAATTACCTACTTTACTTTTTCAGGGTTTTTTATTATTGTTTGTCACACATAACTAGTGTTCATGTAAAGATATCAGCTGTTTAAACCTAAGACTTGGTAAACAGTGACACTAATTATACTGCTTTTCTTTACTTACATTTTATCAATTTGTTGAACATCTTCAAGACACTCTTGTAATTGCTTGAGCCCCACACTGACTCCATCTAGTTTTCCTTGAACTGCAGATTTGAGTTGAGCTTCAATTGAAGCTTTCTTGTGTGTAATTCTCTTTTTATACTGTTCTACCTAACATTGATGAAACAACAAAACATTACATCGTGTATCCACAATTAAGTGAGATAAATAAGAGTTGTCAGAAATACTTTACATAATATACAATGTAACTGAAGACTACATAATATTTTCATAATACTAATTGATAATCTTCCTTTGCCATAGTCAAGTAATAATGGTATTATATTGCTTTGGGAGACTTATCTTGGATAACTTTTCACAAGTAATTTTCTATTTGCTTATTTATTCTTTGTCTACTTACTTTTTCTAATTGACCAGGTCTTTGCATCATATTCATCACCATTTTTTCGGCTGCAATTTTAGCCTCTTGTTCGATTTCGTCCATGGAACTCATTCTGTATATTACAAGAATATGATGTTAATGAAATTAATTTTAATTAAGAAAGTACACTATAGGGCGTATTAAAATATAAGTAGGTATATTTTTACAGATACCTTGTTGCAAAATATATGCACTTTATTATTTACTATGTGGATAAACTGACTAAACAATAATTGATACAGTGCAATCACCCAAAGTTCTCTAATCACTTTGGATTTAATATAAAATAGGTAATTTAATGAAAATTGAAATGGATAAATAAACACAATTTTTTTATCATTTCACATCGCATCTGACAGCCAAAAATAAGATTGACATTGACTTGACATGCCATGCCAGTCGACAGCAATATACAAATCAGAAAATGTATTTTCCTCCTTGTTGCACAATGCAGTCGGATAAAAAAAAATATACTTTCCTCTATGGTAATGGGGGTTTCCCCATTGAAAAGGGAGGATCCTCCGACCAGATGGGTGTTATGTCTGGTGGGCAGCTGCCCACTTGATACAGCCTTCTCAGCGACCTTGGCACAGCACACTGCACTTCGGCCGGTCAGCAAGCAGAGACGCACTTCTCTCCTGGTCAACGCAGCAGCCAGCCACATCGCAGCACTGCACCACTCCGACCCACTGGAGCATATGCAGCATCACCCCGACCCACTGGGGCATCACCGCACACAGTTCCGACTCACCGTGAACTATGCGGCATCTAGTTCCGACTCACTGGAACATTTCACTGGCCTGGCAAGCATCTCAAGATGGACGCATCTCAAGATGGAAGACTCTCAACCTGCTCTCTCAACTCGACCTCCGGTCTCGGAGGGGAGTGATGTAGCGACATCTACACACCACATAAGGAACTAATTAGTAATTACTAACAGCGCCATCTATCGGCATCTATGAGAAATAACTGAAGAGTCCTGAATCGCGCAAGCAAAATTTACAGCGCATTTCACTATGTATACGAGAGCCCGACTACAACCGTCGGGCAGCTGCCCACCAGACAACAACACCTGTCTGGTCGGAGGATCCTCCCTTTTCAAATGGGGATTCCCTCATCCCCATACCTCTTTCACTGTCACTACAATAAAAATGTCACTGTCAAGAAGACGTCATCTGAACCGAAGTCTGCCAAAAAATATGCCTGCTGATCAGTGTTTTGGTGATCCTGATAGTTTTAAAACTTTTCAAAGTGCTAATTACCTGTGAAATTTATTCAGATAGTGTATTTAAATGTATTTTTAAATCATAAGAACAATTACTTGTTAAATCAATGTACGTTGTTTTTAGAATTGAAACCCAACTGATGAAGATAATTTAATACATGATGTGGCCCTTGTTTATATTATTAGTTCTCTCAGTGATAGCCTTTCTGATAACGGATGAAATAATACCAAAACTCAGTGAATTATTTAAAAACGCTGGTTTAAATGGTATTGATCTCTGCAAGACAAGCAAGAGCAAAATGTAAGAAAGTAACGTGTGCTAATTTTCGCGTGTTTTAATTATTTTTATTTTATTTTTATTAAGTATATCTTTATATATCCTTTCAGACCCGAAGCTTTAGGTGTTGTATCAGGATGCATATTTCTTGTTACCAGCTTCTTATTCATTCCTATCAACTTTGGTTATGGCCTTATGGATACAGAAAATTTTCCTCACAATGAGGTAATTTTATAACAAATGTTTATTTTGATTCTTGCTATTCCAAATCTTTATTTATACTTCTAATATCCTTGTTGTTAGTTTGCAGAGTTCTTAGCAGCATTGTTGTCCATATGCTGTATGCTACTCCTGGGCTTCGCTGATGATGTATTGGATCTGCGCTGGAGATATAAACTGTTGTTACCGACTGTGGCCTCCATGCCACTCCTAGTGGTCTATTATGTGAACTTCAATTCTACCACATTTGTTATTCCTATACCACTTAGACATTGGTTAGGAGTCTCTGTTAACATTGGTGAGTTGAGAAATATGTAATATATTGTTACAAAATTGTAAAAGTTATCTGTAAAGTGAAAGTAATTAAAATCTGTCTAGCTATTGCAGATATTAGATCTAGTAAAAATCTGTTTTTTATGTTATGACCACAATATCAATTTTATTTCGAAATTAAGTTCTTTAATTAATGATGTATTTAAAAATTTCAGGGTTCCTGTACTATGTGTATATGGGCATGTTAGCTGTGTTCTGTACAAATGCTATAAACATTTTAGCGGGCATCAATGGACTAGAAGTTGGGCAGTCTGTAGTGATTGCAATGTCTATCATTGTATTTAATGTATTAGAGCTCCTTGGTGATCAATACAAGGCACATTGTTTCTCTCTGAACATAATGATTCCATATATTGCAACTACACTTGCATTACTTAAACATAATTGGTAAGTTTTTAATTTTAATTCATCCATAATATTATTGAACAGAATAGTTAATTTTGATGTTTAATTTCAAAGTTAAGATATTTATTTTAATAGAAGTGGATAAATGTAATTTTTATTTTATCAACTGTTAACTATATTTTTCGTTTATTTCAGGTATCCGTCCAGAGTATTTGTAGGAGATACATTTTGTTATGTTTCTGGGATGACGTTTGCAGTTGTGGGCATTCTAAGTCATTTTAGTAAAACCGTTTTATTGTTCTTTTTGCCACAAATTTTGAATTTTTTATATTCTATACCACAATTGTTTCACTTTATACCATGCCCAAGGCACCGGCTGCCGAAGTACAGTGCTGAAACTGACCTGCTTCATGCCAGCAGAACAGTTATAGAAAAGAAAAATATGAATAGTATAACTAAACTAATAGTTTATATTTTTACAAAGTTAAGATTAATTGATACAAGTGAAGATGATCTTAGTATAACTATGAATAATTTAACATTAATTAATCTGTTTTTAATTCAATTTGGCCCAATGCCAGAAGTTGTTTTGACAAAGAGACTTTTATTGTTTCAGGTGTTTTGTAGTGTTATAGCCTTTCTTATAAGATATCCAATGGCGTCATATTTTTATGATACGTAATATTTTATATTAAATATATAATTTAAGGAAAACCAAAGAGTCCATGCTATTATTAAACAATGATTACTGTTTCAACCTGATACAAAAAGATAGAGCTATGGAATAATGCTGTTCAAGCAGACAGGTCTGTTTCATTCTATTATTTCTATACCTATCTCTCTACTTCTTTTTATCAGGTTCTCTCTGTTCACAAGTGTTTTGTCTGTTTTTATAGTTTACATTAAAATCATATAAACAAAATTAATATCCTAAAAATTCTTTTTAAATGCACATATTCCAGTGTTTTAGATGCAAATGAGTACATTTATTGTACAAAATGATAATAAACTAAATAATTAACGTGAATTGAGTCTTATTTATTAGTTATAGACCTGAGTATTAGTCCTTGCTGTACTAAAAAGTAAGTGACTTCTTTGCTCTGTAGTGGAATTAAAAAATAACTTGACTTTATTGTTATGGATAAAATGACTGAAAAGTTTAATAACTTTTAACTCATATATTTAATTTTCATATACTTATATATCATTATATTTCTAAATATATAACATAAATTATAATCAAGCTGTAAGTCTCAAAAATTCTATACAACTGTGAGATAAAATTGGAATGGATATAAATAATGAATGATGTTAATTTAACCAAATATCATATAGTATGTTGTCCTCATTGTCAGTTTCATTGATCACTCTGAGCGTTTTGAGAGTTTGCAAATAAAATGTTAACTCCGATGTCACTACACCATGCTGGGGACTGCCGTTGGCAACTATATTCATTTTCACTAATTGTTCTCTTAATTTATCTTTAAAATTATCATGTACTCTTTTATAAATAGTCCTTATTTGATCAGTGGGTAAGATATCTATTAAAGCTTCATGTAATTTTACTAAATGTTTTGAAATATTTCGAAATGTTTGAGATGGCACAGGAGGTTTAGCATCCCACCCTGAAAGCTGAGAACTCAGCATATTGCTCACTATTACACATATTTTATTTTCTATTTCCTTTTTATGACTTGTAATATCACTTTCAATGTTATTAAACCCATTGAGTGACAACTCTTTAAGTTGTAGTTTTTCAAGCAAGTCTTTCATTAGTGGAAGGAACCACAGAATGACTTGAAGTGATCTGGACACTAATGCCAAGTTTGAAGTAGAAATAGTCTTCAGTCCAGCACTCTGAATAGCACCTGCTCCCAAAACCAACTGACAACATCTTGAATTAAATAATCTGATGAGTTCCAACATGCAGTGGATTATGTACTGTACTATAATAGGTGACTGTTTAGTGGCTTCACAATATTCCAATAAAATCTTAATCAAAAGCTGGACTGTAGCCACTACAGCATAATTCTCTTTGTTTATAACAAGAAACTTTCCATCTGATTTTTCTGAATTGTATCTTATTTTGACAGGTATTTCATTATTTTCACAAATATTGTCAATAGCACTTTGTAACTCACTAGGAACATCTGCTGGTTTCCATCTTTCAGCATTGAGAGTTGAAGTTAGTTGGGACCTGCGCTCAGAGTGCAAGTTCTGTATGAACTTCATGGCAAAACTTCTTAAGGCCAAAGTCATTGCATTACTGTAATATCCTGTTGTCCTTTCATTTTCTTCACAGAAACGTTCCACTAAAGTAGTCAGTTTAGAAAGGTGAGTTAAATCTGAGAACTCAAAGTCCTTGTCAGTTTTAGTCATAATTAGATTAGCACATCTTTCATTACAATAGTCAGATAGTAAAACAATATTTTTCCTTAATTTTTCTTCTACAGAACTGATTTCTTCATTAGTCCATGCTTCTTCACATTCATTACCAGTAATATCATCACTCTGACTTATTTCAACTATCAAATCTGTTAAAGCTATTAGTCTTTTAAATAAATTAAGTAAATTTGGTGTAACTTTTTGTAGAAATGTAATTCCCTCATTAGACAGTAGGAACATATTGTCAGCATTATTGCCCCGTAATACCAATTCAGTGCTACCATCTCGTTCTGAGATGATCTCTATAACACACTGTTTGATTGTAGCCTGGATTGAAGTCATAGCTTCTGATTTTAAAGTATCTATAAAATCAAATTCTTTTAGACGAAGTATTCCTGAAACTATTGATACAATTTTATCTCTTTCAGGTATATCAGTCATATCTGAAGGTGGCCTGTTCAAGTCGGACACTATAAATCTTAGAAACTCATTACTCAACATTTTGTGTATAAGTCTCTTCATTTCTGTCAGTTGAGGAGATAAGTGCCGAAATGCTTGTATTCCTGATAAACGGCTGGTTAACACTTTTTGGGTAGAACTAATCAAATCAAGGGCAGCAACATAGTCAGAAGTACTTAGTAGTAATTGTATCATAGGCTGGGTTTGTTGAACAGTAGCCATCAATTTAAGAAGTTCATGGATATTACTTAAATTTTGGTTAACACGGGTGCAACTGACTAGTTTCAATGGACAAACAGTTAAATTTTCCTTTATGATCTTAATACTTTGTCTTGTTTTTCTAACTGTAGTGACAGCTTTTGCCATTTGTTCCATAATTGTATCATGAGACAACATTGCATGAAAGAAGGCGTCAGACTTTTGGGCAACTTGTTTAGATATCTTCATTTCAACAACATCCAGGTAGGTGCTCAATGTTTCTTGAAGGGATCTTATAGCTACATCAGGCTCTTGAGAGTTACACAAACTGGGAAACACTTTGTAAAATACATTGGCATTATTCAATGGCAGGTTTTGTTCAAAGAATATGTCTGGCACCTCACACACATTTTCAACTGCTTGTATTTTGGTCTTGGTAGGCACATTCTCTTTGAGTCTACAGTGTCTTCTATATTTTCTTGCAACTCTTTTACAATAAGATTCAAAGTGTTTAAGAGTGATTTCAGGTAGATAAGGACTGGGAAATACTTCCACTTTATCAACAAAGTGATCACCCCATGTTTTTGTAAAAAAGTTGCTTTGTTTACCTCTATTGGGATCATTTAATACTGCAGGTAAATTCTGTGATGATGAATAAAATGTCCAATCGTTGTCTTCCTTAGAGTACAGGTGATATTCCCTTACATGATACTTAAACCCTGCTTTACGTAAGTCACCAAATTGTAATGCAGAACACATTCCATTTTGTCCATATTGGCAAAGGACAATCGATCCCTCTTTGATACTATGCTTCTCGTAAACATGTCTGTAAAGTAAAAATAAGAAAGGTAGTATGACAGGTAACTTTTAACTTAGTATAATAACTAAAGTATCTGCTGTAGGGTAATTATTATACCATTGCATTTGGCAGTGGCCGCTCACCTTTCAAATTCTGAAGTAGTAGAAAACACAAGTCTTGGACAGTGGATACAGTTTTGCCAAATTGGTTTCTTACAAGAAACTGATTCGTCCTCCATACCATCTTCGTCTTGATAGGTAAGTATTTTAAATAATAAATTGGATAGTTAAAACACTCTATTAAACCTTTAAGGAGCAGATCAGAGTTCTAGATTATATTTCTTAAAACATTCATCTTCTGTCTTAATTTAATTTCTTTGCTCACAGCACAAATTCCATTTCACCGAATATTTCTTTCTTTCTATTCATTCACCAACAGTACCAACACCAACCAACCAAAATTCCACGTCTTCAATGACACTGACAGAGACAATAAATTAGATGTGACAATGACATTGAAATGTATAAATATATATTTAGACGTTCCAACGAGGAAGGAAATATTAAGTCTGACGTGTGCAATAATTTTATTCAGGGGCCGAATAAAGCCTTTGGCTTTATACTCTTAGTTCGGCCCTAGCGTGGATTTTTAGACCATGAGCCATGCCATGAGAGCTTGTGGATGCGGTGCGGGCCCACTGCACCGCCACGAACGCTACGCTCACTGCACACGGGGCGTGGCCATGGGCCGCACGCTAGGCAGTACGTGGCGGTGGAAACGCGCTTAACAGTTTCGAACATTAACCGAGGCAAACATTGGATATTGGATCACACACAAAAATTAACTCGAACGGGAATTGAACCCGCAACATTTTTACTTAGTCTCAATCTGAAATACCTAAGTAAGTGTAATGATTTTTGTTAAGTTTTTATTTATAATACAATTATTTATGATTGTGTTGATATTTGTCTAACGATTTTTGTTAAAAGTTTATATTTTATGATTCTGTAATAATTTCTGTTGAAAGTTGTTATTTTGAACAATGTATGATTAAAAACTTATATCTATTCGAGCAACATAATTATAATAATTTACACTAAAATCTTAAATATAAGTAGATATAAATTGTTATTTAATTTGTAAGAATTATTAAGATAAATTAAGTTATACAAGTCGATCTATTTACTCCAAGAAGTGTGTCGTTTGACTGTCATTTAAAAATAACGTACCGGTAGATGTCTCTGGAGTCGTTTTTGCAACGTTTGATTTAACGGCTCAGATTAAAACACAGGCAGATCGAAAGGTGACTTCAAACGACAAACATCTTGAGTGCATCCATTTTAATCATTGTAATTATTATATTTATTTAAGAAATAAGTGTGACTATTGTTATAACGCGAATAAAGTCGTATAATATATACTGGAAGTGTTGTTTTCTTAATATCTCAGAAGTGGGATAAGGCTCACAAAAAGGTATGTACAAGTGTTTTATTGAAAGTTATATTTCAATGCATGAAATTTTATTGAAATAATTCGTAGTTATTTGCTATTTCTTTTGCTATCTGTGCCTGGAAAGTTAAAAATCCTTTAGTATTGCTGACGACCACGTGGCATAATTGGTAGTAACCCTGCTATGCCATGGTTACGGGTTCGATTCCCGCAGCAGTTGTGAACAGTATGAATATATCTGTATGACTTGGTCTGGGTGCTTTTTAAGTATGCAATTACAAAGAAAAAGGGCATTTTAAATTTAATTAGATTATCGTATTATCAGTGTATACCAAGCCAAGTGAGCTATGCCCAGATTCTTTAGCATATACATGTATGTGTACTTACTAAACCAAGTGTGTTTAGTATTGATGTGTACTTACTAAACCAAGTGTGTTTGGTAATGATGTGTACTTACTAAACCAAGTGTGTTTGGTAATGATGTGTACTTACTAAACCAAGTGTGTTTGGTAATGATGTGTACTTACTAAACCAAGTGTGTTTAGTATTGATGTGTACTTACTAAACCAAGTGTGTTTGGTAATGATGTGTACTTACTAAACCAAGTGTGTTTGGTAATGATGTGTACTTACTAAACCAAGTGTGTTTGGTAATGATGTGTACTTACTAAACCAAGTGTGTTTAGTATTGATGTGTACTTACTAAACCAAGTGTGTTTGGTAATGATGTGTACTTACTAAACCAAGTGTGTTTAGTATTGATGTGTACTTACTAAACCAAGTGTGTTTAGTATTGATGTGTGCTACTGCACCAAGTGCCCAACCAAGTGTTGTTGGGTTAAAGGATTAGAAGTAATGTGACTCACTCGATTGGTGTGACCTTATGTCACTTTCTGATTATCTTTTTTTTTTTATTTATTTAAATGATTCTGACAAATAAAGTACAAGTAACAATGTACTTTGAACTACTGAATTTAAATATATTATGTCAAGCACATTGAATATATAGGATTTTGTAGATCAAAGCAGTGATTTTAATGAATGTATTTTATTTTCGGTTGAGACCATGGATCACGATGGTGCAATGACGCCTGAAGAAGAGCCTCCTGCCTTCGACGCTGGAAATAGGAGACGCAAACGGTCTTCGGCTTCTAAGACTTCAAATCGAACTAAACAAGCAAAGAAACGATCAAGGAAGAAACGTAAGCGATCTTCAAGCTCGTCTTCTAGCACGAGTGTAACAGAGTCGCCAACACGAAATAGACGTCGAGGATCGAGAAGCTGGTCTACTAAAGAGGTACTGGAATTGTTTAATTCTCTCCAAGAACCAAAAAACAAGACTCATAACCTCAATAATAATCATTTTAACAATGTCATACCCGAGTTTGACCCGTCTAGTAAGACACAGAGTATAGATAGCTGGGTTAGAAAAGTAAATGAGTGTGCTCAAATTTACGAGTGGGACGAGAAGCAAACCATACATTTTGCTCTACAAAAACTATCTGGTTTAGCAAAGAGATGGTTTGAAGCACTTCCTAGTGTAGTGTTTAATTGGGCAGAGTGGCAAATAAAGCTAAAAAGAGCATTTCCAAACGAGCAAAATTATGGTCGGCTTCTAGAAGAAATGTTAGGTCGGACAACTCGAAGTAATGAGAATTTACGCGAGTATTTTTATGAAAAATTATCGTTACTTAATAGATGTGAAATAGGAGGTAAAAAGGCAGTAGATTGTATAATTCATGGCATCCTCGATAAATCTGTTAGAAATAGTGCTCAAGCATTAACATGTGATGAACCAGAAGATCTTTTGAATTTTTTGAGCTCGCAACGTCTCAACGTTGAAAATTTGCAATTAAGTAGAAGACGTAATGACTTACCTGTACAGAGCCGTCCAAATAGTTTAACATCAACCTCGAATGATAGTTCGATTACGTGTTTCAATTGTCGCTCTAGAGGACACCCTTACTATAAATGTCCTAAACCTCTTGTAAAATGTCAAAAATGCCAAAGAGTAGGGCACAATAGCGACAACTGTAAATTGGAACCTATCGTTTTACGAAATGATGCAAAGCCTTTAGACAACCAAGAACGTAAGACTCTAACCATATCGACCTCGAGTAATTGTAGTAATAAATTTTATAAATATGTTGAAATAAACAATTCAAAATTTACAGCATTTATTGATTTTGGTAGTGAATGTAGTCTAATTCGTGAGTCCGAAGCTCGAAAACTTTGCTTGACAAAACATTTCACTGAGCTGCCAATAATTAAGGGTTTTGGCAACTCCGTAGTATACCCACTTTATAAAAGCATTGTTAATATAAAACTAGATGAAATTGAAGCTAATGTTGAAGTACTTATAGTTAATGATGAGTTTATGCAATCGTCCGTGCTGATAGGTCAGAATGTTACTGAGTTGCCTTATGTGTCTGTTTTTAAGAATAATAATCAGTTGACGTTCTACCAAAGTGCTTCAGGGGAACGTCAACTTTGTTGTTTTAGGCTGAAAACTACAAATAATGATGAAATACCAATATCAGGTTCGATTGAAGTTTCTACATCAGATCCTAATTTTACTGGTGATATTTATGTTGAAGGGTATAGCAATAATAAACCAAGAATGGAGTATTATTTGCATCAAGGGGTCTATCATGCTAGCAATGGCAAATGTTCATTAATTTTAACCAATTTATCAGATATAACTTTAAAATTATCAAAAGAAAACTCAATCGCTAGAGCTACCCCTCTAGTTGAAAGGCAGGTTTTGTACGCTAATAAGATTACCAAAGACAATTTAGCCTTAGAACCTTTACATATACATGACATAAAGGTTGGACAGGAAATAGATCAAGAAACGCTTAATAGGTTACATAGGCTTTTGCTTAACTACCGTGACTGCTTTGCATTTAATTTAAGCGAATTAGGTTGCACAAGCTCAATAGAAATGAAGATAGATTTATTAGACGACAGACCAGTTATATATAGACCATACCGTTTATCTCACTCCGAAAGAGGACAAGTACGAGAGGTAATAGGAGATCTGTTAGCAAATGATATTATACAGGAATCCAATTCCAATTACGCAAGTCCTATCTTATTGGTTAGAAAGAAAACGGGTGAGCAGCGCTTATGTGTGGATTATAGGGCCCTTAATAATAAGACCAGGAAAGACTGTTTCCCCTTACCATTGATTGAAGACCAAATTAGTAATCTTAGCGGTCATAAATTTTTTACCTCATTAGACTTAGCTTCTGGCTACTATCAAGTACCTATGGCGAAGGAAAGTCGTCCACTAACAGCATTTGTGACACCTGATGGGCATTATGAGTTTAAAAGAATGCCTTTTGGATTAGCCAACGCCCCGGCTGTGTTTCAAAGAATTATAAACAGTATGCTTGGTTCAAAACGTCATGAGTCTGCTTTAGCCTATTTGGATGACATTTTAGTGCCATCAGAAACCCTTGAAGAGGGGTTTAATCGTCTTAAAGACATACTAAAATTATTGCGTGAATATGGTCTCACACTTAAACTTTCTAAATGCCGTTTCTTTGATAACTCTCTTAACTATCTTGGCTATGAGATTTCTGCTGAGGGTATACGTCCAAATGAAAGTAAGATAATAGCCGTAAAAGAATTTCCTACCCCTACGAATATACACGAGATACGTCAATTTCTTGGGCTAGCTGGGTATTTTAGAAAGTTTATAAAAAACTTCGGTGAAATTGCAAGACCATTAACTAATTTGTTGAAAAAGGGAAACTCTTTTAAATGGTTGGAAGATGAGTCTCATGCATTCACACTATTAAAAGAAAAACTTATAGATAGACCCATACTAGCTCTATATAATCCCAAATTAGACACAGAGTTACATACAGACGCGAGTTCCTTGGGCGTGGGTGGGATTTTAATGCAGTGGCAAACTGAACCGCGGGTGATAAAACCGGTAGCATATTTCAGCAGACAAACAACACCCGAAGAACGCCATCTACATTCTTATGAGCTAGAGACGTTAGCCATTGTATGCTCACTAAAGAAATTTAGAGTATATTTATTAGGACTAAAATTTAAGCTGGTGACTGACTGTAATGCGCTCCGAACCACACTCACAAAACGTGATTTAGTGCCGCGTATAGCTAGATGGTGGCTCCAAATTAGTGAATTTACTTTCGATATAGAATATCGCCCAGGGCTCCGCATGGCTCACGTTGACGCATTAAGTCGTAACACAAAACAACCCGCTGAAACCAACGATGACTCTACTGTCACAGTTTATAGCATAGAGACCAATAATTGGCTTTTGACTTTACAAATGGCAGACCCAGATATATCACGAATATTTAAAATTTTAAAACCCGACACTGACGAGGAAGCTAAAAATATAAGGAAAAATTATACTGTTAAAGACAATAAGGTGTATAGGAAGGTTGATGATAAACTTTGTCTGGTCATTCCTCGAAGCGCTCGTTGGAAAATTTGCCAATCCAATCACGATGACGTAGGACATTTAGGTATTAGCAAAACTACTGAACGGATTCAATCCATGTTCTGGTTTCCGAAACTAAGCAAATTTGTTAAAAAGTATGTAAAATCATGTATACAATGTGCATATAATAAGGATAATACCTCTAGAAACAAGAGTGGCCAATTATATCCCATAGAAAAGATAAGTATTCCATTTCATACTATCCACATTGATCATCTTGGTCCTTTTGTAAGGAGCAGAAACGGGAATGCTTATATTTTAACTATAGTAGACGGATTCACAAAATATTTATTTGTTAGGGCAGTGAAAGATACAAAAACTAAGACGACAATTAAGGTACTTTCCAATATTTTTTACGACTTTGGTTTACCATCGCGTATAGTATCAGATCGGGGTACATCATTCACTTCCACAGCTTTCAAAAGTTTTTGTGAGACTCATGGGGTTAAACACATTTTAAATGCCGTAGCTTGTCCCAGATCCAACGGTCAAGCCGAAAGGTATAATCAAACTATTTTATGTGCACTTGCTAAATATAATGATGGTAGTGACGAGCGTAACTGGGACATGAATATAGGCAAAATTCAGTGGGGAATCAATAACGCTACAAATTCTACTACTAAGAAAACGGCCACGGAAGCTTTATTTGGTGTTAGATTGAGAGATAGTCTTACTAATAAATTGGGTATTGACACTGACAATGCTCCAAAAGCAATAGAAGATGTAAGAAATGAAATTGCAACTAATATTGTATCTAATCAGATCAAACAGAAAGAAAATTACGATAAGGGTAGAGTTACTGCCCCTATTTACAAAGTAGGTGATCTTATCAAAATTACTAGAACCAATTTTTACAATCAAGGCAATAGTACTAAACTTTTATCAAAATTCATAGGACCGTACAAAATAGCTGAAGTGCTAGGCAATGATAGATATAAAATTGTTGAGATCCCGGGATTTAGTAACCGTAAAACAAAATTCGAAAGTGTAGTCGCTGTTGATCGAATACGCCCATGGATTAATGTCTGTGTTAAAGATCCAAACGATCCGAACCAAAGTTCTTCTTCAGATTCAGATGATGAAAGTGATGATCACACATCTCTCAATCATCCTGAGACGAATGAATGAATATTAACCGAATGTAATGATTGAGGATGTTGTCTTTATTTTACACATAAAAATTATTATAAGTCCTTTTTGTAATAAACGTGCGTCAGGAGATCGCACGTTGTCGGATGGCCGAATGTAATGATTTTTGTTAAGTTTTTATTTATAATACAATTATTTATGATTGTGTTGATATTTGTCTAACGATTTTTGTTAAAAGTTTATATTTTATGATTCTGTAATAATTTCTGTTGAAAGTTGTTATTTTGAACAATGTATGATTAAAAACTTATATCTATTCGAGCAACATAATTATAATAATTTACACTAAAATCTTAAATATAAGTAGATATAAATTGTTATTTAATTTGTAAGAATTATTAAGATAAATTAAGTTATACAAGTCGATCTATTTACTCCAAGAAGTGTGTCGTTTGACTGTCATTTAAAAATAACGTACCGGTAGATGTCTCTGGAGTCGTTTTTGCAACGTTTGATTTAACGGCTCAGATTAAAACACAGGCAGATCGAAAGGTGACTTCAAACGACAAACATCTTGAGTGCATCCATTTTAATCATTGTAATTATTATATTTATTTAAGAAATAAGTGTGACTATTGTTATAACGCGAATAAAGTCGTATAATATATACTGGAAGTGTTGTTTTCTTAATATAAGGAAGTACTTACAAGAAAGTTTTTATCCCAAACTTATGGGTACGGAATCAAAAACAGGAATTAGCTAAAATCACACGTAGGGCACAGCGAACGAGCAATTAAGACCAAATTTAGGATATAAGTAGGTATTTTATAAGTACGTACTAATTTAAAATAAGAATTTAAAAAAATACGACCATTTTGATTATTTTGATAGGGTTTTTTGAAATGAAACATATTTTTCTTATTTCGTTTTTATTTATGCATGTTGGTGTTAAGTAAGTACTTACCTACAATTATGTACTTAATTATTTTAAAGAAAGTAAATAAATAAAACCTACATAATTTATTATATTAATTAGATAACACATATCAAGTTACACATTAATTTTTAATAATAGACAGATACCTACTCGTAGTACCTGTAGGTTTGTAATAAGTAAGTAAGTAAGTACATAATTTTGTAAAGCTATCTAGAGGAATAAATCTAAATCTAGAGGGGAACCTTATAGATTTAATACAATCGTTTTACTCTTTCTGACAATGATAACATGCACATGAAATGGCGGATTTAAACACTAGATTTCGCTCCCCATCCAGACAAAGCACTTTTACTGGCACCTGTAACAGACAATTTAATTAGTAAGTATAAGTAATAAATATCTATAGTACTTAAGTAGGTATACCGTATAAAATACCGCGCCTTTCCACCAGAGCTATGCAATGCTACGTTGTTCTCTGTAATAGGATGCGTCGATGCGTTCTATACCTACCAATCAAAGTCATTGGTTAATGCTATGCTATTAAGGACCAATGGACATGATTGATGTACTTATATCAAAAGCATCCATAGCAACGCATGGCATAGATCTGGTGGAAAG
Organism: Timandra comae; assembly: GCA_958496195.1. Taxonomy (NCBI): domain Eukaryota; kingdom Metazoa; phylum Arthropoda; class Insecta; order Lepidoptera; family Geometridae; genus Timandra; species Timandra comae. The sequence continues at coordinate 6,891,409 of OY292362.1, forward strand.
GCACCCTAACCCTAAACCTGGCAAAAAATAACAGAGATTGTGTGGGTGGGTCTATAACTATATTTATTTAAAACTTACATCCTCAGATTCCATAATATTGCAGCATTGGCCCAAAGAGGTGACAGGATGTCGTTTGAAGCCCAGCATGATGCTCGGCAGAGACCACGACTCGCAGTACCCCCGACACGCGTTTGTCGTAATTTTGAACTCCACACAATCTGGTATACTGATATTCCTCGTATGACCTTAAAGGAATACAGTGAGATAACATTAAAGATATAATAAATACTGTCGGTACTGTATTGTAGGTAAGGTGAGCATTGCCAAGGGGGGCTAACTTTTATTTGAAGCTGACTGTAGGTACTACCCAGAAAGACGCAGTGGGAATTTATAATTAGGTAGCTAGGTAGACAAATTCCCAGAAAGTGCCCGAAAATAGAAGTTTGAATAAAAATACTTAGTGTAATACTTAGAGCTATAGTTCCTTCCTGATTTATGAAAATAATAACATGCAAAGGTATGTAGGTCTACTTACCAATCCTATGGCAACCTGGTTTTCGCCATGTTTCCGAAGCGAAAATACTGGATAATGAAACTATAAATATAATAATCCTTAAAAGCATGTTAGTCAGTTGACTCTGCTCCGAAATTGAATGAAATAATATAAATAAAACTAAGCATTTTATCTAGCTGTAGTTCAGACGTGGTCAACATTTTGCGGATTGTTAGATAAATAAGAAATTAAGAATTTTTGTAGATAGATCCCTGTTAGACTTATTATACTTATTTACAGTTTGCTAGACTTATGATGATACATTTTCCGTAGTTCTAAACATGATGTAAGTAATTAAGTAGGTACCTATTTAGACAAAAAGACAATAATGTATTATGTACTATCCTAATGCTTAAGTATGTACTTACTTACTTTAATTTAGAATGGGAGACTCTGGTAAGATAAGAAAACCTACTCAAGAAATTCTTACGTTATTATAATAAATCTATGTAAGTTACCTAGCATACCTCATAATCGCGAATCGCATTCTCAAACATTCAATGGAAAGTAAATACTTACACTTATGTTTAGATTTTAAACCCCGAAATAAAATGAATCGAAAAGGTTTGCAATTCATGAAAAATAATAATTGTGATAAAACAAAACAAGAGAGAATAAAGCGAAGGGATGTTTCCACCCCATTAAGATTAATGAGAGACAGTAAAGTGTAACGAGCTGTAAGCAGAAAACAAGTAAAACTTAGTCAGTAAAGTAAGTACTTATTATGTTATGTAAATTAAAATATTGTGCGTGAAATTTATGAGAACAAGGATTTTTTACAGTCTCTCCGGATAAGAGACTGGCAAAACCCCGAGGCATAGTTGGTTTGCGATAAATGTTTAGGAAACCCAGTTAGAAGAAAGATTCTTCTAAATAGTAAATGTACGAAAAATAAGTACTTACTAAGTAAGTAAGTGTATACTTAGGGGTATACTTAAGTGTATACTTATAAGGTATGGGCAGAGATGTGTGTTGTCATCTAGTTGCTTGGCAACTGAATAGAAATGAATTGAAACTTGCATAACAGAAGGACCTTTAACTTCTCGGTTTAGGAAAAGTTAGTGTGATTACTTACTAGGTATAATACCATGGATGTGTTCTACAGAATATTAAATCTCTATAAAACAAAACAATATGATGAATGTCTAAAATTATGTGCTATTGCTTTAAAAGATAAAGATGATCGTGTCGTAGAGTTCGTACGAATGCGGGCTATGACAATACAAGCTAAAGTAGCAGGCAATGGGTATGAAGAAGTTGATTATTTTATACAACAAGACATAATGCCCACGGCACTAGCCAAAACACCAAGACCAGGAACCTCGTTTCAAAGAGATCACAAAGGATTAACAGCGCAGAGTGTTGAAATTTCCAAGGTTAGTAAAGTCGGGTTACTTTACTTGGGTACACATCAGTCAGGTACTTACCGATTATTACAGGCACTATAAGTAGTAAATATGTAGGTATGTACCTAAAGGATTTTTTAATTTAAGTATTTACCTACCTACTTATTTAATCTTATTTTTTTAAATAAACCTTAAATACCTAAGAAGTAAATACTTAGTAAGAACTACGCAAGTACCTATTAGTCATTTGAACCCAGTTTCCCAAGTCGATGCATTGTTTTACAGAAGAGATTTACTGCAACCGCTACTACACGATCACATACGGGAACCAATACAGCATATTCCCGTCGCAGTGCTAGAACTGCACTACACACTGCCTCTCGTGCCTCCAGAGCAGCCACAGCTTTGGCTGGTGGCGCAACATTCAACCCTGGAGTGCCATTATCACTCAGGTTTCTCAGTAAAGACGATACATTATTTAAACCAGCAGCAAAGACATTGTTCGAGTATGTATATTATTGTGAAGGGGATGTGCGAAAGGTTCGTAAGAAATAATCTTTATAAGTACTTACTTAATTTAATTAAAGAAGTATGATACAATAGCCAAGTAAAATTGTTTCTTGGTCCATAGGCAATGGAAATAGCTTTCCAAGCACAGAAACTCGACGATTCCATTGGCGACTGGTGGTGGAGCTTCTCCTTGGCGAGATGTTATTACACTTTAGGAATGTTCAGAAATACAGAGGAATGTTTGCGTCAAGCATTAAAACAGAATAAACATGTTTCAATTTACCTTCGATTAGTGGCGATGTACGTGGGATTAAATCAACCTCTTTCGGCACTGGAAGTATGTAAACAGGGATTGTCAGTATTCCACGAATACACTCCACTATTATTAGAACAAGCAAGAATACACGAGCAAATGGGAAATTCAACTCTTGCGGTTAAGGAGTACAGAATGGTGGCTATGGAAGATCCATCAAACGTAGAAGCTATAGCAAATATTGCTTTATATAATTTTTATAACGACCAGCCTGAAATAGCTTTACGATATTATAGGTAAGTGTTAAGCTAAACATGTAAAATACTTATACGTATTGTGTACCTTATCCATTTATCCAAAAGAATGATACGGTTACCCTATTTTGTTTTGCACTTCCATACATGGATTGCATAATCTTATCTTCTTCTTTCTAAAATATAAAATTCTCGTGTCACAGTTTTCGTTGCCATACTCCTCCGAAACAGCTTGACCGATTCTCATGAAATTTTGTGAGCATATTCAGTAGGTCTGAGAATCGGCCAACATCTAGTTTTCATCCCGAAATTCCCACGGGAACGGGAACTACGCTACGCGTGTGAATCCGCGGGGCACAGCTAGTATTTTTATATAAGTAAAGTACTTATATCTTTTCCTTATCTCAAAATATTAGGTAGGTAAGTATTTACCTACTTGTAAAATGGTTCCATAAAACAAAATTCTTCTTATTATTTCAGGCGCTTATTGGCGACAGGTGCTCCTGGACCAGAGATTTACAATAATTTAGGTCTGTGTTGTTTATACTGCAACCAATGGGATCTTATTTTACCTTGTTTCAAACAAGCTTTATATGTTTCTATTATCCCGGAGACTCGGGCCAATATTTGGTTTAATCTCGCACATGTGGCACTGGTAAGTACTTACTTACCTAAGTACCTTATTTAAAATATTACTTAACTGTTAAGTTATGATAAGTTTTTTTTTCTATGGGTTCTAATAAAATATTTCAAGTCTAATGATTAATTTTAGTCTACAGGTGACACAAACCTTGCCCGACGATGTTTCCAAGTGAGCATTGCAACAGATTCAGAGAATACAGCTGCCAGGGATGGTATACGTGCACTAAATTCAAGATTGATGGCCCGTAAAACAGCTTAGATCACTTACTTATTATTCAAATAAACACAATTATTTTCATTGATGTACATTTTTAATTAATATTTGTTCTTAATCAGTATGGCCTTACTTAGGTTTCTAAGCATCTTTCTTTATCTAGTATTTAATACTCAGTAAATAATCATCTATTGACATATCTATAGATTCAGCGCTACGTAATTCTTCGTATTTAAGGGTAGCTAATTTGTCGAGGAGTGGTTCTGGATGTGCTTTTATTAAGTTTCGTTGTGAATCGTTAGTGGTCGACTCCGAAACTACCGGCTCTGGAGGAATACGAGATAAATGGCGAACCTTGAGCTGAAAAAATACATAAGTAGTTAAGTATTAATCATTATGTACTTAGGTAAGTATACTTAATTAAAATTAACTACTTACTTATATATACCTTCAATATCTGTGTACTTAGCTGGATCTTGTCCTACTTATATAGGTTGAAAAAATACTAAAGTTCGCAGACATTCTCGGAGAGCTTCCGAAGCAGTATACGTATCTACTATATATTTTTCAGTTTTTGGAGGTAAAGTAGGAAAGTTAAATACAAACCTGTTCCATAGTCAGAGGTGCAATTCCTATAGATTCCCATGAATCGGAACTGTTTGGTATGCACAGGGGCTTAGCTGGATTAGTAGTTTTCTCTTTAAAAATAACTTCATTTCCAAATCCTATATTCTGTAGTAATTCCTTAGTTCTTTTAACCAAAATATTTTCTTTAGATGAATAAAATATTAAATGAGCATCATACAGCAGTGCCATACTTCTGAGGGTAATGCATATGAATTTTTTGATTTCAGTATCTGTAATTATTAAAAGAGTTATGTAGGTAAGTACTTACGAAGGTACGTAATACTTACTTATAGGTAAGTAACTTAAAAAACGTACGTTTTCATAAATCCCCAATATAAAAAAAGACGTAGTACTTAAGTACCTACCTATTAGCACTACCTACAGTTACTGCAGTCTCTAAAATAAGTAGCTACTAACTACTTAGGTACAGTTGTTTTTTCTCTCATGAACATTAAAATCTTTATTTCTTACCATAATTTTTGAATATATCATATTTACTGCCAATAATTATGATTTCTGGTTTCATTTCAGATGAATATATTTCTGTTATTGGCTGTATGCAAGTCTCCACGGTATCCCATATTCGTTTGATTTTAGACAGGTCAACCACTACGCAATAGAAATACTTTCCATCTATAGGAATACATGTTAAAACATTATTGAGACTTTCTAATTTTCCGCCAAAATCCCATATATGGCACAGGGTTTTCTCAATACCCTGCTTCCGGTTAGATTTTCTTCCAAAAGAATACTCTAACACTAATGTTGGACGAGGTGTATCAGTTTTGTCTAAGATAGCATTCACGAGAGTAGATTTTCCCTGGTAATCAAAATGGGTAAGTAAGTAAGGTACTTAAGTAATTAATGGCTAAAATAATCTCGCCAAAAAATGAAATGGTATAAAAAGGGTAAGTTAGGTTTATTAAATAAAAAAGTACTTAAGTAAAAAAGTAGATAGAAAGATATTAAGCGAAATGGGGAGGATTTCTACGGTTTTAATGTTAGTAGTTTAAATAAATACTTACAGATTGTTTACTTCCAACTATAAATATTGTTCTTGAGTTACTTTCTTCATTTTGAGAAAGAGTTGAATCTATTAAATCAGCGGCTATTTCCGGTATTGACATTATCGGATAAATAAAAAAGAAATGCTTAACTGAAACACGTTGATATTTCCCTTTATTCCGAGAACCCAAGATACACAGAACCCAAGTTGGTTAAAAGCAAGGATTTGTTTTGATAACGTTGCTATGACAACCACAACCATTGATTGGTCATTGGTCGTTTTCATAGAGCATAGAACATTTGACTGTGGTCCACAGAGCAGGGATCGGATACTGTTGAGAGAGAGCAGGTACTGTTGACACGGTTTTGGCCACGGCCTAAAACACGGGAATGGCGTGGTTGCATGGATGGCGAAAATAAAAGTACTTTTCACGATTAATTTATTAAATGAATATAATACTAATTTATTTAACATTAGACATTTAAAAGGAACCATTATAATAGGTACAATAATTATTACATACATATTTAGTACTTATACATACCTAATACAGTTTTTTGGTAAACACATAAATACAAGTTTAATCATTTTTGCAGATTTGTATTAGCTTCTTATAATATTCTAACTATGGAAACAGATAGTTACTATACAGTCAATTAAATTACAGTTCTTTAAAATAAATTAGAATAATTTAAAGATTTTCTTTTCAGTATGTAGATCCATTTAGTCCAAGATTGAATACAGTTTCATTATTACATCAAAAATACACATATACATATTAATACTTTTTTATTTAAATATTATTAAGAATACCAATGGCATTATACACATAATAATCATGACTAAAATTATTGGTAATGGTTATTAACTTACTATTATAATATATCCTACACAGATTTCACAAATCTTGACTTAGTGAATGAGATCACATTACTTACTATTCATCAATCTTTGGTATTCTATTTCTTTGTATGTAATATCCTTATTAATATTTTGTAAAATTTCTTGGAACCTTTGTCGCAATGTCATATTTTCCATTCCTGCAATTTCATGTTGTGTCCTTTGTTTCCTTAATTTTAATTCCTCAAGTTCAGCAACAAGCTGTTGCAATTTGAATTCAATCTCAGTTGATTGTGGGTATTCACCGGCTTGGTATGAGTCAGACATAGAGGTAGAAGGTATTTCTCGTTTATTCTTACCCTTGTATAATAGAGGATTACTACTTTTTCCTTTTTTGGACTGTTGTGAGTAGTAAAACATGTCAGAACTAAATTCAGTGTCATATGATTTTCTTTGCAAATCAACATTAGTAGATGTTTCTGAAAAGTTATCATCAAATGTGGAAAGTCTGCTATCTTCAACATCAATATTGACATTTTCATCTTCCAGGTCACTGTCACTCAATGTGCCCCCAAATATGTCCTCAACTTTTGATGAAGACTGATTAGCAGCTTCTGCTTTCATGGCCTCTTTCTTTAGTTTGGCTTTCTCTGATTTTACAGATTTACTTGTCTCAGGCTTTGGATTCTGATCTTTATCTGTCATTGTTTCATCAATCACTTCCCATGTGAAGCTTACTGCCTCATTATCTGCCCTCAAAAGTCTTTTGACTTCTTTTTCAATCTCTGGAGCCTCTACACTTTTTTTCTTAAGAGTTTTTCTGAACCGCCTCTTCCTTACATTTTTCGTGGGAGGTGTAATGCCATGGGGCCATAGGAATTTCTTATCAACTTTGAATGGATCTTTTTTCTTATTTTTAGTGGGAGATTCTTCTTCTGTTGATGATGGTTCTAATTCATCTTTGCAAATCATCATCTGACATATGTCTGCAGTCTTGTAGACACTCTTCCTATCAATTGTTTTCACTGATTCAACTATAGTTGGGAGATCTACTATCTTGGCATGTAACAGCCAGTCATCAAATCGCACTTCTCCATTTCGCATATCATTATCAATCTGTATGGTCAGACGGTTTTTAAAGTTCTCACCCGATCTAATAACATCTCTCAGGGTTTTCGCAGGTTCTTCTGGTAATCTCAGAATAAACTGAGATTCCAATTCCACTGGGTACTCAACTTCTCTTTTATCTTTACTTGCATTCATTTTCTGCATAGATTTAATGACTAAGATCAATAAATGCAAAAAAATTATACATGTAGATCAGAGACACTCAAAAGAACGGACAATCTGGAACAAAAAAGAACAAATTCAGGAGAATGTAATAATCCACATATTTTTATGCTAGAGTACTTTGTGTAATGTTATGTGAATGTTATTTAGTACAAACATGACTTGGTTTCCATTCTATATTCAAATAAAAAAGTAACTTGCGCTATAACGATGGCCGAGTTCTGGTTCTCAAAAATATGAGTAGACAAAAGCAAAGAAGAATAATTATTTGTGTTTGTTTTAGCGCTTTTCTACCGTTAAGACTAAGCGAATCTGCAGCGAAGTTCGTTCGACTGGGGTTCAAGTGCTTCATCATAGCCATCATATTATCGTTAGCAATAGGATTTTGATAGAAAGGTTTGGTGGAACACATTGGATATTGAAATTACTTACGTTTTAATTTAAAATTGTTTACCAATAACGAAATAATCTTTACTTTTGATTTAAACTGCAAGCAAAATTGAATTTATTTCCTCGTCCTTGCTATGTACTTCTTTCCGAATTCCGATCCATCCAGGAAGGAATAACAGGATCCTTGCTTGATTGAATTTTTTTTTTCGAAAACGTCAAAGATAATAAAAATGAGATGACATTTTTCTTTTCTTTTTTTTTCAATATCTTTCACCATGGATGGAGGCATAACTTTTGGACATGTTTATGACCACAGGTTTGTAGTAAACAGAGACCAGAGAGAATCCTGGTCGTGATCCTTATTCTATGGTAGTAAATGTTTATGACATGACATTATTTTGATTTGATGTCCATTTACTGGCAACATTACATCATAAAATCGTTCTTTTCTTTGTACCAAAGAGTAAAAATCCTTGCTGTACTCTGTGCTCTACGCCGTGCATAAACATGGATAATCTGTAGTAGATAGACACGGAACGGGAACAGACAGTAGGAAGGAAAGGAACCAAATGTTGAAGTTTTTCATCGTAAAGTCATTGTGAAATTGCGTTTTACTTAAATATTATTTGTGTGTGTAATATTTAGTTTTGTTTAATAATTAACAAACGTAGACTGGGAATAAAATATAGATGATTTGACTCAATTGATTTCAAGTGGTAAGTATAGATCACCTTCACCGTTGTCCTCAACTTCTATTTTGTTTTCACCATCTCAATGAAAACTTACTCATTTCGAAATACTCTTGCTTTTGGATATGATTTGATGCGTAATTTTTCAATCCATCACGGCTACGTTTGTTTCTGTGCACATAAGAAGAGAAATTATATAATATATATATAAATAGATAGATGTACATAAACATATTACAACCATTGTGTAAAAATCGGAATGAGAAGAGAAAGGTGCACTGTTCCATTTTTAATTTGTTTTCTTAACCTACTTAATATTCGTTTTATTATTACAATTAATCTGTGTTATGGAGTTAATTTATTTTTATTCGACATTGCGTGATATGTTGGATATGTCTGCATAAATGAATAAACATAAATCTAGAAACTAGATTGTCTGCATACCCCCATTATAGTAATATTTAATGTGTAGATCTATGATTTCTCTCTAATTAAATATACATATTTTCTATAAAAATAAGTTATTACTATTAATATCAAATTGCCAATTATTTTAGATAAAATAATCAGGTTTTATCCCCATATGTATTTATAAAACACCACTAACATAAATAACCATAATTTTTTTTTTACTAATTAACTGCAAATCAACTGAGGCTTTGTGAAGGTTTTCTTTTGATTTATGTTAATTGAAGTAGTGTAAACTTGTTCCATATTATTTAAAAAACAAATGTTCATAATTTGAAGAAATATTATTAGATGAATGTACAATAATATTTTTGTAGAATAATATTTCTATAAATTAATTCTTGACTAAGGCCTAATCACCCTAATTCAGGGTAGGCTCGTGCCCCTTGGTGGGGACAATGTAATGAGCTGATGATGATGATGATGAATGTACAGTCCTTACTATCATATCTATTAAATAATGATATAAACATACAGGGATATCTTACAATGGTGTAGTACAATGGGTGTGGTAAACCTCTGTTTTACAGATTGGCTTGTTTGTCTATGTGAAGAATGATACCCTGATAAATTGTGTGTGATTTTTATATTTTGAATGTATATTTCAGGTGTATTGGGCCACAAATCGCAGGAGAAGGTATAAACTAAATTCTAAATTATTGTTAACAAAATGATATCTACCTAATAAAGACTTTATTTTTACAGTAATTATTTAAATATTTAGTACTAATATCATAGTTATAACATAACATAACATTCACTACATCATCTCATTATAGTAACTGACCCCTAACTAAGTTCGAAGCTTATATCTAGGGTATCAGAAACTGCGCACACACTCACACACACACCCAGACCGAGACAAACAAGTTACATTTAGACTTTAGACATTTAATCTTAATGTAATCATTTTACTTGTTTATTTACCAACATTTAGTAAAAAAAACTCATTAAAGTGAACCAGTTAATGAATAGACAATTTTACATTATTTTCCTACATTTAGTTAATCCTTTAAAGTGAATCAACATGAAATGAATACACAAATTGTTTTCAGATGGCGGAAGTAGATCCAGAGACCCTTCTGGAATGGCTATTGACAGGTCAGGGTGATGAGCGCGACATGCAGCTCATCGCCCTTGAACAACTATGTATGCTGCTACTGATGTCAGATAATGTCGACAGATGCTTTGAAAGGTTACCTTTTAACATTATTCTTTAACATCAGTCACTCTAATATCTTCACAACTATAGCAACTTGCCTCCTAACTAGGTTTATTACTTGTATCTAGGGTATGTAAAACTGTGCACACATTCATACACATTCCCAGAGATAGATAAACATTTGTGGACACAAATATTTACCTCGCACCTTAATCAAACCCTCAAGGCCTTATTAAGTTGTTATTAGAATTAAAATAAGTAAACATAATAATTGACTTCCAGTTGTCCTCCGAGAACATTTCTACCAGCTCTGTGCAAAATATTCTTGGATGAATGTGCACCTGACAATGTTTTGGAGGTGACCGCAAGAGCTATCACCTATTACTTGGATGTATCAGGTTAGTACATAGTGATTTTATATTGTTACTTATTTACTAGGCACTGGACCAATAATTTAATTCCAAAGACCTTGCCGGACTGACGAATATATTGTAATTGTTATAGCTGAATGCACACGGCGTATTGTTGCAATTGAAGGAGCCGTTAAGGCTATTTGCAGCAGATTGCTCACTGTTGATCCTAATAACCGCACCAGCAAAGACCTGGCAGAACAATGTATCAAGGTTAGTATTAGATTTGTTACTCAAAATTTTTTGTTGTTATGCTAATGTTACTTATATTATGTAAAATGAGAATTACACTTCTATGTTCTTCACATATAAATTAAAATTTAAATATTTTAATACATAAATGTATAAAGAAAAACACACATAAAATATGTAAATATTTCTTGTTAAATGTTTTTTCATGTTATTATATTGAATTGAATGCCATAGGTCTTGGAGTTGGTGTGCACCCGTGAGGCAGGTGCTGTTTGGGAAGGTGGAGGACTACCATCCGTCCTTCATTTCATCACACACCATGGCACTTCTGTGCACAAAGATACACTGCATTCAGCAATGGCAGTTGTGTCAAGGTCAGTTCCATTATTATTCTCTTTTTGTGAAAAAGTTACAGTGTGGAGCTTTGTAGTTAAATTATTGTGGTATTATACAAATAAGCCGTACGCATATATCGTATTTTTATTAAGTTTACATCTTTCGGTCTGGTGTCATATTGTTTAAAATCCTATGACAAAGTATCTATTTATGATGTCCAGAGTGTGCGGTAAGATGGAGCCGGGCGACGCGCGAGTGGGCGACGCGGTGTCGTCGCTGTCGTCGTTGTTACGTCACAGCGACGCGCGCGTGGCGGACGCGGCGTTGCGCTGCTTCGCTTCGCTCGCTGACAGATTCGCCCGCGCTCACGCAGACCCTGCGCCTTTGGCCGAACATGGTAAACAATAATAACACATGAAAATGTATTTAAAAGTGCACCTATTTTTGATAATTTGAGACTACATACATTTTTGTTCTATTATGCAGGTTTAATAGAGGAACTGGTTCGTCGTTTGGGCAGCACTGAGAGCGGAGAAGACAAATGTATGGCTCCATCAGTGTCGACTACAGTCAGTTTACTATCTACGCTTTGTCGTGGATCGGCGCAAATTACCCACGTGAGTTGTGATCAGATTAATATTATTAATAGTTTTAGTCATAAAATAGTATAATTATTATCATAAGAAATATTTTTCCCAATTATGCTCTAGCTAATACTTTATTGTGTGTTCTCAGGATCTCGTACGTCTAGACCTATGTTCCGCGGTGGAAGCTGCGGTCCAAGCAGACGAACGGTGGTGTCTCGAATGTATGCGGCTTGTCGACTTGCTGCTTGTATTACTATGTGAAGGAAGACATGCTATTCAAACGTAATATATCATTTAATTTATTTAGGTTATCTGAGAAAATTACTATAAAATGTGTGTCTAAAATAGTAGTAAAAGCATTTTCTGTGATTAAAATACAATCAAAATGGTAAAATTATTTATGAGATAATAGGCTATTCTCCTATTTTTTCAAATATTTTTTAAAATGCTCATATATATCAGATAATCAAGGATTATTTTTATTTCTGCAAAATATACCTGCTAAATGTTAAAAAAAATATATCAAAAATTTGACTTAAAATATACGCGCCAAAACACCGACCGCCATGATGGTGGCGGCGACTGACGTCATATAAACTAAAATGAAGAAATGTCAAAATGCCAGTTTGTCTTGTACTCTTGTAGTGATTTAATATAATTTAATTTCAAGTAAAAATGAGTTTTTATAGCCCATATCGTTGGTGTGTAGCGTTGAATTGTAAAAATTCTACGTTGAAGACTCCAGAAAAGTTATTTATTAATGTGCCGACCGACGTTTCTATGAGAAATGTTTGGTTGGAACTCGCGGGACGAGATCCTGTAAAATATTCTAAGAAATCTCATTTATATCTTTGTGAGGATCACTTTGACGTAAGTACATAAGCTTTTTTTATTGATTTTTATTTAAATTACGATATTACTCTCTTTTTTACTATGTAAACGAGACTTTGAGGTTATTTTTACTACATAGCTCGGTATCATTGCTTTAGTGAAATTGACGTCACATCATGGCGGTCGGCGTTTTCAATCACGTGACATACAGATAATGAAACCTCAATTTTAATTTTGAAAAATAAAATTAACCTTAGGTTTTCATGGGAAAATAACTTTATATTTGCATTTTCCGTGATGAAAACTATCCAAGTAATATAATTTCATAATTTATTGTTGATATAAGAAAATGGCCTATTGTAATATTATTTTTTTACAGTGGGGCAGCCCGCAATGGCACTTCAACAGCTGGTACGAGCAGTGGCAGCGGTGCTAGTGGAGAGGGCTCGAGTAGTGGGCCTCGCGGTGATAAATCACATCGACAGCTAATAGGTGAATATACAAATTAATATGGTTTCAAATGTAATAATCAACTGTGTAGGAAATTATTAAAATTCTAAATATTTTTTTATGTACAGATTGTATTCGTGGCAAAGACACCGACGCTTTGCTCACGGCTGTATCTAGTGGTGCAGTTGACGTCAACTTCACTGATGACGTTGGACAGACATTACTCAATTGGGCCGCAGCTTTTGGAACCAAAGAAATGGTTGAATTCTTGTGTGAAAAAGGTAAAACCAAACCAATCAATATTTGTTATGTAATGATTAATTATCATTTATTTAAAATTTTGTATAATGCATATTATGTAATTATTTATATTTGATTCAAATTAGGTGCTGACGTGAATCGAGGACAACGCAGTTCATCGTTACACTACGCTGCCTGTTTCGGAAGGCCGGCCATTGCTAAAGTGCTATTACGGTACGGTGCCAATGCCGATTTACGTGACGAAGACGGAAAAACGCCGCTAGACAAGGCTAGGGAACGACACGACCAAGGTTCGTAGAAAATCACTACATGTTATGTAATTAAATTATACAAAGTCCCTCGCGTTGAAACTCGCTTTAATATTATGTAGCGTCATTAACTTGACATCTAATAATGCAAGATGATTTCTTTGAATATGAGGTGCGTTTTTTGTAAGAAAAAACAAACTTTCCGAACATTTATCCCATTTTAATTGCGGAATTAGTATAGATTTTATATTAATTTTGTCGTTTCATATAGGACACCGAGAGGTAGCGGCGATACTGCAGTGTCCCGGGGAGTGGCTCGTCGTCGGAACACACGATTCTCCTTCTCCGAGCAATGACGACGACTTCCCAGAGACTGGGGACAAGGAAATGGCTGCTATTTATTTAGAGTGAGTAATGTTTTTTTGTTAAATTTTGTTATAAAAAAATATACGGAATGTTGTTGACTGTAATTTTCGTAAAATAATATGTAATTATTAATTTCTATGAACTTTATTTAATTATTTAACTGCGACGGGAGCGTCGGAGGGCTAGTGAATTTAGCGAGTCAGTTTATCGGATAATCGCGGCGTGCGAGTGTCACGTGCGGCCCAAGACTAACAATAAACATAAATTCCAAATGAAACCCCGCCCCGATCTTCCCGTATGCCTTCTAAACTAGAACAAGTCCGGGGCATCCCGGACGGATGGCAACCCTAGCGTCGTATAAGCCCGTGGTTGTGTTGCAGACGGCTGGTGCCGCTGTTCTGCGCGCGGTACCTGGGCGCGGGCGGCGCGGGCGTGCGGCGCGCGTGCCTGTCGCTGGTGCGCAAGATGGTGCACTACGCGCCGCCGCGCCTGCTGCGCCGCCCGCGCCCGCACGCCGCCGCGCTGCTCACGCAGCTCGTCGCCGCCGTGCTCAACAACCTGGTACGTACACATTACTCGTCGCATCTCGAATCCGCTAAACGTAACAGGGCAACACGGTGCGATCCTAAGCGATAACACGATTTCAATGACAGGCGATGCGGCGCGGCTGCGTCGTCCTTTTCCACGTACGTACCACGCGCGAATCATTTAGCTATGACTCCTAAAGTTCCAGTTACCGCGAAGATATATCAATTGTTTGCGGTCACTTGATCCCGGGTCATTGCACGTCATATGCGTTTGGTCACGTTACGGACCTTCGCCGTTTTTTTTACAATGTACTCTCTTCTGCGTGTATTTAACAAAAACAGATAACCCCACTCAGCCTTGTCAGTTCTTCTCGATAGAGAACGCTTTTTGTGAACTGATAGTCAATTTGGTTTTAAAATATGTATCGATTGTGATTCGATATTTGATTTTGCCTACGTGTGTCATCTTTTCAAGTTAATTTGGTGGTGTGTTGTTTGAATACTGTCATAATTTAATGACTCAGGAGGAAGTGTCAGTGCGCCGACGGTCGCAGCCTCGACTCCTGCGCAGCCGCTATATCCGCCCGCCAGGGGTAAAGTTCCGATGGTGTGATAGTTCCTATAATGTACTAATAAAACTGTTACCTTTATTAATTTCGCTGTCTGATGGCGACCGATTCCATTATAATAATATTTCAGTGAGTTTCCTTTCCATTCACACTAGTAAATCATACTTCTTTGCTCAAAGTTCCGGGGATCGTTGAAACATCGATATAGTAATTCGTAACTTCAATGGTCCGCGGGTAAATAGATACTGTAATAAAATACCATTAAATATGTACTATTTCATAATTCATGTTTAATAAAATATTCTTTCATTATGTATATTGTCACACCATCGAAACTTACTTGCATTAGATAAGGAATTCTGATTTTGTACTTATTGCATTGTTTTGTTTTCTGTGCTGTTGATGTGACTAAATTGCTTTAATTACATTACACAACAACATAAGGTAAAGTATTCAATATAGATTTGTGATAGTTTACAATAAAATATCGTTTTCTTGTTCAGGAGGACGACGACGGCCACCTGACGGTGCTCGGTATCGCCGAGGAGCTGATGGTGAAGGCGTCGGACATCTACTTGGAGCAGTTCGCGAGACTCGGCGTCTTCAGTAAAGTGGAAGCGTTGGCTGCGGCCGTGCCAGCGACTATCTCTACGGATGCTGTACCTTCCACCGCAGGTACTAAATTTGTATTAATAAAATGAATTTCGATATTGCAAAATGTTTTGTATTTGTATAATAATGCCTGACACCATCTAAATAATCTCGACTAGATGTAAATGCCAATCATGATATTGTATTATAATTTTATAAAATTAATACACAGACAATCTATTCTTTTCTTTTCGAACTCGAAATGAGAACAATAGATTATAACCAGTGTAAACACTGTGGACTACGTTGTGAACTCCGAAACAGCCCGTGGTGACATGGGCGCGGAAATCGCGATAGTGAGTGTTCTCCCAAAGGGTCAAGCGGCGGCGCGGGCGGCGCGGACGGCGCGGGCGGCGCGGGCGGCGTGTGGGCGGACGCGCTGTGCCTGGCGGCGGGCGTGGCGTACTCGTGGGGCGAGTGGTGCGTGTGCCGCGGGCGCGACGCGCTGTACGTGTGGTCGGACGCGGCGGCGCTGGAGCTCAGCACCGGCAGCAACGGCTGGTTCCGCTTCCTGCTCGACGGGAAGCTCGCCACCATGTACTCCAGCGGGAGCCCCGAGCACCAGACCGACAACACCGGTACACGCCACTCCGTAAACTCTATCGTCTCAATGCTGACTTATTACAAGTCATAACATCATTTTAAATTAATTTGTATGATATCTTTGTCTAAGATTTTTAGTAAAATTAAATCTAGAATGTTTCATTATGCTTTTACATGAACGTGCGGTAGTCCTCCTAGTGAAACTATTTCTATACAAATTTCAAATAACAATTGGGTGACCATGTCGAACATTTTCAGAAAATCGCGGCGAGTTTATCGACAAGCTCCAGAGAGCTCGAGCGTCTGTGAAAAATGCGGTGCCACAACCCATTTTATCTAAGCCTGGTCCTAACAAACTTATTATTGGCAACTGGGCGCTGTCATGCAAGAAGTAAGTTTTTATTAATAATCAGTTTAATAATAGTCAATAAATAATAAAATATATCTGCTTTCAAACATTATAATAAAATGCTAAATTACTGATATCTAATACTGCCGAAAATAAAAAAAATCCATTTTGTCGTTACAGGGAAAAAGAACTCCACATTCACAATACTGATGGACAACAACAAACAACAATTTTAAGAGAAGAACTGGCTGGCTTTATATTTGAGTCAAATAGAGGAACTAAACATTCTTTTACTGCCGAAACTTTCTTAGGTACCTATTTATATTGTTTTTAAGAGTATTTTTTTAAATATTATTATCACAAATAAAAGCAACCATTTTGTGTGTTAATTTTGTTTGTAGGTCCTGAATTAGCAAGCGGTTGGGCCGACCGTAGACCAGTGCCAACAACGGCTGCTACCTCCAATCAAGGACGGTCAAGATTATCCGCGAAAACGGAAGCTGTTAAGGCACAGGTGATTAGTTATTTATTTAGTAGCTTTTATATGTCGGGACGCAATATTATGATAGTATAATACTAATAATTTGTTATTGTTGTAGGTGTGTGAGCGTGCCCGCAACCTGTACTCGCGACATTTGGCCAGTGCGGCCACCCGCCAGCCTCGCCCGCCCGTCGCTCGGCTGCGGGCGTTGTTAGCGCGGCTGCAACGTATCGCCACACAACCTTCCGGTAAATATCGTATAGGAATCATCAACATAGGAAGACTCACGGAGCGTCGTACGTTTACTTAATTAATTTTTCGACGATATCGTTCACAGGAGATTGGGAAGAAGAACTAACGGAATCATTAGATCAGTTAACGGAGCTGCTATGCGGCGAAGAGCACCTCTCCGCGTACGAGCTGCAATCGTCCGGATTGGCACCGGCACTTCTACAAGTGTTGTCCCCGCAAGCTAACGGTACGTTTTAGTATGTCGTATTGCGTATCAGACCGCTGCGTGGCGAAGTTTCGTCAAGATCTAATCGGTACATGTGTGGGCGTAGACTCGCGCGGCGCGCTGGCGGCGCGCACGCGGCGCGTGGGCTTGTGGGCGGGCGGCGGCGGCGGCGCGGTGGCGGCGCGCCTCGTGGCCGTGCTCGAGAGCGTGGAGCGCCTGCCCGTGCTCGCGCCCGCCGGCGACGCGCCGCCGCCCGCCATGCACCAGCCGCTGCACCACCTCACCAAGCGGATCAGGTACGTTATACTAGTTCTATATGCTGCCAACGACCTATGAACAAAATTTACTGCAGCTTTGTTATCAGTGAAATTCTAGTAGATATATTATGTATGCCTACTAAATCATCTGTTTCTGATGCTCTAGGCTGCGGGTGGAGCGCGCCAACGACGATACGGTCGAAGATTCGAACGCAAACTCGGTCGGGAACAATAACGGGCGCAACTTGAAGGTGGAGGCGCTGACAACGATCCGGCAGCTCGAGCGGTTTCTGGCCAAGTCGGTCGCCCGCCAGTGGTACGACATGGATCGGTCCACGTTCAATTACATACAGAAGATAAAGGCGGAGGCGCCGGTCACGTTTACCTACGACGTAAGAACTACTCCCATATAATGATATTATTTACTGGGAAATGTGACAGAGGTAAATATTTTATTTTTGTGTACGGCAGCACGACTTCGACGAGAACGGCATATTGTACTTCATCGGGAGCAACGGTCGCACGTGCGAGTGGGTGAACCCGGGCGCGCACAACCTGGTTTGCGTGTGGTCGTCGGACGGCCGCCAGCTGCCCTACGGCCGCGCCGAGGACGCGCTCTCGCGCTCGCCCGAGCCGCTCAACGTGCACACCAACGACGACCGCCGCGCCTACATCGCGCTCGACCTCGGCCTGCTCGTCGTGCCCTCCGCCTACACGCTGCGCCACGCGCGCGGCTACGGCCGCTCCGCCCTCCGGAACTGGCTCTTCCAGGTGACGCTTCCCCTCCGACACTACGGCCTTGGACTTCGGCTGAGACGGGGGGCGGCACTAATCAGTTTGTGACTTACGAACAGATGTCCGTCGACGGGGCGGCGTGGACGACCCTCCTCGTCCACAGCGACGAGCAGGCCCTCCAGGAGCCCGGCAGCACCGCCACCTGGCGCATCCGCACGGAAACTCCGTACAGATACCTCCGCATCCAGCAGAACGGCAAAAACGCGAGCGGCCAGAGCCACTACCTGTCGCTGTCCGGCCTCGAGCTCTACGGCAAAGTAAGGCTTTTCGGAGCGCGCGAAGGAAACCCCTTTGGCGACCGGGGGACGCTGACAATATGAATTGCAGGTGGTGAGCGTGGCGGAGGGCGCGCCGCGGGCGGCGGGCGGCGGGGCCGGCGGCGGCGCGGCGGCGGGCGGCGCGGCGCGCGCGCGGCGCTGGGCGCGCGGCGCGCGGGCCGTGTGCGCCGGCGCGCGCGTGCTGCGCGGGCCCGACTGGAAGTGGCGCGAGCAGGACGGGCCGCACCCCGCGCTGGGCACCGTCACCTCCGACCTGCACAACGGCTGGGTGGACGTGCGCTGGGACCACGGCGGCCGCAACTCCTACCGCATGGGCGCCGAGGGCAAGTTCGACCTCAAGGTGGTGAGCGGCGGCGCCGCGCCCGGCGAGAGCGCCAAGCCCGGCCGCAAGAGCCACTCCACGCCCAGCCTGCCCGACGCCACCGCCGTCGACCACCAGGTGAACGCCACGTTGCCGGCTACCCGTTTACACTGCGACTACGGGATATTGAACGTTGTCTTGTTTGATGTAGGTGTCGGTCGCGTCGACGGAGCAGGCGTCGTCCGCCGACAATATCTCGAGCGAGGAGATGGCGAGCAACATGTCGCGACCTCGCACGCACGCCACTGATCTCTCCGCTATAAATAACTCTACGCACCATATTAATACAGGTCAATGTAATAAAATTATATTCTATAAATAAATTATATTATCGTATTTACAAAATATGTTCAAACAATCTTGCTGAATATGTAGGTCGAAATTTTCGTATGATAATCTTTTTAAACCAATTTGTAGATCTCGCCACGATCGTGGAATCGTTGACCCTTGGAGCTGAAAGCAACAACTGTATGACAGACTTGGGGAATGCTTCATATACTAACATGGAAATGGGCCCTACGAGTATTACTGATATTACAAAACCATACCCAGCCAAAGAACCAGTTCCGGAAACCAACAGCCAAGAGGTCAGTAGTTCATGCCATACAAGACTGCATCATGTTTATAATTCTTCTTGAACACTAGTAATGCAACATTGTGTGTTACAGGAAGGAGAGGCTCGTAACAGTGACGGTGACGCGATGCGTAACAGCGCTAATGCTTTACTCTCGAGTGAACTACTTGCCTTGCCCGCTTCCCTCTTACACACACTACGAAACAACGCTAATCGAATACAGATACAGGTACCAGAAATATGGATAAATTTTACATCGGAATCCTTATCTAGAACTACAATTAGGTGTTTTGTATATTAATAAAAAATATGGTTTGTAGTGTTTGGAAAACGAAAGAGCCGAGGGTCAATACGGCGACCACAAGAAAGATAATCAGTCCAGTGCAGGGTCTGGTACAATGAGCGCCAGCGAGCCAGACTTGACACAACAGGTATGTTTGTTGTTTGAAAGCCCATACATCGATAGAGTTTATTGCAAAAGCCGTGATGAACATCTAGTTGACTTATAAAATGATTTCATACGCTATCTGTACACAGGGAGCGGCTCGGTTACTGGAATCTCTCGGAATGGGACGCGGGTCGGGCGCTGGCCGAGGCAGTAATCCGCAACGTGCCAATCGCACCAGCAATTCATCAAGTCTTTTCCCCAGGTATGATTATTGTTTTTGAACATTGTGTCAGTTTTCTCGGGCAGTAATTCATTATAATAAATTTTAATTTAACTATTATGTTGTTATAGTTTGGTCCGACTGGCGCTATCTAGTAATTTCCCCGGTGGGTTATTGTCAGCCGCTCAAAGTTATCCATCGCTCGCACCTAACGCTCAAAACGCTTTGACGCTATCGTTAACGTCAACATCCAGTGAAAGCGAACAGGTTGGTACTTTTGCAATTTCTACTTGACAAAAAATAAACGTATTTTGTTCTGAAATTATAGGTATTATTTGTAACGTATTTTCAGGTGTCCCTCGAAGATTTCTTGGAGTCATGTCGCGCTCCGGCGCTACTCACAGAGTTGGAAGACGACGATGAAGGTGACGACGTACTAGACAGCGATAAAGAAAACGAACCCACATATCAAGAAGTCGTAAGTCTGATCACTATTATTCCAGTGCTTCAGTGAATCACATAAATAGGATTTGTGTTCGATACTGGTATTTCTGTTGCGTACGTTGATACAAAACGATAGTTATGTTTTCCCGTTTGGCCCTGTAGGTGTCTCGCAACCTGCTGTCGCTGATGGAGGAGGAGGCGCTGGAGGCGGTGCGCGGCGGGCTGGGCGGCGCCGCGCGCGCGCGCCGGCCCTGGGACGACGACTTCGTGCTCAAGCGGCAGTTCTCCGCGCTCATACCCGCCTTCGACCCGCGCCCCGGCCGCACCAACCTCAACCAGACCGTCGGTAAGCACCGCTCGCGCTCGCGAGACACGGAAAATGTGATGTCTTCCGTCTAAAAAAATGGGCCAGAGCTTAATAAATTAATTGCCTTTTAGATTTGGAAATACTGTTAAACGAGGCGTCGGACGAAGAAGAGGACGAGGCTCGGGGTGCGGAGGCCTCGGCTAGCGATGCCGCTGCGAGCGCCGCCAGTGCGGGCAGCGCGCCTCCCGCGTCCGCCCCGCCCGCGGCTGCGAGTGCGGGCGGCGCGGGCGGCGCGGGCGGCGCGAGCGGCGTGGGCGGCGCGGGCGGCGCGAGCGGCGTGGGCGGCGCGGGCGGCGCGCGGCTACCGGCGCTGCGCCTGGTGCTGTCGGCGGGCGGCGCGTCGCTGGCGCTGGAGCGGCCGTCGTGGACGCTGTACCGCGCCGTACTCGCGCTCAACGCCAGGTTGCCGCCGCACGACACGCACCGCGACACCACCTACACGTACGTATATCCGATGTTCTGACGCGACAGCGTGGCTCTGGCTGGTATTGATCTCCAGAAATATAAAAGTAATGAAAACACAAAAAAGTTGCGTGTGTTATTTCAAATTCGTTATGTTATTTTCAGCTTGACGTACAAAGAGATCGAGGGAATGGAAACGTTCGCATCGTCCAGCGACAGCGAGGACGACGAACCCAGCGATCCAGGTTTGTCCTTTTTATTTTTTACCATTACGATTCTGCTATTTGTAGACATACTACGTGTGATACATAATGTTTAACAAAACAAAAAACATGATATCGGTAGGAGGCCGAGTGAATGTAAGTCGGGTTGTGTGTGTCCAGAGCGCGGCATCGCGGGCGTGTCGGGCGCGGAGGGCGGCGCGGCGACGTGCTGCGTGCGCGTGCTGCGGCGGCTGCGCGCGGCGGCGCCCTCCATCCCGCCCGAGGCCTTCCTCTCCACCAAGCTCACCAACAAGCTGCACCAGCAGCTGCAGGAGCCACTCACGCTCGCCGCCGGCGCCACGCCGCCCTGGTAACTACGAATACTCGCCAGCGGCCGACCTACACCGTACGTCCGACGGCAGCTCTCGACTTTAACGATAATATCGTTTGTAGGTGTCAACAATTGAACGACTGGTGTCCGTTCTTGTTCCCCTTGGAAACTCGTCAGATGTTCTTCGCGTGCACCGCGTTCGGCACCTCGCGCACTATAGTGTGGTTGCAGGCGCAACGGGATCGAGCGCTCGACAGACAGAGGTACTTTGAGCATGTTCTTTATGCACGAAACTATATCGAAATATTGTGAGTCGATTACAAAATTGTAACCGGAACTTAGTTACCAATAGAAATGTATTTCAGATCCGGGAACACGGTGTCCCCGCGACGCGCCGATTTGGAAGCGACCGAGTTTAGAATGGGTCGCCTGCGACACGAGCGCGTGCGCATTCCCAGGGCACCGGACTTGCTGCGATCGGCGATGCAGGTAACCGGATAGCGGTCCAACTCCAATGGGATGGTAATTATAATTAGAGTTGGAACTTGTGTAGTAAGTATCGTCGGCGTGGTGCGCAGGTGATGAAGGTGCACGCGGGGCGCAAGTCGGTGCTGGAGGTGGAGTTCGAGGGCGAGGAGGGCACGGGGCTGGGCCCCACGCTGGAGTTCTACGCGCTGGTGGCGGGCGAGCTGCAGCGCGCCGACCTCGCCATGTGGCTCGACGACGCCGCGCCCGCGCCCCACGACGCGCCGCCCAACCTGCTCGACTCCGACGGTACGCATCACACACACTATATTATGTTATTTATCTAGTCTAGCTAGACCATAGAGCTTACAACCGGTTGGGATATCTTCTCACTAGTATTGACCTAAATTGATTGTTTCACATTCCAGAGAAACCACCGGGCTACTATGTCATGCGAGCCGGCGGCCTCTTCCCGGCGCCGCTTCCGCAAGACTCACCTATCTGTGATAAAGTTTGCAAATACTTCTGGTTCCTCGGAGTATTTTTAGCTAAGGTATAATTTCGATTTAGGCTAATAAAATAAAATTAATGATGTTGTAAAACTCTTTTTGAATTTACTGATTTCGTGCAGGTCCTGCAAGACGGCCGACTCGTAGATTTACCCCTGTCAGAACCGTTTTTGCGCATAATGTGCGGCGAGGAACTCACCAACGAAAGCTTGGAGGAGATCGACCCCATCAGATACAGGTAAGATTATATTTCCGTCCGGTTCTTTTTCACCGGACGATAACCGGGACGTATCGTATAACGAAACGCGCTCGCATCAGGTTCCTGGCGAGCGTGACGGCGGCCGCCAACGAGTACGAGGAGATGATGAAGGAGCCCGCGCTGGGCGAGGAGGAGCGGGCGCGGCGCGCGGCCGCGCTCACGGTGGACGGCGCCACGTTCGAGGAGCTGGCGCTGACGATGGCGCACGTGTCGGCGCACGCGGGCGCCGCGCTGGCGCCGCAGCCGCTGTGCGCGGGCGGCGAGCGCGTGGACGTGGGCCCGCACAACGCGCGCGCGTACGCCGACGCCAGCGCGCGCTGGATGGTGCGCGCCGGCATCCGCCGCCAGACGGCCGCCTTCCGCAGCGGGTTCGCGGGCGTGTTCCCGCCGCGCCGCCTGCGCGCCTTCAGCCCGCCCGAGCTGCGCCTGCTGCTGTGCGGCGAGCGCGGGCCCGCCTGGACGCGCGAACACCTCCTGCTCTACACCGAGCCCAAGCTCGGCTACACGCGCGACAGGTACGCCCCGCAACTGTCAAACGATATCCTCTTCGGTCGCTATTCCCTCTTCATATAGTGCCACACATTCATACGCAAATGTTTACCCCGCATGGGAACTATCTATTTTCATATTATTCCTTCCACCTCCCTTGATCAGTCGAGCATAGTCATGCTCTTTAGTCTAATTATATTTTTAAATGCGTTTATATTGTTATCGTAGCCCTGGATTCCTGCGGCTGGTGGACGTGTTGGTCGAGATGTCGATGCGCGAGCGCAAGGCGTTCCTGCAATTCGCTACCGGCTGTAGCAGTTTACCTCCGGGTGGACTCGCTAACTTGCACCCCAGGCTTACCGTGGTTCGAAAGGTATGTACATCATTCATTTATCTATAGATTGATTTTAATCAAGTGTAATGCATAGTATGTGCTGTTATTGTAACCCGGTGGTTGCGTGCAGGTGGAGGCGGGCGACGGCTCGTACCCGTCGGTGAACACGTGCGTGCACTACCTGAAGCTGCCCGAGTACTCGTGCAAGGAGGTGCTCCGCGAGAGGCTGCTCGCCGCGACCAATGAACGAGGCTTCCATCTAAATTAGATAGTATTTTTGGTGGTTTATTATTCTTAGGTAAACGTTAACTTTTACCGTGATTTACTCTAACAAAGGTAACCAACAATGAATATTGATTAATGTATCGATTTATTCTTATTGAAATACATAGATACCTTCATAAAGCGAATATATTTTTAAACATGGTACTTCTAGCATCTATGTTAAAGGAGCATATTTTAGTCTTGTTGTGACTAATGATGCCAAGCCAGTGCTAGTGGTGCAGGTGCTGCAAACGATTCGACAATTTAGTCACGACATGACTGAAATTGCTGGTAACACCAATAAATGACGCATATTCAACAATTTTCTCAGTATTTATTATATTTTAAAACTTGAAAACTAGTTGGATTTCTTTATGTTTACATAACATTGTCAGTGAGTATGGATTTAATCAAAAATATTCATTATGACATCTAAAAATAAGTATTCCATTAAAATTCAAGTTCATTAAATCTGGGAGAAATGTTTTATATGCAATTTTCCATCTATACATACATTGTATTAGTCATCTTAGTCCTCTAAAATCAATTGCTATTTAGTAATCAAAGTATATCAATGGTGTTAAACGAATATTTCACAGTATGTTTAGCTAGTTACGAGTGTAGTTACAAATTTTGGGATTTTAAACTTTGGCCACGGGATGACTATGTACGTGTGATAATATGATACACAATATTTATTATGTAATAGATTAGATTCAATGTAAATGTGTGAACGTATATATTTTGAAATATATAATATTTTTTTTAATTATGCCTACAGTGGTAATACAAAATGCTAGGTTAGTGTTTGTTCTGCTGTTGAAGCATTACATTCAATGAAAATATTAGGCTACAATAACATTGGTGAATCTATATTTATTTAAGTCTATGGAGATTGGTTATAATGGATGCACGTTTTTGATGAAATTAATAAAGTTCACGTCGATATAAATAGTCTAGATTTGGTAAATCTTTATTGTAATTTGTAATCATATTTGAGTGATATGTTTGGAAATATGCCTATATGTTTTATTATTAATTGAAATGAATTTATGATCGTGAATTTTATTGTATTTTATGAGTAGTAGATTTTATTTTATCTTTTTTTTCTGTGTTTAGGACTGATATTTATATAAAAAATAAATTTAATTCAGGGTGTGAAACACTAAATAAGCGTTTCAAAGATAATTAATTTAGCTATTATATATGTTCCTTTATTTCAGTAATTTTGTCAACTGAAAGTTGGTGAATTGTGATTTATTATAAAATTGAAATTAAATTACTTATATTACTTATATTAGTTTAAATTCTTTAGACATTTAGATTAAAAATATAATATCTCATCTCGTAGTCTCTTGTAATTTGTTGTTGATGATTATATCAATAAAATAAGAAAAATATACCTGTTTTTATTTAATTATATTTATAACCTATATAATATATATTTATAATTATATATATACTAGATCGTTAAGAAAGTAAGTTTAAGTACACGATGCAGTATACAAAATATACATTACATACTACATATTATATTCTGCTATTCTGCTAAAATGATTAACATATAGGCCAGAAATTGTATTGAAACCAAATCGAAATCATGAATGCATATGTTAGTGAATGTCGTTCCTGCAACACAAGTGGGATAGAAAGCATTGAATCTACATTGTAGAGTGAATGTACTGCTATTGGTTTTGGTTCTAACAATGTGCAACCATTCTAATAGGTATTTCTCCTGATCGATTTTCACGTTGAGACATCAGGTTCCGCAACGTACTACCACAGCTCGGTTGTGCAGAATAAATAACCTTGATTGATTCTTTACACAATTTTCATACAATACCAGCTAAACGAAATATCTGTATAAATACTTGTCACTGGTAGTCAACGATATCATTCAGCTTCGGTAGTTGGGATCCATCAGAACATGAGGGTACTACTGATAAGTTGTGTCGCCCTCGCGGCGCTGGCGGCCGTCAGCTGCCGGTCCACCAGGGAGAAGCGGGACGCACCCGACTCCGACGTGGCGGCCACGCACCACGGCGGGAAGTGGGACAAGGGAGGGGGCCACGAACACCACGCACATCATCATCACGATCACGGAGAAAAAGGACACAAAGGGTACAAGGGCCATCACCACCACGAACACGGGAAGAAGGGTCACCATCACCACGAGGGCCACAAGGGGCACCACGACGAGCACGGCGGACACAAGAAGCATCACCACCACGACGACGGACACCACCACGAGCACCATCACGGGGAGAAGGGGCACAAAGGGCATGGGCATCATGAAAAGGGTCATTATCACAAGGGTCATTCCACTAAGGGCCATCATGGAGTTCATAAACACGATGAGTTCAAAAAAGAAAAACACTTCCACGACAAACATCACGAAGGCGGGCACCATGAACATCACGGGGGACATCACGAGGAACACGGCCACAAGAAAGGCGGCGAGTTCCACAAAGGTCACAAACACGGCGGACACCACCACCATGAGCATGGCAAGAAGGGTCACCACGAAAAGGGAGGACACCACCACGACCACAAGGGACACCACGAAGAAGGCGGACACCACGAACACCATCACCATCACCACGACCACGGAGACAAAGGAGGCCATGAACACCACAAGCACTGGGGACACAAGAAGGGCCATTAATAATGCCTTAGTCTTTATCTTAATTCTCGTCAACAACCTTTATAAACCTAAGTTTAAGTTTAACAATTTAATCTGTAAGGTTTCTTGTTAAGTTTTTTGTTTTCTGTGATTTTTTGTTATAAATAAAATTGTTGAATATAAAATGATGTTAAATTATTAACTTTAGAGATAGCAAACCTAAAAAATCGACGCTTCGTATGAGTTCTAACTTAAGTAAAAAACACTGTGAAAGTAGTACATGTGGTAGTACTATATCTATAGCATCTTCGTTTACATGGTATATGTTTGAGTACGTATCACAATATTTGCGGTATCTTTCCAACGAAACTAAAACATTTGCAGTGAACTGTAAAAATGAAAAAATGTGGGTTTGTTCAGTAACAATTAAAATCAAGTACAAACCAAACTTATCAATTTCACAGCACGTTTCGACAACAAAGTTACATAAAATTGTTGGCGGTGGATTGTTGGCAACGGCTCCCGGCTAGATAAGTAACTCAGCATTGAGAAACTAGAGCGGTGCCCGAGATTGGCCTACATAGTGGCCAACGAATTAGTCGTGGCTGCAATCAACTATTTCCTATAGAAAATACTTGCAACGATAATAATTTCTCAACTGTCACGCCGGACATCACATTCATAAAGAAATAATATAATAAATGTACCTGCTTACAAAGAGAATTCGCTTTTATTATTATAACTAAAGTACTAGATGAATACTTGTTTAATAACATAGTTGCGTGCAATATATAGGTTGCCTACCAAGGAACCAGGAACTAATATTCAGAACCATCGAACCTAAATAAAAATAATACTATTATATACTTACCTATATCCCATATTAAACTAATAGTTATCTCCGAAGCTCTTACTAGTTGAATGTTCCCTGATATGAATTAATAGGAGACATTTTTTTTAATTAGTTTAATTTTTTCATCGCCAGACTTTTTCCCTAAACTTTTTTTCTAAAGACGTCGTGGTATAACAATTTGATCTTAGATTAAGTCCTTAGCAATGTAATGTGCTGATGGTTCTAATGTTTCCTATATTGAAAATAAAATTTAAAAATAAAAGCTTATTTATACTGTTTAAAAGTGTAAGCGCGCCTTGCTAATTTGTACAAATACAACAAAACTATAAGTTATAATCATTAGGGAGGTAGTTTACCAGGCTTAGCTTCTAGTTTACATATTTATATTTGGTAAGTAGGTAATTCCTACTGCTTGTATTTGGAGAAATGTATTTATTTATAATTACTTATCCTAACTGGCTGACCGATTTATCAACGTAGGATTCAAGGCTATTTGGTCTAGGCCGTGAAAATTAGCACGCGCATTTCTTTTATACTGTAGTAGAGTACTTATTAACTACTAGAGTTTCTTTTCGAAATTAAATTTCAGAGCTCTCGGAAAAGAGGATGAACCTTTCAAATAAATACTTAAATAAAAATTGGAAAGTTTTGAAGATAAGTAGGTACTTAGTCAGTTTACATAGTTGACTGTAGTGCGGGCTAAGTCATGAGCGTGTAAGTATATACCATACCTATCGGCCATCTGGATTAATACTTACCAAAATCCTATTTTCACCAAAATACTATAATTACGTTGGTAAATATATGCAGTTGTGTGTGGGTGCCGTTGATAGTAAGAAAGAAGTGCAGTGAACGCTTTTGGCACCGCGCCACGTGGACATGACCCTAATGATAGAGATTTAGTTTATCCCAACGCGTTTTTATGTCAGCGCGAGTTAATTAATAAAACGAATGTGAAATTATAATTCATCATTTAAATAAATGGGTGTAGTAACTATATCAAGTGACCCAAATGTGGTTCGGTCGCATTCCGGAGCAACAAGTGGGTAAGTCTTGAGGCAGTGCGGTGAACCACAGGATCCTATAATAAGGCACATGATATTGGGAAATGGTATATTGTGTTTACATAATATTGTTGGTACCTATATATATACTTACAAATAAATATATGTCTACTAGCAGCGCCCCGCGGCTTCACCCGCGTAGTTCCCGTTCCCGTGGGAATTTTGGGATAAAAAGTATCCTATGTGTTATTCTGATGTATAAGCAAGATTATTGTAAAGTTTCATTAAAATCCATTCAGTAGTTTTTGCGTGAAAGAGTAACAAACATCCATACATACAAACTTTCGCCTTTATAATATTAGTAGGATAACGTTACCGCTATCTACATATAACTTTTCGTTAGGAAGTGTACGAATATAGTGGAGAAATTTTGGTCCGTACCTTACTGTGCGTACTTAGATTGTGTCCTAAGTAGTTATATTAAGTCAGCTTTAATATAATTAGTTAGGTACTAATTATAATTAACTGAGATCTGTTTGAGTAATATGCTGCAATGTGACGGATTCGGTGGCGTTTTGTAGCGTCTGTTCTCGAAGCACGATTACCACACCTTACACAACTATTTATATAAAACTGCAGCACCATCAACGAGGTGACCAATTTTAGGACAAGAGTACACTAATACATATCTCTCTGATTAAGTATTTACATTTAGTATTATCTAATCATGAAGACTGTCTTCGTATTTGTGTTTTTAACGTTAATTGTAATAGTCCAATCACGTCGATTACCTCGATCTCGCCATGAGAAAGAAAACCTTGAGTTAGCGGATCAAGATCCGGCCGCTACTGGTCACAAAAAGGAGCATCATCACAACGAGGAGCACAAAAAAGGAGGTGGCAAAGAGCACCACGCACACCATCACGACGAGCATGGTGAAAAGGGCCACAAGGGCTATAAAGGACATCATCATCACGAGAAGGGTAAGAAAGGACATCACGACAAAGAAAACCACAAGGGAGAATATGATGACCATGGTGGACATAAAAAGGATCACCATCACGAAGATGGCCACTATGACGAACACCACAAAGGTGAGAAAGGAGAAAAGGGCCATAAATACGAGGAGAAAGGACATTACAATAAAGGTCACTCCACAAAAGGTCATCATGAGGTCCACAAGCTCGATGAGTTCAAAAAAGATAAACATTTCTTCGACGAGGAAGGTGATTCGGGTCATGAGGAGAAACATGGCGGTTTCCATGAAGAGCATGGACATAAGAAGGGAGGTCACTTCAAGAAAGGCCATCATCACGGCGATCATCATGAACATGAGCACGGTGAGAAGGGTCATCATGAGAAAGGTGGTCACCATCACGAGCACAAGGGGCACAAGGAGTCCGCCGGACACGAGCACCATCACAAACACCACCACGACCACGGCAAGAAGGGCGAACACGCGCACCACAAGAAGTACGGATACAAAAAAGGACACTAATATAATATTATGGCATTTCAAGGACGGAATCTCGATAAACCAGTCAATGTTAGTCTTGTACACTGTGCTATTTATTCGCATAAAATAAATTATTGTTGAATTAATTATTTAATGTAGATAAATTTGTTAAAATTATTAGTTAAAATATTCAAATCGATTGTTTTATTTATTTTTAAGTTCTTATTGGTAAATATTTGTGTGATACACAAATGTTTATCTTGGTCTGGGTGAATGAGTAGGTATACGTAGTTTCTAATACCTAGAGCTAGCTACCTAGCCTAGATATTAAGTCTTGAGATGAGAGACTAAATATATGTATTAAGGTGTATCTATGTAATTATTGATGGATAATTGGATAGGGTATTGGTTACACTTTTACAAGTCATATTAACTTACGTAACGTTTGCATAATTTTGTTCGGGTAACTAGAGTTCCGATAGAGCTAAAATGCATACTTGATTCAGGATGACAAATATGCCTTTATGACATCATTCTAAATCTAACATAGAGGACTCCTAAAGATGACGAATCAGCTATTATATTACATTCAATATCTGTATGGTAAGCATATAAGAAATTATTGAGAACAGTATTTTTCATACTATCTAATATATAAAATTCTCGTGTCACAGTTTTCGTTGCCATACTCCTCCGAAACGGCTTGACCGATTCTCATGAAATTTTGTGAGCATATTCAGTAGGTCTGAGAATCGGCCAACATCAATTTTTCATCCCGAAATTCCCACGGGAACGGGAACGGGAACTACGCGTGTGAAACCGCGGGGCACAGCTAGTTATCATCTAAAATACTACCTCACTAAAGATTGTACAACGTAAAACGGTAAGTATAAGTAATTTATCGACCAATAACTACATTAATTTTGTAAGTAATTAAAAGTAAGTGCCTACCTATTTTCTTTATTTTATTAAGGCACATATTCGTGATTCAATGTTAAACACTCCGAGTTAAACTTTACATTATTAGTATAGAAGAGAGTTGGTAAGGATTCTTGAAAGTTTAATTGATGACGTTTATACTGTTCGCTCACAATGTTGTGTTGTGGAGTTGGGAGAGGAAACTTTAATTGTCAGTTGAGCTGGCTGACTTCCTAATAACAGGTAAACAAATTGGATTATTAATTACTTTTAAAACATTTTACATTGATTTAAATGGACTAACTTTGTATACCAAAACAACTAGCTGCAAGTCGTGGTCTTGCCTGCGTTAATTGAAACTTATTCCGTGGATTTTTTATTTATTTAGTAGATTCGTCGAGCTAACAGACGTTAGGTAGGTAGGTAACATTGATTTAGATTAGCAGTAGCAATTAACATTGATCTAGGTGATAAATAACTGTCAATCTGTCTGATAACTGACCAATAATAAAGGGGTACTCATTCATACTCATTCATTATTAAGTAGGTACACATACCTGTTACATATACATATGTTGATTATACGCAATGTATCTACGTATTAATCTCAATTGTAAATAAATTACGGTTGGTGTGTTGCTACCTGTAAACGAACGAAGAACGTGGATTTGTTTACTTATAATATATCTTTGCAAGGATAATATTAACCCACAAAATGTAGTTTGGATGTGTTTTATAAAATATGGTGAAATGACGTCGAGCAGACAGGTTATTGGAGCCGTCCGTATCGTGCATCGTACATTGTGTCCCCCGTAACGAACACGGTGTAAGCACTCGCAGCTCGCAGTGTGCGGTCGCCGGTATCTACCCGGAAATCTATTGGTTCAATCCATATTGAGCTACTAGTACCCGTTCTATCTCCGAGAGTACCTATACTATAACAATAGGTGCCGTGACACACTCCGCGCCGCACACATTCAAGTGCTTTATTTCAGTTTAAAGCACAATGAAAATCTATAGCGACAGACTGGGATTTTAGCCTTTATCTCCGGCTCCTACTTGGTGTTAACAATGTTACGGAAATCTACCTTTATCCGGGGCTATCAGGTAGGTGAATAGTAACTGTTCTAATATAGTCTAAGCTAAAGCTAAGTACCTACTAGCAAAATTGCAAACGCATCAAATTTATTAAATACTGTGGATTTCTACATAAGATATAAATGTTGTAGTGTAAATTTGATCAACATTAAAAATGTAAAATGTTTCTGCGTATTTTTTTCTATAAAGCTACCGTTAACTAATTGAGTCAATTTAGAGCCCTCATTAGTAGGCACTTTACTTGTCTCAACTTAAACAATAGGGAATTATTATTCAAAGCTTCACAAAAGTAACAAAGACATCCAATTTAAAAATATTGATTATTTACTTTGCTTAAAAGATTACAGTTGTTTTAGGTATGAAGGTAGAGGGCGATTTTAATCGTTTGACAGCAGGAAGCCCTGCGGTAAGCAAAACTGAACAAAAGGTCCGTGCAACTGGTTGTCACCACAACACTAAGGCTAATTTATTCATAGAGTCAAACTTTGTTTGCACGGATTTTTGTTTTTACGGCAGAAAATAATTGACACGAAACGCCTGATGCGATGCCAAGGCACGCGACAACGCGCCGCCGCCTGGGTCGCGCGCGGACAAGGCAAAATATTCGCAGGCGGTGCAATATTAATATTAAACACTTGTCCTTAACGTCAATTACATCCCTTTTTTACTGGACCACAACGACGTATGAAACTCGGTTTTAATTAAATAATTTGCTGATAACTCATGTTTCTTAATCAAGAAGCGTTTTGGGAAAGAAATAAGCCGATTAATACATTTTTAAAACTGTAATTACTTAGTTATCTTCTAGCATTAAAAGCTAACTATCTACTTGCAAAATGCAGTTTACAATTTCCTTGCTCTTAGTGTGATTACAAAAACTTGGCACGAGATCTTTGCAGTCAACTAATATTGTATTAGAACTTATATTAACTGCTTTTGTATTTAAAATTGACTTAACAATAGTTAGAAGTAAGTTTTTGAGATGTCATTTTAGTGAGCGAGTGGTATTTCGCTTTTATATACTTAACAATAGTAATTCACACAGTTATATTCACAAAGGTCAGATTATTATTAAGATTAAGCTAGATTGAAGAGAAACCTTCTATATTATTTACAAGTCCGACTCTTCATGTAAGCAAACAGATTTAAATGAAGTGTCTGCTTTAACCATTCTCTTAACTTTGTAACTGTAATCACACTGTCATTTTCTTTTAGCAAATGAAAATAATTAAAAGCTTTCTCTATTAGATATTTTATATTATCATTTATACGTAAGTAGATCTACTATACTATGTTCTATGCTTACCTTGGGTTTGAGATCACTAAAGCGTAAATATATAGGTATTTAGGTATATGACAACCTATTCTTTTTCACTGTACTTATACATTAGCGAGAGAGAGAAATCTTTGCCCTGCAATGGGTTTTTACAAATAGTTCCTTAATACGTAAGAAGGTAAGTGACATTATTTAATGTTACAAAATACTGTCTTAAACTCATCAATGATATAGTACTTACATATTAGTAACGACTTTTGAACTTTCCACCAAAAGTAGGTTCTATTTTCACACCTGAATTATAGTAATCAGAAATAACTTTTATTGATAGACCAACCATCTCCGGGATACCTAGGATTACCTGGGTTATTAGTATAAGTTGTGGTACTCTGAGCATATCCTTACCACGTTAAATTGTTCAATAAATTATAGTAATTGTTAAACAATAGTTTTTGTACTTCGTGAAATATAATAATGTTGATGAACAAATATTATATTGCAGGTCAGTCAGTATATTGTATGTTACGTATATTGGTGACTGCATGAATTTGATTTTCGTAGCAATCGTAGCACTACGTACGTAGCTTGTGTGCTACGTGCTACAGTCATGTGTGTGCTACGACATACACTACGTCCTGTCTGTCAAAACCTTAAATGCTTAAATGATTTGATACATTTTATTAAGTATTTAATTAATGTTTATTTACAAAATTGGTAACGGGTAATGTATAAAATATAACAGTAACATGTTAACAAATATAAATTAGTTAAATTATTTTTAATGTCCCTTCTTGTATCCCCAGTGCTTGTGGTCTTCATGGCCTCCCTTCTTGCCGTGGTCGTGGTGATGGTGATGGTGCTCGTGGTGACTACCTTCGTCGTGGTGCCCCTTGTGGTCGTGGTGATGGCCTCCCTTTTCGTGGTGGCCCTTCTTTCCGTGGTGGTGCTCGTGGTGGCCGCCGTGCTTGTGGCCCTTGTGGAAGTGGCCTCCCTTCTTGTGTCCATGCTCGTGGTGGTGACCGCCGTGACCCTCTTCGTACCCAGACTCGCCGTGTTTATCGTGGAAGTGCTTGTTCTTTTTGAACTCGTCTACTTTGTGTACCCCGTGGTGTCCCTTAGTCGAGTGCCCTTTGTGATAGTGTCCCTTCTCTTCGAACCCGTGTCCCTTTTCACCCTTCTCCCCGTGATGGTGCTCGTGGTGGTGGCCCTCATCGTGGTGGTGATGCTTCTTGTGGCCCCCCTTCTCCCCGTGGTGGCCCTTGTGCCCCTCGTGGTGGTGGTGGCCCTTCTTGCCGTGCTCGTGGTGGTGGTGCCCCTTGTACCCCTTCTCCCCCTTGCCGCCGTGCTCGTGGTGGTGGTGCGCGTGGTGCTCCTTGCCGCCGCCCTTGTCCCACCCGTGGTGGCTCGCCGCAGTCTCGAGGTCGGCGTCTCGTTTCTCCCTCAAATCCTTTGCATGACTCAATGCCACGAAGGCGACCGCTATCAACAGAAGGGCTACCTTCATTGCGCTTGCTAAAGCCAACGACTACTTGTTATGAAGGTATGTATTGTTATGGTAAACATTAACGTGCCCAACTAGTTTTTATAGACGCGAGTTTAGGTTTTCTCGGCGGCGATATTGGGAAACTATTGCGCGTCGACATCGAGAACTGTCAAGGTCAAACTCTCGTGGTTATTGATATTAAACATTGTTCTGTACTTGAAAATAACACACTTTAATATAATGATCTGATAAATTATAATGAGATATTGTTATTAAAGTTAGATATTAGTTAAGTTGAATAATATATTGAAATTATAATCATTCTATCAGAATACAATACTTGTATAACCTACATAAATATTAATAAATAACTTCTATGTGCCTAAATTAATTAAATCATCAATCGACGCCATCTTTGTAGTAAAAGTTTGTTAAATTAATGAGTGAAAGTAGTAAAAGTTTGTTAATTAATACTTAATTATTCCTGTACGCGTTGGTTTATATTTCCTCTCGCACACCTATTAAAGGTATCGGGGTAAAACCTGCTAATATCTTGGTTTAATACGATGGTTACCTTACGTACATTA
The DNA here is from genome assembly GCA_958496195.1 of Timandra comae. NCBI lineage: Eukaryota > Metazoa > Arthropoda > Insecta > Lepidoptera > Geometridae > Timandra > Timandra comae. The sequence goes on from OY292362.1 coordinate 6,927,149, forward strand.
TTAAAGATTTAAAGCGTTTACCGTTTATAATCCTACTTTCTGTATGCCTACAGGATACATACATACATGCATACTATATAAAGTATAGGATCTATTTTATATATCCTCACAAAATGTATGATTTTAAGGATATATAGCTTCATAAAGGTCCACTTATCTAATTCGTTAAGCCTGTTTTTATTGAGATGTATTGTCGTGAAAAGGTAAAAATAAACGATAGAACAGTAACTGACTCTGTTACTATATCATTTACAATACATGGATGTTAAGGAGGATGCTTAAATTAAGATTTAGATCTTTATTACAATTATGGATAGATCCTAACCTACTCATTAGACTAGGTAGATTAGTACAACGTACCAAAATTATCCCGGAAAAAACTGAACTAAATCAATTATATCGCGGCTCATTTGGTAAAAGAAAAACTACGCACCCATAGCAAAGTTACGTATCTAGTAGGGGATAATTACATTGTTATATTATGATGAATCTATTAACATTATTAGTGTCAATAGATTTTCATTGAATGTTCACTTCATTCATTGAAGCTCAGAGTATGTTATTTGATAGCTAAGTTCTACGTTAATTCATTTTTATAAGGTGACACATAATTTTGTATGGATTTTTTACATGCTTGGTTATTTTTGTATGTAGGCGTGGTAGATCAAATCCGATACTACGAGCATAAGATAAAAAAACACTCAAAGGCTGGGATCTGATGTTAACTAATATTACAATATTAGGTTTTTAGAAGATAAATATTTGGAGGCGGAAATTGAACCTGTAAATTAAAAAAAATACACACTCCTTTTTGCCTTGTGAACTACCAATTAAAAAGAATAATCAAATTATTTTAAATTTATTTATAAAAATATTCAATACCTCTTTCTGACAATATCAGGAGCATCGTAAGGGCTCTTACTTTTAAGTTCTTCAGGATATCAGAAACTACGCTCACACACGGTCATAGACGAGATAATAATTTGTGGATCACTTAAGTATTTACCACATAAGAGAATCGAACCCCGCAACACTTTTGCGTCTGACAGTTCAGCATAGTGATAATTTAGCTTTAATTAAGCTTAAGATTTAAGTAAATAGTAGTCTAATTTTCAGTAATTATATAATAATATTATAGGATGTTTCAAAGCTTTAATACCACGAAACAAACAAGAACATGACAATCGCATAAAGTTTTTAATATTTTTTTGGTTACCTCACTCTAAAATAAGACTGAAAAGCTAATGGAACTTTCCAAACGGATTTAATTCAGAAATTTCAGTTTTAATGAAGAGAATGCATTGTTATAACTTCATGAGTAAAGCTTAAGTACTATCTGTTATTATGACAGCCGTTATCAAAGGACCGAACGTGTTTTATTATACGCATAGATTATATTGAAATTTAATTTTATGGGTCCCAAAACAATAGTAGAAATAATTACACATTGTTATGTATTAGCAACTTCAGTAATCATATGTTCTGTTAACCATATATCTTTCTTTAATGGGGAAATACATATTATGAGTCTATAAATTATTATCCTCTGTTAGATACGTAATACATATATTATATCCGCATAAAATAATAACGTAGTCATGTGTTGTGTTATAACCTTATCATAGCCGTCATAACGTGTATGCATATATGGTACAGCAAAATTATGACTTGCACTTTGCGAAATGTTAATTTATGAATAAAGTTCTGTTGTTTTTATATAAGTAATGTAAGAATTTGATTATAACCACATTAAATATTCACTGCAGCTCGGGATCTTATATTTTATGTTCCCTTGTTTACCGGAGTCCCGATGACAACAGCATAATCACATTTTATATTGTTTTTTTCCATTTACTTTATTGACAGTGCAACGAAATTATTGAACTACGTGATACAAAAGCTGTTTAGTTTATCACGTGTCGCTATTGAGGTTGAGGTATAGGAAAGGTTAACAAAACCACAAAATGATTTGTATAAAAATTTATTGCTTACAGTAAAAAACGTAACAAAAAGTAGTTTGTAAAAATGTAACAAAAATTAACGTTATCATTGTTTGATATTTAATGTCCCTTCTTGAATCCCCAGTGCTTGTGGTCCTCGTGGCCGCCCTTCTTGCCGTGCTCGTGGTGATGGTGGTGGTGCTCGTGGTGGCCGCCCTCTCCGTGGTGCCCCTTATGGTGGTGGTGGTGTCCTCCTTCCTCGTGGTGGCCCTTCTTGCCGTGGTGGTGTTCGTGGTGACCGCCGTGCTTGTGGCCCTTGTGGAAGTGACCTCCCTTCTTGTAGCCGTCTTCATGGTGATGTCCCCCGTGGTGCTCCTTGAATCCTTTCTCACCGTGATGATCGTGGAAGTGTTTGTTTTTCTTGAATTCGTCATGTTTCTCGACACCGTGATGTCCCTTAGTGTCGTGTCCCTTGTGCCAATGGCCGTGCTCCTCGTGACCGTGGCCGTGTTCACCTTTCTCCCCGTGATGGTGGTGGTGATGGTACCCGTCGTCGTGGTGGTGATGCTTCTTGTGCCCGCCGTGCTCCCCGTGGTGGCCCTTGTGCCCCTCGTGGTGGCTGTGCCCGTGCTTGCCGTGATGGTGCTCGTGGTGCCCCTTGTGTCCCTTGTCGTCGTGCCCGCCGTGCTCGTGGTGATGATGTCCGTGGTGCTCGTGGCCGCCACCCTTGTCCCAGTGGTGGCCGCTGGCGGCCGTTTCCAGGTCGGCGTCCCGCTTCTCCCGGATCTCCCTGGCGGAGACGACGGCTGTTAAGGCCATCAGGCCAAAGGCCACGAGCAGGCTCTTTCTCATGGTTGATTGAGCTAGTTGCAGTTCTGAATGAATACTGCATCGTTTGCAATGATTTTATATACCAACTTCAACAACGATTAGGTAAGTTCACGTTTCTTGATAGTGTCAAGGTTCTTGATAATGTCTAGATAACAACTGTTGTGGACTTCCTTCCTATTTTATTATTTTGTAGTGGATACTTTATAATGTATGATTAACGATTAAGCTTCTGTTATAACACTCGATCACACTAGCTCCATAATTTGCGACGAGTTTCATGTGTGTGGTTAGTAAGTTTTAATTAGAAAGTTTTAAGAGTTAAATACTATTCTCCTAAGTTACAAATTATGTTTTCAATTGTGTAGTTAAAAGGTAATTTGCGGCTTTAATTGTATATCCATTAGAGACTAATTAAAACTAACGTTTAGATTATTATAGGGGCTTTTAAGTATAAGTACTTATTACTTAAAACTATAAATACTGTGTATATTGGTATAATCATGAAATTTAAACGAAAATAACACACTGATAAATTTCTTATAAGTATTTCTTATTTTCAGAAAACAACCAAAGGTTAAAAATATATATGACTCATATTTCGAAATAATTTAACACAGTATTTATATAATTCAGTAATAGTTACATATGTCAGAAACATAAAACACATCGGTGAGGGTAATAACTGTGTCGGTTTATGAAGTCGAAACTCGAACACCAATGAAAATAAAAGTTTATATTTATACCACAAATCGGCCTAAATTACTACAATACTATTGTTTTATTTCTAAAGTTCTGTAAATAAATCTGGGAATAATGCTCAAAAATAAAAGATATTAAGAACTTATGATAATATCTCTTTCCCATAGTGAATAACAGAGTAAATACTAAAGGCAGCCACATTTTGACTCACCATAGTTATTTGCCACTTTGCGCTGTGGCCCGGTGCGGTACTCTTGCATAAATTTGTGGATTTAATCTAAGAAACCTCAAAATTAAAGGCTTTCACAATAATTGTATATATTTATTCCTCCGCTGTAGAGAATTTCAATTGTTTAATTAGTAATTTGAAAAGTTTTTATGTGAGTTTATCCTGATAGTTCGATAAGATACATACCTACCTCTACACAAGCATCTCCATTTATAGACCAACAACACCCATCCACGTTTATTTACTATGGTTTATCCTGGTTTATATTTAGCCCGTAGCAAACCCAGATTGATCACTAACTTATTAGACTTGCTTGCCTTTTTACACACAATTAAGTAGATGTTATGTGCTGAATGAAAACATACAAACCAATATAAGTCAGCTATGAAATTAAACCTGAATGAATTTAAGGTGGTCCATTTTTATTAAAAAACCGTTTTGGTATTTCATGTGTTAAGGGAGTAGCAAAAGAAAATTGTTATAAAAACACTCGACACGTATTTTTATGTGTAATATTTTATTATTTTTATTCGGGTTTATGTATGTGTTTTTTCCACCTCATTAAAACTTACTTATACATAGTTTGATTTGAATAAATATTTAGAGATATAACGTTTCGAACTTTATTTAATCCTAACTAGTCCTAACTATCCTAATCCTAACTAATATTATAAATGCGAAAGTAACTCTGTCTGTCTGTTACCTTTTCACTGCTAAACTACTGAACCGATTGACTTGAAATTTGGTACAGGGGTAGCTTATGGTCCGGGAAAGGACATAGGCTATGTTTTATCCCGAAATTCCCACGGGATCGGGAACTACGCGGGTGAAACCGCGGGGCACAGCTAGTACTACATAACTTATTTTAAAACTCTTTCTACTAAAATAAAACAAGCTGTGAGTTTAAAGATTTTGCTTCTTAAACATAGAAATATTATGATCATTAACTTTCGTGAACGTTTCTCTTGGTGTGAATAAATTGGGAAATTATCACTTTAACAGATAGGTTAGGATATTGTGTAAGTCACACGTGACCATGATTTACATAGGTTGTCCATTAGTCTGTAGAATTTAGAAAAGGGTCAAACCGCGGCCCGCTGGGTAATACAAACCTATCAGCGACTGGTACCAGTGTGGGGGTGTGAGTCTGACTAATACTGTTCACCTAAATAATGTACCTAATACCCATATTATTTAAAATTTAAAAATAATTAGCAAATTTTTTAATACAAAATTCCATTCCATAGCAAAGCCTCTTTCTTAATGATAATATTGTTATAGTATGTAGAATTAGGAAGAATAGACGTAATCATCACGCTTACCTAATACTTGTTACACATATTTGGAAAATAATAAACAGTAGGTAAACATCGCTCAACCCAAGAATCAAATCCCTCGGCAGGCAGGTACATATGCTACTAGACCGCCAAAGGGTAGGATTTAAAGATAAACACGATTCATAAAGATATATGTTTCGACATTATGGGCGTATTTTTGTTGAACTATGTTTTTGATTCCATCTAATTTTAATATAATTATCCAAACAATTTCATCAAATAATAATAACAAATAATTACAATTATATTTAGTTTATTCGGTTAAAAAGTTCAACGTAACAAAATTTCAATAAATCCCTAAAATAAATTAAATGGTTCATTTATGTCCCTTCTCCCAGCCCCAGTCTTTGTGCTCGCCGTGGCCCCCCTTGCTCCCGTGGTCTGCGTGGTGGTTCCAGTGCTCGTCATGGCCCCCCTCCTCATGGAAACCTTTGTGGTCGTGATGATGTCCTCCATCTTCGTGATGCCCCTTCTCTCCCTCTTCGTGTTCGTAGAAGCCTCCTTCTTTGTGTCCCTTGTCAAAATGTCCTCCCTTTTCGTATCCTCCTTCATGGTGATAACCTCCATATCCCTCTTCAAATCCAGAGTCCCCGTGTTTGTCATGGAAGTGCTTATCTTTTTTGAATTCATCTACTTTGTGGATACCGTGATGACCTTTGGTAGAGTGACCTTTATGGTAGTGACCTTTTTCTTCAAACCCGTGTCCCTTTTCTCCCTTCTCACCATGGTGGTGTTCGTCATAGTATCCGTCGTCATGATGATGATGTTTCTTGTGACCTCCGTCCTCGCCGTAGTGGCCCTTGTGCCCTTCATGGTGGGAGTGTCCCTTTTTCCCATGGCCGTGTTCATGATGTCCCTTGTAGCCCTCCTCAGCGTGCCCGCCCTGCTCGTGGTGGTGATCCCCATGATGTTCACCGCCGCCGCCCTCCTCCCAATGGTGGGATGCGGCTTCCAGTAGGTCTCTCCTATGACGAACGTCTCTTGCGTAAACGCCCGCTACGACGGTGGCGACCGCAAATAAACAAACCACCAATTTTCCCATCTTGTTCTGCTCTCCTAGTTCTGTTAGGCAATGATTGACAAATGATGCCTGTTACTGTTTTCTATTAGCTTATATAGTATTTGTCAATAATGCTCTTATTACACATTTTAATGTCAGGGCGACAATTGGCGGTCATAGGTATTGACCTGAATTGGATTCATTATTCTAGCTGCTCTTATTTGATTAAGCTCCGCCCCGACGAGAATTTGACAAAAATATTGAGAAGAACTTTATGAATATTTTATCTACTTCATTTATTAGTATCCAAAAAATCTGGCAGAGTAATAAAATAAAAAATTTAGTTGTACAAACGAAGGGGCAATAGTAGAATCTGAAATATGTTTATCGTGAATTAATCAATGATGTTCAACATAAATCCAAATACCCACTAATAATATGAATGCAAAAAATATTTGTTGAGACAGCCAAATTAGTACTTTTTTGCCGTTCAATTGCACTTTAATTAAGTAATTTATTATTTCAATTAATTATAAAAGAGTCACCTGATGAGACCAAAAATGGCGAGTGTTTTCACTGAAGTCAAGGGCGAGTCAAGTCAAGGTTGCATTACGAAGTCGCCGGCCCCGTTTTTTCAATATCAATTGTCTGTAAATAAGTTGGTTCGATCGATTTCTTTCATCACTGTTTCCGGTCGAGTGCCCACGCGCTTGACTCTCTCGAACAAACTTCGCTCACTGTAACCTGCATTACGGTAATGTTATGTGGTTTGATCATAATATTTGTCCCTTTTACATTACTTAGAATAACATTAACAATACAATAAATACAGTATTTATTTATTTAACCTATATAAATAACCATTCTATAAAACCTTATATTTGCTAAAGATAAAAAACATTATTACTATCACTTAAATAAATACAGGTCGTATGAAAGTGATGGTAAGCATACGAAAATCTTACTCTAGTGGGGATAAAGGGAGATCTCAATCACCCAAATCCATCAAGTAGGCTCTGTTGAGGGGTGGGTGGAAACACTTAAATTAATAAGAGGTTGAATGTACACACTTGTAACTTAGTGTAGTATATGTAAACCATTATTTAAACACATATTGTACAATAAAAGGTTAGATATCTGTAACTAAATAAGCATTTCAAAAAGTCTACCTTTTGACAAAAAAATATGTTTTGAAACACCATAATTCAACGTTAATCTGTATGTGACACAATAGTAATATGTATACATACATATTACCCAAACACTTTCAACGAAAAAGCTTGTCGTTGAATGTTGATGGATGTTTTTAAAATTTGCCTCTGGCAAGTGTGCGTATGTAACGGAGTGAGTAAACATAGGTTTGGAGCTAAGCAATTATGGTAAATAACTTTTTGTTCATTTTCGTAGAATCAAAATTTTACTGAAATGTTCAACGTAGTTCGTGTAATTAAGTAGTTATATCCTCTGTTTCCTATAACTATAGTATATAGTGTTATGTAGAGATATAAACAATAGCCAGATATGAATCGTATATAAGGGGATTGCTTGTGTAGTTGGTCGTAACACCAAAACTAATTACACCGTAGGCCCTGTAAGCCTCGCCTCGCTAAACCAAACCAAAGTATTAATCCGCAGAGCGCGTATAGATACGTGTACAATCCGCGCTTCCAATACGCAACAGGCATACCACTGCCGCTGCTAATTAAACACGGTGATGTGTCTCACTCAATCACAAACAATGTGACAATAATAAATTACATTCTGTTCATTCACTCACCGGTTACATTTCAGTTAAAGGTACGTGTAAATTGTTAATTTGCACGTTTTATAACGAACCTAAACGGCCACAAAAATTTAAACATGACTAATTGATTAAAACAATTAAAACGTACTTATTTTTAATTGTTTTATTACTTAAAGGTAGAAATATACTTGGTTATACCTTTTTCTGTGTAATATTTTAATATAATTTACAATCAGCGGTCGATGATTTTAATTATTCTTTAATTTGGGAAAAAAAGTGTGCATTAGGGACCAGTCATCTACGACATGTCGATGACTTCCAGTCAGGAGGAACATAAGTAAATCATCATGGTTGTAACTATAAGTATGCAATGTGTTGTTTGGTAAATAGCAATCTTGTATCACTTAACATAGGAATTGAACTGAGTCTGACAGATTTAAACTTCAGTTATGCAAACTTAATTTGAAGTTGAACGGTTGTCTTGAACGCGAATTGACTTCTCAAGAAAGGCATCAGAGTTTCCAGTGGTAAACACAACAATAAAGCGGAACACGTAACGAGGACCGTGCTCACTGCTCACCTCCGAGTGTGAACTGTCGAAGCAGATATAAGTACCTGTAATGTAATGTTTGCAGTTGTAACAATATAACTGTGAGTTGGGTAATTAGTGCGACCGCACAGTCCGCGCTGCCGCCCGCCGCCGCCGCCTGCTCCATTTAATGGATCACGGACAACGCAATATTCTCAGTCTCGTTGTTCCTTCCACAATTTCCATTATGTCGACGAATTGGCAAACGTTGTTTAATTATATTCTGATGAAATTTATATGAAGTTTGTTATTAAATAGAATGTAGTTTAGTTAAATATCAGCCTAAATCGTTGTTATCCATGAATATATCGGTGTTTGTGGGTTCTATAAAAATAGTTTTAATTTTTAATATATTGAGATGTTTTGTGAATTGCCTTTAACAAACGTCAAAATAAATAATCTCAACTTTCTTTACAAGATATACTCGTATATCGGTTGGTTAATCACTTGTAATAATCCATTCCCAACCAAATGCATACACACATATGTATGTATAGGTAGATTAGGTAGATAGTTATACCAATGACAGATTGACGATGTAACGTGTTATAGCTCTACTTACATATAAAGTCATATTTAAGCACAATTACCTCAATAAGTCACGTTAGCACGTAATATCTGTTTCAATATTAATTATTTCATCAATGGCTCATCGCATTGATTTGAAATGGCACGTGTGAGAACATTAGATTCAAATAAATTAATACAAAATCAATACACGAGTGTCAGGCGACGATAATCAGATATTCAAATCTCGGTGAATATCTTAGTTTATATTATGAACGTATGAGGTACTTGTTATTACTAGTCGTGCCGTAACAGGCTCGAGGCGATAATGGAAATTCAAAGCGATTTGTACTTTGTCTAAAATTGAAGTCAATTCCAACTTCGCTGAAGCGTTGTTCTGTCGTAATATTCAGAGTTTGTTACGTATTAACCGTGACACGAGAACCTACTATACAATCTGCTCACTGATAAAGTTTCTAGGTACACACACACACAACTTTGTTCTTATCTATTAACAAAGATCTATATCACATACTACTCACGCAACTTTTACTTTGATTTTCTTAGTTTAGTAGTTCCTTTTTCATGTTTGTCGGACTACTTGAAATCTTTATAATGGTTACGATTTGTCGTATCTAGACGGATGGTTATCCGCAAACAAATCGAGGTGCCCGTCATTTGGAATGCGAGGCCGTTGCGGTATCCATAGGAGTAGACGCGACGGAAGCCATTAATGAAATTGGAATTGTCGCCGGGCCCGGTGCTCATCGTTCCTTCCAATTGATTTTCATAGACAAGAATTGTCATTCCGCCAGAGAGCCGACTCCTCGGGGTCGGCAATTGTCGTGATATGAAAAGCAGGTGGATCGGGCTTTCGTGACACGAATACTAAACGCCTTGTTATCATCTCATTCTATGTGCCAACGAACGTTAAAATATTTCCCCTTATCTCTTGTTGATATTCATTTTGATTTTAAATTTAACTTACACCTCCTTTGTCAGGTTTGGGTAATTTTTAAAGGTGGTTGCTTTAAAGGTTACCTTTACTTTAACCTTATGAGACGAAGAAAATTATTTATGTAATCCTATTATACTTAAAAATTCACCAGGAAATGTATTTGAGTGAATGTCCCGGCGCCTAAATTTGCGTGGCAACTATGAAATCGGTACTAAAAAATATAGTTATAATGTTTAAAACTTTTTTTTTGGTTAGATGAAATAGTCACCTATGTGAGGCACTAAATATTTCATTACTGGGATTAATAGGTACTCCAGAAAAAAATGTTAAACCTCGAAATCTTTCATCGCCGTGTCTGTCCACAACTCACCTTGATGTGTATTATACCTTCTTGATGAAAACCTATTGGTTGAATACATTGAAACCTAGTTTTATATGATACTTGGATAGTTAAGGTATTGTTACGGAATACATTTAATCAAGTATTTAAACAATACAACGAATGGTTACTAGAAAAACATTTGTCCCAGAACTTCCTTTCATCGCCATGTCAAAAACATTTTTAAACATATTGTTCCACCTAAAGACTTGCGTCTCCTCCTCTGTGTGCTAAACGTTGCCCAATAGTACCGCCTCAGTGCTCGACGTGGAAGGACGTATCCCCGTGCCTTCGTTTTCAAGCTATAAATGTAAGTGTATCCCATTTTTGTTACTGGACATTTTTTCTTTCATCGCCGTGCATAGGTATAACTTCTATTTGAACAAGTTTATACTCTTGATTGAGCATTCGATAGAATGCCCATACTCTTCTGTTTATTTGTGAATTGTTTAGTTCTTAGGATACCTAATAGATTTTATGTAATTTTAAATTTTCGACTCGTTTCTCATCGCCATGCTTTCATTTCCGTGGTTTCCATAGCAAATATTTGCTATGGCAATGAAAAAAAAGACACGGCAATGAAAAAAATTTCATTGCCGTGTCTTTTAGAAGAAATTACTTTCATCGCCGTGGCCAGGTCTTTCATTTCCGTGGCTTATATTTTCATCGCCATGGTATGATTAGGCAAGGAAAACATATTTACCTGTGATACAGTGTACCGAATACTGACAGTACAGTACTCGTCAAGTAATATCTCTGCAATACGACAAAGAACTTAAGTAAAGACTTATAAGTACAGTAAATAACTCATTTGTATTTACTGTACTCCTTCTAGCTTGTTTTCTTGATTCCTTAAGATCGTGTCCGTTCTGATGCACTGTAATGGAGTCGTGTACCAGCCGTTCCACTCCGCTCTGTTTTCGGCTCCTCTCAGAGCTGGTAATTGGGAGCCCTGTTATTGCCTTGATCAGGTTTGACCAACGGGTAGGTCGGGTAGGTCTACCTTCCCGCCACAACCAGCTTATCCAGGCTGTATGACCGTTGTAGCTCCAAATGTGATCAAAGTAGGTCAGGACTCGTAGGTAACATATCGTAGACAGTCTTGTTTTTACGTCAAGTAGTTCTAGAATAGACTTATTCGTACGTCACGCTGTTAACGGTATGTGTGGCATCCTTCTCCAGCACCACATCTCGAAAGCCTTAATCTTTTTTCGATCTACAGCGCGTGGATAGACCAGGACTCACAGCCGTATAGAAATATCGAGGATACCTGAGATCTAATTAGTCTCATCTTTGTTACGTTTGGAGATGTTTGGACATTCCAGATTATCAACATTTTGCTTATCGCTTGCCATCTCCACACAAATTCGAAACTCTTTCTCGCAGCCTCTCTGATTACTGATCGTCCAGCCTAGGTATACAAACTTGCTCATGAATTCCAGGTCTGACAATTCTCCTGTGCGTGTGATCTGTTCAGCTCGGTCAGTGACCATAACCTTTGTCTTCGACTTGTTGACCCAAAGTCCTACTGTCTCGGTTTTGCGTTCTACTCTGCTGAACATTTCAGCAAGTTCGTGCTCAGAAGATGCGGCCAAAGTAGAGTCGTCTGCATATCGAAGGTTGCTGATCTTGTTCCTGCCAACAGTAATGACTCCCTTCCACCCTTTTAAGGCTCTCCTACTTATAAAGTTTCTATAGTTATCATGGTTATTAGCACTCAAATTATTATGATTATACAGTGTTGAAATATTTCGAGTTTCCGATATTTCAACGCTGTTGCAAGCGCCATGATCACGGATGAACTCTCCTACGTATATTTCGTATATCCTATAGTATTCGCCATAGATATTAAATAGAAAAAGGAACTCTTTTTCAGCCTGCTCATCCGGGATGATATGCAACATAATCTTACTGGCATGGGATATAAGTGCCACAGTCCGGTAGGGTGCACATTTTTTTTTACCCAGTATAGGCTTGCACTTGACTGTAACTAGCCTGATGGAAAGCGATGATACAGTCTAAGATGGAACGTGCTCACTTTGGCAGATCATTGATATGCAACAGGAAAAGTGTTGCAATGAGTACTAACCCTTGGGGAACACCGGCATTAATCGCCATTTGATCGGACGAGCATCCATCAAGAACAACCCGTATCAATCGATCCCGCAAGAAGTCCGATATCCACCCACACAAACTAACAGGCAGACCGTATGATGAAAGCATGCTTATAAGGCACGTAATTTTGTGGACCCCTTCTTGAGCAGGGGGATCAAAAGCGATTCTTTCCAATCTTTAGGCCATATATCATAGGGGTTTTATGTTAAACTTATTAAGAAATTCGATCAATTATTATCATTCGATGTGGCGTAGATAACCCGTCTGGGGGAGTATGCCTCTCCTTCTCGGAGACAGGCGTGTATATATTGTATATTAGGATAATATAATACTCATGTCGGTATATAAAAAAATTGTTTTATGTATGGATTTTCATTTCCGTGGTGATTCTTTCATTACCGTGGGACAGTTCTTTCATTGCCGTGGACGCTTGTTTCATTGCCGTGCACGCATGTTTCATCGCCGTGGCATGAAATTTTTAAACTTGTGTTATTCGTTAGTTTTTTAAGTAATCAGCTTGATAATAAGCAAGAATACATACATTATCAAGAAGTATAATAAACGCTAATTACTTTTGAAAAAAACTTAAAAACAAAAAAATCCACGGAAATGAAGATTTTTGGGGACTTGTTGAAATTCACTCATTTATGTCCATGAATTCTGAAACAGCGGTAGGCCATGGTTTATTGAAAAAAAAATTTAGAAAACCCATGGGAAATTTGCACAAGTGCGAAACTAAGGCGGATCGCTGATAAATTAAAAATAGTCAATAATATGAAAGTTTAACTTAATACATGTGTTTATAAATATTTCCTAAGCATTATTTAACTAATATTGTATTAAAATAATGTATAACATCTTCTTCTGCACAAGAATTTATGTCCTCATTAGAGTCATTAGTCTTTCAATGTAATGTATGGCCGACTGTTGAAACTTTCCGTGGACTAATCCCAGCGGGCTAGTTTTTGTTAAAAATCCAGCAAAGTGTTGTAACTTGTAGTTGGTGGTTGCTTAGGATGTGCATGGATGCGGGCGGGCGGGCGGCCGGTGCGACGCGGCGCGATGGCCAGGGCGCCGCGCGCCGGCCGGGAGGACTGCGCTGCGAACACCACCCATGCATTTCTCAGTTCGCTGACCCGGAATGTATATTTAATTGATTTTGGTATTGTGGTTGGCATACTAACGAAGCCTGAATTTCAATGAAAAGTTTGATCTTTCATCCAGAAATGATTTCGAAACGAAACTTTTACTCGTCATATGAATAATACATTTCTGAGATCAAATCGACAACTTTACTTTAAACATACTACGAGTATCTATATACGTATGTGTATATATTTAATAAGTAAAACTTTATGTGTTTTACTGAAATTTTGAATGGTTTTATTCATAAACGAAAATGAGGTTATTGTTTTTGAAGAGTTTGATTCATTTTAGATCAGTTTAGAGAAAACGTAGAAGTGAATTCTATAATACGTCGATACAAACGTCTAACTAAGTATATAAAAACCTTAGTATTTGTGAATATCACACTTGTTTTAGATCCAGAATCCTATTCGATGGATTGACATATAATTGAAGGTACTACGTTGGTATAGCTGAGTCTTCCGAAGGTTCATAAAATGTAAAAAGAGTCACGCGCACCGGGTAGGTATTAATGGTGGCTTAAATGGAGGTGAAACTTTAGCCAAGTCCCGTTACCACGGCAATTTGTCAAACAAAAAATATGAGTGAACTTTCAGTTCGGAGGCGGTGTCTGACATGACTTATATAAATAACCTGTGCCCGCCAACCGACCGCCGGTTAGTTCCAACTTTATTTTATATTGGAACATTTTTATTTGATATTATTTGAATTGCTGGAAAAGTTTGGATCTCGACAACATCTGTCAATAAATTGGTTTACATTGTGTTCACTATCTGATTATTATTGATGTAATTCAATAATTTCGTAAAAAACGTCTTAACACTTGTATTCTGCCAGCTTTTAGTTTAAAAACCTTTTTGACCTTAATTACTCGTAAACGTCTATGTTCAGTAATAAATTTAATTAATAAAGACACATTAATGAAAGAAAAAAGCTTGAGGCGGATCAATAGTTGAATAGAGTATCAGATCCGATAATTAAATGTTCCGATTCAGTGTTATCGGAGCTCCCAGTCTCACACACATACTTGATGAAAATTACTCGGCGTGGTTTCGAACAGGCATCTATCGCACAAACACTTAACGAATTACCCGAGGATTACTAACTTATTTCATTAGCAACTTTATGTAGCCAGAATGTTATTTTGGATAAATCCCTTAAGTATTATCCAGGCGACTGCAGCCGCAATCTCGCTAAATCACGAGCTACGGCGCGAATGAAACAGACATTACCTCACTGCTTTACTTATTATTAGGTATACATATCTTAACTTGAGGTTTCAAGTTACTCAATAATGTGTTATTTACGTTTTGTGATTTCTGTGAACTTAAGTAGGTTAATATTCCATAGATACTTATGTATTTTTATAGGCAATGAAAGTTTATATTAGTGAGTATGGTTATTTGAAAACACAAAAACTGTTAAACGTATAAATATACTTAGATACAATCCGATACACAGATAGTGGTTTATATAATCTGAATTAACATTTTGGTGCTTTTATTAAAAATCAGGTTTAATGCGAGTAAAACCGGGGGCACAATAGTTATTTATATAGTATAAACAACATGCTAAGAATACATCAACCTAATACAACAACATTAGAACAATATTATATGTATTTTAAGTTGATTAGCAATATAAATAAAGCAAGTTTAGCACCTAAAGGCAATCTAAATAAAGACATATGTTCGTCTGTAACATTTCCCAGCGCCGTAATTCTTCAGGTATATATATCTCCCGAGATGTTCCTTTGTCCCTTGTCTTTGATCGAAAGCCCCTTCGATTGATGACTCCTATTTGCGCAGAATGCGATCAGCCTCTTGGATGAGTTTTAGCTTGACATCTTTACTTTAATACTGATTTGAATATAAATTTGTTGATACGTACATAGTATACGTACAGACAATATCGTTAGTTTAACTCAATGTGAGTCTGGTTTGGAATAATAATAACATTGTTATTTGGTTTATACTAAATATTTAGTATTTGTTAAAATATCGTTGTATAAAATATACTTTTAGATACTTATATAGATTCATATTATAACAAATTGACTGATTTCAAAAATTCTATCACTTTCACCTTACCTTCATTACCAAAGAGTAACACATAGTTTACCCAAAATTACAGAATCGGGGGAACTATGCGGGTAAAACTGCGGGCCCTATACTCGTATACTCAGTTCATCCGATTGTATTTTTTCTAACTTCCTTACAGGTGTGCCAAATTTTAAAAATATCACAGGAAATCCTCAAGGAAACGGCGATCAGTCAGGTAAAAGAGTCAGAAACAGTAGAATAAAACCCACATTAATAACTGCTGAATAGTGAAATGAAAATATGATTGGAAAATCGTCTCTTTCTTTTTGAATCCACTCATAGATTTTATCACTTTAAAAAGCGGATAATCAATGGTCTCCTTCTCAATATTTCATTAAAATCAACTTCTCAAAGAGAAACCGTAAAATAGCATTTGAATTTAAGTCGCATTAAAAGTTTGCGTGAGCAGAGTTCGTAGCACAATGGGGCCGTTGGAAAAATTCTAATTACTTTAGTGAGTTGGTTTGGAATTTAAAAAAGTTGCGCTCTCTGTGCGGCCCGCACTCTTGATACACAAACGAATTTTTATTATTTGTAACATGATTACTTTCAAAAGGTACGGTCTGTTTAAAACAATTAGGAATAAATAAAGTTCTAGCTCTTAACTTAGGTACTATATAAAAATAAAACCTAAAATATGTTCTAACACATTACAGTTACTACTCGTATTACTAATGGACAGTTAAGATTATAAAATTCGATCAGTACAATTGAAAACTCTATCCGGAAATCTACCTATCATAAAACATCCATTTGAATGAAGTTATTGGCAATTTTTATAGGTAGCACCTTTCCGGGATCGTGGACCGATCCGATGTAACAAATAATGAACTAGAGTGAACTCCAGTAAACGCTCACAGCTCAGAAGTGTTGGCAATTTAGAACAGCCGGCGCCGCTTGTTGCCGTCGTTTTTCTTGCCGCTTTGTTCAATAAATGTGCGCCTCGAGTGCCTTTCTCACGATGTTAGGCCCATATTACACAATCATAATTGCATATTAAGACGGTTTTATAGTTTATACAGGGAGAAATTTCCCTGTCTAATGTCAAATAACAATAGCGTACACAAGCAGCCCATAACCCGTAACCGCATCGAAATGTACTTGACCTAAGAATTGATCTTTGTCTCGGCTCGGCTCAGTGGAATACATCAAACAATCAATGAAGTTAATTAACCTGATGGCCCCAAGGCCATATGCGGTGCTCTCCGCCTCTACCGTGCTCTATAGCTGGAGTGTTCCACACCATTACATGTTGTACGTAATTTAAGATGAATTACCTACAATAGAGGTTTGTATGTATGGCAAAAATAATATCCTGATTGTGTTCCTGTAATGATAGTATTAATTTATATATACACATGGTTAAGCATGGTAACTGATATTGTTATTCTTTGCATCAATTCGTTAAACATACGAGTACGTTTTTTTGTAAGATAATGTGCAGGTCTGCGACTTTAATAAGGCGCATTCATCAGTTAAGTAGCATATTATCAAAAAATAAAATGAAATCTCAATAAGTCACTCTCAGCATGTTGCAATCGTAACATAAATTGGCCTGTAAATCCATTGTATTTTAACATTTCAAATTCAAATCTCGTTAAACGCTCTCCGCACTATCCTTATCGGATTTAGTTTAAAATATCAAAGGATGTAGACGGAGTTTCTCCTGATGTTATGTGGCTCGGTTAAAGTTTGTTTTCATATTCAAGCTGTACAGATTGATCAGTATTTATTTTTATTATAAATACTTTGAAATATTAAAAGCAATTTACGTAGTACAGATACCGTTTACACGGACTCGCGTATGTTGTGTACGAGTGCGTTTATCAAAGGCGTGTCGTGGCCCATGCGAATTAAAATCCCAACAATACCTCTGGGCAGGTGTTTAAACGTGTGTTGTGTTTTATACCTATTATCCTGTAACATCCGGTGGTACCTACTTTCAGACCGTTTCATCTTACGCCCAAGCGGGTCAGCGTAATTTATTACCTATTGTGCGGATATTTCATTTATCACGGTGAATTCAATTTACAGAACAATTAATCATTCCACAATACTTACTCGCCGACAGCGGACTGGTTGTTCGGCGACTGTTGAAGCGCGGGAACCGAGAAAAAATATTT
The DNA here is from genome assembly GCA_958496195.1 of Timandra comae. Lineage (NCBI taxonomy): Eukaryota > Metazoa > Arthropoda > Insecta > Lepidoptera > Geometridae > Timandra > Timandra comae. The sequence continues at coordinate 6,944,848 of OY292362.1, forward strand.
ATACTTAAATACTTTCACAGAATATAATTTATCGTAAATCTTTATAACATATGGCTCTTCGTATTATCTTCCATGTTTAAGTAAATCTAGTACAAGTTAGTATCTATCCGAGATATTGCGCTACGAGATGTATTTGAAATTCATGAATCCTGATAACCGTTATACACGGATAAAATCAAAGTGAACATCCTTCCTTTCAGTGTTTTTATAGTCGGTTATTACTACTGAGAATAACGTTTTCAGGCTCGGGAGAATTCTCCATTGTCTTCGGGCATTTTAATATATTATTAGGTATTCCAATTTTATAAAACATTTATTGGTAATTAGCATTTCTGTCTAAAATATATTTTGAATTTATTTTCATATTGCGTGTGACGGTTTCCTGATTGAAACTAAGCTTATCTACGTGGTAAACTGACGTGGTGACACTTCATTGATAAAAATGATTAAATATAAGTATCTAAAATAAATTAAGGTTAATATTTATGGTTTTCGATCTAATGATTAAAAATTAGGCTATATGTTTAATACATATTATATATAAATAATCATTTAAGTACATAAAATACTTATTATTTACGCTTTAATACTTGCGTATGGATACTAAAAATGTGAATATAGCTTTAATTGTAGGAATAGTTCTTTTTAACTATATGAAAATATAAATGAACGGAGATATTTTCATTTAATAATCCGACTGAGTTAAATAATAAACTCAATTTATGATTATTTATAAATTAGATCAAAAACCGGAATGTATTTAACATGTATAACGTAGTCAAAGTGGTCGTTAGCATTCAGTGCGCCTTTCTGAAATTGAATTAGACGTTCGATTCGGCTTTAAGTCCGGCGGGACATTTAATGTGAACGACGCAATGTGGCATGATACGCGGTAATAACATTACCTAGGTTCACTATTACAACATTTCAATATTAAACTACCTATGTCTCGGGTTTTGATCCACCTAAATACAGATCTTGTGAGAATATTTAAAGAAAAGATGTTAATCAAACCAATAAACTATGTACATATGTACCGAATCTCTCTCTAACTGTAATTCTTAGATTTTAAATATTGTAATACCCAACAGGATCCATAATTGATACTTTAATTATATTATCACCTTTGTACAACATTATGGATTTGAATTTTATACAGATAGTGCGGCCGTTTTGGTTTGAAAAAGTAACAAATGTAACATACACATAACATAAAATTTTGCTTTTAGTGTTATCTTAGATCTAACAGCCTTTTACCTAAACCGCAGATACTCGTATTACATAATACTTTACTAAGTGTCTTGTAAGCATAATTTAAGAATTCTTTTTTCCAGCTAGTCATAAATGTTCCGCCATCTCCAGAACGAAAGGTTACACAGGTTATAAATCACAGCAGGGTCAAGTACCGAATTGTTGGCTGGTAGTATGTTCCTACCTCCGGGTAAGTATTCCACCGCTAAAGTGAACACTTCACAATTTCTGTACAATTTCTGAATAACAAAAAAACCTCTTTAGACTCAGATGTTATTCGTTTTTGTTTTTTCTACTCTAACAGCGATTAAACATTCGTCAATTAACATAACATAATCATTCACTACATCATCTCATTATAATAACTGACCACTAACTAAGTTCGAAACTTGTATCTATCAGACCGAGACAAACGTTTGTGGTTCACACAAAAATTCACCCCGCAAGGGAATCGAACCCGCAACCTTACGGATGGCAGACGGGCATGGTGTACACTCTGCCATCAATTACGTTTAAACTTAGGGTCTGACCACACTGGCTGCACTGCACTGCTACGGAGCGACACCTAGCGACACTATTCGGTATACCGTACTTGAACTGCAGTGCTGCGACAGTTAGGCGTAAATTTTTTAATAATAAAGTGAAGTGCCGCGTCATCGCCGCTTGTACCAACTGCAGCGGAACTACACCACGCGACACTGAGCGGCAGATTTGACGAGTTGGTTAACTTTGACGCACTGTGTCGCGCCGCTGCTGCAGCGTAGTGCGGTATACCTCTTACCATTTCTAAGAAAGAATACCTCACCGCCAGGTGTCGCGTCAGACCCTTAACATACCGATAACATTTTGTCTAACCGCTAAACCAATAACTATTAAATCGAGTGGTCCTAAATATCAAAGGTTTACTTTCTATGAAATATTTAATAAATTCGTAGTAAATGTAAGTTTTTAATATATTCTAAATATCAAGGTCACTTGTAAATGCTACCAACAATCTCTTTGTATCCCTGAACTTAACATATGTACTCATACGTAGACATGTTATATAGGATACCATTTTCTATGAAAAAGAAAACTATTTTCGAGTGAGCCCTTTTGACATGAAAATTTGTTCGTGGGCGCTTATAATAGAGTGTGAGTCTACTCGTATGATCAATAGTAAGATTGTATGTATTGGTGGGGTGTTTGTAACATTCTTGATGTATATTGGGAATGGAGGTCAGTATAATTTAAGTGTATCCACTTATAATTTATACCATACTCGTACTCAATCAGTTATCAGATGGATAACGTTACAATTAATCAAATTAACAAACATTAAATGAGTTACTGATTTTTATAGTTATACTTATTATAATTTGAACGTACTTCCGTAATATAATAAATCAATACGAACATTAAACCCAACTTTTTTTTAATTAAAATAGAATGTCTTTAAATAGTAATTATTAGGTTCGTTTCTTTCGTAATAAAGTTCGTTTTTAATTTATGTGCAAACTTTGGTTTGCACCAAAGACAGAGTATGTAGCAAAAAGTATACCGCTTTTGATTTATATCAAACAATTATGATTCACATTAATACGGCCTTTCATATTTTTATCTAATAATCCATACGTGCATGATACTCGAATTGGATTTGCTTTTCCGATAACAATATTCATTTTGTTAGTATGACTGTACATCAGTCTATACATTATACTCGTACTCCTACAACATGTCTGATTGTTTTTACTAGCGACATCATAAATTATCATAAGTTAATAAAACAAAAATATAGAACAACATTTATTAAAGTAAAACTATCGAGCTCATCTACATTTATTTTATTTGACAAAGCCATTGGAACACAAACGACGTCAGGAGTGGCTGGCAGCGTCAACCAGAAGTGTCGTTAAGTGCTGGGACCCGCCGCCTCTCACAATTACCGCTAGGAGCCTGTAATGACCCAGAGAGACCCTTATTAAAACTTGCCTCGCCTCACTCCAACTAACTAAAGTTCAAAGTAACGATGCATATTAATTCTAACGTCGATAATGTAATTTGTGTTCAAAAGTGTTATATGTATTACAAGAAACTGTCATTACGTTATTTTGACATTTACAATGTTATTCGATTCCACAATTATTGCGCTACATGTAGTTCATGCAGCTATCACCAATTTCATATTTAATTTTTAAAACATTAAAAAGAGGAATTTCTTTATCTAGAGTTTTTGTAGATTTACCAAGTAGTAAGTAGATATTAGATTTAGTACGACTTCGCTCATTCTAATTATAAAAGTAAAATGTATGTTTTGCCTTAAAGATGTTTCAATGCTTTATTACTGGACTATGCAAATTTGGATGAAATTTAGCTTTGGTACACAGATACTTATTAATAACAGGCTTAACATATAGATCGCACGTTTTAGCCCAGGGAAATGTTGGGTCCTCTGAGATTATCTAAGACACCCATTGACAAGGAAATACGTCCTGTATTCACTTGATATGTGGATTGTAGGATATATATTATATTTCTTTGTTGCTTTAATCTTCAAAAGTCTGACGGTTGGCTTGACTTAAATACTTAACAAGAGTAAATATCATAACAAGAACCAAGGCCCTAACTGAAGTTTTCAAGTTGCAGAAAACTGCTCGCTTATCATAAATACAAAGGTAAATGCGCAGGCGAATGCATCTGATGCCGCATTCGCAGTAGTCACATCATCATCGTAGTCATTTCACGTAGATTTTCTTTGAAAAAGAGATACTTCCCCAGTTGAGCAAGCCCATCTTCGTATTGTCAGGCTCGCCACTAATATCATCTTATGAGGCCATTTTTTCAATTCGAACTTTAAAGCGCTTAAACGAATAAGTGTATTAAAATAAGCTAAATAATACAAATAGCAATAGTAATTCATTACTTATATGTGTTCAAACAAATAGTCAGCATTTGATATTTTATTGGATAGAGAATCCTTTCGTTCATTTCGCAGTTCGATACTAACAACATTTTATGTAGCGAATGATAAAATAAAAACACTTCTTAGGCATATAAATTGTGAACGTCACATAAAAAGTAAATGGATGATGCAGCACAGTTTTATTGGTGTCATCGAGTTGTGCGGTCGTAAGCGGTGTGTTTTATTGCATGCAGTGTCGCACTTAATATTAATATAGATTCCTACTTACGGTAGCTAGGTGTTGTGTTACTGGTTACTGGCAATCTTTGAATCAACTTCAATCAAAACAATTTAAAATACGAGTAATCCTAAAAAGTTCGTGTCTTTGTTTTATAAGTAATCATTTTCCTACATAATCAGAAAAAAAACCCAATGTACGTTACGATATCTTATAATTACTTTCTACTCGCAATAATTAAACTAAAAATTAAATTAGGTATAAACCAAAGTTTCATAATATGAAATGGTATGTAAGAGGGAGATGTGATACCTCAAATTATAACAATAAATAATTAAATAAAAACAATAAGTAAGTAGGTACGAGAAGTTCTTTGAAATTGATAATGTTCATAGCGTAAGTTATAAGTTAATAAAAGTATAAATATAATAATGTTCCCCTTCAATACTAACAACACTTATAAACTTTTCCAAATAAACAAGTGACTCTTAATTAAAGTGGTGAAAGACCTTGCAGGATGAGAATAATTTTTGCCAGCAGATTCAATTTGCCATCCGTGCCTTCAACTACTTAATTCGATAAAGTCGATCCCCGGTACCGACTTCTTTCAAAGTAATCGAATCTTTCAATAAATGTATTTGTTATGTAATCAATTTGAAGATACACAGCAGTGGCTATTTGTATTGGGTTGTGTATGAATAACAAATTTATTAACCGACAATATCTCGGCCAGCCAAACTGTGTCCGCATCTGTCCATCGCTGATTAATCGATCCGAAAATTGAATTGCCGTGATAAATGAAATATCAACACGATATAGAACAAATAGCTACGGTTAACGTCCTTCAATCAAGGACTACCCTCGCCACTGTTTGATTACAGATAACTTAAAAAGGAAACAAACGACAAGCAGTCGCGAGTCGCGAGTTTACAATATTATAACAAAATGAAAAACCAACAATCAAAGAGGAAAATTATTTAAAAATATACATAACATTTTTATGACAGATGTTTTGAAGAATACTTAGACTATCGTTAGTTATAACATTTGTTTTATATCACTTTTAAGCCTCGCGTTTCCATCTGCGTTGATTTAATTAAAGTCTAATAAATGACTCTATCTCTATGATGGAATCTCCATTGAAATCATTAGCGTAGTTTAAAAGATCTAAGCGTACAGGTAACGAAAAGCGACTTTGTTATAGTCTAAGTATGTAGATATACTATACTGAGTTATACTAATAACTCTTTTTATGATAAATAATTGGTATCCATTTTAATTTTCTTTGGCTAATATTTTAAATTTTTATGCCGCAGTAATGTAAGTATATTAAAAAGTTGTTTGTAAGCGACGCTCGGTTCTTTTGCTAAATGCGCAACCTTACGAAGCGAGAATGAAAAAGCTGAATATAAAATAATATTCACCGGTCTCTGTTTATAGGGGAAAATTAATTTTTGAAATCTTGTGTTTACTCTACATTCTATCCGATGAAGTTGGGTTCTGTGAGGCTGGCGTTGTATGTTCTGTCTTTATTTTTAAATTGCAAAGTTTTTGCTGGCGAATTATTACAATGAGGGTCGTTTGTTCGAAGTGAGAGTCGTATTTTAGTAATGAATGGGCCGTGCATTAAAGCCGTGACATTTAAGTGAGTTCGCTGTGGGGTCGGGAGTGCCCCTCCATCGCTGCCATCGGTCTACAGCCGGACGCTTTGATTATAACATAATTGAGTACTTCCGCTTATGTAAGAAGGCTCCATTAAATCACGGGCGTCAGGAAAGCCACCTACTCTAATATATATTTGCGCCATTGTTTTAATGTAGCAAAAGTTTTTGGTTTAAGTTTATAAACCGAAAAGTTTCTTGGTTATTAGTTGGTGTGTTTGTATATTTGTTTATTTAACCCCATTACTCATAATTTTGTGCAGTCAGCTTACCTTTTCGTACATAAATATTCGTATGAATCCTGTTTATTATTGAAGGAGAATTTCTTTTTACAAACGTGTTTGTTGTAGGTGGTTATATAAAAAATTTGAGGTCACAAATTCGTACCAGAAAGTTAATGTCCTCTGTGATCTTTCATATTTTATATAAGTACTTTGATATGTATGATGATTTAATTATTATAACTTTATATGGTATGTAATACTTAGTTATAATTATAAAACACTTATAAGATGTAAAACCATAACATGCGTTTGGTAGTATTGCGTTGCAGATTTAATAATGGGTGTGGCTAATATGTGCATTTCTTTATTGATAGTTTTGCTCTACTCTCTGCTTCTTAATTTTCACTGTAACTCTTAAAATAACCGAGAGTATATGGTAGATATGTTACGAGTAAACTTAAAATTAAAATAAAATAAATATTAAAGAAACTCCTTCATTGAAACTCGCCAATTTCGACAAACAAACGAAGCTTTATTTAATGAAATTTTGAATTAAAAATAATTTAATGTAGATAGTTTATACGCGAAACTTTTCCTCATTTTATATTTTAGAGAGGAAATGAAAAAGTTTAGGAAGTTACAACGCCCGCTCGGAGCCATATCCGTTCTCAAATTCTTTGACTCACGCCGGATCATATTTTTGCTAAATTTGTGGCAATGAATCTTTTCAAAGTTTAGATTGTACACATTCGTTACCTTCTGCCATTCGTCAACGTTGAGACTTTCATTCCATCTAACTTTGTGGTTCAAAGAGTTAAGCTTTTAAGTGGTTATTTCCCGAATTGAATTCTCCGATATATCTAACTACTCAAATACATATACGTTATTCGATTCAATTTCGGAATGAATAGGTAATTGAACTTTCTTAACTTTATAATTGGAATACTTTAATGATCACATAACGTAGACACGTGGTACCAATGTGTAGGTATGAACTTATCAAAATAATACTTCGGGTTTAGTTCCTGAAGGTACAATAATAGGTAGAGTCAACCTTCATATTATTCTATGTAACTGTGTACGTTATATCGTTGATTTTTTTTGCACAATTATTAGATGGTTAGATAAAATTAATTATTTAATCATAAATAAATATAAGAGACAATCTGTGATAATCTTACACACCTATACAATAAACTGGATTAGTATTTAGAAGAGACAAAATGTTAAATACGCTTACATATAAAATCAAATAATAAAAACAAATTACAAAAGAATTTATTTAGCTTCACACATGTCAGAGGAACTGTTTCAGCAAAAACGGTCTTGACAAAAGGACGCGTTATTAGTTTGTAACGAGATATTTTCTGTGATAAAAAGACGTTATCAAAATGTCTTAGCTGGTAATAATTTGGCACTGAGAAGTTTTTCTTTAGACGAAAGAGATATTTTATTGTAGTAATTATACAATGTCTGGGTATTTTGGCGAGGATTAATACTTTCGTGATTAAGCTAATAATCGTCATCATTAAATAGGCACTCAAGAAGATGAGCTTAATGTTGTACAACTTTGCGAAAGTTAAATTCGCTCTACAATCATGATTTACATTTCTTTAAAGAGGTACCTATTAAAACTTTTTTCAGATTGCAACTCCTTTAACACTTTCAATTCTAAGTGCAATAAATCAGAGCTAACCGCGGCAGCTTTCACGTTATGACTTCCTCGTAAAATTTACATTTAAAAGTTAATTTTCTCGTTCCCCGGCTTAGGGCAATTGTTAATCTTGGATTCGCTCGTGTTGCCCCCGCTGTAAAAATTATGAACAATGTTCTAAGTTTGCTTTTGCTCTACTTGCTTCCAAGTTGGGTTCACTATGCGCTTTATGGCTCGCTATCTCATTACTTTAATAAAGGAACAGTTTTATATTGTGTACCTAGTGTAGTCGCTTACATACATACCTACAACTTACCGATATTATTATTTTAATTATCTTGTACAATTCAAGAGAATGACTAGATTTTAGGTGCTCACGATATTCATGAAGTAGTTACCTAAGTACTCTACTACCAGGTGTAGTAAGATTAATTTAAATAAGTATTTAAAATGTAACAATGAAATGTAAGTATATAAAACATTTAGTTTTTAAAAATACACTAATTAACAGATTTCCGTCCGCTTCCGACTGCTAATTAAGTTAGCGGCAATTTTTCAGGGATGTCAAATATTCAGCAGTAGACACTCACGAACACGAAAAATTGTGTGACCAAACTACATAAACACGCAGAATCTAGGTCGTTAGCCGAGAAATCCGGTTACACAAAAGACTTAGTCGAGTGCAGAGTATTTCGTAGTCCGCAAACGAATTGCAAATGCGGCTGAGCGCGAGTTTGCACACTCGCTCGCCAAAATAAGGAGGCGAGGCGCGTCCGTGTCGCCCGTGCCCGCTGCCCGTGCGGCGCGGGGCGCCCGCCTCCTATGCCGATAGAATGACAACCATACGACCAATAAACACTATATTTGAGGAGCTCGAAACCTCGCCGACTGTAATTGCCTTTAGCTGCGTATCGGACTTACCCCCAAGGCGGTGGATGTTTTGTCATGACGTCGTTTACTCAGTTATGAGTTCATGTTCCTCTGGTTATTAGGGACTGCTGTTTTATATTTCATGTGAGTAGGTAGGCATTTTGTTCAAGGGCTCTTTGTACACAAGGTTGTCGCATTTATTATAATATGTAGATAGGCATTAGGTAGGTATATTCTATGACCAGTATTATTTATTAATTATTGACAGTTAGTCATGGTATACGAGTAGTATGAAAAGGATATTATTGAAGAATATCTTTGTCTTCGAGTGGTGAAAAATAGGTTGATGAAGAAAAAAGGTACAAGTACCCAGATGAATTAGGATAAAATTGATAATTACCCGACGTTTGCATAAATAAAAGGGTAGAATAGATAATAAAATCATATTAAATAGCTGTACCAGATTACATAACCAGTCAAATATGAAATTGTTGGCGATAAATGCGAGTTAAAATCGTATTATCCCCGTTGCCAATTTGAGCGCTTTCACGGATGTGTTGTGTTGTGTAAAATTCTATAGAGTTGCACTCGCATGTTGTACGTTCGGTATAAATGAAGTATATCCAGCTTAGTGGTACAGAATAAAAGCGTTTAACCACACAACTGAGCTGAATTCCCATGTAAAACATTTGCAATAAACATTCCGAAGGCGTTACTATATCTAGTCAAGTGTAGTTGCTATAAAACTAAGCAAGTAAATAAGAAAATAAACTATAATATGTTAAGTAGACGTTAAAAGGATAATTTTAATTAAATTTTCATTTCCGTGACTATAAGTACATGATAGATATGAGTTGTTTGCGATATTGTGGGTTCTAAGTGGTATTAGTCGATTTGATAGCTTTTAGTTCATACTTGAAAGCTCAATAGGTAGGTAGATATGATTAATTAATATCATAATGAATGAATTAATGATGCAAAGCTAATTTCTGAATTTTGAAATGTATAAATCGTGGTAGTATAATCAATTATAAAATAAATAAGATCAAAGAATTATAGTCGAATGTATAGAAAAAATAAAATATATTAAATGAAGTAAGAATAAAGTATCAGCCTGTGAAATCCCGGTGAAGGCCCAAGGATTCCTACGCACTGATGATATTAGTAGAAACTGGGAATAGCCCTTATTATAGGTACTACTCCTTGTCCATTGCAAGTTGATAATTCTAATACCAAGCTATGTTTGGAAGAAGTAAACTGCTTGCTGAATGCTTAAATAGTTACCAAATAAGCCTGTACACACTTCAGATTAAATGTATGTTGACTGTAATGATAATAACTTGTACGTACAGTTCCACAATGTAGCTTATAATTGCGAACATAATCTCGCTAGGCGCTCTAAAAATAGAGTTGAATGTAAAAGTGCCACATTATGAAGTTACACAATGTTTGAGTTCTACACAGGTCAAAACAAGTTAGTTACTGTAACATAATAGAGACAATAGCTTTTAATGAAATGGTTGTACTAATTTAGTTTTAATTAGAACCTTTTTATAATTCGTGTCGGATCTTTTTTTATTTAATCGATATATTTTAAAAAACTTCTATTGCTTGTGGTTGGTAGTTTAGTGCTACTTACACCTACATACTAAGCTCCAGGTTGATTCCTGAGACGAAATTTTTGTTAATTTCCTAACTTTACTCTCTCTTGAGAATACCAACACGCATCAGGTAAGCGTGGTGAAAATGACTATACTTTGTCACTATGCTACTACGAGTATAAGTAAAGAAGAGAACTTTTCCCCTGTAGCTTTTAAGTAACTTTAAAAAGCATTGGTTATTTAACTTACATATTTACTATAAGATATGAATTCGAGATTCAAACAAAACATACGCTTTGTACAATGTAATATTGTAATCAATAAAACCCTTGAAAGCTACACTCAAAAGTTTGAAATCCATGATCCGGTGTGGATGTGAGGTTTTGTTTCATTATTAATATTGGTCTCAATTAGAGCAGGCGAGCGGCGTGCGGCGTGCGTCGGCGGCGTGGCGGCGCGAGCGGTTGTCACCATAACCGGCGCCGAGTTAACCGCCTCTCCGAGAGTAATTACACTGAACTTCATTTAACTTCCTCAGCTCAGTCCAAATACCAGTACCACTAAGCACTGTACTTACTTTACTTAGCCCGTAACAAAACGATGCAATTTTAAGTAACGGTCCAGCGGGATAAGTCGAAAGCTTTATATATGTATACATAGCTTAATGTACTTACAGAGAAATAAACTTTTCCGCCCCTGAATTGGTTGGCGTTGTGAAATAGTTCCGTCGGATAGAAAGCTGATTGTTGCCTTTATGTTATTTTACATCCAGAGCCGTATATCTCAGCTAACAGCCACTAACTTCGACAAATGGAGAGTTCTACTGTGTGTGATGTGAATTGATATACCATCAAACTATTGAGCACATATTTGTTTCGCCGTAAAGCTGTCTAAATGAAATCGATAAAGAAGAAAAGATTGAAACAGTCAACCAAAGTCAAATAACTGGGTAAATACTACGGTATTATTTTGTTAGGCGTTTGTTTGCCAAGTTTCTAATGAGTAAGTAAATAATATTACATACTTAACGACTTATAAAAATAAGCAACTTGTTCTCTAAATAAATAATCGTAGAAAATGAATATACAGTTGCCTTTCTTAATATTTTACGCAAAATTGTGTCAAATTATACGTATTCATTGTTATGAAAGTGGTACGAGTTAGTAAGGTTGGATATCTGGGCGGTACGGTCTTGTATTATAAATAGTGGTATGATAAGATAATCTAGTAATACCCATACGTTGTAAGACTGACAAGTTACCATTTTTCAGTAACATTTCAGGGAACCTTTTACTGGGGTTAACCCTAAAACATATTGTATATTGCGATGTAACAGGGACGTAAGTATTTTAGCTTTTGTTAGCGTTTCCGTTAAATGTCAGAATAAATTGCAAGATCAAATATTGACAGTGTCCTTTGCGTTTAAGGATAGTTCAAGGGACAGCGTATTGTAAATGACACCGACCTTGTGTGTCGAACGAATAGCGATGTAAACTATTTCTGGGTGGCCTTGTTTGTATGCATTCATCATTTATTTATAAAGGTTGTGTCTGGCATTATTTTTATATAAAATATATCTCAAATATATAAAAATGTAGATTTGACCACGGTTTTATCCGAATTTTCAATAATCTGAGATTTTGGAATATAAATTATAGATCTACGCTCTTGCAAGATATAGTAAACTACCCCACTGAATGCTAGTAGATAGTATTTGCACAAGAAAAATCAAAAATTTTAAAAGTTCCTAAAATTCTCGTACCAGTTTACCGTCAATCATTAAAATATTACCGATAAAACTGAGCGTAAACTAGTTGTTTTATTGCAAAGTTGATGAAATATTATGGAGTGTTTACAAGGCGTTCACGTCTGTTTTCATATTTTCAATATTTTATAATATAAGATGGCGTGTAAAGCTGTTTACACTTGAGGTCAGCCTGTATCGACGATATGCCTGTTATAAGGCCACGCCTCTTCCTTCCAGGTAAATATACCGGTTTACAAGATACCCTACTTATTTTGCTTAAATTGAGGTAAACATAGAAGCTTTAGGCGCCTCCCTAATAGTTTTATACGTTAGATGGGCTTATTTTGTTGAAATAAGATGTCGTATGAATATATTTACTTTTATTTAATGTCTAATAGGAGAATTCTAAATTCTACTTAATGTTAAAAGCCTGCTACGAAAGTCAATACTCAAATCAATATCTAAAGCGTTCAAACGTTGGCATAAGTAATATTGAAGTTGCGTCCAATAAAATATGTAGAGTGCTTCTAGTCTGCCGGTTCATTAAGATTTGTAATTTCCACTTCAGGAAATTACACACGAGCTGAACCCATCCATGTAGCGAGTGCGAGCGTCAAATGCAACTGAAGGGAACTTCATAACATACAATAATTATAACTACGCCAGCGCGCATTCTATATACTTACTTTTAGTTCGTATTGATATTATGTTCTATATTTAGTTAAATTATTACCAACTTAGAGTGTATTTATTACAATTTAACATAATAAGCTACTTAAGTATGCACAGCATACGTGATGTGTGTTTTATATGCGGCAATACGTACACAAAGAAGGAAGTCACGTCCTCTCCTTCAAAAATGCAGCCTTGAAAAATAATGATTGAGTTGCTTCTACAAGTCCTGCAATCTCTTTATTTACTAGGTTCAGTTTATAATCAAATCCTAAAGCATTCATAAAAAAAACTATAAATGTCATGTCTCTGGTTTGTTAATTAACTTTCATAATGTTATAGCCGGTTTGTTTTAGTATTAATTTGTTGTTCCTACGGAAACAGTTGTTATTCATTTAGAACATAAACATTGTCATGGGACTACAATTACTAATATTGTACGGGGGGCACGCGAGCGTGTTTCGGTGAGGCCCCTCGCACCTGGTCTCCGCGTGCGTTAGCCGTACATTCAACAGGTAATAAAGGCATAAATTAATGGCATATGATGACAGGTAGCTCATTATCGCTCTCTAGCCAAATCCCGAAAACTGCCCGCCATGTACAAAAGGTCTTCTCGCCTAATTTATTAGAGAAATATCCATGACAACGACCGCCTTCAGATAATTAGCCACGCGGACCCAAATTCATTATATCTATCTCCTCGTATTAATATGTCTCTTTTGTTTAGAAAATTAATAATTCGTTATTTACTTGATGATGCTATCAGTACGCCTTTATTTTGATTTGATTTTTAATAAGATACTACTACTATACTTAGGCTACCCTAAAGCAAGTCGATGAATTTCAAATACCTTTGATTCAAATATTATAATCATAATTATGTGTCGTATTCCTAATTCCCAATACAGGATTAACAGTTATTGATAATTAATTAACGGATAATTAACTCGCTATTTAATTATTTAAATTATAGCGCTTGGTATATTGAAGTGACTCAATATCAAAACCACTATCTGTGACATAATAATCTTGTTTAATTTGATCTAATCCAACCACAGGATTTACTGTATTTGTTGTACGTAGCGCGGAACAGTCTTGATCAACCGAGTTATTGGGTATTCCATACTAAATCAGAGGATTGAATATATTTGTATGCGAATGACAATACACTGATATATTATGTATAGCGTTGTTATGTGGATAGGTAGTTACGGTGCCCTCGACCGCTTGTTGACACGATAAATGAAAATTTCCTGTTATTTTAAGGTTGTTGGTTACACTGCATGACATCACTGAGCGTGAATTGGATGGTTTTCCTTAACAAGGATCATTGTTTTGTCTTGAGAACGAATTGCAAAACAAACAATGGTCTATTATTTCAGAAAAGAACATCACATGATTTTTATCTTTGTTTTAATATTATTATAAGCAAAACGTCAGTAATTAATTAAGTCTCCTAATAAAGCTTAATTACTGCGACAACTTTTACTTTGTCTTCGTATTCGACAAGTGACTGTTATTTATCTTTGGTTGTTTACCTGCTTATGAGATTTTATGGCTAAGTGCAATGTTATGTTATTTGTCCTATTTTATTACAAGCAAATACAATTCTGACGTACTTTCCTAAATATGTATTTTTTTTAAGTGTTAAATAAATATGAATTACTCTATTAAATAAAAGATAAGGAATCATGAAACCAAACAAGTAGCATCTCAAATGTACATTTATTAAGCTGCATTTATTATTACATAATATAAAAGATATATGGGTATAAATAATTAGGCAAATGAAAATCATTGTACATTAATTTAGGTTTTAAACGTAAATCTCGACTTGGTAGTTGAGTCCGGACCCTCGGTCGCTCTTCAGTCTGATGTTGGCATACGAGAAGCCGACTCCTCCAGCTGTGATGCTGGCGATAGCATCAGTGTGGTCCAGGTCCCGTGCTATGATACCCTGGTGAAACAAAAATATATCATTAGGATAATAACCTTATAAGTTCTGATAGTCATAGATTGTTATGTTCTTAATTCCAAACGTAAATAAGAATAATAACATAAGAAAAATATGTTTGTTAAAAAATTGCCATAGTTTGAAAATATTTTTACTCAATTAAGTACATTAAACTTTATGTTCAGTTCAATAACCAACATTAATAATCTAGAAGTCAACTATTTATAAGTGCCTTTAAAATGTCAGAGCTATTGACTCATTCGTAACGTGTTCTCTGGATTTCCCCCGATAATATTGTAGATACGACGGATATAATCACTTGAAAGAGTACACACAGGTCACTCTGTTAATTAAGCGCTAGGAAAACAGTCAATGGTTTTTAAATATTACTTTCAATTTGGAAAGGTTAAACTTGTACATATAACGGTACGGTTATATCTATAAAGGAGTTTGTTAAAGAGTTTATTATACCGTTTAGGTATTACCTTAATCATTTAGGTTTTATAATATTCATCGAATTTACAGATTGTATCATAATGTATTCAAATATGTATTCTCACGATTAAAACAGGCTGTGGGAGTCAACTTCACAATGTAGAATTATATACATATTTTTAAATTTAACCTACAGCACATTATTTAAAGGTAAAACCTATAGGAATCGAGGTATTTGCGATAATTGTCTAATTTTCCTGGTGTATTATGTGGACAGTATTTTCAATTGCTGCCTAGTCATATACGTACTTACACATAACAAAAAGGAAAACCTTATTTAAATGCAAAGTTGAATCCACATTGTTACGGGTAAAATATAAACCATGAAAGAAATATACAAATTAAAGAACTGCTTGTTTTAAGATATTAGATATACTCGTAATATGTTCACAGGATTGAATTACCAAAACAAAACAATGAACGTCATAATTGTACACGTAAAGTACATACTCGTTACATAATTTCGCTTTTTGATTGCGTCAGTTATTATTATGTTTGTAATATAATTCGACGTGTTCCGATTCAAACCAGTTAAAATCCTCTTCAAGGCTCTATTTATAAATACGAACAAAGGGTTTGGGGATTTTATATTTATTTCTACTTTATCAGATTTCCATTAAACCTTTACTTGCCCATTCCATTGTACATATAATATAAGTACATTATATACGACTGTACTCAGTCCACGTTCGTATTATATTCTCGTACATATCTCTTATTTCGTTTCGTTTTAAGTATGAACCGATTGTCATTTGATGTTGCTGCTATTCAATTGCTGGTAAACGACTGAATGAATGACCTTTTAACTCCCAACCTTACGCTACAATGTAAGTGTACTATATTGACCCGTTTAGGCTTTGAAAGGTAGCAATTTTATTGATATATCGTTAAAATTGAAATAAAGAATCAGACTTCTGGCAAATATTGCTTAAAATTTTGATTGCAAGTTGTATTAAGTACAAAAATGGTATGGTTATCAAGGTACTGTTACACTTATTAGAACTCATTTTCAGCTAAAGTGTAAAATGAAAACGGAGAAACACACAAAGGCAGACAGCTACTTTGTGTGATACTTATTTACTAACTGGAGATGTTGTTCGATTAAATTATTTATGTAAGTATCAATCGTTGTTTATTGGTTTTTGTTAGCACAATTTTTATGTAAATAAATATTGGATTAATCACGGAAACATTGGCCCTGCACTAAGTTGGGGCAGGTCGCTAGTAAAATATAAATATCTTGATTTACAAAACCTAAACGAGCGTCAAGATATTGTTAATGATGCTCAAAATAATTCTATTTTTAATGACACACAATTGTCTAAATCATTAGTTCTTACGTCAGAATTAACCACAAATAGCGATAACTTAATGGGTCTTCAAATACTAATGTTAATTTAATAGAGATTTCATTATTATTAAATGTCTAGTTTTATATAAACTATCTTTAAATGATTACCTAGTTTACTGTGATAAAGTTTGTATCGGTACTTCATTGTTACGTACCTATTTCTTGTTTTCCTCGTAATTATAAGTTCAAGTAACTCAACGTTATCAATAATGTTTGTACACTCCAGATTTTACAGTAACATTCCACATTATCAACCGTCTAAATAAATTATGATAAACAACTTGAAAGCAAAAAAGTAACATAAATATTTGATATAAACTTATTTGTATTTCAATATTTTATGTAGAGTCCTTGTAGAATAAAAAATCTACAACAAGCATTTACATAATATATACAATCAAACATAAAATTTGATAATAAAACATTAGTTTATAAGTTTTTGTAATAAAATATATGAGTTATATTATTTGAATGATAAGGATTCATTAAATTTAAAATATTGTTTCTAATATACATTTATGGAGTAAAGTTGATGAGCTATGCTTTTATTTGAATTTATTGCTTGATAAGTATACGAGTATATACTAATTTACTTATGAAGTAAATTGTGTATTTGTGCACTGGGTTTGTAACCGCTACCACATAGTATTAGTTGTCTAGCATTTCCTCGTTTATCGCTATAACTCGTACCAAAATCCGTCTGCACGGTTAGAAAAATATATAATAATACCAGAACAGACGATGGAAGGTTATTTGCTTTCTACACTTCATAGGAGTTCAAAATCTTTGTTAGATAAACTATAATAAATATGATTAAAATGGACAT
This sequence comes from Timandra comae, assembly GCA_958496195.1. Taxonomy (NCBI): domain Eukaryota; kingdom Metazoa; phylum Arthropoda; class Insecta; order Lepidoptera; family Geometridae; genus Timandra; species Timandra comae. Next base: position 6,962,273 of record OY292362.1, read on the forward strand.
AGCTTACTTTAATGATTTGTTGACCAGGGTCCGAGTAGAACACTTCCTTGACTCTCTTCTTGAGTGGAATCGCATTGTATTCCGCTTTCTGTTGCCATAACAATCTGTTGTTGAAGCTAGTTCCAACTATAAGGTCTTTGCAGTAACTGACACAAAACAATGTGAGGAGAGCAAAAATAAATAGCGAAGTCTTCATTTTGATGTTAATATTCCGTGTTATGTGACTTGGTCAATGGACTCGTATCGACTGAGTGGTCACTATAACGAGTTCTACGCGTGTTGATGATTCAATACCAGTTTACCTCTACTTACGTAGGTAATCGGGGGAAAATAGGTTACTACTACATGTATGCGTCAAGGAGATGCTTATATATGTACGTCTGTCTAGTTTGTAAGTAGTTCACTTACGAGTTTTGCTTATCTAAATCGACGTTTAATATTTTTAAACATTTGTTTGTGATCGTAATCTTTGGAAATAGTGTACTGATTGCAACAGTTTCTTTTTTAAGTTATACTGTCCGTTATTAATAGCTATAGATGACACAGTTTATTCCTATTTTCGTCTGGGGTAAAATAGATACTCGGCAAAATATATTTGGTAAAAAGTAACAATCGCTTAAGTTAAAACATTTTATATGCCATATTCCAATAAACAAGTGTTGTTATCAATTTCAAGAATATTAAAATTTATCATTTCTTCTTAAATTCCTATTTGGCTGGCGATAACCTTTACACGTATTGATATACCTATATTTATGTACATAAATATTATATTCTTAACTTTGCAGTAATATTGTCTTAATAATAAAAAACTTCTATGTAAGTATCTGAGTAACTTATGCGGTGTTTTAATATTGATAACAAGATTTTATTATCAGTATCCTATTAATTTGATCATATAACGTCATCATGCTCTGTCTGAATTTTGTTTATTAATAATAACAGTAATAATATATGCCGTTATTACCGGTTTTTTTTGTAATTTCTTTAAGTAGTTCCGTAAATAGTATTTAGAAAAAGAAACTGTAAATAACTATCGATAACTGAGTCAGTTCGTACGAACACTTTGTTATTATAAATAGTATTTCTATTTTGGTAACAAATTGAGTATCTTTACAATTTTCCAAGTTTCTTTGTTGTTGATACTCCCACTACATTAGTGTCTGTTGTGTCCAAACGTGGACGCCTACATAACAGCTTTCAATATTATATTCATTGTAGTAGTAAATTGGTCACTCTTTGCCAAAGTACAATGCCATTTATACGAAGTAATATTCTATTTAAAGAAACCATTTCCACCAAATTATTAAAGAAATAATATTAAACGAGTAGTTTAAGTTTAATTTATTTTTCCTAATTACTATCGAAGCTTTATTCGATTTCAAAACTTTTAGGGATTTCTTGACTTTCCTTTTATTTGAAGTAGATAAAGTTCACAGGTAGGTTCTTCAATTCAATCAAGTTATTGTTTAGATAAGATAACTTTTATTGAAGGAAAATCAAATGGTTGTGGAAAATTTTAATTAAGTTCTATTAATGTAATATCGTTAGTTAACTTTGCTAAAGTAGAGTAGTTACACCGCTTGATGGTAAAAATATGTAGAAAATAAACAAATAATCGTAACTTAGCGAGTGTATATTTCTATACTACATGTATAAAACAATCAATGGGTATTGACGGAATCATTTTGTTACCAAACAAAACGTTCCAATAATAAAATGCTCGCAAACCACTTTCAAAAGCTATTTCTTTTCTTCCCCCCTTTTTACTTTAGGCAATAAAAAGCGCGTATGATCCATTTAATGCTCTTAATAAAAAGCGAATACGAAAAACCATGTATCTTATCTGTTTGGAAATTTTGTGAAACACCCGGTGGCAGTTCTGAGCATAATTTATTTCCTGCAAAGAAGCAAAGTAGGTATGGCTCACAAGCCAAGAGCGTTTGTACACATTAACGCGGCGCACCTCATGAAAAATCGCTTAGCACAGGCGTCAGGGAAAGAGTTACGTAATGTAGTACACTGCTCGCGGTTCAACACAACTTCTCTAAATTATATGTATTAACAAGACATATCTGGGTTATTATTTACCATTAACGTAGTCTTATGGTTTATACAAATATATTATATTATTATATATTATATTATATGTATAATATGTATGATTGTCGTTTAGTTTTCTACTGGTATTAATAAAATAAAAACCATTGGTTATTCACGCTACACCATCGCATTTGTCGTATTAAATCATAAATCAAACATAATACTTAACACTTAATTGTTTGTCGAGTAATGAAGTCACGTCATTTTGATGTAAGTACATACATATATGTATGTATATACTCGCAATATTATGAACAAGTTTATCCGCAACCTCAATTATTAATGAGTAGGTAGCAATTTCTTATTTCTTTGTTTGCAATTAGCAAATTTGCGTATATTAATAACTGAATCCTATGTAACATAAGATCGAGATAGTATTATGTACATCATATCAATTCTAGCCCATTGTTTTAACATAAACCCAAATTTGTATCAACATGTTTCACAGGTAGTAAGTATTGCACATTCTTACTACGATAGAAGGATCCTTTAAGATTTTCTGAAATTCCCTAGGGATCAACATCGGGTGTAGCCAAGGCGACGGGTCAGCCAATATTATAGGATCAGCAGCTCTCCATGAAGTGTGATAACGAATTTACGGACCTGTGATTTTGTGTAGCGTTGCGGGCTTTTACCACGAAACACAGTCTTTACGCAGCCCCCGATATCGCCCAAGTGGCATGACTACAGTCAATGTTTAGTCTACCGTGACACTTTTTAAAATCTAATCTTAAACAAACTTGAGATTGGAGATTGACAATGTAAATTGTATTCTTCTTTGCGTGTCGACACATATTATTGAAGACCAAATTGTATTACTACTTATATTTATTTCGTTTTAGGCGAAGTTACGAAGGGGTCATTACCAGACTCTGATATCTGACACAAAACTGGATCTCAATCCCTAAAGATTGAATAAAGGCGCTATTAGTTATTATATTAGATTCTACAAATTATTTTGAAAGCTCGTTGAAATTATTTAAAGGGTTCTCAGGAATATCCGATAATTATTATGGTTGAAAAATTAAATCATCAGAACCTGTTCGTTAATTATCATAATCAGGGTTTACACCGCGTCGGGTTTGAGTTATAAGAGATCGACGTAGAACATTATTTTATTTTTGGGTTAATAAAAGATCTAATAATTTATTATTATAGTATAAGTTATTATTAAATATCAGATTATTTTACATGAATACTGAAACGTTGTATAACGTAATTAACAACAGAGAGTTAGGTTCCATCTTTGGCACTGGCTGCGTAAATTCCAGTGCCAAGGAAACTGTAAATAGATTCAACCTGTTACGATTGCACTCCACAATTCACTCTTAAGTAATATATACATTTGTAACCCAGATTTAACCTGAATTTGCATAATGCTTTAACTTGTCACATAACAGCGCAGGAACAGTGGCTATACTGAGTTTAAATTGCATTTTGGTAGTTTCGGAATGTTGTGGCTACGTATGCGTGCCTGCATTTTGGCAACAAAATATATTCCAACAATAATTCGTCGCCTTTATTATGTATCTAATACAAATTTACAAGGATATTTAATTAAAAACAACAACAAATTGTTTTTCACACATTATGTATCTATTAGTAAGTAGTATACTTGAAAAAAAAGATTGTTTTTTTTTGTCAAATTCGCACTAATTTCTAACTATCATTCAAATAAATGGCGAAGTCGCGGGCAAAAGCTAGTACATTATAAATATCACTAAGGTTTGCGTTTGATAACTTGTGTTGAAACAGAAATATATTCAGAGCAGTGGTTCAACACGATGAGTTACACCGTTTAAGAATGATAAACAAAGTATTTTCCTCTTTTTAATGAGGTTGTAAAAGGTTTCCGGTGCCTGCGTTTATAATATTTATTTATATTATTGTTCTCGCATAACAACGGTGTACCTGTTATGTATCATTGATAGAGTTGCGTAAACAAACGCGCAAGAACAATGATACATGGAGTTTCCTTTATTACATTATGTGTCAAACCTTTTGTGAATTCAACATGTTTTTGTTCAAAAGTGCTTATATTATTTTAAGGCCAATGCAAATTAAACGCTTTTACAGCGGTTGGTCGAGCCCGGTCACGATGATATACGAGGGCATTTTCTTCGAGTTAGAGCTATTTACTCGGTAAATTTGTATAATTTTGCAAGTAAAACGATTCCCGGTTGATCCTCGACCCTCGATAGTTATAATGATTGGTGTAAATGAGAGAAACTCAATTATTTAATACTCGGTTTGTAGAACAGCGCAGCTGCCATAATTGTTTTAACTTGCTAGGAGATATATTGAAAAACTTATCACTAGGCATTTTTGTTTATTTCAACATTCATGACTTGAATGAAAATATATATAACACTATACATCACCACGTTTATTTATAGACGAAAACAACCCAATCCAGCCTTATTTATTCCCAAGTGACTGTATATAACGTTACGCAGCCATACTATATTTGCCGTGATATTCTGTTGTTGTAATATAATTGATGAGTCAATAAAATAAAGTATTGACCTTGAAAGTGATGAGGCGAGTTAGTTGCGCGAAAGCGCGAGGAGGTCAAATCTCTGTGGGGCCCGACGGGATTACCGTCAAACGAAGAAAAAGAGACGCGGGAAATAAGCCGTAATCCATGAGACGTGACCTAAATTCTTCCTTAAACATTGACGATTTGATATCCTCGTGAAAACAATTTGATATTTTCGCTTTCTTCCTTAACAATGTCTTATGGCTTTAAACTGTTCCGGTACATACTTTATGCATTATCTTATTAAAACTTTTACCACCAATCTTTGTCGGTTGCATTGAGTTAGACATCACGCCTAAATTAAATCAATACAGAAATAAAGTTCCCCAATATTTTTTGGTTGAATCGGTGATACTATTTTGGGGTACCTTATACGGTTAATGAAATTCATACATAAAACAAATAAAAAATATTGGCAACTTACTTGGTATTTTTTTGGATAATAGACATCATAATAAAGTAATTGTAATAAGTATCCATATATGGATGATATCATGACATGTTTGTACTAATTTATTTAGACTAAAATGTATTTGTTGCATTTTAACAATAGCTAAAGTTTAAAAGGATTAAATCCGAGGTGACACGGGTCCTATTGACATAATAAAGTTACTGCCAAATAAGATTTTTTATATTTTCTTCAACAAAACAAGCGGGATTAACTTAGAAGATGTAATCGTGCTAAATGTTAAAGAGCCACCGCTTACATTAACCGCTTTTGTGAAACAAATGAAAACTGCGCTCAAGGGCGTTTCTTGGAAATATTATTTTTCCAAATATAAAAATTATCTATCTGGACGTTTTCAGGCGGTTCTTTTCTCTAAAAATATTAAGATCTTACCTAAAGCTTGATATTAAATTAATCTTAAGTTAGTTTTGTTAAATTAATTTGGTTTTCAATGATCGCTATTACATTTATACATACTTATTAGATTTTCAGTTAGAGGGATTTCAAATTAATCTGTCATAGCTGAATAATGTTTCTAATATTTTTATTTCGCTGATAGTTTAAATAATTATTATTTTAATATAATATATCATTTTAATAGAAATTTGTTTGTTGAATATTTTTAGTTCTACAATTAATTAATTGCACAGTTTTCTTGATTATTTCACAGACGCTTTTCCATAGGTGATGTTTTATTTAATATGAATTGGATATTAAATTTACAGGTTTCTGAAGGAGGACGACGTTGGGGTCCAGTGAGAAAGCGTTAGCGGGATGATGTTGTGACACTTTCGACAGCCGCTGGTGGGAGGTTGGAGAGATATGAACAACTGGAGATATTTGTGAAAGACCTTTGATCGTCAGTAAGGCGAAATATCTTGACGCCCATACCTACTTCAGCTTCTTATAAATAGATATGTATACATTCTTACTAGGTTTGGACCAAAATATAGAACATGAACATAATTCATTAATAGGTACAAAAAACAGATTTCAATCGCAATAACTTCTGAATCCTTTTCGCAATTATTGGAAAAAGGTCCAGGAAGATTAGAAAGATTATAGGAGTAGAAGTGAACGGGCCGATGTAATTCGTCGACACTCCGCGCAATGTTTCAATAACCTATATCTCGGATTAAAGGGTTTTGGTTTGCGCATAATCCGTTCTTATTTCTTCGTAAATGGATATTGAAAAAATTTGATGGGGCCTTTTTATCGGAAACTCTTTTTTAGAAGTGCTCTATTTTGCCTGTTGGAATGACGTCGATTTAAGGTGAATGAACGAGCGAAATCCCTCTTACATGGAAAAGGCGGTGCTAAGAAGGTGATGAGTTTATACAGTACCATTTAGTCGACGGCGCACCTTCGAGCCGATAAATTGGCGTCAAGAATAAGCTTACTGCTCGTTTGACTTTCAGCAATCCTTTCGATTCGTTTACTCCCATTTTCAATTTTATGTACATATGGTTTCAGCCTGCCAAGACGTTCTCCACGCATAAATTGATCTTTAAGTATATAACATATCTGGGGGCACGGCAGTGCCCCCCGCCAAGTCGAGCGCGAAGCAAACACTGCCGTACCATCCTTTACAGGAACCATTTCGCCGCATTTTCAGGCCCCTATTTGACTACCTCTGGATAAGACTAGAACGCTGAAATTTTCGTCATCCAGTAATCTATACAATCACATACTTAAAATAAAATTTCAAGTCTGTAGGTCATTTAGTTCCCAAGTTAAGCGAAAGCAAAGTTTCGCATTTTAGACACTCACTCACTCACTCACTCACTCACTCACTCACTCACTCATGATCATCAAAATAGAACTAGTACTTCCCATAAACCTAGAGAGCTGAAATTTGGTACAGAGTTAGGGTTTAATGGCCACATAAAGGGAAAACTATAAAAACTAGGATAATCGAACGGGAACGGGAATTATACGGGAATGGGAACGGGAATTGTAACTCAAGAACGGCTGAACTGATTTGGCTAAAAATTGGTGGGGAGGTAGCTTAGAACCAGGAAAAGGACATAGGATACTTTTAATCCCGAAATTCCCACGGGATTGGGAACGGGAATTTAAAAATCAAGAACGGCTGAATTGATTTGGCTGAAAATTGGTGGGGAGGTAGCTTAGAACCAGGAAAAGGACATAGGATACTTTTAATCCCGAAATTCCCACGGGATTGGGAACGGGAATTTAAAAATCAAGAACGGCTGAACTGATTTGGCTGAAAATTGGTGGGGAGGTAGCTTAGAACCAGGAAAAGGACATAGGATACTTTTAATCCCGAAATTCCCACGGGATTGGGAACGGGAATTTAAAAATCAAGAACGGCTGAATTGATTTGGCTGAAAATTGGTGGGGAGGTAGCTTAGAACCAGGAGTAGCACATAGAAAACTTTTAATCCCGAAATTCCCACGGGAATGGGAACGGGAATTATAATTCTAGAACAGCTGAACTGATTTGGCTGACAATTTGTGGGGAGGTAGCTTAAAAACTATTTATGTATAGATACTTTTTATCCCGAAATTCCCACGGAAACGCGAACGGGAACTACGCGGGTGAAACCGCGGGGCGCTTAATAATATAATACTACTCCTAAAAAATAAGTGTGTCAAATAAGAAAATCTAATAAAATAAATCAATATAAACAAGTTTTAACAAAAAGAAATGAAATCCCACCAAAAACATTCTGTAAAAAACTAGCCAAGTCTCGATGGAGCTGCTTGTTTAACTCTAAAAAGTAATGAAATCTAGACAGACTCGTGCCAAGTCTAAGGTTCCTTACTGCGATTTCTTTATTATTATAGTTAATGTTGTGTGACTTGGCCGTTGAAGGGTACACATGTATGTACACAAGGGTACAAAACTAGGTGCTCCATGACGCTATTGCACCAATCTTAAAAAATCCAGAACCTATCCATTGACGATAGAAAATTTGCTTAATTATAGCCACTTGAAAAATGTTGATTCAATATCCAGTCAATTGTAGGCTTGATAAAGCTGCGTATTTTAATAATGTTATAACATTACGTGTAAACACAATTGACATGTACCCACTACTAACCTTTTAAACAATGTTCAACGGCCAAGTCACACAACATTAACTATAATAATAAAGAAATCGCAGTAAGGAACCTTAGACTTGGCACGAGTCTGTCTAGATTTCATTACTTTTTAGAGTTAAACAAGCAGCTCCATCGAGACTTGGCTAGTTTTTTACAGAATGTTTTTGGTGGGATCGGCTTTTACTTGAAATTACTTAGGTAGGTAATGAAAATTTTTAATTTTTTCCGTTGACGTAGAGTAAGAAAAAGCATTATGTATAAATTATACAAATATATAAGTATTGATATTCATGTCTACCTATTACATACTTAGGTATTATGCATTAAATTATTAATTAAAACGAACTCTGTTACGTTTGAAAAATCGCAATTGTCTAGATACTACAATACACAAAATATTTAAAATTAAGTAAACAATCTGAATGTTATGTTTTTATCGTGTAAGCTAACTGGAAGCCGTAGACGAGTTGAAACAAATAATAACATAAAGAAGCCGAGTGTCTCGAGCTCGACTCGACTCGACTATGATTCCACTCTTAGGATTTAACTATTGTTTGCTGAGAGTTGGTTTATCGATTTAGTTCCATTGAGCGGATCCAACTAACTTTACTGTTGATTGTATTCGTTATTTATAAGTTAATTTTGCAAATCCGTGTGCCATTACCGGGAGTCACTGGCTACTATGTCTAGAATTTCATTTAACGATCCCAGCTCGACAATAACCGCCCGTGGAATTTAATGGTTCGTAAAGCGGTCTCGATTAAAACTGCCGTCTATATGGATAAGGTCAGTTTAGTTAGTCGTTTTAGTATATGGAGGCAACTTTTAATGAGTTTATGAGTACTCATATACCAATGTCCGTTGGCACTGTTGCCTTTACTGTGACTTCTATGATAAAGCTATTCCCAAACGTCGAATTTAAAGTCATTATAAGTAACACATTTCCATGTCTGACGCTTTAACATTCATTGTTTTATTATTGATGTTAGACCTATATCAAATTAAATATGTTTAGCAAGTACTTAGTTTAAGTGTAGGCTAGTGGAAGGTATTTGGAAACGATTATTGATTGCACGGTAATAGCTGTACTTAGTACTATACCAATTGAAAAGAACTGGGTTCAGACGCGTAATTTAACAACTTAGTACTTATAGGTATCAATTTAGTATCATTAGAGTAAAAAGTAAGTATGTGTGCAACACGTTACATGGCGACTTGGTTATTTGGTGTATGTTTCTCGTATATATTTGAGATGTCGTGTACAAATGTTGCAGAAACAAGGTGCAGAAAGTTGGACAGCTAAAGGGACATAAATCTGAGCGTGGAGTGCGCCATCTGGCGGGCCGTGAATAGTTGTGTCGGGTACCGACCGCGTATGACATTCGATTACCCTCGAGGAACTCACCGGTGATACACGATGTGACGCTATACCCCGCCGCCGCGCCAGGAACACCGATATTTCTGCCGACTGACGAAAATTAATACAGGAAAATATATCGAAAATATTCCATTTCCGCACTACGTCACTTTTATAGTTATCATTCTTGTTGGCAATCATCATAACCATTTACGCCACTATAATTATGTTGTATTTTTTTTAGTTCCTACTTGCAAGTAAGAACCTTTTATTTGAATAAAAATCTTACTTTGTCGTCGAGATGAAAATATATAAGCTTTTGTTACTTATACAGGGTTAATAACTTCTATAAGCGAAAGGATTTTCAGTAACGGATTAGTAGGTTCAAAGATTAGCGCGTTCAAATATACTTACTTATGTACTCTCCGCTTAAGGTACCTAGTATAAATTAATATGTTAATGACTTTTAATATGAATATGTAAATTGCTATATTGTTATACATTATAATTTATGGTATGCTCCTATCCTAAAAACATTAAGTTTTATGTAAGGACAGAAACTACATTTTTTCTAACAAAGCAAACAATACCTGAAAACATTTGTTCCATTTAAGCGTTGTTAATATGCAGATGTAAAGCGAGGAACGTTAAATATAAGCTCGTGCTTAGGTAATTATTCGTATTCTCGGTGGAGTTCCGCATTGAAATTCCTAAATAATAATTAAAACTGTGAGCGAACACGCTAAAAGTAAGATTAGGTACGAGTGAGATGATTAAACAATATTGAAAAGATGAGAACGTATATATTCGTGGTGTTCGTTGCGTATAAACGAAAGCAGGTGAATTACCTGGGAGGGTACTTCTCAGGAGTTCAATACGACAGATTCCGTGAAAACGACATTGCACACGGATGTTACTCGTTCACTCCAATTCTACGGTTTCGTTTCACCGTAATAGAGACCGTGTTCTCGTTCATTGTGAATTATATTTGTGTTAGGCGCAGCGTCTATCTGCGTAAGTATATCAAGAACTTGTCGATATTGCATAAGTAGGCACCTCTCTGTTTGGAAATTGTACAAACGAAATCATTCCAACAGTGTTTGCATAAAATGTAACGGCAGATTGCGGCCGTGCCGGGAAGTACTGGCAGGCGATTCGCATTGTGCCATCTGCTCACATTTAGATCCCTTATAAAATGTTACTGCGCATTATCACACGTGGATATGGCCCCGGCCTCGCGGTTATTTCGAAATGTTACCTTTTTATGACACTAATGGAAAATACTGTTTAGCTTTACACTCATATTTATTTAACGTACTCCATCTCAACACTTGCCGCGATTTTAAGAGATTTATATCGGTGTTTTAAGTGGCTGTTATGATTTTTATAATTCAAAGTATTTTAATACTACATAGTCGGTGAGTTGATAAGTATACAAGAATGGCCAATGTAGATACTTAGAGGAAATCTAGAAATGACTAAAATGTAAAATATTGCGTTTTTTAATTATTACAATATTTACACATAAATCCTAAGTCCACCTCTCTAAAAGGGTGAAATTAATAAGGACATGCAGAAATACAAGCGAGTCTATTAAGAGACTCGCTAGTAGTACTCCAATGGGAGTCAAGTAAATATTTTTGTAAATATATGTAAACAAATAAAATTGGGGATTGGTACCTAACAGCCATGCGTACTTACATGACCTTATAAATCATATTGAGTGACGTTAAATTGACATATCGAAGTCATAAATCAAAAGGGAATACCGTGAGAGAAGAAGTTTTGACAAGCCACTTAACTTTGGTTGAGGACAAAGTGATATTCGGTAGAAGTTAGTTTTCAATTTAGTGTCAGTAAATTATTGACACGTAATTTCGATAGTAAGCCACATGATAAAGTAGGAATTTCATAGATGTCACAGCAAATAATCATTATTTTTGTATCATGTGTACGAGACCGAGCTGGATACATACCTATACCTACCTACTATACTTGGTTCTACTTAATGGAATCTCTTCGATGGTATTTCCCATATTTTTCTACTGAAATATTTTATCCTCCAATGACAAGTATTCTGGCATAAAGAATGCTCATGAAGTTTGTATAAACAAAGTGGATTAAAGTATGGACGTCTTCTCTGGGTTTGACTTTTTATAGGAGATAAAGCTTTAACGTAATTTTCACAGGAATAAAAGTTGAAAGTAAACTAAGCCCTTAGGTAATGAATATGAAATAACAAAGCTTGTAACATTTTTATGTCGCAATCTCGGTTCCAGTAAAGTAATCTTATTAATTCCATTGCTTAATATCATTTTATAGGGATCAGGTACCAAAATATCAAAATAAATAAAATAAAGCTAAAAAAGCTTTCAAAATGTTGGCGATAAACTTTTGAATGAATCAAAAATGACCTTGATATTGGGAGAGATACAAAGAACACAATCTTGTGTTATTTCTATTAGTTTCAGCTAAGTAATACTGGCACTGTTCGCTTGTAAAGGGTTGGAATCTAATCTTAAAGTTTGGACCAAACGCTCGGGGTGTTTATAAGTTTTTTTCTTGATCCGTTTGGATACTACATGTCTTACACAGTTGTGACTAATGTGCCTGACCCCCGTCAACCCTTGACGAAGGTGAAGGCACCAGGTGTGGCCTACTGTCTACTGGATAAACAGTATTGGAGCTCCTATAACGAATTCCGTCCAAATAAATTACAAATCGGCCGTATTTAAACATTAGTTGAACATTCAACATCTGACGCTGTTTCATGTTTTAGTAATGTTTTGTTAATATTAATGCAAGTGACAAATCAAATATTTCAATGTGAATAATGGTAGAAAGAATGTGAGTGGCAAAACTTTAAAATTTAAAATGTATTCATTAACAAATGAATTGTCTTGGATATAATATAACGTAATAAAAACTGAGATCGTCCTGATTGTATCTGGCAAATAATTACTTATAAAAAGGTTCAAATACACTAATTACCTCGCTTTACTGAACAAATCACCGAATTCCGACAACTAATTCTCTCCTCGACATGATTTTCTTTTACAAAAGGGTAATTTGCGTTAAAAAAGACGTTTTTTGAAGGGAGAAATCCTAATGAGCTCGATTGTAACAGCGCATGACATGAGGAGTCTCAAATAAGAGTGAAGATTGTACAAATCGGAGATGTCTCAATTGGAGTTTCCCGGCCGCATCTCGCACTGAGAATTAATTTAATGAAATCATCACAGTTTATTCTACTGTGATGGCGGAACGGGCGTTCAACCGACAAGAAAGCGCCGCAAGACTCATTTACAATTCCAATTAAGGGCAATTCTCATTTACTTTTGTCCTGTGGAACGAACGAATCCAACCGGGACATTTCTAGTCGTCGCGACCTAAAAACACATTCATTGCATTTGCTTCCACTTCGTCTAAGAATAATGAAAATCGATATTTTAATAAATAAGGTCACCGATATTGAATGATAATAAATAGAATCAATCCCAAAGTAGACCGTTGAAGATCATGTAAATTAATGATGTCAATCTATTCATTGCGAGGAGGAGATCCATTTATTAATTAGTTAGATTCGTCTGTCAGGAAAATTGTTTTCGGGAAAATGTTTAAAAAGGTAATGTTGTCCTCGTAACTGTATATCGTATAAATAATGAACAATTTAAAAGATTGCAGAAGCTAAGAATTTAATTACGATTGAATACTGTTTGTGTACATTTGAAGAAGTCTGTGTGGGACGCAATCACAAATCTCTGTTAGCGTGCAGTAAGTTAAATTGAATGTCTAAGCTCGCGATCGAGGATTCAGCAAATACCAGTATCTATTGGAAACGACCGGCGTCTTTAAGAAAATCCCGCAGCTTCACTCTTCTCTGATTCCAGTCCGCTACGATGTCGGGAGAATTATTCAGAAAAAGAACATTTTAAAGTTGTTGTGCTAAAATGAACGAAATTAAAACAGATATGTTTCGATTGTGCAATTAAAACTCTTCATTTTTTAAAGTCAAGTAAATTGATCTTAAAACATTAGTTTTATTAGACATTGATTTGCGAATTCAACTAACATTGAAAGATTAATATACTCGTAATAACTAAATTCAGAATATATAAAATAATATCTAGAGGAATTCCAATATCCAATCGTGTAGGTATGATCAATGTCCAATAAGACTTGATTTCCAGCTTAGAGTATTGTATACCAATGACGGTAGTTAGGCCGGGAGTACACAATACACATACAACATGTTATCCAATCTGGGCGTCCGAATCGATTCGCAAAACCTAGTTATCTAGCCCATTAAATGATAGCAGACGTTGTATATTCAGCTAATAGGTACAAAATGTGAAGTTTTGGCAAACTAGCGGCTTAGCAAATGACGGCCTAGAACATTTGTGGCCGCCCTTCGAAGGGTCTTAATCGGCCTATAAATTTTCTTTTATGTGTTGTATATACGAACGGAAGGATTGAAGAGCGCGCCCTGCGAAGTGCGTACGTTACTTGTTACACGTTCACTTCGCTCAACTGTAAAGTGAATCCGACTGAATAAAATAACTCTTAATGTAATTAAGTGCTTTCTTTGCAAGGATCTTTTTGGAAACGTTTTTTATTTGTATATGGTTATTTTTGTAAATTGAATCACAGGTATTGATAGAAATTCACTTTATTGACTCCTTTGACAAGTTTACCTATTAGACATAGCAATGAAAAGAAATCACTGTTGAGTTGAGAAGTAAGTACCAACCTAACAAGTGAAAATTGGCAATATCGAGGGTTTTGTTAGATTTTATGTAAGTTCAGCTAAATCAAACTCTTAGATCTCTTCTATTATACATTTAAAAACTACGTACATCATGTTTCATGCACTAATGTAATTAGTGCATGAAACATTTATTTAAAATGTCCTGACTTCGCATGCTAGTTTTAGAATTTTTAAGTGGATTATCAAATAAGAACCTTAAATTTTCATCATTATTCTCTGTCAATAACTATTGAACATAACTAACAAAAAATCAGCTAAATCTCGGATTTTCAAATCTACCAAACTTAATTGACCACTTTAAAAAAACTTAATCGTTTAAAAAGAAAATGTTATTATTATATTCAAGGAAAAAAATGATTAAAATATATAAAGTAGGTACAGATAAAAGTGTGACATAGCAAAGGCAAATTATTTTATGATGACGTCGTCCCTGTTTGTGGCCGTATGCAGCATGAATACAAAATGTTTCTCATGTTCCAAATGACTAACCTCAACAACATATTTTTGATAATATCATAGCAAACAATTTCAAAGATGTTCACTCGTATAATTTAAAGCAAACGTTGCTTGTCTCAATTAATATTTATTCGTATTTTTTTACTTGCGAGGATATATTTTTTGTGAAATTGAATATTCGAAGTTGGTGTAGAGAGCACAGGTGCGGATGTCACTCTGAATCTCGCGAAACATTTTTCTCTTACAACTTGGATTCATATTTTTGAAAAACAAAATTGTCTTATTTATTGCGAGTGCTCCGAAGTTTGTACTGAAAATGTTTTTATGTCAGGTGTCTTGGTACTTGAGAATTAAAATATTAAATAAGTAATAATTATTCAAACACTAGCTAGCTACGCCACGAGGATTACCCACAAAATTCACGATCCTGGGTGAAATTGAGAATAAAAATGTTTTATGTCCATCCTGGTTATTATTAAAACGTCTGCGCTAAATTTCATCTCAAAAGACCTAAGTAGCTTTTGTATGAAACTTTTATATCTAAGCATTTAGATAAGAGTTATAAAAAGTAAGGTTTTTAACTTCAAATTTATATTATTCTCCGATGTTTTTACGCTAGTGATGTTACTTAAAGTTGAATGATGAGTATGAGTTGTGACGGGCCACCGAGAGATCGGCTGACGTTGGACAGGTATTACATCTACGCAGCGAAGATATTAAAGCACTTCATTTTCGTAAGTAATAATACAGTACCCATGTTCAACAGGTAATAAGATACGATGACAAGGATCGCATTATCGCACACAAGGCAAAATCCCGAAAGTGGCTTGATTTATTGCTCAAAATATCCTTGACGCAGCTTTACTCCAAGGTATTATGTTTTAGCCGGGCGCCTATAAAATTATATCTATCGTTGTATGTATTACTTAAGTTTATAAAAAAATATTTTTTTAACTTGTCTAGCACACCTATCACATTCAACTAGCTATAAGTAAATAAATTGTTCTTATAGTAGTGCTAACGCTATAACTAAACAATAATTTTGACTAATCGTTATGATAGATGTTTAAATATCAATTATACTTAATTAATGCTGTAGTATACATTTCATAATATTAGTTGCTTTTTAAAAACTTTTTGAATTAACTATACGGTACTACATTTTTAGAAATGTTGTTTTAAAATGTTCATAAGTTTATTTAAACTTGTTTTGTTTTAAGTATTGAGAATTGCTGTTGAAATCTTCTGAACCATCCACAGACCCTTTTACATCATCTTAAATATCCACAAAGTAAGGAACCTTGATCCGTGAAGAAAATATTGGAAAATTACGAGTGAAAGCAATAACCCTAATATAAGAGAAAATAGCGTCATAAATCTGTATTATGATGTAAAGTATTTGATCATAAAAATATTTGTGTAAATCCAACAAAACGGTATCGGGCCGCAAACAAACAGTCGTCTAATCGTTTTGAAATGGAGCTGTCCGTTCATTCCTCATGATGGATGATGACACCCTTACACTCGGATTCTCTATTTTGTTTCAAGAGCTTTGGAGATTGCACAAGCACTTTCTGTCATTTTGACATTAAATTAGGGTATTGTACGATTTCATATTTTCTTATATTATAATGATTGTTCGAATCGACATTATACGAGTACTTCATTGAGTTGACCTCTGTTTGTTGTTATCTAACTGTTATATCGCCTTAATACTCGACATTGATTTAAGTGTGCGACGTTAGTCTGAAAAACAAAAACAAGTTCAACACTTAGGTACTTAATATTTGAACAGCAATTTAGATGAATGAATAAAACATTTATTGCAAATAATAAAAGGTATACTTGATTATACAAGTAAGTACTTTACACAATTAATTATGAACAAGATAGAATCATAAATAATCTGTGATTGCTTTCCATTAATGGTCTTTGATATTGTAAAGATGTTGCTCCGAGCCAAAGAGAAACATAAAACTTTGAAAACAGACAAAATTCTGTTACAATATACTTGGTATACGAATTGAATAAGAATTTATTCCCCGTGGCACAATTAAATTATTTGAAGATACAGTGAGACTACGAACTTTCACAATTAATTTATATGTATTATAAACAAAAGTTTGAACAGACTGTCGACAGCCGTTTTCATAATAATTACAATACTCGTAGGTATCGATTTGTTCTTCATATGTCTAAACTTTAATTATTAAGCTTACAAATATAGACCAAGTAAAAGGGTATTAAAAGGTTAGAAACTACTACTGTGACATTATAGAAAAAGTAATGACATACGTAACAAAATAACACACTAATCAAATAAAATTAAATCCAATTCAGTTTCATAACGAATTCAAATAAATATGACAGTAAATTAAATGACAACAACGTAATTCAACAACCACACTTATGGTACCGCATCGGCTCGGTACAAATCCCACAAGTGTTTGATTATGTAAATTAAAGGCATTCAATATGTTACGATACATTTTTATGTATACGTGTAACGCGTTAGATTTCAGGAAGAACTCATGAGGAACGAGCGCAAAGGGCTTATTCTATCTTATCGCGGGCGCAGTAAACTTGCTCCGAAAACTCCGAGGGGAATACACTTGTCTAAAAGCGTTGAAGACAAATGGAATCGTCACACCGCGACACTCCGACCTCGACCAATAACTGCTTCCAAATAGGTACCTGACAAGTTACAGTTGAGAGCCTTAACTATTCAAATAAGTATACAGAATTATTTTAGTTAGGACAACCATCACTGAGGGGATTCTGTAAACTAATATTTGTTTTTGATTGCTTATAAAAAGCGTTAATAAGTACACATGTTTGACAGAATCTGTTAAAAAATAATAATGACAACTGCTTTATCCATTGTATCGATAATAATCGTTTATAGTTTATTCGGCAAATATATTTCTTAGAGAAAACATATAATTCCACAGTTATACGTTTTTCGCAATCTCGTGGTTTGGATCTCGTTACTCGTAAGCGTGACTGGACTCGACAACTCGTAAAAATGTTAGAAAGTTCAACTTTCACGTTCGAATTCGCGCACGCATGAAAAACCTGCGCACAACTCTCACATGCAGTAATACGCTAAGTTGGATTCACAAATATAATTTCCTTCGCGATACGAGCTTACAATATCGAACTTGTAAACGTTCCCACAAAATGTTATCCTTTGTGTAATTGTTTCATAGACGGGTCAAACATAACACCAAATTATAGTGTATTCTATTAAATAAATATTTAAAATATTTATTTTGGAAATTAAAATAGTCGGTAGTACGAAACTTAATTGAGTTTTATGACTATGTAAGCCTCATTATAGCCCATATCAGTGGATATAATTACTCTAAAGCATTAACTACACCAAAATTAATTATTCACCGGCCATACGTATTTGCGCTGTTTATAATTAAATTAATTCGCTATTACACTTTATTTAAATAAGCGCTAATTATTTATTCATTACACATTGTTCGTTCTAGTAAATAAAAATGTACTTTCAACATCTTTACTCTCTAGTAACTACGACTGCGTAGTAAAATGTACTTTAAATCGCAGTTAAGGACAAACTCAACCAAAAATAGTTATAATAAAATTTATTTTATATAGTAAATCCAACGAGATTTAAAGCCAGTATTTTCAGCGATTCAGTTTTATTCGATTTGACAGGACTGTATATCACGATCACTAACCTTCGTTCTAACTGGAAATTCGGTGTAGCCAACAAAAAATACTTGATATCCTACCAATATTTATACGTATTATGTACCCACTGTATAAAAGGGCGAGTGAAATAAAATGTACGATATACGAGACGCACATTTATATACCTAACCCCGGAAAAAGGGATCTCATTTTGTAATCGCGAATTGATCTGTCGCGTTGATTGAACAAGAGCTCTCAGCAAAGGTTCTGAACAACAAACCCGCACTCATGTCGGAATTTAATTGAAACGGACGCAATTCGAGTTGGCCGGACAATTTGACATACGCGGCGAGATGCAGTAATTACCGACATCATGCCGTCTGCCGGCCGAGGATCACGATGACGTCTAGTGGTCAACCCGAATTTGTGAGTGGCTCAACGGTATAACGGTGCCATCGCATCGCCACCATCCCCCATCCTACCCAACATCGCGTGAAACACGAACATATTTCTCTATTCAATTTTCATTATTCGACAAAGAGCAGATAAACTAGAGATTTTTATACAAGTACTAGCGGTCCGCCCCGGCAACGCACGGGTTTAATTTTCCTATTGATTTTCCTGATTTTTTTACATAAAACCTTCTCCTGACAATACCAAACATAACAAAAAAGAATTTAGTGAAATTGGTCCAGGCGTTGTTGAGTTATGTTCTTACCAACACATTTTGCTATTCATTTTTATATTATAGATTACCTAAGTAAGTAGCAATTTATTACATCCATCTTATAATATTACATGAAGTGTGAAATCCTTATAAAGAAACCTATAAAATGTGATGTACGCTTTCACAATAAAACGGATCCAAACGTACTCAAATTGTTTGTGAAAATTAAGTGTTTTACATCAAATTGTTTACACAGGTTTAACACGATATTTTAATTTGGAAATAAAAAGAGTGAGGCTGACAAAGCCGACAGTTCGGTTCAACTGGCGACGTTAATAGGTTGATGTTGATAGCCGAGTATACACAGACTTCCCCACGTTAATTGCATACGCGTCACATGTGAATGCATCACAAGCCAGCGCCAGTTTCATACATAATATACAAATATAATCTGCAACCTATCACGAACCCGCTACTCGACGGGAACGTGCTTCTATTCCTCTCACTATGACAACTGATGCATTCGAATCAGATTCAATATCTTTTCTGCGAATGTTATAGAGCTATATACTATAGCACTTATATAGGATATAATTAAACTTCATTGTTATTAAACAATATGACTATGTATCTTTATAGAGTGTTTTGACATTTTAGTTACTTCACTCAGGTTTTCACTACTTTCAGATTTATAAAACTATTTTTTTTTAAGTAAAAGTTTGAATTGCTATACTGAGAAGTTTAGCAAGTTAGTTCACATTTATCTGGATTTGAAAGCTGCACTAACAAGGTGTCCGAAAAATAAAATATATAAAATGACTATAAAAATGCATAATTTACATTCAAAATAAAATAATGAAAGTAAGAAACTTAAAAAGATTAAGCAAAGCTTATAACTGTAGTCGCACTATATATTTAAACCATGAGATGACAATGCGTAGCTGATTACTTTTGGTTAATAATTAAAGCAGATTGACGGCGGGATTGTGACGAGTGCTCCGGCGTACTATTTAAATAGGTATTTTACTCATGAAAGCTTTAGTTCGGTCGATTGATAGCAATTGAAAGTAAATTGCATTTCACAGTCTATAAAGTATCTGTTTGTCCCGGAAAAGTTTGATAAATTCAATTTTCAACTGGGTAACTTCCGTGTCTGGGTGGTTCACGCTTGATACTTTTTGAATAAATTGGTCTCGCGACGAATCGATGATAGAACTTACCTTCAGAATTTTTTGAGTGGAAACAAAACTTTTGAGGCTATTGGGCCCAGTGGGGGGATTCCGAAAAATTGTTTAGTTACATTAAAACTGACTGGTTTTCCTGAAGACCGTTAATACACCCTTGTACATGTGCTTTTTATTAATAGGAAAATGATTTGAATAAAAGTCCGTTTACTAAATGAAAATAAAGTAAGAGTTCAAATATTCCAATAATCCAAAAGGCTAACAAAAATCTTGAATGGAGCGAACCGTCGAAAGACTTCAAATTTGCAGCAGCCAATTGTTTAAATACGCAAATCAGAGTTACGAACGGGGACGTCAAGGGTTATCGTTAGAGGCGACCTAAAAATAATTCAAATTGGGGAGTCCCCAATGAAGGATTAGTTTATGCGGTGAGCCCATACCCCTTAAATCTGTTGCAGGGTGGAGACCAGGACTAATCAGCGCGGATTGTTGCCCTTCCGCCACTCTACGCCCTGAATCAAGTAAATGAGAAAAGTTTCTAATTGGAATTTCAAATAGGCCTCCGTTTATCCAGACGAATACTGTTCGCGGTTCGACGCCAACATGCTGGCTCCTATTATAATTCTCTTTGAATAAGGTAATTGATACGGGTTTGTTAAATTAACGTCAAAGCATATAAGAATAATTTTAAATTGTTTATTGTGTACATACGTATTTTTTTATTTGGGGTTGATTTGAATATGAACAATCTCAATTAACATATGCATTATTTAGATGGATTAATGATACCAATCAGAAAATTGAAAAATGAGTTTCGTTCCGTTCGTTTATTTTTCTTTCCAATTTAGTTCGCCAGTACGAAGTAATGGCAACGACATCAAGGCGACGTCGCACTATGATGTAGACTTGAAAAGAAACTGGACTTTTGGTAGGTCCTTTTCACATTTTGAAGTCTGTTTATGGTAGCACAAGTGGTGGGCCTCCGGTCGCCGATCGCTGAGATAAAATAGAATCGATGATGATTCAGCAAATGAGAGTGTGCACATGTATTAGAGGGTCTCGTCGCACCACTCGCGTTACATCGGAGACGTTGTAAAACTTGCCCGGCCGATGGTCGAGTAAGCTCGGAACGAAATTGCCAATCCTCTTTCACAATGGACCGTAAAATGGTTTTCCGTTTTTGCCCGACCGAGCGAAGCGCTACTCGTTGATTCACTGGACACGTCGCGCGGTGGCCTATCACTAGTTCAGGGAATTCGTGGAAATAACTCTTTATATTCATGTACTACCTGTATGTCGTCGTGTCACTTTTATCGGACTACCTCCCTCAACTCAAAGGTATGCGATAAATATTTTATTTATATTTCGACCTCGTAAGTTAGTCCCTCAAATGCAATAGTTACAATTTATTAAACTGCATGCGTAGAGGGTGCATATTGCATTTGTAAATGAATACATACAGTTAATATAACAATATTTGATTTTATAAAATGAAATAGTACTCATGAAAGGCTAAAAGAAACAAAATGAAATGTGTATCTTCTCGTTCGTAGAATACGTAGATGGTGGAAGTAAAATAATAACATTGCAAAACCAACACATTTCAGCGGTGCGCTGGGTCCGCCGAGTACAATGTGGCGAGACGACACAAGTGTATAAGCTAGTTGAAACTACTGCCGGTGACAGCTACAGGCAATATCTTTGCTCCAACAGACCAATATCTGCTCCAGCAAAAAATAATGATGTTTTCAAAGAGCTTACGTTGTAAAACAACGTCGTTATCTTATTTTAAGTGCACCTTTTTATCTTACCATTTTAAGTAAAGCCTTGTTAAGTTTAATTAGGATTCTCGTTGGCATCTCAGTTCTGTGTTTACCCTGACAATTTTAAGAGAATATCTAGATTCATTACCACGACCGATGTTTACTTTAAACTGGCCTTAGCACAGTAACTTTATTTGGTTTTCTTGCAGTATTTTTCTTCATTTTAGTTTTCACTGTAAGTACTTTAGTTCGGTGTTTCAATGATTTTTACTTTGTTAATAATGTTCAAACATTTCCCCAGGTACGCTTCGTATATATTCTCATAAATATTTTACTTTGTATTATCTTTCGTTGCGTGTTTAAGCTCTTGAATAATGTGTCACTGGTATTGTAGCGGAGTGATGGTTTTAATCGAAGTATACAAGTTGAATGTCAAAGTGCGTCCAACGTGTGTTTTAAATACGCATAGATACATTATTGATGGATTATGTTATTATATATACGTGGTAATATTATAATTATGATAATAGATTATAAGATTTGAAACCCATTGTTAATTAAGAAAATTATGATAATCGAGAATATAAAATATTGTGTTAGTATATCTTCTTAAAACCCCGTAATATGGGCGTGGGCATATCAATTACCTGTCTGAACGTAGACATTAAATACTGTATCCCGACGATGCATGGTGCTACGAATTAATTAGCTACGAACGCTAGCATAATCGCGTTAGCAACAATTTACCTTCGTAAATATGTTAAAAATATTATTATAAATTTAAAACCGGACGCTCGTCGATTGTCAGTTCAATAAATACGTTTGAAGGGAGAAGTTAACGTGATTGTATGGCTATTTACGAGCAAAATATTCGTTGTACGAAGGAAAAGATCGCGTATCGTAACGGAAACATTTGTGAAGTATCCCTGAACATTTGGGCGGGGGTATTCGGGTCACGTTCGGGTAACAACGCCAACGAGCCGAGCATCCAGAGGTTTGTTGTGATATCGCCAGTTTTTTCACAATACCTGACCTCGATGCTCGCCACCAGAGATTCACATAATGTTACTTTGTACCTAGACATAACTCGCCAAGTTTTATGTGCTCATGTTTTTTATTGATCACACTCAGTTTGTTGTTCTTTAGTTTACTTATGTTTCTTTCATAGCGCTTGAATTAATATGTTACAAAATATATTGGTAGAGCTACTTGTGTTGGTCGCATCTACACTACAATGCACAATATAATAGAATTAACATAATGTAATTAATTACTCAATCAACTTGATATAGTAACTGACTCCTAAATAGGTTTATTATCCGCAACTAAGGTATCAGAACAATGTATACACAAACACACACACTCAGACCGAAGTAAATAATAAGACAATAAATTACTTCGCGCGGGAATTGAATCGGCAAACCTTTGATTGACAGTCCGCATCGTGACCACTCTTCCAATATGTTTGGGTCAACAATATACTTAATACGTTTGAAAACATAATATTTCACTGTCTATATATAGTAATGTACAAGTGTAAACATCTACGATACTAATAATAATTACATTAATATTTTTTTTACATTGACTTGGTATACACGTGTTTGTTTACTTTATGTAATCATTATCTTCGAATTTAATTTATAATAAGTTACATCATATAATTTCTAATAGTAAAAATAATATTTAAAATTAGGTTAACAGTCATGAATAGCAAGAAATATGAATCGACTAACATGTAAAATAAACTCAAACTCAAACTCAAATTATCTTTATTATCAAGGATTGATACAATCACTTATAATCGTCAAAACTTAAACTAAATTGATTTGATTGTTAGTTCACTACGCGCCCACTACTGAGAAGAACTAACAAGAAACTCAGTGGGGTTGTCTTATTTTATTGTGATTGTATTCACAAAATAAAAATATGTGTACATAATGAAAATAATAAGAGATATAAAAAGAGCAATTCATTTCCAGACGATTTTATCATTTAAATAATCTACTATAGTGTAATAAGCTTTTTCGCACAAATTACGTTTCACTACATTTTTAAATTTACCAATAGACAAATTAACTATTTCGTTTGGAAGTTTATTGTAGAAGCGTATACAGTGACCTTTATAAGAGTTAGAAATTTTATGGAGCCTAGTAGTGAGCACAGAGAGTTTATCTTTATTCCTAAGGTTGAGATTGTGGAGATCACTATTTTTCTTAAAATTTACATAATATTTGTGAACATACAAAAGATTTTCATAGATATATTGTGAATGTACGGTCATGATTTTAATTTCTTTAAAATTTCTTAGTGACTCCCTGGGGCCCATCTTATAGATAGCGCGAACAGCTCGTTTCTGCAAGACAAAGATAGA
This sequence comes from Timandra comae, assembly GCA_958496195.1. NCBI lineage: Eukaryota > Metazoa > Arthropoda > Insecta > Lepidoptera > Geometridae > Timandra > Timandra comae. Next base: position 6,986,664 of record OY292362.1, read on the forward strand.
ATCTATATCCGCGGCATTACCCCACAACAGTATTCCATACGACATGATACTGTGAAAATAACTAAAGTAAACTAATCGCGCGGTGTCAACGTCGGTCAGCTGACGAATCTGGGGGCACGGCAGTGCCCCCCGCCAAGTCGAGCGCAAAGCAAACACTGCCGTACCATCCTTTACAGGAACCATTTCGCCGCATTTTCAGGCCCCTATTTGAGAACCTCTGGATAAGCCCAGAACGCTGAAATTTCGTCATCCAGTAAGCTATACTATCACATACTTAAAATAAAATTTCAAGTCTGTAGGTCATTTAGTTCCGAAGTTAAGCGAAAGCAAAGTTTCGTATTTATGACAGACACTCACTCACTCACTCACTCACTCACTCATGATCATCAAAATAGAACTAGTACTTCCCATAAACCTAGAGAGCTGAAATTTGGTACAGAGGTAGGGTTTAATGGTCACATAAAGGGAAAACTATAAAAACAAGGATAATCGAACGGGAACGGGAATTATACGGGAACGGGAATTGTAACTCAAGAACGGCTGAACTGATTTGGCTGAAAGTTTGTGGGGAGGTAGCTTAGAACCAGGAAAAGGACATAAGATATCTTTAATCCCGAAATTCCCACGGGATTGGGAACGGGAATTTAAAAATCTAGAACGGCTGAATTGATTCGGCTGAAAATTGGTGGGGAGGTAGCTTAGAACCAGGAGAAGAACATAGAATACTTTTAATCCCGAAATTCCCACGGGAATGGGAACGGGAATTTATAACTCAAGAACGGCTGAACTGATTTGGCTGAAAATTGGTGGGGAGGTAACTTAAAACCAGGAGAAGAATACAGAATACTTTTAATCACGAAATTCCCACGGGAATGGCAACAGGAATTATAATTCTAGAACAGCTGAACTAATTTGGCTGACAATTTGTGGGGAGGTAGCTTAGAACCAGGAGAAGCACATAGGATACTTTTTATCCCGAAATTCCCACGGAAACGCGAACGGGAACTACGCGGTTGAAACCGCGGGGCGCTTAATAATAAAATACTACTCCTAAAAAGAAAAAATGTGTCAAATAAGAAAATCTAATAAAATAAATCAATATAAACACGTTTCAACAAAAATAAATGAAATCCCACCAAAAACATTCTGTAAAAAACTAGCCAAGTCTCGATGGAGCTGCTTGTTTATCTCTAAAAAGTAATGAAATCTAGACAAAGTCGTACCAAGTCTAAGGTTCCTTACTGCGATTTCTTTATTATTATAGTTAATGTTGAGTGACTTGGCCGTTGAATATTGTTTAAAACGTTAGTAGTGGGCACAAGTCAATTTTGTTTACACGTAATGTTATAACATTATTAAAATACGCAGCTTTATCTTTGATATTAAATCAACGTTTTTCAAGTGGCAAATTTCTATCGTCAATGGGTAGCGGTTCTGGAAACAGATTGATGCAATAGTGTCAAGGAGCACCTAGTTTTGTACCCTTGTGTACATGTGTACCCTTCAACGGCCAAGTCACACAACATTAACTATAATAATAAAGAAATCGCAGTAAGGAACCTTAGACTTGGTACGACTTTGTCTAGATTTCATTACTTTTTAGAGATAAACAAGCAGCTCCATCGAGACTTGGCTAGTTTTTTACAGAATGTTTTTGGTGGGATTTTTTTTACAGCAAATGCAGCAGAGCTCAGTCTGCCCGCTAACTTTTCTATATGTGGACCCCATTGTAGCTTAGCATCTAACGTTATACCTAGAAAGACAGCTTCATTGACCATTTCTAATTCCTCATTATCAATTAGTACACTGGTTTTTACCTGTTTAACATTTTTTGTGGCGAATCTAATACATTTAGTTTTATTACTATTCAATAACAAATTATTGGCACTAAACCAGTTAACTATTTTTGAGATAATAAAAATCATTGATACGAGTATTATTCACAATTTACAAATTCCCTTAAAACATTTTGCTTTTGTATACCTGAAGAGGCTGTAAAAATCATTTTCCTTTGCCGGTTCATTCGGGTGAATAGGTTTATAATATAGGTAAGAACATAAGATTCCCACGCACAACATCGCCATTTTATATAAATAAGCAGTAAGCTATGAATATTTTCTTTTACGCGCCTACTTCATATAGACATGCATATTTGTGGCTGTAATGTTCAAAGTGAAATTTGAGGAAAGCGTCTTTAGGTTAAGTACAAAATATTTTACTGCTCAATATATTAAACGCTACTTCTATATATCTCCTTACTATTCGTGAATCAATCTCACAGCGATATTACTGTATATTTCATACTGATTAGGTACTAACATATCATGTGTATTTAAGTATAAAATGAAAATTCAAAATGTAATATCAGATATGAGCTCACGAGGTAAAAGGCCTATTAAACAGTCATAATTATGTGATAATATTGTATGAAGGTTCGTTTTGTTCCGGCCATCAATTTCAGCGAGCGTCATTTTAAAGGGTGTCTCAATTTTTGTACCTGTTATAGTATTTTTACTTAGGGAATGTTCGATTCATGAGTTCAATGTAACCTTGACATATTCGGGGGAAAGAAGGGGGAGGCTTATATGAGAAATATTAAGGTTTAGCGATCGCCACCAGCTGACGCGGGCCGCGCGTGCCTCCACACGGAAAAATGCCATGCGACCTTCTTCACCTCGGAAATGCCTTTTATATTCCATATAAAGTAATTGTTAAAGTATCAATATTTTCCGCGTTATTTATAAATGTTTTTCATTCTTCTCTTATAAACTATAAGTATTAAAAATATTTGCTTTAATCAAACTTCAACAACTTGCTACGAAAATGCTACGGCGTAGACGCTCTACCCAAGTAAGGATTAAATATGTTATTTTGAACTTTTTACTATTTTGTTGTTAAAATAGATAATATTTACTTTATATTTGACAAATAACTTTCAAAACGCCGCAGCCTTACATCCATTTTACCCATTATAAATAACACTTTGAGATAACATACTCGTTTACATGCTAATTTAATTGGGGCTATAAATCCGTTCATAATATACTAAACACCGAATCAAAGTAAAACATGCACTGACCAAGTATGCCTGGGGGAGTCACGTTTTGGGGGAAAAAACATATTTCGCATTCACATGTAGGTTGAGGTGCGCTCGTTTGTCACGAGCCGCGCGGGCGACAGCGGCGACATGGGCGACGCTGGGACCTGCGCCCGCCGCCTCCGCTTGCCGCCCGCGCCGCCTGCCGCCCTTCGCCTGCCGCCCGTCGCCTCCGCCAATCTGTTTGTCCAGCTGCCACCTTCTTTCTTTTAACAAGAGCTTTGCTTGATATCCGTAAATTTATATTACTCACAATTTGTCTTGACATACCGTGACTTGTGGCCACATCCACGATTTATGGAGACCACGCCTTTCAAATAAATTGTTTAATTCAGTAGTTTATTCTAACAAATTGATATTAATTAGTTTATTATTTTATGTTTACTTGCTAATTAGTGTGATACAAAAAGTGATTTCCACTCGTTAATTAAAATATCTTCTACAAATATGTATGATAGATATTGCTCAAGTTTGATATAGATTATAACGATCTTGTAGATTAGGTTGATTGTCAATGTGAGGGGATGATCAATCAAGTCCTTTGTTTTTGTGTAATATATTGTAGTAGTGAGTGGGTTGGCGCGGCCGGAGCGCCCGCGCCCGCTGCCCGGGATCAGGCCCTCATCATCCCTCAGTTATCCACGTCTGACAAAACTTTGACAAGTCTATAGTTACAAGTGCAGACTTTACGAGTTCACGAATCATTAACTCATTGTTCCCTAGAAACTCCAAATACCTCGTTCACGGCGACGTATTGTTCACCAAAATTATGATCGTTCCCTCGGTTATCCGGAACCATTAGTTACATTATGTCCTCGGGTATTAGCTTAGTTATACGCGTGATATCTCGTGTGTGATTTACTTTACTACATTTCGTAATTTTGGTGCTTACTAATATAAAAAGATGGTAGGCCTTGTCATAATGTCTTTCCTTTCCTATGATCATTATATTAATGACCCAATATCACGGAAAAGTGCTATCATATTATCATCAACTAGTTTTATTACTGTAATACATAGCGATGCCGGTCGCGTCTCAGCCCGAGAACTCTGTGTAACGATTCCCTGAAGTCTGACATTGACATCCCTATTATATGTATATTAGTCGCGACGCGTGCCTTCTTCTAGGTGATGTTTATATCAAAGAACATTATCAAAGAATTATTAAAGTTAGCTTAGTCATGGAGATTGAATAGATAGACACAGACAGACAAATTAGCAAGTTATGCTTTGTATACAGAACATAATTAAGTATTTACTGAAGCTAAAATACGCAATGCGCACTGGAAACTTCCAACAATAAAACGATTGAAATTGTAAAATAAAGACATCGTTTAGGATATAGAAAGACAGAATAAAACCCTAACAATAACAAGGCTAATGATTGTATTGTTTATAATTCAGTTTGTTTACATATAGGAGGATGGTGCGAGTACGTAGGTAGAACGAGTACTGTTCCGCCGGACGTCGGTAATCCACAGTGCATCCATCATTCTGTAATCCAGGCTCTAGCTCACCACCGCTCAAAACGGCTATAAAGGGGCTTTAAACGATTACGTGCGTAAATGCTCCTTATTTGGTACCATTCATCTGCTCATTAAAACTATTACAATAATAAAAATTTACTACGTGTGTACAGTTTACACGCAGTTACATAGGAATATTTTTATTTGTATGGTACTTTTTATCATACAAAGGGATTTTATTATTACATTAATATTAAATAAAGGCTCAATTCACGACTGTTTTCTTCGTTTAGATGACATGGAATTTTGATATGGTGGACCTAGAGTCTTACATTTATGTAAAAATGCAAGTCTCTGCTAAAATTTAGTAGAAAATCATAAATGTGTATTGTAGATATAGTTGTATTTTGTGTTCAGACTTTATAAGTCGAATGAAAAACGTGTCAAAGTTCAAATAATCCAAAAAAGTTTGTGTAGTCTAGCTCAATGACAGCAGCGTACGTTTTCAGTTGAAATTGTTTTATTTAATATTATAACATTTAAGTACTAAATACAAAATAAATTATGCAATTAAATTAAAATCAAAAACTTTTATACAAACAGCGAGGACACATTTTGCTAATAATATTGTTGTTCGTTATACTCGTATCACTTTAATAACATTTTAATAATCATAGCATGTTTAAATTAAATTGCGTACGCCCCTTTGCCGCCTGCAATCGCACGTTCGTCATTTGATAAATGAACGAGGAGCAATATCACCGACATGAATTTGTTATTGAACATCTTCAGGACGTCTTAATTTATTAATATTTATATGAAGTAATAAATTAATATTAAGATTGACACAATAACTTCCGAGCTGTAATTCACGCTTAATTGAAAGTGTTGCTTTTAGTGACGTTTTCACGAATCGGGGTTTTGGCTAATTGTGATTCTGAATGGCGCTTTGAATAGGGAGTTAAACTGGTTTGGTTATGATGTCCGCCGTAGCCGGGGCACGTGCCGCGCGCCCCGGGGCTCCCTCTCCTTCAATATACTTGTTTTTGACATTTCATGGCCGTTTCTACGCATTAACCATTTGTTATTTCACTATTCAACTATTACATGTACTTACTCTGATATAATATGACATCGTCGAATTACTTTACCAGATTAAATAACATTTTATGTAATTGTAATGATCTTTATTTTTAAGTTATTTTAAATCAATTATAATTTAAGATACACAAAGTTACCTTTTATAAAATATTTACTTGTTACAAAATACAACCATCCAACCAACTCTAACTACAGCTTTCATACTTACTACATATCTTTTCATATTATATTGACAAACTCACCTTGTAAAAATAAATATACAATATTACATTTGAAATCAGAGATATTTTCAGTAACAATATATCGTAGCAGTACACATGTATAGTTATATGAAACTATTCCCCAAAGAAACGCATAAAGGGGTGCGGTGTGGGTGGTACTTGTGTAGACCGACTCAGTTCCACTCGTATATCGAAACTATTACAGTTCTTTCTTATAAGTAGTAGAGGGTGTTTGTTCGAAATACGCGCAACTAGTATAATAAACACGTTCGCGAGAATGCTTCTCACTTCTACGTAAGTCTGCCAACTTTATCATAAATACCCTTAATACAAGAAAAACAAAATAACTTTACACACAATATACGTTTACTACGTAGAAGTCGTGAATTCATAATTTGAATCAAATACTTATTTTAACAAGAAACATTTTATGAAATAAAGTTGATTGACTATAAACTAATTTAGAAGGTAGTTACGTAAGTAGACGTATCTTTGCCGTAAGCATGGAAGCTTACGAGTGCGCCAGAACTTAAGGAAAGGAAATAAAACATTAAAACACGGATTGCTTTCGGTTGTTATGTTGGTATAATTTCAGAATAATAAGTAGCTTTAAAATTAAGTTTCGTGTATACTTGTTTATACAACGGAAGAATTTACTCCGACCGAAGATTTCTTCTTCTCATATTCTTAGTTGAAGTATGATTTTAACTTTATAATTTATTTAACTAAGTTTAAACTTGATCATAAGTTTAAAAGGAAATGAATTAATAGAGTTTAAACACTTTTCACAATATTTCATTAATATTTTCTCATTGAAAAGTATTTTTTCTTGGCTTTATTAAATCTAAGATTAACCTAACACCCACGTTAGTTGATATTAACTATATTTTAATGGATATTGGCTCAATATCATCATCAAAGGTCCTATCGTTCGTCGTGATCGTTAATGGGAGAATATAAATTTGGGTGGGTTACAATTTGACAGATAACCTGTCAAGGTAGCGACGACAAATAGCTGTCAAAGGATTAGAGGACACCACGATTAGAGGTGGGATAGACAATTAACGTTTTGATCAAACGCGTCGCAAGATCAACGGACACGGAATGAAACTTTGCAGATGGTACTAAGCTAGATTGAATATGGGTTTATATACTTACGAGTATATATTTTAGTGAGATTGTTTTCTAAATCAATGAATGCAGTTTTTTTACTGATATTGATGTCATGGTTCAATAAGAACAGATCTTTGTATGTCTTATAGTTTCAGACTTGCCCCCACTGAGCGATCTATTTGTGCCACCCTGTATATCGCAATCATATTTTTTTTCCAAAATAATGTACCTACTTAGCCCTAGTATTCTCGACCACCCCATCATTTACTGTTTTATTTATAAAATTTAATATTTATAAAAAAATATCCCTGGGGTAATGGGATTCTGTAATGGATAAATTAGTAAAAAATAAATATAAAATGTTAAAGGTACTACGTCAAAGGTTACGTAGGCGTCGATTACGTTATTATTTTGAGGGATTGTTAATTCGGGGTTTTCTATAAAGGTTATTTGTATCTGGAGCCGCTCGTACTTATTGATTTTTGTTTAAAAATATGTCTATAAGTGGATTTTTACATAACAAATTTAGCTCAAAACAAAGTTCTAAATGGAACTACGTTGTTAATTTTGGAACGCTTTTTAAACATTTTCAAGAGCCGTAATTTGTAATTGTAATTTGGAGCAAAGGGTCTTTGAAGTTGAGGAAAATCTGACAAAGTTACGGGTAAAAAACATTTTCAAAGAAAGTGTTCGCCGATATTTTGGGGCGCGCGGGTCGTGAACGCATATTGGTCCCCACAAATCAATCTACTCGGAGATGTTTCGTGCGAAAATACATTCAGATGTAACCGTTTGCTGCAATCTCAAATAAAACGAATCGTTTGTTCTTGTAAGTGTAACAAAGCTACATGGCGATTAGTCGCCATAAACATGTCTCATCAACACAAAGAAGACGGTAAGCGCAAGACAAACGCGGCCATTAATATGTCCAAGTATTTCGGTGCGGGTGTAGTGGTACATCATTAAGGTTAAGACCAAATGGGACAGCGTTATAGAAACGGTTGTGCAATCCATCACGCGTAAGCGAGCCCCGACAGACCACTTAGGTACTGTCCGCCGCCGACGGACGTAGCTCTCGCCGACATCCGCTTGCGCTACCGACTGTACAAGTACGCTGTCTAACGACCCAACAACAATAAAACACTAACCTACTGCCCATATACGTACATACCTACTATTACACTTTTTCACGTAATTCATGGCAGAAAAACTTCTAGAACTTTGAATTATCCAACATTAAACGGTGGAAGGAAAATCATATTTAGATAACTTTTTGCTGCAATCACAAGCGAGAAATGTACGAACCTAACTACTTTTTCATAGCCAGGATTTAAAGTACATACATAGATTACTGTTTACTAAATATGTCAAAATACGGACCCTTTAACACACTTTGATAATGTGTTAACCGTGAGCTAAATATCACCGAAATCCTATCAGTCGTTGTAGCGTGGTTTGCATCGAAACATTCATAAAATAGGGTTATTAAATAGTGTGCATGTAAACCCATAATATAGGATCTCTAGTTATATAAATTGATCGAATAATAAGTACTAGAACAATGAACATATTGTTTATAAACCAACAATTGTAAATAGAGACGTAAGACCACTAGGTAAACCGCAATAAGCGATATAGGTACGATATACATGACGCATCCGTAATTACAAATCTGGGCCAAATTACAATCATATATATCGCGTGACCCGGGAATTGAGCTCGCTGAGCTTTTACTCATTAACCATGTAAATAACAAATGCTAACAAATTAAAAAGGTGTCCGGTGTATTCACTTTTAATCCTTTCATGATGGAATAAAATAAATACGTTTGTTGTGATCATTATTTAAATCGAAATTTAATTAGTATCTTTGATTATGTAAAGTAAATACAATTTTTTTTGTGTGATACCTTTAGGGTTTATCAAACTACCTATTTATTATTAACATTAATATACGCTCAATACTTTATACCTGTTCTTATATACTAATTACACACATCAAAAGTGTCTAGGGATCAAGCATTTTTATGCGGATTTCTTGAGATTGAGATGTGGCTTTGTAATAAATTTATGATTTTATAAATTTATATGGATCCTTTTTGGTGCATTTCATAATTTGAATCAGGAACTGTGAATCAAATTCGAGTAAAAGATGAAAATCAGCTGTCAATATTTTCCCTATAAAAACATACAACGCATTGAAGACATTATTAGTGCTACTGTTTCCCTACTACTGATTAAAACCAACGTTATTATGGAGCGTCGACGTCATTTAAGCAGGGAAGAAATGCTCAGAGCCGTGGGAATGATAGAAGCTGGTTCCCGGCAACGTACTGTGGCTTTAGCTCTGAATACAAGTCAGAGTGTTATCAGTCGACTTTGGACACGTTACCGAAGCACTGGTACCGTGGCTGAGCGCCATGGAGGACGGTATCGCTGCACCACACGGAGACAAGACCGATACATTCAAATCTTAACTCGAAGAGCTCCAACAATAACCGCCATGATGTTAGCCGTGCGGCTTCATCACTCTTCAGGGAACTTAATTAGCGACCAAACAGTCAGAAACCGCTTGCATGAAGTGAACCTTCATTCCCGAAGACCGCTACGGGTACCACCTATAGCAATGCACAATCGTAGGATTCGATATCAATGGGCTCTTGAACACAGAAATTGGGCAGAAGAACAATGGCGTTTCGTGTGCTTTTCTGATGAGTCTCGTTTTGGTATGAGATACAAGACGTATACGACACTGGAGAACCCCTGGACGCCAACAGCGATTAAAATCCTGCCAGGAAGTCCATCCTTATAGTGGTGGAACCATCATGGTATGGGCGGGTATTTGGATCGGCGGAAGAACTGAGTTGATTTGGATCAGAGGCAACCTCAACGCTCAAATTTATGCTGAGACGATTGTATCAGACGTCATCGTTCCTCTACAAGTGCAAATCGGTCCCTTATTTCAGTTAATGCATGATAATGCACGACCGCACACCGCAAGAGTTGTAAGACAGACTCTCGCCGCAGCTAACATCAATGTCCTGCCCTGGCCTGCTCAGTCGCCAGACTTGAACCCGATTGAGCATGCATGGGATATGCTACAGAGAAGAGCTCTGCCGAATATGGAGGGTATCCAGTCGCAAGAAGACCTTTTTTTGTTGTTGCAACGAACATGGGCGGCCATTCCACAGCGTGATTTGGATGAACTCATTTTGAGTATGCCAAACCGATGTTCTTGTGTTGTTAGTGTTCGCGGTAGAAACACGGATTATTAATTGTTTAAGTTACCCAATAAAATTTTAAAGAAAACTGTTATTTCAGTCTTTTTTTCGAACTTTAATGTTAGTGGTTCAAATGTCAAAAATCCCTTTATTAGGAAAATGGCAAATTTCTTTATTAATGCAAAGGTGACTTGGTTTATCGTTACTGTGACAAACGAAAACACTTTATTTGATGAATCCTTAAAGAAAATTTTAATTAATATCAATCAGGAGAAAAGTTATTGCAAAAATATATGTTGATCCCTAGACACTTTTGATGTGTGTATATTTTAATTTTTGTTTGAAGAGGGATGTATTGTATGCAAATGTTGTGATTAAGTGAATATTGTTATAAAAACAACAGAAATAAAATAAATCTACAGTCAATATTAGTATAAAATATACATCGTTCACAGAGAAATTGAACACGAGACCTCCGACATGACAGACCAGACAGGTACACGCCACTCCAAGGCGTAAGATAAATATAAAATATTTTTTGAATTGAGAAATTGTCAACGACGGGAACCTTTCGTTAATTACATGCCCACAACAGAGGTAGAATAATTTATTAATTAGCGGTCAAATGTTAATTACACTGACACGTAGGTTTACTGTATTTGAGTTCTTATTATTTGATATAAATTTAATGAATTTTCAGTTTGTAAATAAACGAAGCGATGTTAAACACCAACAGCTGTAGGTCTAGGTTTGTATGTACAGGTAAGTACAAATGTACATATTTTCGTGTTCTTATGATGTGAAATATATTTTAGAGTCTGTTAGCGGAGGAATGGTTTACTGTTGTGGGAGAAATGTTCAATATTAACAGATTAACTCGGTTGGGGATCCGGCTTCATAAAAATAAATTCCAATATTCCCCTCGTTGCTCTCATAACTCGTAAGAAACGACTCTCGCTGGAAAGTTTAAGGCGGACGATTGGAGAATAAAAATTGCATTTATACTATGTTAAATTAAGTTTTTATTGAGAAATTTACGAGCAGTAGTAAAACAATGCAGGTTCTTAAGCTTAGAAAATAAATTTGCGTAGCAAAAGGTGGCGTTAATGAAAAATCAATTGTTACAAAGTCACGAATTCGAGATAATAAGTACTTAAAATATTACGATCAATGGCGTAAAGTTCAATATTTGATCAAATACTCACCTCCCATTAACATTTTGCTTTATATTTTGGAAAAGTTGTTAAAAAATAGAAAAAAGTATAAAGAAGTTAGTAAGTAGGTGTTCTGTTGAAAAAGGCTGGTTTAACAAAACAATAAGTATATTAATGAGTTCAGAAACTTTCCAGCGACCCATCTGGTAGGTACCTACAAAACAGTTAATTTTTCTTTAATATTCTTACAACATACCGTTTATGACTAATTCGGAATAAAACTAAACTAGTTATTAAGTTAGTCAATATGATATAAAAACATTAAAAAACCTACATTAAAGCTTTATAAACAAACTCTATGTAGTTTATTTAATAATACAGAAAATGGTTTTGTAATTTGAAAATCTTTGTAAACCAACTTCTATTTAATCTAGTAACCTTCACGTGCTAAACTTAGTGCTCTCACTTTACGAAGATATCTGCAACAACGAGGAAACTTTGAAATTGCAAAATGGTTTTAGTTGATGTAGCGACTTTCAGCGACACTAACGGTGGACTGCACAAAGCCACTGCAACTGCTCCGCCTAGACTCTCTGACTCCACTCCTAAGGAATAGAATAATGCTCTTTTGCTCTTTTTCGTTAACTTCCAAACACGCTCGGAACAAACGCACAAAGAGAATAACCGAGCTAACTCAATTTTTTCAATTCGTATAATAAAGGTGACATGTTATGCTCATGCCATAAGTATCAAATAGAAATATAATAGAGTTAGTTAGATTTTACATTATGGTAATTTTGTAGTTTTGCCGACATGAGTATTTTTAACTAATTTTCGTTCCTATTTTATAAAAGTAGTTAATTTTAAGTTTAACATCTTTTTCAATGATTGATCTCTCCACAGTTCGGAACAGTTATGCATTTATGAATAATGATATATTGGAGTCAATTTCCACTGAGATGAAGTGGAGATAAAATGTGGATATTGAACAATGTGATTGGTCAATCCCTGCACGTCTCTTTTCCTCTCTGTTTCGTCTCCGCCTCAGTGGAAATACTGCTATCAAACCTAAGTTTAACTTGTAACCTACATTTATTAACTTCAAATAACTATTGGTTTTTTGGTATTTGTTGTTATTAAATAGCCATACTCTCAATTACTAATTTTAATCATGATCAAAACATTAATTCCATCAACTCGTTCCTAACTACTCCAATATATTTATTTGCTCCAAAGTGAATTATGATGTCAGAATAACAAGGCACGTACTTATCATTTTCCAAGTATTGGTAAAGAAAATATTGCTTATATTTTTAATATTCCATGTTCAATTGTATATTTATGTTACTAAATAAAACGAAACTAAATCTTGTTTTTTATAAGTCCCTCGCGGATGTGGATATAAAACTTGAGTAGAAGATACTCGTCCTACATAACAACTGTCCACGGCAATAACAGCTGTGTGTTCCCACCGACCGGCATATGGTAAAATGATTTTTCTTGATATGTTTATAGGTATGTATGTATGTATACCTTGGGTAGGTAATGCAGATAACCCGCAAAGAATGGGTGGGTCGGAGTTGGGGCGAGGAGGCCCCGCTGCTCAGGCCTAATGGCCCTGTCGCAAGTCAACAAGCCGACGTGCTCAGCGTCCCCAATTAACACGTTCCACCCGAACAAAATAAACATGAACGATTGACTTTTCCAATATTTAAATTTTCTATTTCTCGGAATATCATCACGCCGACCGCCCGCTGTCTAAAGCGGTTGCATTTTTTAACCAACCTTTGAAGTATTACTATGTTGAAATATGAACTGACGAACGATCCAATTTATTTGCACGTTTTTTATGTTTTTAGTTTTTCATGGCCTTTGAATAACTACACTAACTATATTTTTTCAAAGCAAACCATATGTATATTTTCATTTAATAATTTTACAAATGTTTAAATAATGTACTTTTATTATTCACCTTTTAAAAGTTATTAACACAAAATAATACATCATTAGCGAGTGATACTTATACATATTAATGAAGCCCCATTAAAATGATTTCTTCGAAATTTCATTCCCAGAATCAAATTAATGTATTATTTTTGTTTATGTTTCTTTTTAAAGCCGGCCATGTGCTTGCTGACCCATTGACAGTGTAGGGTTCCGTAGTTGCTCGTCACAATATATTTTACTTAAAAACGTTAAGTAATCAATGTCTACAATGGGATTAGTACGAAGCATCTATTTTATAACTCGGTCAATTAAGAAAAATATGATTTAACTGATGAGCCCTTTTAACTTAGACAGAATTCCTTTTACTTCGTTGTATGTAATGTAAAACTATCGTTGCTGTAATTTACGCCGTAGTATATTTATAACTGGCAATGGGCTGAAACTCGACACTTACCAGAAATGTACACTAACTGTAACACATCCCTGAAATCGTTTTCACATGCTCGCAATATTTTTAAACGATCTATCCAACGACACCCCAACCCCTCACACCATGGAATTGACGAGAAAACAAAATTCATCCCCACTTAACACGTATGGGATGTACTACCATAAAAAAAATTAAGCTCTTATTTTATCACTTATTGGAGTTATTTATATGTACCTTACCCTTTTTGTTTTTAAATTATGTGAGCTACGTAGAGAAAACTAGTACTTAGTCTTATTGACGATGGAACCCTAAAAATGATTTGTGAGTAGATATATAAATGTAGGACTTCATTTCATTAATTTTATTTTGACTTGTTACTAATCCAAAATGGTTCGAAATTTTAAATAATGTCTGCCATATTGAAATTTTAATGAAGACAAAACAGCTATAACGTGCCTATACAGAAAAACACTGTTTTTGTATAATTATCACTGTGATATCGTTTACATTTACAACCCGGGTGACCTTCGTGTGTTCGTCTGTCATTAAATTCAAACAAATACATGAAATCAAAACATGAGCAATTTAATTAATGTCTATAAAAAAATATTTCCTAAAAAGATGTTCGTATCGTATAGGTTATCACAAAATCAATGTTCGAAACATTGACATAAATAATCATTGATATCTACTCCAGTTCGAAATGACACGAACACACGCAACTGTAATCACGGAACAGCAAGCTTTTTGTAATAGTAAACTAGACACACATTAATAGTAAGGGCTCACTTCAAATATCTACAAATTATAATGAAAACATTAGTTACAATGTTCATTTAAACGTTTGGTAACACAATGCCTACCTTTAATTAGGAAGTCCTACATATAAAACTTATAAGTACTTATGTAGTATGTCCCATACGGGCTGATTTTTTCAAGTGAGTGAGATATGTATCATCATCATCAATGGCCTCTACATCTGTAATAGATGAATTAAGCAATGTGTGGTGATAATGAGATAAGTATATAAAATCCGAAATTATAAGGAATAGTTTGAAATACAAAGGAGCCTTATTTGAAAACAAAATAACGTCAACATTAGACTAATTCTCGTAATCAGCAATTGGACCAATGGATTTTGAAAAAATATTATAGTGTCACACCAACTAATAGGTAATGCGCTACTAATAAGAAACAAATTCTAGGAAGTGATGAGAAGGCAAACTTAGGAAAAATGCACATTAAAATGCACATTATGCTCTAGCTGATTCTCCAGTTTTAGTAATGAATATTTACTTATGTAAGTCAACTCATCACTTTGTATAGTATTCCTAATTGAAGTAGTGTTACGGACAAAAATCCTTAACCAGTATTACGTATGGGTAAGAATTCGGTGGAAAATAACTTTATTGTCATTAATCATTTTTTTTTCCACCCATGAACTTTTCCACTTGGATCTAGGTACAGCCACCAATTACACGACGTTTGAATTGGTTAATGGTACACCTTTAAGCTAGATTAAATAGCGATCATTTGACTATTTTAAACATTAGTAGGTATGTTGATTAATTATAGTAAAAATGAGTAACAAATTACTTAATCGACATTCAAAAGAAGTTCGAGAATATTTTTAATGTCGAATATACCACGCAAATTAACTGAATTTTAGGAAATAATTTACTTCAGAACACACTTGTGAGATTTCCTTGAAATAAGTGGTTGATATTAAATTATAATTATTTTATTAGGTATTTGACCTATTTCTGTATTCTTGTTAAGATAAAGCTGAAAGAAGAAATATACTTTATGTGATAATTCGCTTGTGAATTAGATGGAACACCAAACGGTTTTTCCAGCCGGTTACGCAATAAACTTATCTAGAAAACGATCACACGTAGTCAAATCATAACAATTTCACGCCACATAATTTTATACGTGAACGTTGATACTAGATGTTGAATCTTGGGAACACAATAAGGAAACGAATAGATAAGGAACTATGTAATAAAAGGTTTCATTATAATCAAGGGTTTGTGAGAATAGGTAACTATTGGGGAGAAGCGAGCTAATCACGACGGCACTTAAAGCCTTTCCACGCCCTAAGTGATGCAAACGAGGAAACTTCGGGATCACAAACGGGCTCAGACTTCATCCCTTAACTTTGATCGACACTTCAAAGTCAAAAGTCAATTTACTGCACCATGTGTTTCGATCTTTTAGTAATTATGCGTAATTCTTTCACAGTTTCACAGCTGTTTGACTCTATGAATTATGTATCGAGCGTTACATTGTTTCAAATTATTCAATACGGTTTTAGCGGTGTCACTTTACTTTGATTATGTTTCACAAGTAGTGTTTTATGCAATAAATATATTTTGCAATGCAAGAAAAAGTAGTTTGAAAATAAAGTAACTACATTATAATTAATAAAACTTTATATGAATCGAGAACCTTTTTTGAAAAGGTAATATTAATGTCCTCCATCTATTGTTTCATTGTTATGATAATCCCTGACGTTTTCGAATCTGTAATGAAACTCGCGGCAGTAGAAAGCGATTTTACTTGATTAATGTCAGCCTCTTTGGAACCCTGGCGGAAATTAAGCTTCCTTAAACGAAGTTTATTGCACTTTTTGTTAACTTGTTTCCTAATTAATTTACAGCAACAAGTGCCCGCCCAGAAAACCCTTGGATCACAGTAAAAAATTATTTTCGTTGCTACGTACAATTAATGTTTAATATGAGACGGTGAATTAATAAAGTCATAATCGTTTTCCACTCTTACTCTAGACTTCTAATGATACTCACAATTCAAACAAAGAACATTTGAGACGTGTTTTCTAGTTAATTTAATGCATTACATTGATATTCGTGAACACTTTAACCATTTAATTTAAATATTCAGTCTACGAATACAAAATAAAATTAATTAATTTGTATTAAGTTTGTACGTTACGTTATAACTTCGTGTAGTACCTGTAAACTGTTAATTAACCTTAAACTGTTTATCGTGAACGCCAACAAAATATTAATCAAGCATCAGTCGGTGAAGTTTCAAGACCTTAGGTATTAAGTTTTAAAGAAACAATTTGTTGCGGGAGTGTACACTGTACAGTAACACCCACTTATTTTTGGAGCGATAAACGAATAATTTGCTTCAATTATAGATAACAACTAGCACAACGTAAATAACTTTTATTATTGGAACTACTATCAACAATTTCATTAAGGTAATCAATATTTTTATTTATACTTTGTAACGTAATTACTGTACGAACATTCACTTTCTGTCTTTAACTTCTTAATGCGTTCCAAATAATGTATCTTTTAAAATCATCATCGAACTATGTAACTTATCGTAGTTTTCCGGTTTTAATAAAACTTATACAATGTCTTTGTAATAAATAATCCTATATTACATATTAATGTTGTATTTATTAAGGTTCATTATTAAACGTGATCTATTTTAGAAATGTAAAAATATGTGACATTAACTTCCTATCAATTACAAGACAGATGAATTAATCTATCAATTTGATTGAAATAATACTACTTTAAGAGGATTATCGCAACGATTAAAGTGGGATTCATTGAATTTCCTTTGAATTGTACCTTTCATTAAGATACGCGGGATCACACACAACCTGTTAGTAAACAATGCCCTTTATAAATATTTTCATTAAACAATTTCCTAAAGCCGGTTCAAATTCAGTATATTCGGTAATGTTTAGCCTTTGGCACCGGAACACATTGTAAACAGAAGTTGAGAACCACAAGCTTACAGGCCATTACACAGGCGGGCTTTGGCTAATAGTGGATCACTAACTTTGACTGCAAAATAAATCAGCCAGGAATGGCAATACACTTACAAAACACTTGAATAAAACTCCGTATTTAACTCCGCAAAGTACCTTATTGGTTTACGATTATTTATACTTGCGTAACTTAAGATACTTGATACGATGATCTAAGAAATAAATAAAAAAAATAGCTGAATTATTGTTGGCGCATCACTTCAAAAAGACTTATTTAGTAAAATCATCCATTAAGCAAACTCCTTTTTGTAGTTTGTAATTGTCAGGACAGTGTTTCTGAGTAAAAACTACACCCGTGCGAAAATTGGGTATGAAAGTTATAATAATGTA
The DNA here is from genome assembly GCA_958496195.1 of Timandra comae. NCBI lineage: Eukaryota > Metazoa > Arthropoda > Insecta > Lepidoptera > Geometridae > Timandra > Timandra comae. The sequence goes on from OY292362.1 coordinate 7,004,557, forward strand.
ACAAAGCGAACATAAAATTATAAAAGTTTTTTTATAAATAAATGTTCTTTCATTGATACCTTAACTTACTCTGAGTCAACAACACGCGTTACTTATATTTATATAGTGGATCAATACGATAACCATTAGTAATGTATGTTTTGGAAGACTATTCAAATAATAAAATACCTCCACTTAACTGTGAATGTCACATGAAATAATAATTTGTTATTAAGTGGTCTTACAGCATTTAAAAGGTAACGTTATACGTGATAATTTCCATTTTTCCCCCCGACCCTCAAAGTGGGGTGTTATAAGTTACTACGTGACATGTGTGTGTCTGTCTGTGATGGCGTAGTTGGTCGTAGCTCCAAAACGAGTGGGTTGATTTTGTATTGGGTTTTTATAGGTACCGTCAACTGTTACTAGTTATTATTCAAGAAAACTTTTGTTTGTATTGGGGATTCTTTGAAATTTTCATAAGGTTTTGTAAATACCTATTATATATTTACCTTGTATTGGTTTGTAAGTCAGGCTTAGTATTTGCGTCTTTACTGACCAAGTCAGTCCTCGTCGTATGAATGCTTGATAAGAATAAATTGTACTATAAGTATCTTTAATACGGAACCCCAAAAAATTAAAACGTCTAGTATATACATAACCACTTTGAGATGAATCAATAACACGCTATTTATGCAAAGACAATAGTTATCTCATTTATATGCCCATTTTTAACCGACTTCCAAAAAAACAGGAGGAGGTTCTCTATTCGACGTGTATATTTTTTTTGTGTGTTTGTTACGCGATTTCTTTGTAATCATGAATGAAGCATTTTAAAATTCTTGTTTCATTAGAAAGCGGATATTCGCGAAGTGGTCCCATGTCAAGGAAATCAGGATCTGATGATGGGATCCAGGAAAAATCAAGGAAAAACCCGCAACAATGTAGGCTGGGGTGTCGATTGACATTATTAAAAGTAAAACTACCTGTGACCCATGGTTTTGCTCGCGATATTCTTGATACCATAAGAATTTCTGAATGAAAATTTTTTGGTTGTATTCTTTCGTATTTAAATCAAATGCTGTTCACAATTCATGGGTTTTAGATATAAAAATGTCCTGGTTTTTTAATTCGTTAACACACATTGAAATAAACCGGAACCTACAACATTTTTTAAAAATGTTTTTTTATTCTATTATAGGTACCTATTACACATATATCTTCAGAGCGTTTTCATAAAACTTTTCGTAAAAAAATATATTTAGATATTACAAACAAACACTGCACCAGATTAGATTGTATATATTATTTTAATTAATAAATAGACAGTATAAACGTCATCCTCTATTTTCGTTTTTATTTTGACTTTGGTTAATTTTCTAAAAAGTTCTTATACCTTTGTGGTTATAAAGAAGTTTTGTAATAAAATGATGGTTTAATTGGGATGATGAAGTTAAAAAGAAATGTAATAAAATGCAGGGTTGAGAGAGTTGGGCAGACAGAAACGGAACTACCACTTTGTCCTGCAACCGCCATACGCCCGACTTGCGGCAGTGATCCCCGGGGGGAGATCCACTGCCGCCATATAGGCCTCGAGGGGGCGCGCACGGTGTGTCCGCGCGCTACTTTCGGAAGGGGGTGACTCAACATCTGCCGCCCAGAGCTACATTCTAGCTCGGAGGAGAAACCCTTAACAGGGTAGAGGCGCTGTCCGATATCGTAGTAGCGTGCAGCCGCGTTTCTTTCGGTTTCGGCCATAAGCGCAGAGGTGGCACACCAAGGGGTTTTAGTCGGTAAGCGCGTCGCCGCTCTATCTTTGCGGCGCGGAGTCCGACATACCCCGTCGTTCCCCTGGACAGAGGAAAGAAGTAAAGTCTTCCTCCCACAAAAAAAGGATTCAAGTGATCCACGAGTCAAAAGCTCTTCTGGAGGAAAATTTAAGCGTCTTTTGTAGAAGGAGACTTGCTTCACACTAAAAAATTTAAAATAAAGTTAATTTAAAAAATATAAGAAACCGACTTCAGCACTAAAAAGTAAGAAAATAATTTAAAATAAACGATATTATTAATACATATTTACAATTTATAATTAGTTACTTTTGTAGTCGGTGACAGCCAAAGCCTTCATTAATATTATAGGCGCGTCTCGTGCTATCTTATAAGGAAAAAAAACTATCCTGGGCTGGCACTGACTCCAAAAGTAACTAATTATAAATTGTAAATATGTATTAATAATATCGTTTATTTTAAATTATTTTCTTACTTTTTAGTGCTGAAGTCGGTTTCTTATTTTTTTTAAATTAACTTTATTTAGTTTAAGTACAGTATTTATTGCAGCGTTAATTAAGCATTAGATCGTTTGTAAAAGAAAATTGTTACCTACTCATAAAATGTGAATGGATAGGTTATGCAAAGTAGGTGCCTATACTTCAGTTTTACTTTGAAGTCAGTTAGCTATTGTTCTTCATTCCGGTACTTCGGCCGAAATAACATCTTCATGAATGATGAGAATTTCAAGAGGGCCTTTAGTAACTTGGCTTTTATATATTAAATTTTTATTTACTTACATGTTTTCCTTGTTAGTAACATAAAGATGACGGTTGATATAAAATTGGATCGGATATTAGAGAAAGATGAGATTGCGGTCAGAGCTTTCTGGATATCCATGATAATAGCGTGTGTAGTATGTGCATAAACGATAAAATCCCAAGGGCCATTAACTTGCCGATATATAGCCGAGCAGGCTTTACTAAAATCAACGATTTGAGTAATATCAAAGGAGCGGATTGGTGTGTCGACGTCGGATCAAATATTTGCCGAACAACAAAGAACTCTGTTCTCGTATCGACTGAGCCATTAATCACCCTATTATTGTACTCTGCGGCACAAATCGCAATATTGCCCTTCAACGCCGCCGCCGCCGCCGCCGCCGCCGCCGTCGATACTCATAAACACACTGCCTGCCGTAATGACCTATTTAAGAAGAGTTAAATGAAAATCGATAACTGCTGAGTAGTTATGATACCTACGAAATTGCACACAAGCGAAAAACAAACAGGAAATGGGTATTGAAAAGTGAATTTTCAGCGTTTTACCGTACAAATAAAAGAAATGAAACTGCTTTCATTCGACACAAACAACAACCTCGCCTGTATTGTTTTCCCTGAAGGTACTTAGGTACGTTCTTCTCTTCGTTATCTATAAATAGGACTCGCTATTTATATTTATATTTTGTTTAACGTTAATACTTTCCCTTTCTTCAATTTTATAATTAAATCTGACTAATAGCCTTCGTAATGGAATTAGGAATTTAATGGTTTTGGCTTTTAGAAATAATTGGAAAAACTTTCTTTTCATCAAAGCCTACAGCTTTTGAATAGCAATCGGCGCTCTAAATCCTTGCTTAATTCTTCATTTTAGGTGACATCTCAGTACTCGTAGATTTTATAAAGTGAAACAAAGAATAAAAGTAATCATATATAATAAAATAAGTGCGGAACAATTTTCATTAAGCTGTTAAGTAATTATCTAAGTTGATTAATAAGTGGTAGTTATAACTAGGTTCCTTTTTTGTTTTACTAATCAAAAAACATCATTCAATGAGCTTAAAAGCACAAACGTTATAAAGCAACTTTTTCTTAATTTGTTTTAACGTTTTTAGATATCACTCCAGAATGTAGAGATAATATCTGCTCTATCAAGATACATATAGGTATTTGCGTTAGCGTTCTATTTTGATATGGCACTTACTCGTAATAATTTTATCGTATACATACAACAAAATAATAATACTTACACTTTAGTTTATTTTGTAGTTCGAATTACTAAGTACATAATGACAAACAATATACCTTGACTTTAAAACTATTTAGTAAGCTATTTCGGTACGTTTCATTTAGTTTAATATATCCTTTATGGGTCCCGTATTCCAAAGTTAAGACATTTAACAGATGGTGCGTAGTAAAATGAGTCCACATTTGATTTTAGCGTCACTTGTAAAGCTTGAGGCGAATACCAAAAGTGTGGACGAGTTCTCTTTTACCGTGGACCCTTAAAAAGGTCTTTATCGGTCCATAAAACTTCTTTTATGCTACGAGAAGTTTCTGTAGCGAACGGTAAGTTGTTTGATGGTCACCCTCGAAAATAATTTTCCAAGCCCTCCTTGAGCGTCACCGATCGGCTCGCAAGTTACGGCCGATAAAATAAATTCTATATAAAAATAAATTTTGTTATGATCCCTTTTACTTTTTACAAAAAGCTCTCAGAAGGAGTAATAATAGGATGATCCGAGAATGAATGTTTCCAATAAGTCGTCTCTTTTGGACTTAACTTAAAATTATTTCATTTTTCGGCGTGGGCACTAAAAGAAAATATAAAATATAATATTTTTAGACTTATAAACTTAAAAGCGGCAAATTATTATCATAGTGGAGAATTTTATTATCTTTTGTTATTTGTGTAACTAACAAAAAATATGAAAAATAAACATCCAATAAGCACCTGTTCAATAATAAGTATTATAAAGCTGAAAAGCTTGTTTGTTTGGTGTTCCCATATATCGAGGACATAATAATAATACATGCCCTAAGACAAATTTAACGAGGTAAAAGCTTTGTAGCGCCCGGCTATAGTTACAAGGTAGGTAGTGTATAAATAGGTTGCATATCGAATGCGCGATCATTCGATGTTATTTTACAGATGTTGAATTTTTAAAATGATTTTTCGGTATTGTCGGGAGGTAGTCGTATTGCGATGCGCCGCTGGAACCGATTTCGTGGTCGGCTGGTTGCCACACACCGCTGGTCAGCGACAATGAGTGCCGGAGCAGTGCCCTCCTGTCTCCTCAGAGCCGCACCAAAACTTCTCATTGTTTTTGATTAATCACGCAGACAAATTTGGATTTCCCATCGTCCCACTGTGTGCATAATATCTCCCATGAATCTCTCGATACACCCACTAATGTAATTATAACGCTCGAATGTGCTCAAATAAATAACTGATGTTCAAATAATTATTTGCGGTGCACTTGTGTAAAGCAACAAACTAATTAGACATTGTATGGGATTACAAATGTTATACGAAATAAATAAATCCACATTTATTAATTTTATTTGAGATATTTAATTAATGTTTAGTTCATTAGAGGTTTACGACTTTGCTCTTTATTAGAAGTTCAGTTCCACGCGTTTCGTTAGGCTTTTGAGTCGTTTTAAGTGCGATAATGGAGAAACTTAGCTTCTCCTATCTAGCGCTCTGTCCTCCGCTGGTCTTGTTATGTTAGTGTGTGTGAATAAATAAATAAAAACTACAAATTATACATTACAAAATATGTTTTATGTCATATATCAATATTCATAGCTCGGTCCCGGAAATTAAGCGTTTGTATATAATGTTTCATCTCCTCTTATGGGGCCTTTGGAGTTAGTACTAAAAATCCGCCTGCAAAGTCCTAACCCCAGTAGGCTAGATCTTGCCGTTATGTGTATGTGAAATGTGTATAAAGAGATAAACTAAATAAACGATAAATAGCAGTCCTCGCGGCTAATTTATTAATGTTTTCAACATCGACTAAAAGCGTAGATATGTATACATATCTCAAAGGAATATACAGTTTATTAACAACTGAACATTACATGTTATAATATAATTTTATTGTATTGAGCGGAAAATTAGTAAAATCTTGAATAGTTATTTTGTGCGGGTAGGCGCGGTACAAAGATTTTATCAAGTCCAAGTTTATGTAAGTTAATTTTGTAGTAGGAATACAAAAGGCTCAATAGGTTGAGAGGGAGCGTTAAAGGCGGGCGGCGCGGCGGTGGCGGCGCGGCGCGGGCGGCCGTGTCATTGTGTGCGATAAGTGTGAATTTAATTAATTACTTCTTGGACTGCGGTTACAGGAACCAAACTCGACAAAACCTAAGTATTGTGGCACACTTTGTATTTATAAATCAATTTACAACTTCCAGCATTCTACACTATAAACATTAATCTCCCTTCGCTTTCAAGTAGGTCAATTATAACTATTATAATAGACATTTAATGTAAACCTACTTCTGTTATTAATAACTACATAAACTAATAAACTTAGGCAAGTGTTAAGCACGCGATTGCGCCGGCACGTGTGAATTTATTCCCCATTGAACCAAAGCGGGCGCAGTGGGCAGCCAATATCCGCCATTAAAAGTCAAATGTTTACACAACCAGGTCTGTCTGCACCGTATTTGTAACAGTTTGATCTGCCAAAGTGTAGACCGGATTCCAGCCCGAGGGCTCTTGTATTGAGGTGCTATGAATTAAATTTCAGAATTTTCATAAATTCGAATGCGAACAATGAACTCTGTTTTTCTTTGTAGCTCCAAAACAACCCTGTTATTTTCATATATTTTAATAAATTGCTTTGACATAAGATTTCGGAATTTCAACTAACTATAAACGCAATTAAGGAACTGCGAGTATTGTCGTCACATATTTAAGTATATTAATAGTAACGTTGACGTCATCGTTAGTATGAATTATTTACTCAATATTATATTACAAACAACACTCATCAAGGTACGTAATATGTTCTTCCGTAAACGTGTTTATTATTCACAGCTTGCCTCGGCTACGTCTCCTGAAAGTTTGATTACTATGCGAAATTAAGCGATGAACGACATTAAATTGTCATTAGAAAGACATCCACTGGTTAACTCATTAACTACGCTTCTAATGAGTGATTTACGTTAACTGGAGTGTGTTGTGTCACATTTGCTAGGCGAGGTGATATATGCGCGCCACGTTAGACGATTAATGCCTCCTCTGGCACAGAACCGAGCGACCTGTAATAAGAGAGCTTTCAGCCGTGAAGCACTGCTACACGCCACCGTTACCTAAATTGACGATTTTCCTTTTCCTACATTTACCTACACCAAGCAATCACAAAAAACTTTCTCACATTTTATTTTTGTGAAATAGGATTTTTAACATTTTAAGGCGAGCCATTCTACGACGCTTTTGACTTTTTAAGAGTGCCTAGTATCAAATAAAGTTCACTTTACTCTGAGGAAGCATAAAACCTATTCTGACGGTGAAGCCATAGCACAACACGCTTTACGACTAAGACCCAATGTTTGCTCCAATCACAATATGTTCATGTTACACGTGTTTTTGTTTATTTCTAAAAACTGTTTCATATTTGCTTCAATGTTTTGAAATGAAATATCTAAATTCATTATTGTTTATGTAGGTAGTTATTATCGAATCATACGCAGTGGGATTCCGATCGTGAATCACGAGTCGACAAGGAGAATTCGATTGTAATGGAGGTATGGTTCGCCGCGTTTGGTCGCCGCTGTCGATAATGAGCGTCGATACGAAACGCCGCTTCCCATCGTGTTCGTATAATTGTTCTTGCATTACACGGGGTAAAAATATTTGAACATTTATATATCGGTAATTTTGGAGTGACGTTTACCGCTCTAGTACGACAACGTCCTCGATATATCACGCCGAACGTAGCTCAGCTTTGTACGGCGACCTAGTAAGCGACAAGAATACTTACGCATTTCAAGGAGATAAATGTGAAGGCAGTGTGAGCAATATTGGGTGGCTAACAATTTCATTTAAATGCCGACAACATGGTCTCAGCTGCGTAAATAAGTCGCAGACGGTACGCCAACTGATTTGGAAAAAAAAATTTGACAAACTGGAAAAGTCTGTTTAATGGAAAAAAACAAATAACGCTGTTATAAGCGCTCAAATAGAACATTAAAACATTTTCTTTATGATAATGTACATATTGGATAATATACTTAGGTATAAGATAAACAAGAAAAAAGGAAAGCAAAACCTCCAAATTACATTTTCGAAGTATAAATGTTCCAAATTGAAGCAATCATATCCGTATTCAAAGTTCGTAAGCACTCCTAAAGTTCGGTCGAGCTTTAAGAGGCATGGAAATGTCAAATCTGATACCATGACAACGGTGAAATGAAGCGTGCACACAAAAACGGATTGTACATCTACAAAAAATATTGACCGGATAAAAGCTTTTGAAGAACCATCTTTACAATGAAATAGCCTTTTAAAAATAAATAAAACTTACTGCCTCAAATAGGGCTTATTTTGCGCATGAAAGACTTTTATACAGGGTGTCCCGTTAGTAGTGGACCAACGGGATGTGGGGGATAGGGGAGACCGTTACCTACCAGAATCACCAAAATTTATTGTCCTAGGCCTTATAGTTTTGAAGTTATAACGTTTTTTAGTAAGTAGGTGAAATTATCGTACTATGTGCACATTTTTCTTAATTCTACAAATTCTATTACTTATTTTGATGTTATTTTTATTCAAGGGCGTTAAGAATACATAGGTTTTTCTAATTTAAATCATTTTTTAGTGTAGTTATCATTAACATTAAAATTAATCAACAAAACAAGTGCAATTGTTAAATTTCAAAATACTCTAAGTGGTATTTGAGCTGAGCTGGTGTAAAAAAAATGTATTGTAGCCTTGTGGCACATTATTTTAAAAACATCTACATATCATAAGGATTACAAAAACGTATAACACTGTGGTTTCAAATGAGTAGTTTTTTATTTTAACTAATATCAACGTAAAAGGGAACTTTTGAGAGAAAACAAAAATTCATTGCTAATTATGGAAATTCGTTTATTACTCAATTTATTTTTACATTAAGGGTTCAAAATGCTTTTCTTTAGCTCTTGTGCATTAAAACATCTTCGTATAAAGTCTTTTTGTAAACTTTTTTGGGCTCTTTGATGTTTTTTTATCAATTCAGCAACATGATTGAAATTTTGTGATAACTCTCTTTTTATCAGAAATATTTGTCTCATTAACTGCTTCTTTGAGGAAACCCCATAGAAAATAATCCAAAGGATTCAAGTCGGGAGATCGTGGCCTATTTCATGGCCGATCGCTGGCCATGAAATAGTACCTTCGCGTCCAAACCATCGATTTGGGAACGTCTCATTCAAAAATTCAGTCACTTACCGTGAATAGTGGGCAGGTTCACCTTCGTACTGCAACCACATTCTCTCCCGCGCAGTTTCAGGCCTTATGCATAACCAACATCTTCGAATAAAGTTAAGAAGTACGCGAGAGTATGTGGTTCCGCGTAGTTTCAGACCTTGTGCATAACCAACATCTTCGTTAAGTTAAGAAGCACGTACGAATGTTGCAGTACGAAGGTGAACCTGCCCACTATTCACGGTAAGTGACTGAATTTTTGAATGAGACGTTCCCAAGTCGATGGTTTGGACGCGAAGGTACTATTTCATGGCCAGCGATCGGCCATGAAATAGGCCACGATCTCCCGACTTGAATCCTTTGGATTATTTTCTATGGGGTTTCCTCAAAGAAGCAGTTTATGAGACAAATATTTCTGATAAAAAGAGAGTTATCACAAAATTTCAATCATGTTGCTGAATTGATAAAAAAACATCAAAGAGCCCAAAAAAGTTTACAAAAATACTTTATACGAAGATGTTTTAATGCACAAGAGCTAAAGAAAAGCATTTTGAACCCTTAATGTAAAGATAAATTGAGTAATAAACGAATTTCCATAATTAGCAATGAAATTTTGTTTTCTCTCAAAAGTTCCCTTTTACGTTGATATTAGTTAAAATAAAAAACTACTCATTTGAAACCACAGTGTTATACGTTTTTGTAATCCTTATGATATGTAGATGTTTTTAAAATAATGTGCCACAAGGCTACAATACATTTTTTTTACACCAGCTCAGCTCAAATACCACTTAGAGTATTTTGAAATTTAACAATTGCACTTGTTTTGTTGATTAATTTTAATGTTAATGATAACTACACTAAAAAATGATTTAAATTAGAAAAACCTATGTATTCTTAACGCCCTTGAATAAAAATAACATCAAAATAAGTAATAGAATTTGTAGAATTAAGCAAAATGTGCACATAGTACGATAATTTCACCTACTTACTAAAAACGTCATAACTTAAAAACTATGAGGCCTAGGACAATAAATTTTGGTGATTCTGGTAGGTAACGGTCTCCCCTATCCCCCACATCCCGTTGGTCCACTACTTACGGGACACCCTGTATACTTACACAGACGTCTTTTGACAGTGACGATATAATAACCATACTTACATGTTTTACTCGTAGTTTACTTAATACATTCTAATGGTATGTCTAGTATTCAAGCTAGTGAAATTTAAACATTTTTATCTAGGTAATGTATAAAAAAATACAGATAATTATCATAACAATCAAGTGACGCCTATGATCACGAATAAGACCTTACTAACTCGAAGTCGATAAACATTTGAGAGATATATTTTATTAAACTGAGGTAAGAATCAGACAATCAAACTTGAAACAAAGTTCTTTACAAAGGATCATAAAGATTGCGACGCATTCTGATCAAAGGAAATTTTATTGACTTTTATTATAACTTTCATCAGAATCAAATCTGACGGATTTCATCGTATGGTAAGACGAGAGCTTATGTTAAGAATATCAAAAGCGAGGGTGAGCTCAGTACCCACCCGCAACTTAATACTGTCTTTAATATCGAATAATCTTCTACCTTTGTCATAAATCTGCGAAGCTTCAATCATCGCTATGAGTTTTATTGTTGAGGTATTTATTACGTCGGTAAATCAACTGCCGCTTTATTTGAATGCTCTACCTGGAGTCTCAAAGGAAATGTTCATGTACGTCCGCACTGTCACAACCATTACATAAACAAAGTATCACAACGAATGTTTAATTCTTATATCTTTGTGGTTTAGATTAAATTAGGAAAATTAATTTGCATAAAAGCAAAGCACCTCTCCGACCGTTAACACTTACGCAAAGTATCTGAGATGTAATATTCTTATTTTGTAAACGGGTCACGATCGAGACTATAAAAATAACTGTTGATTTCTGTGAGCATTTCTCTCTATTAAACGGTAGTTTAGAGGCGTGCGCCTGCCTGGTGTCTAGCAATCTATTTATCTAACTACCCTCTTTATGGATGCTTGGTGTGAAAAACGTAAGCGATTATGTTTTTACATATTATTAAAGATTAAAGATATTATCAAATATACATCAAATAATAAAATAAAAGAGCACAATTCCAAATTGAAAGCTCCCCTGAGACATGAGTTATTGCATACAAATCTGTCAGTTAGATTTTCCGCCGTGTAGAAAAACCAACACCTATAAGATATTGGAATAGACACATAAATCGTAGATAATGTAAAAATAAAACGTACTAAACGTATAACACCTACACTAAAGTGTAGTAGTGTAGTAGGTGTTAAAATTTAGGCCTAAATTTTACTTTTTTAACAAGTATTACCAATACATACATAATTATCCGAACTTTCGTTTTCAAAAAAGTTAGTCGAGTCGATCGATTTTATTATGATCCAAGTTTACATAAACAAATTCAAACCTAATATTTTTTCACAAAAAATCTTTTCATTCCTTGTAAATGTTTGTTACGTTATACAAAATGGAAATAAACTTATTGTATTCTATCGAAGTTTGTGTTCATAACAGGTTTAACGACATTTTCCTTGAGATAAGTACTTATTAGATATTCTTATCGAGATAACATTTAAGAAACTTAGATTTCAGCACCAAATATAAAGGGATAAAGTAAGATATATACCCACGGGAGGATCCGTAGCACACTCGACTGGAGTGTTCACTATAATCTTATTAATGCGTCCGTGCAGAAACGAGCTAGCGTTACTACTCGTGGTGCGCTAAAACTCCTACTTACCAACATTTGATTTTATTCTCTCTTATATTTAATATTCATTTGCTTCAAATAGCCCTACTAAACGAATAAAAATATGTTATTCGTATACAATACAATATACATAAAAACAAATTCAACAGAGTGGTAAAACACTGGTGTTTAGGTAATTTTTTAAAGCACTTACCCCCACCGGTACACAATGTGTATTCAAACAAACAGCCCTAATAACACCAACAAAACAAAAGCAAACAACAATAAAAATGTAAGCTTAAATGTGCAAAGTGATGTTTTCTTTTTACAGAGTCCTTTTGGGAAATATCGTATCACGTGCGCGTTACAAAAGTACCTCCACAGTTGGAGTTTATTTTTAGGAGATAAAACACACGTCGCAAATAGTAAGTTCAACTTTAAAAGAGTAAATACAGGGTTGCCTAGTTGTAGAATTTATGGCAACACCGAACCGATCCGTGGGTGAGCTCCACGTTTCATTCCTAAAGTGTTTCTCATTTTTGGTTCACAATTTACGGATTTAGTCAAGTTGAGCGGTGGGACCGGTGCAGTTTACTCACCCACTTCGTTCAATCTCCTGACTTATTCCTCGCCCACACTATGTATTGTATACTCAAATAAATCTTTGCGTACCTACTTACTGCTCGGAACTAGTGAAATTAAAGATACATAATTATAGAATCTACAAATGGTAAAAAAACATAATTTCTTTCACTATTTCTTGTTACAAAGTCATCGTAGCGAATAATTGCTAATACATAGGCAAATAGACTTCGCTATTACAATTAGCTACTTTAACTACAATTAAATAGATTAATTTTATTTATGAAGACAATGAAACTGCTTTTTAGAGCCTAGAGCTGTAATATATACATTAACATCGGTGAAAATCTTTGATAAACGTTGTGTGGTATCCACGCAATGTGCTAATCAAAATTAAAATCTTCCTTCAGAGTCACGCAATAGTTAGCCCATAAATGTTTGCAGTAAGTATCGGGCGGTAAGTAGCCGGCGACCGACTAGCCGGCTGTGGCACTCTTCACTCGGCTTCCTTTAACCGACTCCACAAACTACAGGTTTTCAGATCGATAAAAATTTACTTATGCATACAGTTCGAGCTCAATGCCACATGCACGTGATGGATCGAATACTTAGGAATTGAAAAAATGAAACATAATCATTAGTGCTTTTCATTAGTTCCCAATACAAAGTTATTACGTTACTGACATTTCCATGAATTCTCATGGTTAAATAATGTGTTCATGACACAATATTTATTTGACTTATGATAAAGATATAATATACTTCGAAAGTAAGCTGTTCTGTAAGTATTTTCCGTTGGAATTATTTCGTTATACAAAAAGCACCAAACTTCCCCTATACTCGTATAACAAATATTAATACAATGTTTCCTGTTCTGTGACCTTGGTGATGCCTATCTAGTTTTGATTCTTATGGAGCCCATAAAGATCTCCATACATAAGTCAAACGTCAATAATAAACAGTACAAATGCTAACATTCTATATTGAATCGGTAGAGTAGAACGTGTTTACCAACATATGGCACTTTGCGTGCTTTAGCTATTTTATTATTGAAGCGATCGGGTGAATATTGAGTTTTCTTCTGAGAATTTCATTTTAGTGCGACATATTCAATAATCTTACAATTTAACTGCTTTACCTTTATATTTTTTCGTTAACATATTCGGCTGTATTATTTTATCGTTGATATTTGTGTTAAGAAAAGAAACCTACCTATATTGATGTATTGATATTTTGCCTTATACGAGTCTTTATCCATAATAATACGTTTATAATATTAAATAAAAATACCCAGTTAAATAAGTTAAAATAAAATCTCCTTGCAGTCAAATGAGCGTAAAATAAACGTGTATTCGATAGGTAAAATGTATTTTGCAGTAAGGCTTGGAGCAATTTCCTGGTAGTTGCGAATCGAGTTCAAATCGCCGGTGTTGGTACTCACATGCAGAAAGGTTTACAAAGAGCAAAATGTCGTCGTCGATTTTGTAGAAAAGCTGTAAGTATAGGAATCGTTCGTAGGCCTATATGTGGAGCGTGGGGCCACCACTCGCGAGCAATCTGTTTACGTAACAGCCCCGTTATGTTCCGAGAGGGTTCCCGTACTAGACGTTAAACATATTGCCTCATAAATCGTGAGAATCCCGGCAAGCGCTCTACGTACCGGTGTCGATTTGACTACGTTTCCTTTACGATTTCACAATATTGAGCTATATCTCTCTAGCCTTAATACTTGTGAATCATAATATCTCTCATGCATACTACATGTAGTAACAACTACGTGTATAGAAACTCGTAGATACGTTCAAACTCAATTACAATTATTTAAATCGTACAATGAATAATAATTTAATGAAAGTGGTACCAAATTAGTTTTGTGTTTATGCAATAATTCTAAAAACCTTATTCACGTCCCGAGTCGTAAAAGTTTTCTTTTTGTTTTAAAGCCGAGCTCGTATTTCCCGTTCAAAAGCTGTTTTCGTCGTGTAATTATGGGCTGAATCTTTTACTCGAAATACAACCCGTACCTTCTACTTATACTTTTTAACAAGATTTCAAAACTCAACAGTTAGTCACAAGAATAATTCAAAAATAATTTTAATTTAACTTGGTAACACGCGTAATATAACAATTTACTTATAAGTAATTAGACTTGTGTTATGAAAAAATTAAGCATTCAATTTATCTTACCAATTCTAAGGACGAAATTTAGTCAAAAAGACTAATCAAACGTATTAATTATACTTCCTCAAATGTGATTTCTGTTAACTCTGAATTGGCTCCCTTATGGCCCGTAGTTCACTTGTTTGATAAGTGAATAAGCTTTTAGGGGGTCCATATTGGCTCACCTAAAGTTCTTTACCCGCAAATGTTTTTCCTAACTATTTGTAGTCCGAATGATCATTCTTCCTAAAAATTTTCATCCTAAAGTTTTAATTCATACTATTTGTAGTGCTACCGACGATGCTCATAACACTGATGTGTCCGAAAATTTTAATTACTAACATCATTAATGTAAATATATTTAAACTCCTACTGTTTTTATCATAACGCTTTTATCCCTAAACATACTTACCATAATATTTTCACTCATGCTCAGAAACAAACATTTACCAAGTGTAATAATAGTTATTTATGGTACAAGCGAGGTAAGTTGGTGATTACTTCCGAGGCGCTATTGAGGCCCGAGCCGTCAGGCGAAGGTCTGAAGAAAGCCGAGGATAGTAATCATCAATACACGCGTGTACCATACAACGTTTTTCAACACATTTGCGAAGAAATTATCATTTTTCGCTAATAAATAAACAGTTTTTCTATTCGCGCGCATCCAACACAACAATGGTGATCGGCCATAGATTAAAAGAATATACTCATTATAAAAAAATCGAATGAATGAATGAATGGAATCGACCATAGACCTATCAAAAGTAAGGCAACATAGTTGAAGTTTGTTTTTAAAATGTATGGACACGATTTTTTTTGGTATCGAAACTTTTTTAAAACTAAACAATTTAAAAAAAATCTATAACTCACTAGTGAATCAAGCGTGTCATTATTCAACTGTTTTTGCACAAATAAGAGCCCCTTTATGAGCAAGTGTGTTGAAAAAAATATAAACGGGTAGAAGATGATATTTATAGTTTTAATGATTATTATACGACTCGTTTACGGTTATGCTTATGGCCTGGGAGTTTACCATAACCATAACTAAAGGACCAATTCGGTTCTGGCACTTCGCCGGCCGCTGCCGCGGCACGCTCGCTACGCTCGCTCGGCTCGTGCGTTGGGGTCACAGTTCTAACATAACCTAAACCAATAATTAGGAATAGGACCGATTCGTTACTGGAACTTGACTGAATGATTGGAGCAGGACTCTGGTTTTGCTCGCTCGGCTCGTGCGTTATATGTTATACAGTGCTATATGTTATGTAAAAACAAAGTTACGAAAAATTTATGTATATAATATTCATTATAATAAATAAAAATAAATCTAAACAAGAAAGATATGACTTTGAATAATAGTATGAATGATGGTTATGTTGAGAAAATATAGGAAAACAAATAAAAGTGTAAAAGATGTTTATTGCTACTGACTTTATGCAGTTGAATGTTTCGGAATTAAAACATTAGTGACAAAGATTTTAGGAGTTGCGATTGTTAGGATAAAAAATGTTAGGAAGAAAATTTTCGGATTTCCAATTATCGGAGTTGAAATTTTAGGTGAACTTTGGCGCACCCGCTTTTAGGATATAGATTTTGTGGCTTACTTGGAATATATCTCTTGATAATTGTACAAGAAACACAAGTTGGACTGTCATATTCTGCAGGCACAAAAGCAAAGTACGCTCTCTAACTTCTTCTTCTTCTTCTTTCGTGTCAATGGCCACAAAGAGGATAAAACTACCAAAATCCAGCTACGCCTATACCAGCGCTAGTTGCCTTCAACTAGCGCTCTCTAACTAATTATAATATTAGTACATATAATATTAGTACATAATTAATTCGCTTATACCTCCTCAGGAGAATCTTAGACATATTCTCCACACCCCATAAGAAACAATGTAAATAAAAAGCTTACTCGCGTTTTAATATTTTTACGACTAATATAATGTAATACACGTGAATATAATTCATAGAAATAACTTGAGCGAACATTAGCGTCATTTTATTAGTTGTAGTTGATTGTACTCGGTTACAGGCAGACATAAAAGTAGCTATAAAATGCAAAAGATAGGTTTTTATAGCATTATATTATGAGAAACGTGGCATAGTTTGCAAAGAAGTAGCGAATAAGAATTTTGCAAGTAAAATATCTGACACGGAACGGAAAGTGTCATTATCAATGATTACCATATCTTTAAAAGATTTTTAATATCTGGAACTGGTTTAATAAATTTATTATTAGTTTATGAAACAAATTATAAGTCGTGAGATTCACAGCAGTTTAATCTAAAACTTGACACAGTTCACAATCTGAGATAGAGTTTTGATAGAATAGTTTCTCACCACATTCGTAAGAACTGGAGTGAAATGGCAATGTGACATGTTTGAGATTATTTGTTATTTGGTTTCCTTTATTCAACAAGTTTTTATAGAGCTTAATAACTTTTAGGGGACACATAAAAAAAATGTTATCAATATTGAGATTGCATTAACGAAACTTCTTTATTATTGTGAAAATTCCGAAAATAGATAAGCTTTTAGATTTTTTACCCGCCACTTACCATTTTTTTAATAACCCGTCTCGGCCGACCCGTTTTGCGGGAGTTAAAAATAAGGGCATTTAAAATGGATTTTCCAAAAAAAAAAAATACCTTCGTCCCAACAGCTCTAAAAATAAGCAAAAAGAGGAAATAGTCTAATTAGGACAACAATTAAAATTGAGGCGAGCTTTTCTCAAGTAATAAAAAAATTATTTATTAAATCATAAATTGACTTTTATTTATAGAACACATAACTTTTGTGACCGACTTAAATCGTTATTTTTTTTTCATCAAAACTTTATAATTGATTTTTATTTAATACCCTTTAACAGGCATCGATGTATATGAAAAACATTAAAGGTTTTCCCGAAAACCCCAGAAGCCTTAGAACCTTGGAAACTTTATTGACCTCGCAACTCTTCCTTGAAACTGATATACCATGGACAAAATTAATTTGATGAATTCCATCCTTGATTATGTCTCTTTCATGCAATGTCTTTTTTTAAATAATAGCTGTATTTTTGTATCTAGTGTTGTAATAAGTAAATCTTTGGTAAACTATTATACAAGGGTCAGGGACCATGAAACTATTCTTAATAGGAATATCTAGACCATTTATCTCGCTCATATAGGTAATATCAATTGTAAACTAGCTATGCCCCACGTAGTTCTACTGATTTAGTCGGAATACAAAGAAACTTATTATTTTTTTCTGTACCCTTGACAACATGTGTGCAAACGGTTGAGAAGTTATCAAGCTCACAAATTCACGACTGTAAGTAACTGTTAGTGGCGTTTAATATAATATGTTTTTTGAAACTTTCGGTTCTAGTTAAAATACAATAATCATCCAGACGTTAGAATCACTTGAGCGGCTGAAACTCTCCGATACGAAACTCACAACAACAATACGAAAACCATTGGGCTGGACTAAAACCACCCCAAAACGAGTAAGAGAAAAGTATTGTAATATATATATTGTTAAATAAATAATAAACTTGAGTAAACCTCTTAATACACGCAACATTCAATATGTACGATTACGTATAAAGCCATGGTTGCGTATAAATAACTTCCCGGATGTAAGTCAACATCAATACCGCTTTAGAATTTGGAATCCTTACATCCCTGTTCTCGTATAACCTGAGCCGCTCGAGATCCGGCGAGATGCTCCTCATTTTCATTTTTATATTTTACCTGTCAACGTTTGCCGAGAAAAATGGTTTGTTATATCTGGATAAAGTGGGAATTACCTCCCATTTCATACATAGTACGTGTATAATACGAATAATTTAATTATGTAATCAATAATATTGGTTTATATCCATCTACCGCCTACTTTAATATTGTATGTTGTATTATGATTGACGTTAATTTCGAATTGAGATGTTGTAGATTGACTTACATACTATAATACCCTGCTACGTAACTATAAATTTATGAAGACCCATCTCACTTGCTTCGCCAATTACTCCAATTATTGTTAGAAACTGTTCCAATTCAACTCTATATATGTAATTTTGTTGGAAAATTAATAATTCACGAAGAAATATTAATAATTATGCTACATGACACAAAAACAATAAAGCGCTTTATTAATAAAACTAAATCAACTATCACTTAAATAAATTCGAAGTAAAATAATGCAGTGTATGTTTGTGTTCCGTTTGTAATTGAGTTCCGTGCAAATAGCGGCACGTTTTTAAGCACGAGGTGTACAGCTGGGTCGCGCGCATTTCCCAGCCAGAGTTAAGTAAACTAAGATAAGGGCGGAAGTGAGGGCAACGTTCCCGTACCGCGCTGATAAAACAACACCTGCCTTACTTTGTTCATTGACATTGAGTTAGCAAAAGGTAAAACTATACAGATAACTGTGCTTTGTGCTTTCTTTACTACGGATTACGCTTCGCTATATCATTATATGGGATTTGTTTGTTAGTTTACGTCAGTTTGGTTAGAGCATGATATATCTACTAAATTGAGTAGTGTTTAAATAGACTATAGTAATTAAAGATGCCAAAATATTTTAAAACCTTCTTTTGTATTAATAGGTATATAAGTAACAGCTAATTTTCAGTACTTAATAGAACGTCATGGTTTATTTAATTAATTCCCTTTCACTAGTTTTATAAATATAACAAAACATTTGCTTTCTTTCTTTTATATTTTGGCACTATATATTTGTTTCATATTGAATAGACGTATTTAGTATTTACGAATAACCGAAATATTATTTTAAAAATTTCCTTATAAAACTATAAAATAAAATATAATTTCAGTAGTTATTTCCCGGAGGAGGGCCAGGAGTGAGTCATACATCACAGTTCGCCGGTGACGGTTTGGCCCCCTATTACCACCGAGTCTATTTCATCGGCCATTCCGGGCACAAATCCAAACTGCAGGTCAAACAGAGCTAACGTATATGAATTTCCAAAACTGTTTTAATATTCATTTATTTGGGAATAATAAATGATAAATCCTTATGCATTTTCAATTGATCGGTGTTCTATCGTGTGTCGATATGATAACTGCAGCGCGCTTTCCATATGTCTAACACTTAGTTTTGATTTCGATCTACATAAAATGGAACGCCATTGCTTTAATAATTAAAATAGTCTGATACACTACTGATATAGTAATGAAAAGGAATAGTTTCCATTATATTACTTACAAATTACTGACTTAACCAATTGAAATTAAACGTTACGTTTAACTAAGTCAACGAAATGTGTATTGTTCTTTTCCAAAATCAACTTGAACATTAGGTTAGCTTGAGCTTGAGTTAATACATTTTGCAGAGTTATAACGTTACAAAGTATCCCTCAGTACAAAATACACAAAACAACGAGTGAAAGATTTTTTTAGAAAATCTACGGGAATCTTGAGCCTACATGACGCCTAAGCGGAAAGCCTGTATACATTTATATAAAATAAATCCCCATTTTCCTTAGTCACGCCATATTTTTAGAACGACAGAACCAAATTGGATGGGTGATTCTTTTTGCGTTGTGTTCATTATTGTCAGAAAAAAGTTTTTTCCAAAATCCAAAGGAAAATTAGTCCTTTGCCAAGGCGGGGCAGGCGACTAGTAAACAAATAAAAACTTTATTGCCACGTCATACATCTACATTATACGTCAATGTGAGACGTAAATAGGTTTACGAAATCTGTAATACCTTACTTAGACTGTATGCTTAATTTAAAATTAATTAGATCGTAAATAACAAATTTACCAACTAGCAAACTAAGCTGAGCCTGCGTCTAAGCTGCTTCTAATATCAACTAACTTATTATTAACAACAACTAGGACTTGACTCAACAACATAATATTGGGTTTATGATTTAACTTTTATCTAATATTGTTTACAATATTTCTTTTCGTCCATGTAAAGAGAACATGTTTCGTGTAAGATCTAAAATCTATTTTGATTTATCTTGATGGCGCAGTATACATCAACCAAACATTGTTGAAGCATAACTCTGCGTGCCGGAAATATATCCCTTAACCCAAGTCAGGGAACCCAACCATTGCGAATCATATTCCTCAAATCAAAGGCGAGAATTTGTTTCCTATATGTATATTCGAACTTTTTTCGAACCATTTTCTCTTAGTAAGCAAAATCAGGGTAAAAGGCGCGTGGAGTACGAAAATGGTGTGAAATAGAAAGGCATAGTGATTGACTTCGAGAACCCTTGTATACGGTTAAAAGCCAAGGAACTTACAAAAGACACCTTACGACGGTGGTTTTTTTTGTTGTCGACTCACAAAAACACACGTCGAAGTTGCAACTATCTTAACAGAAAATAGGTTAAGTTTAAACTACATATCTTATTATTTCGCAATATATTTAATGGTTTATTCGTTATAGGTATTAAAATAAGGACTAACTCCATGATGTACAGCCATACTACTCAATAGAAACAACTCCAATGATTGTATTCTATCCAAGATAACGGATCCGATTCTAATTACTTACCATGAATAAGAGAAGATCCACGAGACGTGTTGACAAACGCAATATTTGTGGTTCCCGCATTTTGTTATACTGTTTGATCCCGGTGTCCGCATTTTCCTTAAAATATTCATATTTATGTTAAAGGAAACATAGTCGTTATTGAATATTATAAGAAAAAGAAAACCTTTGAATTCTCATAATATAATACTTGTATCAAAATAACATTGGTGACATCGATCAATTCATATTTTAATTATGTAACGTTCATGAAAGTAGGACGTTTGTTTCAGTTAAAAATAGTGCTATAAAACATTTTAAGGGTTTCGAAACTTTAAAGGTTCGTGATTTTATTTGTCGATATCGGAATAAAAATTTGAAATAAATTAAACTGCTAATGTTTTAAATTCGTTTTCAAATAAAAATAGCTCTGTTATAACAAACATACAAACCACATTAACCGATACGACACTCAAACTAATTTAAGTAGTTTTCTATTTGAGTTTTATCAGGGTCTGTATTTAACTATCTTTCCTTTTATCCGCATAAACTCATGAATAAGGCATACAACTTCAAAGATTCTGAGATACAAACACTGGACAAAGTGTTGTCGATAGTTTGTCCTTCCATAAAATGTGTCACAAAGTTTCGCCTACTGTTTACTGGAAAAATACGTATTACCTACGAAAAGTTTGGA
This sequence comes from Timandra comae, assembly GCA_958496195.1. Lineage (NCBI taxonomy): Eukaryota > Metazoa > Arthropoda > Insecta > Lepidoptera > Geometridae > Timandra > Timandra comae. Next base: position 7,026,169 of record OY292362.1, read on the forward strand.
AAGGCGTCTCCGATCCATCGCCGATAGATGGCTGCTCGTCGGGGCCTTCTACAGATTACGATACCATTTACATATGAAACGTTTCGCTGAACGCCTGCATTCGACTTGTACTTTTGTGTGAGCTCTGCCATATCCTGTTAAATTCTCTCTTCTTTGCACTTACACCGAATCTAAAGTATACTCTCTTACAAACTCTTTCTTACTGAAATAGTTTACACCAAACTCGTTTTAAGAACAACTTACATATGTACTTATATAAAATCTATAATAACACATTACAAATCTATAATCCAAACTCAAATATAAATCAAATTCAAACCCCTAAAAATAAACAAACGTTGTTATAAATTAGTTTACTTTTTGACAAAACCATCCAAATATGTTTGATTGAAAGTGTCACTGACTTTGTATTTTTAACAGAAAGACCGATCGTGTGGCGTAATGAACAGTGTGGAGGTGCGAACAAATATTGGTAGTTCAAAGCTTTATCTCCGCAAATATATCTTCCCACACGTCAGTAGGCTTCTAACTAGAATTAAAAAAGGAAGCGGTTGGAAGTACATAATTTATCTGGGAGGATGTACGGCACATTTAACTTCGGGAATGATTCCTCAAAATCCGAATGTTTTTCAACGTATAAAGAGAAGAACGAGCCCATATTTTAGCGGGCTCTACTCCATTAGTGACGCGGGAACCCCAACCAATATGGCTGGGGCGAATCTGCAGTGACAGGGGCATTCACCCCGCGTGCAACCAACCCCTCGTTTTTGTTATAAAATCAATATATTTGGAACAGGGCTTCCCACTTGCAACAATATACGAATGTATCACTGCACAGGATGTAGAGAATCAAACTCAAACCGGTATCAATAGTTACCTACGAGTAGCTATGACTGTCACGTAAATGCCACATTTTTATCGCAGCATTTTTATGTTTAAACCACACAGACTATTTTGATAAAGTCACGACAAGATATACTATCCTGTTAATTAAAAATATATCAATGTAATATTTCCATCAAAAGAAAAATATTAATTAGTATGAATAGAAAATGTAAGTATTTACATAATAACATGTTTCATTCATTAAAACTCACTACTAATCTATAAATATACCGCCCATTCCCACGGAGAGCAGCAGGAAGTAATATCTAGTATTTATTTAACATTGAGTTCATAGTAATTCGTTTGTACTCTCCATAGAAACACAATTATAAATGCATAAAGAATTTTCTATTTACTAAAATAGCTTTTCTTCCGCCAAATAACGCGTTTTAGAAAGTGAGTCAAAGAGTGAGTAATCCGAAAGCTATTACACGAGGTTGCAATATCGTCGCATAGTACACAGAATTCGTTTTCATGGAATCCAGTGTGCTGTGTGTTGGCCCAAACTCGAACAATTCTGGTTCTGTCGATTAACGCGCTGAGCCTGTGACTGAACCGCGTCATGGCTCGCTACCCACGACTTTTCGACACATTTACAAATACATTTTATTTCTCAGTCAAAATTCGCGAATATTTTAATTATTACATCATCATACATTCGTTTTTTTTTTATTATAACTAAATCCGGCTCGTTATTTTCGTTTTTGTTACCTTTTTTACTAAAACAATAGATAGAGACTCGTTAAAAATCCCACGTAGGATAGGTATTCTAATTAAATAAGTTTACTTAGTGCTTAATTTTTTAAATTCCAATACCTGTGTTTGTTACCATCTGTATAATAATACTGTTACTTTTAACCAGCGAAGCGTTACTTTCTCCTCTGCCTACTGCATTACATCTTATACTCTAAGGTTTACTGGTAGAAAACTCTATTGGGTAGCTCACCTATGCATATGAGTTTAATGTTTATTTTATTTATTTTGTAATATTTCATACGAGTAATAAAGAGTTAAAGAATTAACCAGCATGGCGTTCAAGGCTTATATTTATTAATGTTCGTTGTGTAGAATACTGCATTAATCCACTGTAGTATTATTCTTTCTGGCAACGAGTACCACTAAATTATATTTTGCTATAAAATATTGTCTAAAGTTGCGATGCGCAACATGAATGCAAAATATATTATATATACGGTGGTATTCATTGTCTTATGTAAACGTATGCAAGCCACTGCAGCAGGCAGACACTGACGCATCCCACTAAGCACGGAGATGACTTACAGTACACCACACCACAGTTTCAAATACGGTTTCAATTTTACTCCCAACAAGATCCAATCTGACGTGTTAATCCATACTATTAGAGTCAACCTACACAATGGCGGTTAATCCCGAATAGGTAGAGACTGAAAAGCCTCGTGTAAACTATTTCATATATTCATGAACCAAAAACTAGTTTTATGGAACGGCTTGATAAAATAACAAAGGTATTTGGTATGTTGTTAATAATAGTACAGGTATATAATAAATATTTTACTCCTACGCAGAATGACGCGGCGGTACCACGCCTACAATGATGAAACACAATGTCGACATATTCTTTAGAGCCTATCTGTATGTGTATATACTAAGTTATGACATGTGTATGTATTTATGCAATCAGTACAAAGCATTTTATTAAACATTATATTACAATTCAATATTTTAGATCTTACATCATAAGATGTTAACATATCGAGGAATTCCTTGCTCAAGCGGTGATAGCTGCATTTGGCGCAAAAGATCGCGCCTTCGATCCTTGCCTAGATCCAACATTTGTCCAAGAACTAATGTGTGTTGTCTGTCTTACATATTTTGTGTAATGTGCGTGTATTCATGTATGTCCGCCTCTACCCTTGATATAGAAATGTTGTGTGTAGATGTACAATACAATGTACATGTACGAGTAAGTGTGAAGCTTATTATTAAACACGTGTCTACATGCCGCCTAATCCAACATGTATACAAATATACATGTAATCGGTATTCATTATATTGTTGGCACCTTATGATATGAGAGAGAACATGTATTATTCAATGTATTACCTGTACTCACCGGAAAATCAAACCTGCTCTATTCGCTGCTCGCCGCTTTCCTGCTTTCGAAATACTAATCATTCATAATTGAGACAATTTGAAAAATAACTTACAATAACCTTAATTTAAAGTCAGACAGAAATCCAATAGTTACTAAAACTAATTCGTAATATCTAAGCTTTATAATTACTAAACTTTACTACTATTAAGTTCCAAGAATAATTATAGTTGACCCAATTGACACATCCAAGACTACAGAGTAACTAAAATAAATGTATAAGTTAAGCAAAACAAGTGCCAACATGAGTAATAGTTAGGGCAACAGATATTGTTGGTAATAATAATAAACGAGCTAAATAATGAGCAAGAAAGAGTATTTAAAACGTACAAGGGCGATTATACATGCTAACGACCTTCCGCACGCCAACCAAAACGCTGGAAAGGTTAACCCGTCTTATATTATCGACTTTACTGCATGATTCGGTATTAGGAAACGTTACATAATACCACCCCTGACCAATACAACAATTCGTATGAAAACTGCCTTTGACATTTTGGTAATGAAACAGCTATTGCGAAGTAATAAATAGAACATGCCGCGCGTAATGTTTGCAAACCAGAGCGTGTGTACGTGGGTAATATTGTTTGGATAAAATTTATAATTGACATTTCAAATGTATCTAATTACATTTTTAGTCGCTAGATAAAGGTAAAAATCGCTACGCCTTTTAAGCAAGTAGGTAGAAATTCCAAAGAAAATTAATTAATATTAAATTAATTTAATTATTACTTAGGTATTTTGTATCATTCAGCTATACTGTTTTTTACTCACATACCTATGTTACCTACGTTTTAATCCAGATTGTCAAATAAAGCTTGCACTTGATTAAATTATTCCACCGTCCACAATACTCATCATTTGATGAAAATGTTTCTAAAAGGTACATCTGTTTTATATTTATCGAAATAATTTTCATAAAACATAAGTAGGATAGGTACAAAAAGGATATAATCCTTTAATTTATATTCTTTTGTTGGTTTAATGAAGGTTGCTTTAGTCTTATTGTGCAGGCCTCATTTAGCTGACCGCTGAGAATTGCTCACGGCATAAAGTAAATCAAGCATAATCCGTTTTTAAATCTTTTTATTTCATCATACTCACTGAAAATCTGTAAAAAGGATCAAAATAAATTAACATGCCAGATATATGTCGTTATCTCCTGAACGTCGAATCGAACAATGAATATGAATTTACTTCTAATAATAAAGATTGGCTTATGCCTTCTTTCTTTTCCGTACCTTATCTCATTTCTAACTGCGATCAATTTAATCAGATTAATTGTATTGTCTAAATGGCAGTTATGGGGAGGACAGGAGATTTCTCATTAGATTCCTAAGAGTGATCCTTATTTAGTAGTTTATTTTAAAATTAATTTACAAATCTATAATACTTATCTCAGATGGCACTAAAGACGCCAAATCACAAATCTCATGATTAAATATTAGTTTCAAGCATTATAACTTACCCGGATGTTTCTAAGAAAAAGGGCCTTAACATTCGGACTGACTGACAACAAAGTGATCCTATAAAAGGGTTTAATTTTTTATGAGGCGCAGACAGAACCCAGAAAATAAATCGCCTGTTGGTTAATGTTGACATATTGTAAAGCAAAATAATTGAAAACCATGTACTGATTGGTACTGCGTGTTCTTTCATTGACCAACATAAAATTCATGGCTCTTTTTTGCAAATGAAGCGAACGCGTGTGATCGGTGTTTCATTTTGTTGGAGCATGTTTATAGCGCGCGGCTCACAGCGATGTCTGCGGCATTTTAATTTTACCATCATTACTCCAGTGAAATATCCGTACCGACATTAACACTTATATTATAATAAATTAATTACACATAATAAAGATTTCATGTTAAAAAGATTATTCATAGGTACTTATCGCACTCACCCCTCTGGTAGTAAATATTTAATTTACCGTATAGCCTAAAATTACACGCGTGTTTAACATCAGTATGAAACGAAACATCAATCAAAGTTCAAAGCCAAAGAATAGATATCACAACGAGTGAAAGACAAACGATTCATTCAATGAATTCCTTACAAGTATAGGAATGAATCAAAGCACAATTGGAATGCGACAAGGCTTACCGATCCAATCTCACTTCAGCTCAAATATAGATACAATGGAATTTGATTCCGATCCTTTAATCAACAAAAGTTATAAGAGACGCCATGCGATATCAAGTGTAACTGATTAATGTTTGACAGATCCCTTTCAAGAACAAGCTTAATTTAAAAATGAAAGGATTTGAAGGTATGAAGCCAGCTTAACCCGGGAGTAGGGTGGCAATACTGTTTGTCAAGTAATGAAGAGTGACACAGTGCTAATTGATGTTAAAACAGAGCGGAGCCGGAGCGGGCGACCGCCTGACCACGGGCCAGCGGGATAAGGAAATCCCGGTATTAGACTTAAGGTGCTTACGCTCATCCCAGATTTTGCGGTAAACACAACACTGCCAAAGGTTAACTACGCTTACACTCGCCCGGTGCGTTCCTAATAAAATATTCTATTTGTTTAGGAAGAATCTTGTTTTTTTAGGCCTTTAAACCCTTTTTGTGTATCCAAAGTATTAAATCACTGCGTCATAGTAATTCTTTTACGTCTACTAAAAGGCTATTAAGGATGTATCTACGTTATGATTTAGCGAATTATCACAAGGAACATTTAAAATGTTTTACTTACAGTTTAATGTAAAATATATACCTATTATACCTACACCTACCTAGTAAGATAAATAAAACTTTCCGTTATAAAGTTTCTATTATGTTAACCTTTTGAGATTTGCTGGTTATTTACTTACCTACTATATAATATATCTACCCACCTACTTAAACTTATAACCTATAGCCAATCCTATATCCTTTTGATACTTTATTCAAATCTTTGAATAAGGTGTTTTATGGGACACACCTCACCTAACATAACAACCACACAATCTGATTATAACGTCTAAACCTCTATTTTGTAATAAGTAGTTTCATACTACGAGTACCTAGGTATAATATGATACTTACTACATATAATATAATACCTATGATATTAACTAAAGGTTAACATTTCAAATTTATTTAAATTTTAGGAGTTCCTTTGTACGATTTATTAAATTGATACCTACCCAAAGGAAGCAACCCAAGCGAGATGCCTAATCGACTGAAGCCATTAGTACGAAGGTAATTCAATTATAATTTCAAACACAGTTACCTACCACCCTATCACTATCACACACAATACCGTTAACTAAAATAATAATCACTACTTATTTATAAGTATACCTATGTAATTAAAATATAGAGATATGTAAATACTTTTACTGTGAAGTGTGCACACTGTAGTAAGTAGTTCTCTAATAAATTATAAGTACTTTGTCGCTAACAATGAAATAAAAGAAAAACAAAAACGTACCTACCTACAGCAATAAAGTGAAAAATGTCACGACTAACAGCTTTATGTAATATTAAGTTATTATTCATATGCTGGTTCGGCATAGAGTTTCACGTTTAATTACACAGAACTGTCAATAATGTACCGAAAATAAAATCAATTTCGATTGGCATCCGTGCCATCATGCGCCGATGTTGCCGCGAGCCGCGAGTCGCGACCGACTCTCCAAATACAATTTTTATTCGTTTCACAATGTTCGCACTAACATTAATCGTCCTCGATTCGGTCAAAATTCAATTTAACGCTGACTTTGTGAAGTTTGCAGTTAATTTTAAAATCATAATATTTGTTAAATATTTGAACAGTTCATATTGAAATGTATTACAGATACAAAACTGGTGTGAGGTTTTGCATTTTCGTAATTTAAATTGGTATGCCGGCGTTAACTATACAATAAATGTCCTTTATTACATGCGCATTGCAATTTGCAGGAATACCGATGGTTGTATGGCACACTAGATCCGTATTAAGGCTAGCCTACTTACGTGTTTGGTCAGCGTATACGTATTTGTCTACAGCAATTTGGGAAAGATAAACTTAAACCACGCGGACATTAGCTAAGTGCGAGTAGTTCTACTGTAAACCTACATTTATTGTTTTAGACTCTCTACTAGTAAATAGTACGTGTTATTTAATCTTCTTTTGTAATTAAAACTCTTTTTTAATAACAAAGAACATCCAGATATCTTTTCCCCTAAAATTAATAAGCAGAAATTATTATTTTTTCATAAACTGTCGCCCAACCAGCGTCAAAGCTAAAACGTTGCATGAATCACAGCGGCTAACGAATTGTAAAATAACAAACGTTTCACAGCGAATATGATTGCAATGAGTATTCACAAAGAGCAAGCCTCAAAAGCTTTGAAATACACAGGCGAACAATCAAGATCGCTCTGACTGAGTTCCCATTGTTGCTTACACCGAAACATTATTATCCACGAAAGTCACCGCTTTTACGAGAAGAAAGCGTCAAGCCATTGACGGTAGGTAAATAGCATTGCTGTTCTACAAAATTTCTGTTATTTAGATACGCATTGTTTTCTTGGTTGAAATAATTTGATCTCTAATTAGCTCCGACTTCCCACTCGAACAATAAGTTAAACGAGTAATTGAAAACAAAAGGTGTTATGTCTTTCTGTATTGTTCATGAAATAATAAATATCAATATCACCAAAAATAAACATTCCAATTATGTTCTGATAAAAATAACTTCGATATGAGATGACTAGAATTACCTAGATAGGTAGTATTTGAATAAATCATTTTTTCAACACAATTGCTCATAAAGGGGCTCATATTTGTTCAAAAACAGTTGAATAATGACACGTTTTATTCACTAGTGAGTTATAGATTGGTTTTTTTTAATTGCTTTCATTTTAAAAAAGTTTCGATCCCAAAAAAATTGTGTCCATACATTTTAAAAACAAACTTCAACTATGTTTCCTTACTTTTGGTAGGTCTATGGTCGATTCTATTCATTCATTCATTCGTTATTTTTTTTTAATAAGTATATTCATTTACCTCGCTTGTACCATAAATAACTATGAATTGAGATTTTAATTAAGTAAATTAATATAGAAAGGAATGTTTTGACTGACTGGCAAGGGTTTTTAAATTGACTCTTTAACAAAATTGATCACTTAGGAACATCAGAAAATAAGAAATCAAAGTAAATAAAGAGTTGCTTTACAAAATACCTATACTAAATTTCATTTTAAACAACAGACTGTTGGTTGTTCACTTGTAATTTAAATAAAATTTACATACATATAAATGCAACATTGAAAAAAGACTAGAACATTTTTACATATATCTCGTATCTCGTATGTTTGTATATAGGTATCTCATAGTATTATACATTTACCTTTAGACATATAATTGATTATAATGATTTAACTGGGTTTGATTGATTCACTAGTGAGTTGAACAAAATCTAAACACTATAATATTAAATCCGTGTTTCAGCTAACTAGCTTGATAACGTAATATTGAATACAGTTCCAATTCAAATACATTTCTCTCCTTGTTCGAAGCTTGTTATTGATCTAATGTATTAAAACTAAAGTTCAAAAGCATGTTGTGATAACTTTCAAAGGAATGTCCATTAAGTAAACAACTGGTATTATCTTTAATGTGCGTGCCTTTATTGATATCATTTTCAAAATCTATCATGTTTTATGTGTTTAAGAAGAAAATATTAATTAATAAATTTAAGTAGGTACCTATGTCATTTTATAGTCAACTCACCTTTGACTTTTCGTGTCTCGATCTCCTTACTGTGTTTGTAGATTTCTTAGTAGAGTCACGTCCTGGAAGGAACCTTTAGGCTGAATTTCAAGTGCGTAGATTATAATATTTTGTTGTTAATTAATGAGTGTTACTGGTAATAATCAGTGGTCACCGTGACACATACTGCGTGCGTTGTATTATATCAATGTTCATGTGTTTAAGACACGAAATACAGCAAAATATTATGTAAACATAAAGAACAGGTATACTGAAAATTCATTGTGCATTTTGTACTCAATGTAAAGCAATAAAAAATGTAGGTAGACCATCCAACAATATCGTCGTCGGGGACTTGAAATTCTCGACTCCATTGAACCCGTTTAAGGTTCGGTTCTAATAAAAAAAGACTGAATTGAACGGAAATGAAATAACGCTAACCGGTTTTTCTTCGATGCGTCGTCGTCGGAGGTGAGCTCGAGACTTTATTTCTTTTTTTGTCGCTCTGACAGCGCCTCTTGCAATGGATTATTTAAATATTTTCTATTATAATTTAATTCCTTGGGTTCGAGAATCAAACATGTTATTTACTTGACGGTATTTGAAATGAATCGTTAAATCGATATCAGTTCTACAATTAAATCTACCTATTGGATGTAGACAATTGCCAAAGTTAGATTAGACAATCAATATACCTACCTACCTAACCGAAAATTTATTATAGTTATCTACCTTCTGTTATCTTTATGTGACTTGACTCTCTATTCCTAACTCTCTTGGTAAATGAATGTGTTAAATCGACCTGTAACTAGCAATCAATTCTGTTTTTATTGTTAAAAATAGAACTTCACGTCTACCGCAAAAAGGAAATCAAATAATAATTCCAACAATTTTCCGTTTACAATCGCCTCATTTATTTTTTATTTACTGCTAAAACTCTTATTTTTTCAACATAAACTTTACACATTTATATTATTGTACATCAAATAACAATGATCGTGCATTACAGTTAATAGGTAATATACTTCCGTATAAACTTTCAGAGGGATTGAGTATCTTTGGATTTCATTTGTGTTTTCATAATTAGGACTTACTTATTACGTTCTTGTAACATTTTACACGAGTTTCAACATTGAAGATATACATAAATTATTATCAGTATTAATTATTTGGCGATTATAGTCAATACCGTTCCATATCACGAAAATTACACTTACATTCTTCAACTAATCAGTCGCGGACCCATCGTCGGCTGGATCCAATGTACCTAACATTCCTTTATACACTAAATAAATTATATAATACAAAAAATATTACACTAACAACCCCACAGGTATACATACATACATACACGTAATTTAGACTTACGTATAGATTGATATCTAGCTTAATATAATACATACAAATGTACAATAAATTCTGACAGGTCTAGGTACGTAACAATAATGTCCACATAACACTTTATACATCGGTCGCGCAACCATCCTGATAGTGATCTTCATTGGAATTGGTTATGGTGAGGACGCGTTTGAGCGCCGAGACGGGCGGCAGCACCGGGGGCGCCCGCTGCCAGACGCGCAGAGTGCGCGCTCCGCCCACCGGCAGGCCGTAGTCGGCCGGGTACGGGGCCTCGGTGCCCGTGCCGCCGCCGCCCGCGCCGCCGCCGCCTGCGCCGCTCGTTGCCACCGCCACCGCGTGCGACCGCGGGAACGTGCGGCTCATGTAGCCGAGCTCCTCAAGAGATCCATTCACACTACTGTTCTCCATTATAGGTGTTTTGTCGTTATAGTAAGCGGGAATCGCAGTACTCACAGCCCGCGACAAATTACTATTTTGATTTATTTTCATTTGGTCCCAAATACCCGAGGGATAAAGGGAATCTGAGGCTTCGCGAGCATAATCGCCACTTCCTGGCCTTGCCACACTGTCTGGTCGTGTATCGTTTATCAGATCAGGATCTATAGACGCGGACACAGTGGGAGAGACGACGACCGGCCCTCCAGCGGTCACCACACTTCCTCTGCCTTCGTAATGGTTTGTAGTATAAGGTATGTCATTAACTCTCGGCGGCTTTGAAACCGGATTACATTTAACATTATTATAATTAGGAGACTCCTGTCTGTTTGCTAGCACGGCCACGTGTGGTCGTTCTGTTGTCGTCGGGTGCACTTCATTTCCTGAGACGACTCTGTCCAAAGTATTAGGTGTTTTACTTTCACAAGCAGGAGACGGTCGAAATCTAAGAAATGTCACAAGTAAAGCTAAACAAATGACAACAATAACTAGGAACAAAGCGGCTCCCAGGCTCGCTATCTGTGCATTACCCAAAGATGCCATTCCGGCTGCCATCTGCGTCACGTGAACGGTGAAATTCGCTTCAGCATTTCCACCCTTGTTTTCGGCTACGCAGTAAAACTCACTGGAATGTGATTCTTGCGTGTTTGTAATTATTAAGGTAGATTTCTTTTTGGCGTCACCGTCTTCATATATATAAATCTTTTGATGTGAGTTAAAGTTAGTTCCATTTTGAAGCAATCGTCCATTCCAGTACCAGTTTATCATGGGACTAGGCACCGCTTCAGTTCTGCATATGATAGTGGTGTTATCGCCGACCGTAGCCTCCACGTGCCGACTAACCGGCAATATTTCCGGTTTACAAGCAAATTCTTCAATAGGAAGTTCTGAAAACTGTCGATTAACTAACCGACTTGGAGCAGAACAGCTGGGAGTTGAAAGCAATTTGTGTTTCGCCAACCATAATTTAAGTTCTCTAAGTCGACAATCACACGTCCAAGGATTATCGGATAAATCTATTGCTCTTAGTTTCTCAAGTCTTTCTAATGAACTTAGCGGTAAGTCCCGCAGCTTATTGTGGTTGAGCTTTAGTGATTCAAGAGACCGTAAATTTCTGAAAGCTTCAGCAGCTATTTCTCTAATGTCACATTTCGACAAATCTAACTTGACGACACTGTCAAGATTAGTAAGCGCGTCCGAATGAACTTTCATGATTGGATTTTGAGCTAAAGTTAGATCTCGAAGAAAAGGCGCATCTTTGAAACTATCCGATGGTATTTGTGTCAATAAATTATGTGAAAGATCTAAATCTACCAAATTAGTCAAGCCTTTGAAAGCTCGTTCATGTATTTGGCCAATATTACAGTTCCGTAAATAAACTCTTTGCAGATTCACTAGTCCCGTTTTGGCGAAAGCTTCTTGAGGAAGAATCTGAAGATTGTTTCCTGAAAGGTCGAGTACTTGCGTGGCGGGATCCACCGGCTGAGGCACCGTGATAAGGGCCCTGTCAACGCACTCCACAGTTTGTTTTCCACCTTTCCACTTACACGCACACACTGCCGGACAAGATCCTGGGGGAGCCACACCGGCCCAAATCGTTTCCCACATCATAACACTCATCGTCACCACAAACCACTTCATTTTGATTTAAATCCAAATTGTTTTCAGTCACTATTTCATTTCTTTCACTTATCGTGCCATAAGTAACAAGTGAAGAAGCACACATAGATAGTTATAATATATTTTATACAACGGAATTTATAATTCGGTATCGAATCACATCACTACTCGAGAAAGTTGGCGAGCGGTACATGACGGTACAGCGTATACCCGCGGCGGCTCTGACTCGACTGAGAGAGACGGATCCTCGGCTCGTCTCTGTAGTCACAGTCGAACGCATGCGCGCCGACTGCGCCCCGCGCCCCTTTCTGCGACGCCGAGCCTCACTCGAGGAGCCCTCCTTCAACCGACTGTCTAAAGAATTTGTAAAGTATAATTTTGTACCTGGCTATAACCGCAGCCGATCATCCCGTCCACCAAGCCGGCACGTTCATTCATAAAATACCTGAGTCAGCGGCGTGGGGGCGATCGGCTCTCTCGGCTAAAAATACAACAAAACCATTCCCGGTCCGATGCACCACGCAAACCACTGTGATTTTATACAATATACTTCTGTTTGTTGGGATCACGTTCGACAGGCCGGTGTCAGGTAGACGACTAATTTCATTGTAAATAAACTAACAGATTACACAGAATAGATTTACGAGTACAATAACAAAAGAACAGGATGTGTCCCTACAATGAGTACGACAAATTCATTCATAGTTTTCATTCTTAACGTACTCATGTACTAAATGCAACTTTAAGCTTAATGAATCTTATATAAAAAAAGAAAGATACAATTTAAAATAAAATATTGATTTTCTTTGTTAAAAGTAAGTACTTAATATCAAATATTTTAATATTGGCAGATAGATTAGGTGTGCTCCATCATTATTCTTAAACTACAAGTAAAGTTCTTGGCAATTATTACTGGTCCGTTTATAAATATTTATAAAAGCTTTTACACACCTTGTAACGAAAAAAGTGACACTACATTATCAAAATTACTAAGTAGATATTTCTCATAATTAATAGTTAACTCCTCAACGCAAAACAAGTTTAAAAACCAGCTGAGCAGATGTCATCTCATTGCTGAATGTATTTAGTAAAAAAGCATATTATAATGTAATGAAATTAGTGGTATGGCAAGGCATGTGGTGCGGCACGCGGCTGGCACGCTCCGCCATATGCGCCCGAGTCACATCACCTCGTCACTCGTCAGCTGTGTCGGCACCTGGAGGGCGAGCCGACGCGCGACGGGTGCTTTGCACACCGGCTGCTCCCACCTATAAGGCTTCTACTCCGAGCTTTCTAATAAAATTACGCGAACCACTTAGGCGCCATGAGCCTACCCTACCTTATAATAATTTGATTAATTCTATAAGGCCTCTTAATTAACGTTAATGTAATATGTGCTTTGATATAATGCGATTGAGCGATTTACGTGAGCTAATATTTACTTAGGTGAAATTACGTTTTTCAAAAGAAAATATCGGTTTATTTTTAAATTTCAATTAGTATTATAGGATGTAAAACAATAACGGGTATTGTCAGAAAAATATACATATTCGTTCGCTCACGTTTAAACCAAATAAACACAGTATTGGCTGCTCACATGGTTCAATGGGACCGGAACAAAAACATTCCTTGAAACAATAATAAATGCCTTATTCAACATTTGGATGATTTCAAAACATCAAAGGTAATTCATATTATCATAACATCTTTAAGATATGAAATATCACCAACTTATCATCATTGTTTGGACTAAGCTCTCTTTTGTTCGTAAATATTCATTCATCCGCATATCTGAATCGGTCTTAGCACTAACGACTACGTATTTATACAAGTAGTAGACATACACTAATTTATATGTACATGTATTATAAACGCCTCAAAGAGGAATTTTAAAGATTTTTTTATCAATAAGTGACACAATCTGTATGTATTAGTCACGTATTAAGTCAAAATACTATGTAGTGAGGTGGTGGGGCTTCATAAAAATTACCACAAACCAAGCCACAGGCGATTACGGCTCAACTTGTGGTTTTCTGGTGAACAGTCATCCAACAAGTCTAGCATTATCACACAGGGCTCCGTTTAAAAGGTAATAAAATGAACAAACTACACCGAGTCAGCGAACACAATATAGGTTTACCTTTATATTTTACTTTATGCTATTCCATAAATACTCACATTAGTTTTCACGTCTTATTATGCAGAATTTTCTCTTTAGAAAGCAAAACTTAAAATCAACATAAAACTCCTAGTAAAAAAAAGCTTGGAACAACATTTTTGAAGTATACTTTTATAAGGGTTTAAACGAATTACAATCGAATCAGCGTAACTGAACCGAAGAACATCAAAAGAAGTAATAATTGTGAGAGCAGTCTATGTACCTACCCAAATTAAAATTCCTAATGAGCCCATTAAACTCGTTTGTGTTTTGTTGGGTATTAACCGCTTAGCTAAATAGCTAATTGCGTTTAAAATATCGCTCGAATTCACATTTGTAGGTTTTTTCGTGAGCTTCTTAATGACCGCAGCGTCGTCGGTCGGCAATAATTAACAGTTAAACGAGCGTCCCAATTTAATGATTATGAGCTAGTTCCGGTGGTCAGCGCTCCGCTCCCGACCGCGGTTGTATTTGAGAACCTTTCAATTTAGACAGTTTTGCGTTCTTCAAGGACGAAATAATTACAAACATCACATCGAAACACGAGTCGGAGTCGTAACCTGGTGACTCAAACGGAACATGTCCATCGTTTCCATTTAGCTTATCCAAACTAATAAACATATTCGAAATGTAAACTAAATGCAGCTGACTAATGCTAGATTACTCATAGACGGTACGTATGTTTACAATATTATGTACAGGCAGTTTAGTAAAATGAAAGATACGTGAGGATTGCCTAATATTTCACAAAGACTGAATTGTGTAACATTATTTTGCTGTCTTCTGGTAAAGTTATTTCTAGCTAAGATATAAAAAATAAACATTATCAAATGTTTTGAAATTGTAAGTACTAAACTTTTTAGACTTGTATAGATATATGTTGGGTTGAAGGTCTATTCTTGTTTATAACAGAGATGCCCAAATTTAATGAGTCAATGCCAACCTTGTAGAATTCATTTCATTGTTTTGAACGATATAAAGCGAGAGAATATCGCGTCGGGCCGCCCCGGAACCATTTACTCTCAAATAACTGCCGTTCGACTCCCACCATTCTAAATTTCAACATTGGCGCATGCTAAGGATAATCTGAATAAGGAGGCAATTTTAGAGCACCCTATTTCAGATCTGAGGGCAACTGGCACGATAAGGTCGGATAATGGCGGCACTCGGTAAATTAAAAAGCATGCTCTAACTTCGGCCTCAACGTGGAATTGTGCCGGCCATTTGCATTTTCCTGTATGAGAGTACCTATTAAACGCCAGGTAACGCCCCCACACTCGATATTAACAATTTCACGAGAAACCCTTTCAAAGCATTTATTTTTAAACCGTATCTTATATCTATCGTCAAAAAAAAGCACCTAGTAAAGGACTTTTTAAATATTATTCACAACGTATTACTATCGTTTGTATTAACTTGTTCCGTTGGTTGTACTCTTGAACCGTAATAAAACCTGTCTTATAATAACTTTAGTAGCAACACGATATGAATAATAATTTCATAAAATACCCCTTGACCTGTAGTAGGTACCAACTCAGTTATATTTTGGTAGGAAACTTATTGATTAAATAGAAAGAGAAAATATTTTTCGTTACAAGAGAGTAATGGAGCTATATTTTCTAGAAGTTTCCAACAAATAACAACGTCTGATTACATAGTTTTGTTGGGGACTTTATTTCGTACAATATGCGTGCAGCTGAGGCGTGCAAAGGACGAACACCACGATTACTGAAACTTTTTGATACCACATAATATTGATGAAAGATTTACTGAGCTTATACTTTTAATATTATTAAACGATATCGTATATTTTGGGACGTGGTATTGTACAGTTTTAGAGCTACCCAGCTAAAATATTAAAAACGTTTTAGAAAATAATTTTATTTTAATATCCATAGCACAAATATTTTTGTTTGTAATTTAACTGTAGTTTATCTACGCGATACAACACAATAAAGCTCATATTTTAATATAAGTAAATCAAATAAATGTATTGAAGTTCAACATGTTTATTAACGAGTAATCATAATAATATACGGTTGTCGACTAATTGTTCAATCGACTGTACGATATGAACAGTTGTAATTACTAATTGTATAAATGAGAAATACTCTAAAGGTGGGTGTTTACGAGTATAGTTGACCAACAATACACGTAACATGTAATATGTACGACCGTACATATGGTATTTCGCCCTAGAATTTCTCCAATTCCGAACCTTTTCATTACTAAAGGTATGTAAGTACGGCGCCGGCTCTACCTGTGGCTCTACTTTCCTAGAAACATTCGGATGGACCCTTTTTCAAGAGTCCATCCGTGTTTGCAATTTAATAATACCCATCGGTAGTATTTTATATAATATAATTATCTCGGTTCAAATCGATGGTTAATTAAAACTAATAAATAGTAATTTACAATAAAACGTACCCAAATAGTTCTGCGTAGGGTAACCCATAGTGCGTAGGGAATAAACTTTGTATAGGTTATCATCTGTTTAATCTGTTAACAATTTATTTAGTTGAGTAAAATTTTATACAATATTTGTATTATTCATATCTTATACGCAGAGTTTATAGATACTATACGCTTCATAAAAAAATATTTGGAGGTGTTGATGGTTCACTCCATGATGTAGGTATTCCCTGTTTTATGTTATTATTTATTTCTATATATATCATTGTAACGTTAATCAAAAGCTTTCAGTAAGCTTTTAGCCTCCAATTGCCGTGGGGAAATAAAAATTACTTTAGCGTTGAGCGAAATACAGCCACCGCCCGGTAGATGATAATTAGGTAGAGAGCTACCAGCATATTCTTCTTAAAACAAATAATATCTACTTCTTTACGTATCTTATAACATAATTCTAGTATGTAATTTGACTATTTTAAAGTAACAGCCTTACTAATAAATTGTTTTGAATCGTAAATTGTCTGTGCATTTTGAAGAAATCACTGTACTTAATTGTTTTCTTCATAATTTTGGGACAAATTAAATATTCTAACACTTTTGTTGAAATTTAAATACTTATAGTAATACTAGCTTCTGCCCCGCGACTTCGTGCGCGTAGAATAGTTATTTTGGGCTAACGCTAAATATCGATGTAATAAAATAACTTTAATCAATATGTAGGTCAGGCAGTCGAGATTAAAATTAAACAATAAACACGCCTATATAATTCTTTATCAATACATAATGTAGTATAAAACGAAGTCGCTTTCTCTGTCCTGATGTCCCTATGTATGCTTAGATCTTTGAAATTACGCAACGGATTTTGATGCGGTTTATTTTAATAGATAGAGTGATTTAGTGGGAAGGTTTTTAGCATAATTTTATCCCCATATTCCTACGGAACGGGAACTACGCGGGTGAAACCGCGGGGCGCCGCTAGTGACATATAAATTAGGTAAGCTTTAATATTTTATGTGCCTACATAATTAAAATACCCCATTAGATATGATTCAGGACAGGCCCTAGCCCCTCCTTAGGTAGCTGATGCTGACCCCCTAATATCACTTCCACCCCACTCCCCTTCCACACTAATACATCTTCCACACCGCCCCCACTTCCACATCACTCATCATTACTTATTTCTGGTCTTGTACCCTCGGTAGGGAGATCAATGAATTGGTAATGATGATTTAAAACACGTGGTACGTGGTGGGTTTCCAACCAGGCACCTTCCGATCGAAAGTCAAAGGCCTTAACCCCAACGCCACCGACGCTCTACATCTCACCGTCCTACATCCACACTAATCCCATTTCCCCATCTCTACCACTTCAACGCCTATCCCCCATCCACTCCACTACCACTTCCATCCCATTTTTTCATCTTTTCTTCGGAAGAGTCGGCGTTTCATAACACAA
Organism: Timandra comae; assembly: GCA_958496195.1. Lineage (NCBI taxonomy): Eukaryota > Metazoa > Arthropoda > Insecta > Lepidoptera > Geometridae > Timandra > Timandra comae. The sequence goes on from OY292362.1 coordinate 7,044,307, forward strand.
TACATATTCAGTAGAATGCTGATTATCTGAATTAATTGGGACCGGGGTCGATTCGGATTATCGCACATAGACTGCACATAGCTGGACTCGCGCACGAAGGGTTCCACCAAAAATGACAAAAAACACGTTTGTTGTATTGTGAAGCCCCGCTTAAATATTTATTTTATTTTATGTATTTTTTCCTATAGCGGCAATAGCATAGAAATACATCATCTGTGAAAATTTCAAGTGTAGCTTTAGCTATCACCGTTCTTGACCTTGAATATGCATCATTCTCTCATATCATACGTCCAATGTCCATGGTTCTTGAGATAGTCTGGTGACAGACGGACGGTCGGACAGCGAAGTCTCAGTAATATGGTTCCGTTTTTACCCTTTGGGAACGGAACTCTAAAAACGATGTTACACGTAGAATAAACTATAATAAGTTTAACAAACACAGTTCTACAATATCTATAGCTCACTTAAACATCTCGATCAGAGTAAGTTATTTTATTTTATTTATTTATATTTAAGTTGCAATCTCAGCGGGCCTTGACGAAAATACAAAATATAATAAATCACAACAATCAATAGAGGTACATTACATAGTAATTTAGGACCGATTCGGATAATTGGCGATTCGGTTAATCGGCGTTCTACTATATTGGAAAGTGATTAAGATTCTGCGAAATTTTCTGGAAAGATTCTGGATTGTAATTAAGCGAATCTATGTATCTATAATAAGTGGATGATTTAGTTATAAAAACCCTGCTCGACTTAACTAATTTCATACCATAAAGCTAAAATCGATAAATCGCACATGAATAATAATTTTCGTATAGTAATATTTTAGATCGAAAATGTCTGAAGATATGATAAGCAGAAATCAAATTATGAGTAAAATATCTAATTATTGTAAACGAAACCAAATTGTAACGCAACAATTTGGTGGTACATTTTATGAAAAAACTACTTCACCTACAGATTTGAAATAGTTATTTAAATTAATGTCTAGATTTATAATGCGGGGTGAAGAATATTGATAAATATCTATTAATAAGTAAAAATACGGTATTTTTTATTTACATATAGTTTTGATACGCTGCCTCATTTTCCGTCATTTTCTTTTAGTCCGCCATTTTGACATTCAGCTGTCAAATTACAAATTGAAACACATGTCAAAGGAGTATTGATATCAATTTCGACGCAAATCAACCCCAAAATAACTTTTTACCCCTTTTTAATCTTGTTAGGTGTAGATTTTAAGAAAAATGAGTATCACATATTTAATTAATCTTTTTAAAGAACATTTATGCCAAGTTTGAGCTTAATCAGACCGAGGAATCAAGTTGTCCCATACAAACTTTGCAACCCCTTTTCACCCCTTTAGAGGAGGAATTTTCAAAAATCCCTTCTTATCGGACGCCTACGTAATACAAATAACACACCCTCCTAGTTTCAGGTCTCTACGATCAGCGGTTTAGGCTGTGCGTTGATCCATCAGTCATTCAGGACAAAGCCTTTTATATAATGATATAGATAACTGCGTAAAAGAGACGCACCACCTAAACCAGTAAAGTTAGAATCGCAGTTTCCTATATTACGTATAGTAAAATAATTCATTGCATTACAGTTTTTTAGTCGATGAGATACAAATTGGTTTAATTTCAAATAATAGAGTTTCACATGTTAGAAAAACGTCTCACTAAGTAATCAACAAAAATAACAGTAGTTCGCGCGGGTCCCTCTCGTAAAAATAATAAAAGGTTAGTTTTTAAAATACGTGTTCTGTTCCATGTGAAGACGGAAGGTATTTCTATAGGTTAGCAAGCAGGGAACACGTCGCGATTGTTTGCCGTTCTCATTGCGAACAAAAGCCGAGGTGGTGCGGGCGGCACAAAACCGCCATCCTTCACAGCGCGTCACGTATTTATAATCCCACATTTGCTTCCTGCTTTTTGTTGAATTTCGTTAAAGGAATTTAGAATTTGCAAAGGAATCTTTCGGGCGCCCCGAATAATTTAATGACAGAAATTATTTGCTCACGCAGGTAACATATACATAATCTTCATTACGCATTGCCACCATTGCCAAGGGAACTCTTACAAGGTTAGAAATATAGCTTATTATTTCTCGAATAAGACAGTTATCCTCTTATGAATAAACCGCGTACTCGGATCGTATATTCAGGTATTACCGTAACATAATAATTATCTTATTGGATAATACTGACATTATATTTTATATTTGCTGTAGTAATATAAAATAGGATTAGAGAAATAATACTTGACCTGAGCTCACCACAAGTAATTTATTTAGTGTACAGACGTGTTTTAGGGTTAAATCCGTATTAAAATACATATATCAATTGATCGTAATAAAAACCTAATCAAAGCGTGTGGGATAAAGTATAAAACATAACTGGGAAGTTTACTTTAAATAAAACGTTGCAAAATCCCACTTGTGCTTTCTTCGCTCCTACATTATTATTAGAAGTAAGTGACATGGTTGCAGTGTGAGGGTGCAAGTAGCACTTGAGTCTGAAAAAGCTTTTCATTAAAGCTGGAGGTAGTTAATAAGTGGCACATGACCGCGTGCATTAGTGCTCTTAGTGTCCCATTAAGTGCATGCCGGTGAAGACAATGTGCATATTTAACAAATAGTTGAGCTGTGGCATGCGAGCAGATACTTAGTTGGCAAATTCTACGTAAGTGAGGTCCGGCTCGCCATCGCCTCGCCAGGCCGCGCCATCCAGTGCCAGTGCCACTGGCCACACTTCCCTCCCTGCGAACAAACAATGTGCTCCCACCGACGACCGACCATGCGAATAATACTCATTCTTTTGCACCATTTCATTTTATATTTTTATTCTTTAACTGTAATTTTTGTCGCGCAAATAAAGTGTATGTAAAAAGGTTTATACAAACACGCAAACTGCATAGTTGGATTTAAATATTCTACTTTTCATGTTAGTTGACTTTATTTATAAAACGGTTATTTTTGTTTATTAAGTTTATTTTGTTGTGATTCAAATTAATAACGAAGTGAATGAATAAACCATGAGATAGTTATACGAGTATAAATGATAGAATGCGTTGAGAGACATTGCTTGTCAATGTCACAAACTAATTGTGAATGTTTATAGGAATAATCCAAAGGCCGGACATAGGTCACTTTTCATCCTTGATTTACCAAACCATAAACACTGGTGTTAGCATTAGCTGTAATCAGAGTTATAACTACATACATATATGTATTACTCGGTTGCGAAAACTCGAGCACACATTTCAAATCAATCAACATAAAGCTTTGAAGCTAAATTCCTCCCTAAATCAATTTGAATCTGAGGCTTCTACAGCAGAGGTCAATCAAATTGAATTCATAATTTGTTTGGAGCAAGTCAGCGGAATCGGAGGTACCTACCACCTCCTATAGGTCTGCTCTTTCGTAAATTGACGTGAGACGCTAGTTTGTGAAATTAATGAACGACTACCGACGTGGTTAGCAACTTTGATAAACTTTGTATCTACACAGATACCTATTTCATGCATAATTAATAAGGTACACAAATGAATTGCTTTGGAATAGGATACCTCACTTCATTACAACTTTAAACTTGAAATAGGTATGTATGAATTCGTAGCTTGAAATATATTTAATTTTGCGAAATTATATTTTGATCATATTTTTTAATCAATACAGTAAGTATTTTTTTTCCATTCACGGGACTATTAAAGAGTCCCGGTCTTTTGGAAGGCTAGTATGGGGCCGAAGCCAACACACGGAAGCCCTTTGACATATTTAATCTTGTGTAAAGGATGCACAATCCGGCGACTATCCCTGTATAACACTATAAAATGCATCCAAGGACAGTCCCCGGTTCTGCTGGGACTATTGCAAATATATGGAAAACTACGACTGGGTTATGGGAATGGGATGTTTAATGGACTGGATATTGGGGAACTATGGGGACTATGACACCCGCCGATACAATGCTATAAACATGTACGAAGTGGCGGATGGAGACTTGCCAGCTCTATAACTGGGCCCCCCAAACAAGTCGCTCGAATCGCAACAAGGGGGCAACATGAAACGAGCGGCTTTGAGAGTGGAGCAGACGCCCTGGGTTTTAAACCGCGATCCACTGAGCCCGAGGGTCCAGCTTCATGCTAAGCCAACTCACCAACAGTAAGTATTATTATTAAATGTTATTAAGCGATAGGTGTAAGTTTCATCATTCGATGCAATGGCCTACTCTACCTTGCAGATGAGTAAGCCTCTACCTCATAGCAGAACATGAAATATTGCACCTTGAGTTGATGTTATTAATATAACATACGTAACATACACTAAAATAACTATAAAAGTTTCAAACACAAGTTCCGACATGTTTTACACGACACAACAGGCTCTTTTTGCTCAGCAAACATTTGGTTTATGATAAAAATATTACAAAAATATTGGTTCTAAACTATTCTTAGTACATACCTATATGTACGTACAATGTACACAATATAACTATGTATATTATATGAGGTATATGTGTATTACCGAGTTTGTCGGTGCTTGAAACAACGGGAAAATAAGTACTTATACCGTTGTTGAAATAAGCTATAAGTAAGTACTTATATGTAACAAAGCCTAAACTGTATATTACTCGAAATTTTAATGCCCCTTCCCTTCCCTTCTAACATCATATTTAAAAGCATTTAGTAAGTATTTAATTAAATTGCTTTTAGATAATATTTAATTACATTACACAAAAAACTACTACGTAGTATGTACTACGAAAAATTTTCATGCTTCTTCACTAAAACGCCAGTACAATGAGTTTTAACTTGTAGGTATCCTGATTTCTAGAGTTTGTTCACTGAAGGTTCACTGAAGGAAGTAATAGAAATTCTGAACTGACTCTGTAAATTCTTTCACTAATATCTTTCTACATTTTCTGTGAAAACTACTTTATTTAAATTTTTCAACGGGATAATTATCAACACGTCTAAAACCATGTGACACTGTAAGTGCTTTATTTACTACTAAGTAGTCGATAAAATATACAACCACATTTGCTCTACCATAGATGACTCTACATACAAATTACTTTATAGAGTAAAACTTAATGTAAATTTATTATTTTTGTATTTTGAATCTATTTATTTCACTCAGATCTTTAAATAAGAATTGTAGCTAATATTTTTATTACCCTTGAAACTGCTATAAGTAAGCTCACTTATATATTTTATGGCTCAGAGAGAGACATCGCCGAAATAATAATTTTAGTAAGTATACTAATTAAAAAAACTAATTGATATAATATGATAGGTACGTACGTACCTATCATATTATATCAATTAGCATAATTTACGAATACGTTATGACTAGTGGCTATTTAAGTACCTATTGTGACAAAGAAATACTAAAGGTTGAATCGACAGGTTAAAACATGTCTCGGAATAACACGGTGAGCGTGTGCGTTGAAATGTGTTCGAATTAACACACGCTCACACACTCGCCTAGACATGTTTAGACAGGATGTTCATAACACAATGAAGCTTTATCAGGTATCCATGTGGTAGAGCACACTGTGAAACTGTTTCATACTTAATACAGCCTTTACTATATTCAGGTGTACATTTTATTTACTTAATTCATTCATAAATACGTAACTTATACTTTACCTTTAATAAAAAATACTTGGGAAAGCTCATAGAGCATAGTCAAGTCATACATGATGTAGAGTCTACAATATTAGACTCTACTTCATACCAGTTCTTTTAAAGATTGATAAAAAAGGCCTTATACTTTTAAGAATTAATAACAAAAATATTTTTTTAAACCCTGACCTTCTATTGTACTTTCGAAATAATATTCAACAACAAAGCCACGATCAACAAAAATGCGATTATTACAAAATAAATTAATTTTAATAAGTATTTTACTTAGGACCCAATAAATTATAACCAAAAATAAATTCGTCGCTCTTCGTGTCGAGAATTGTAATTAAATATGTACTTGTAGTACTTGTGTACTGAAAGCTTTTAGTAAACGAGTTTAGACGTTATTATGTTATCGATAATATTGTGTGTGACGTACGCAATAGGTACATCTATCGTTAATTTAGGACTCGACAAACTTCACTGTGTTATATCGAAACAAATAAGTATGTATAACGCCTCTAGAGTTAGTATGTGTAGAAACGAAAGCTTGAGTACAAATACAATATACTGGGTGGCGCAAAAGTAAAGACCCTATTTGGTTCAGCTATAACATTTTTTCTAAATTAGAAAACTAGATTTAGGTTTTTTTAAATGTATATTTGTGCCATTAAATTTCGTACCATTAGGATTTAAAGATGATGTCTTTTAAATGGTGACCTCCAGAGTTGATACACATTTGAGCCCTATTTATGACATTTTGCATAACTTGCCGTAACACTTCCTGCGATATGTTCGTTATTTCTTGACGAATGTTTTCTTTTAGAGCTGCGAGAGTCTGTGGCTTGTTCACATACACCCGAGATTTCAAAAAACCCCAAAGAAAGAAGTCTGGACTGGTCAGATCGGGTGACCTTGCAGGCCAAGGCAAATCGCCAAAACGAGAGATAACTCGGCCTGGAAAAGCGTCCCTCACTAAGTCCATAGTGTCGCGCGCTGTGTGTGCCGTAGCGCCGTCTTGTTGAAACCAGATGTGCTCCAGCCCCAATTCGTCCAAACTGGGTATCAAAAACTCACGTAACATGGTTCTGTAGCGTTCTCCAGTGACAGTTATCGCATTGCCTCCAGCGTCTTCGAAAAAATAGGGTCCGATCACTCTGTCAACACAGATGCCACACCATACAGTAACTTTTAGTGGGTGTAGAGGTGTTTCTTGAATAATGCGCGGATTATCAGTGCCCCAGAACCGAGTATTCTGCTTATTGACATGCCCTGAGAGATGGAAATGCGCTTCGTCACTCATAACCAATTTTGAAGGAAAATCATCCTCTTCAAGGTTGAGGTTTATGACGCGCTGGCAGTAATCTAGACGAGCTCGGTGGTCAGCAGGCAGCAGCTGATGAGTCATTTGAGTTTTATACGGGAACATCTTTAAGTCTTTCACCAAAATACGCTGCAGGGTCCGTCTGGAAATGCCCAATTGCGTGGCACGTCGTCTCGTTGATGTTTCTGGACACTCTTCCACATCTTCGCGCACAGCATCGATATTTTCAGCTGAACGGCCTGTTCTTGGTCTCCCAGACTTAGGTCTATCCAATGTTGAGCCAGTTGCTTCAAGGCGTGTGGCAAATCGTCGAATTGTGCGACCAATCGGTGCCGGACGGTGGGGAAATCGTCGACGAAATTTACGTTGTGTTCTTATCACTGATGAATTATTCCGTAAGAACATTGACACAATTATTCCGCGTTCTTGGGGAGTAAAACGGTCCATGTTTATTTTCAGTGTATTTTACATTTGTTCACTACACAATTTTCAACAACAGAATGACAGAAAATGTCATATAAAAAAAAAAAAAGGATTTTCTTTAGTGCCAGTACTTTTGCGCCACCCAGTAGAAATCATAAAGCAACTGATTTAAAATAAAGTAAATAGCTACTACCCATAAAGATATTATAGGAAATTAAATATAAAACGCTTTTATTATCTTAAAAGGCGTTTTTATTAGACGATACACCTACACCATTAATGTCAACAAACAAAAGCCCCCAACATAAATTAACAAGTGTGTGGCGATCCAATAAAAATATTTTCGTATAAATAAACTCCTTGGGTCCCATCCTTGAGATCGTGCCATCGATAAATATACCGAGTCCGAGTTAAAAGGGAAATTGTGTTGGAATGTACGCTGCGGTTAGGGTTGGTACTTCACCGTTCGTTACCTCTCGGTTCACGCTGACCTCCCAATGTCATCGCATTTTAAATCTTTATCGAAACTACTTACATAAGTAACCTCTTATATTTTGTATTTCTCCTTTCAAGAGAAATCATTTTTGTATCGTTAACGTCTTAATGTCTGTACAAACTAAAATTACGATTCATAGCACGAGTTTACTAACATTGTTCCAGGAGTTGACGTGGGATAAAATGCTTAAACAATGTTATTACAAAAGAAATGATTCACACGTGTTACCTACGCATTCTGACTTATGAGTAAGTTTAATTTTATTTAGTACAATACATATTTCGTTGCAATTTTATGTTAATAGTTTGAAATATTATTATATCAAGTCGTAAAGAAGCACCCCTACAAGAATACTTGCACCAAAATGTGACAATTCCACTTCCTTTGTCACCGCTTGCTCCGTTCTCACGAACGTTGTTATGCAAATTACCAATTGATGTCAGTAATATATAGTACCTACCTACAGGTTTATTAGTTTTTATAATAATCATTTACTTCTTCATTTTTATATAATTTATTTAAATAAATTAACGATCAAAAGACGATGGAGCACATAACGATTAAAACCTTTCATGTTTATAGAAACAGCTTTTAAAATCATCTGAAGCTCAATATGAAGTACCCATAATCTCTATGTAGAGTACATACCTGGATCAAGATATTATTTTAGTAAAGTTACTCACCATGTAGGCAATATAATTCAAGGTCACCTAAGCTACGAGTATATGAACAAAATAATTTTCATTGTAGTTCAAACGTCTATACATAACAACTAAATTTACTAATAGTTTCAACGACAATTCTATTAATAAAAAAGACATTCAAAGCCGGCGCAGTGCACTGTCTCAAAGTGACGGAAATAACTTATCAGATACGCATCGCGTCGTCCGTGGCCCGTTGCTCATCGCATCGCCGCAACCTAAACGACTTCGTTCACTGTTCTCCGTCTAGGACAATAAAAAATACTTAGGTACAGCTGAGTCACCCGACCGCGTCAGGAAGACATTTCTTATACAAGCAACGAACCATTCTGTCGTCCGTGCAACATACAATGACGACCGACCGGGATTATTCTTTATGCCAGGAACAGGTAATATCAATAGTGCGGCCTCACCTCCGTGTGGCAGGGTATCGATAATCCTTATAACTGTTTTTATGTTTAACATAATATATTAATGAAATCTTTAACATATTTTTCACCATAAGTGTATTAAAATATACAGTTTTCATTGCAAGTACTTAACTTGCAACTGCTAAACTGTATATTCTCAATCCCCTTGTATCAATTAGAAATGTTACATTGCCATGCAATGCCGCATTTGCTGGTGCATGTGCCAAGAAAACGGCACAGAATGCAGAAGCTAACGTATTTAATGTCTAGACACACATATCTGAAATAAACAAAGACGTCGTGTAATCGACAAACATAGCATGAAGGAATCCCTAGCGAGACGGCAATATCGCTACGATGGTATATGATTGGCGCGCGGCTTGGGCGGCTGCATAATGAGCCGACGGAGCCAGGCGGGGGTGGAGCAGGGTGAGGCGCCTTGCTCCGCTAGATTGGAATCCGCACGAGCCATCGCCTCCTCTACTCAAATCCGTCAACATCTTACTCCAATTCTAACCTGCTATAAGTATCTGTTATTATATGCTACTTATTGCGAGGTCAATAATTAATTACGATACTTTATATTACACACTCAGGTAAAAAATACCTATTAAAATTAATAAATTCGAAATGAAATTGGTAACAAAATGAACATTTATTTTAACTAAGTAAGTGTACAATTTAATGTAAAACTGGCATTATTAACATTATTCTGAAAAGAACTTCAAATAAATCTTACTTTTCCTCGTTTCTAAAATGAAAATTGTAAAATTTGAAGGAAATACCTTCGAGAATCTGTATCCACGAGTGACTGGTCAAAGCTACAGAGCGAGCTACTTTTACCCTCGATTGCCGCAACCGCTTCCGGTCGCCTTCCGGTGAAACGCTACACTCCCTTCGGATTTTCTTCGTACTATATCTCTTTTTAATTTACCACACTGATTGGATGGATGTTTTAACATTTGAATATCGCAAGTAGGTTAATCAATATGACTTAGTTTTATATATTTTACTAACACTCTATTATTAATTGACTTTGGCGTAGAAAATTAATATTTAAAACACTCTAATAAACTTAAAAAACGTGGGATAAAAGATTTTTGTAATTTAAAAAGTGGAATAAACTCGAATAAAATTCTCAGTAATAGAACATTATAAAGGTTACCGATGCAAAAAGAACTTTGCAATTGTATTTTTTTTTAATTAATTTTACATTTTCTATTACTTATAATAACCCGCGAAGCTTTATATGATGCCCAGAACTTGTGTAAATTTACTTTCACTAACTACCGAGAAATAGATACAGTTCATTAGATCCTGGCTGCCTACATAAATTTACATTCATAAACTCGGTACACAGATAGCAAACATTGCGCGAACTGTACGCTTATAAGGTTTATGTTCATTTTCAGTGTGACGCTAATTTAATATCTGATAAGGCTTTGATGTGTTCACTCTGTTAGTAAAGTTTAATAAAAGTTAATATCCAATATTGACAGTATGTAGGTAGGTACATAACAGTATTGCAATATCAGCGCGGTCGCGCCGCCCCTACGACAAACAACCACTGTACTGTGCAACTTTAATGAATATTTTTTGTTCTTTTGAGCCAAGCAGAAAGCGTGTCCTTATACATATACTGCCTGCGGAAACGGGAAAATATATAATTGAGTACGTTGTTTCACACGACACGACAATAACCTTTATTAAATATAAGTATTTACTTATTATCAATACTGTATGTTTTACAAATCCAAATTCTTTAATCATGATGAAGAGGAATCACTTAGATTCTCTATACTGGGTGTCTTTTAGGTCCTAAAATTTAGGATAGTAAAACAAATAAACCAAACTTTAATCTTTAATAGCTGGAAATACTTTACAAAGAACTTTGCATGTTCCAACTACGTGCCTTGTCGTACTTACGTTTGACTTAAAGGCACTTCTGGGTTCATCAAAATCAGTAGAGCGTTGAAAAATGTGTAGGTGTTAATTACACTGACGGAGAGTTCAAGACGACTTTAAAATCATCTTTTATTTCTTTTGTATAACTGGATCGTTTTTATTAAAGTATGCATAAAATACACTTTTCAAAAAATTGGTTTAGGCCGAATCATATATTATGTTTAACATTCAACGTTAGTCGACGATCCAAAACATAACAATCTGTAAAAGTAAAATAAAACGCTATACTCCAAGTCACCGAAAGTATCGTCCTCTTATTCAAATACAAAACTTATTAACACGATATCAAAAGCACATTTGATTCAATAAAGTAATTTGCTCGCATCTTACGTACAAATGTACTGTAATCAAACTCACTTTCAAATGTAGACTCAAACCTAACGTAATAAATTAGGACGTAAATAAAACATTTAAAATCGTGTCTCGGTAATATTTGCTTCTAATTCTCCGAGTTTGCATGAAGCAGTAAATCCAGCCCCGGTGCCCCATTTGGAAATACGTGAATTTTATTTACCAACACGACGTGACTCAATACATCCTACGCTCTGCCCCAATTATATTATTCTCTTCCTTTTCCCTTAAACGTTTTTCAGCCCTAATGGAAACTTTGGAAGATTTGATCGGATTTCTGATAAACACAACCGCCTGTGTTCCCGCGGGAACTATTTATTTTACGCAAATCTTGAAGGTAAGTTTGGAACTTTCACATTCAATACGGTTATACAACCAATACGTTCGTGTTCCCACATTTACTTACTTCAACTAATATGCTCATAAAAACGATATCATTCTTATCTAAATTAAATAAAAATAATGATCATCAGAAGAACGTAAATTATCATCATAAGAGACATTACCGATTTGCGCAGTAGCTGATCAATTATGTAGTAGGGTACGATTCTTCATGTTTTCTGTTATTTTGCCTTGATAATTACGTTGGACTGGGTTGGTTGCTTTTAATCCTTTAAAAACCTCTACGAAGTGTAAGCGTTGCCGTCTCTACGGACCGCAATAACACTAACTCTTATAAACTGGGATTATACCACTCTCCGTAACACGACTTAAATTCAAATATGCACTTGCTTAAAAATGCTGTATATTTTAGAACATCGCTTGGGTAAGACTCGGTTTAACTTGCAAGTTGCAACGGGATAAAACAAAAAGTACAAATATTGTCTGCTTTTTAATTATATTTTGTTTAAGGAATATTTTCAACGAAGTAATTTTAGATTCGGAGACTAAGTACTTAGTTTAAAACAAAGTTTCGGAAAGTTTATACAGAGGTAAATAAGAATAATAAATTATTTACATTAATTAAACTATTGTGTCAAGTTAAACTTAAACACAGAATATAATTACATTTTATACCTTTAAGGTCCTCATCTGCTTCATGTAACTACATTTTATAAGGTTGCTACGCGGAAAATTGTACCTTTACAGTATAAATAAATTACTCCCAAGTTAGTTCCTTTTACTTTTATACACGCCAGGAGATCAATATTGAAAACAGTAAAAAGGGGACATAAATTAGCATAAACATGCAATTAAAGTCAGAAAGGGGCTGCTTTCGGTTCGGATGATATTGAAAAAGAGCCTTCGAGCATCTATTACGAAGCTTACATTAATAGAGTCCGCGGCCGGTCCATTATAAACCTGAATTAATCATTTGATGTATTCCTATTGAAATCACTACGTATTATAAGCTTTATATAGATATTGGTTTTAAAAATATTTTATAATTCCCTTTAGTAACGTAATTTAATCGTAGTTTTGTTTTATTAAAGTGGATATAAAATTTATATTAAAGTACGATCATTATGTATCCGTAGCAAAAGCCGTGCTTAGTCCGGATTGTGTCCATACATAATTTATTTAGATCTGTTAAAAATTAAATGTTAAAATCACAATCCTATAAAAACCGAACGAAACGTTCCTTAGAAATGATAAAATAAAAAGTAAGCTTAAGATCAGAAACTCGGTACTGTAGACGAGACGATATTATACCACTTACCGTTGTTCTACTTAGCATAAAAATATTTCTTTCCTCACAACACAATCAAAACTGAGTATACAAATGCATTATTCAAAATTCCATGATATCTTCGCCGTTTTTTGTTGTGTATGATCTTTTTACGTTGTCAGAAACAAAGCACAGTTTATTACATATTTAATAACGAAATACCGAGTTACTTTTATTGTAATAAGTAGTTAAATATTGTACTTACTAAGTTTACAAATTATTAACACGTAGTCTAGTTAACGTCCTCAAATTTTTTCCCTAAAAAGATACCAAATATACATACTTACTTCTTCTCTAAAAGTAGTACTTCTCTCTAGTATCTGAATCGATTTAACACTTGCAGATCACACAAATATTTATCTCGCTCGGCAATTGAACCTGCATCCCTAAATTTCACAGTCTAGCATGAAGATCTTGGTTCGTCAATATGTAGTATAATTTCGACCAGAACAAGATCAAACCGTTCAATGTTGTTGCAATATTTCAAAGAAGAATGCTTATAAAATCGAAACTCCACAATATCGAGCGCAGCAGAACGAACACTTGGTGCGCCAAACCCGAGAGAATTATTTGCAACAATCTCTCTTCACAAATACTATTACGAGAGCTGCTTTCAGTTGTCCCCTTACTTTGTATATGGATTCAGTTTTGTACTCACAAATATGTAAAGTATTATCATTCGTATTCAATTTAGTAAAAAATCAATTATCCAACATTACGAAAAGTCATGAAGAACGTATAAACAAAACAAGTCAGGAGCTTTATTAAAAGTACTCGTAACATAACATATTAAATGAACATTGTTTTGCTTAAATTGATAACAAACAGAAAGAGGAATTAAATTAGCAAAAGCAAATATAATATTATGTAAATTTATATTATGTTACACATCTATTTCTTATACAAAATTTAATTAACGCTGAAAACGTGAAGTACGTTAAATGAATTCGTCATCAACATTACTAAGAAACATCTTAATTATGTTTTGGTTATTCTAACATTACGCAACGCAATATGTAAGTATAAAATCATATTTTTTAGTGATTTTCTTTGAATTTCCTTCCTACAGACGTATTTAAATTTGATAAAGTTAAAATGAGTTGGCATTGAAGGCTGTGATGGTTCCGGTTGTAGGGCATCAAGAACAGACCGATAATGTCCATTCCTCTGATGTGAGAATGGGTAATGAACGTAACAATATCGTAAAAGCGTCGTAGTGAGGTCACAAACGGTGGAAGACGCATGAACGCTAAAATTTTCGTCATAATTCCGAGAAGCTAACGGGCTCCCGGGAATCACTTTCATTTTCACTTAGCGCCACCGACTGCTCTATAACCATTAAATCCTCTTGTTTACTGCTTCTCGCTGGTTCAAAGGCACTGCCCCTCTCACTTATCTAACTTATTCACAGAGCAAACTAAACAGTAAACAAAGACGAACCCATTTCAAGTCGTTCTCTGAAGAGATACCAACTGTTTTATATCACAACCGTCCGTCTGCGACGCCCTTTACTAACTACTACATAATTCCTACAATAATTTAAAGACCTCCTCATTTATTTTACGATTAGTTGCTGAATCAGTAGCAAACAAAATAATTACTTTTTTAAATGTTTGCACAAACAAATTAACTAACAATTATGACGAAATATAAATTCTATACCAGCGATGATCATCTAAAGTTTTTAATAAATTCCCCATTACTGATAATGCAAAATAACACATATATTTAATTATATAGGTCGTAATCTGCTTCACAATAAATTAAATATACTTACTTATACAAATCATAATAAGTTAACTCAAAATTAAAAAGTAATAGCTCTACCTACACAGATAGGAGGAGATAGTAGGCACGGAAGATTGGACATTCACTCGGTCGCTATAAACTTTATCATTCAAAGTAATTTTGTGTTCTGCGACGCGAATATACATAAAACGGTATTCTTATCTCATCCAAAGTATCGGGCACGTACCAAAGTCATAATTTCACAATAAAGTACCGCATGGGCAGGGCGCGCCCGCCGCCCTTGCACCGTGAGACTGGTGATTCACTATAACGATCACCCATCACACACAACACACCAACATTTTTTCTTCCCGTTACACGAGAGCCTCCACCTGAGAACTGAAATGAAACAACAAAAAAGGTCATTACGTGAATTGTGGTATCTAATAAGAACCGTAGCTTTGCCATGTGAGAATAAATATATTCTATAACTTGATATGGTTTACACGTGTGTGTGGTAGATTAAAGACAATAAATCTTATGTATTGTCCAAATCTAAAAGACCTAATAAGCAAGCACTGTTATTTTTTTCTTGAATGACTCGAATTTATTAAACCATTGTTAGTTTTTGTATTAGATGTAACATAAATAAATACATACTTATATTATACAGTATGAACAAATTGAAAGCGTAATTATGTAGCAACCTGTATCAATTACGCTCGTTCACATTCGTTAAAAAATCATAAAGAACAATCCCCAACATGAAAGCGAACATAAATTAAATCTCTCTCCCGAGGCGGATCTCAGTTACCCGACACGAACTAAATAATTGGATAGGGATGTAATTTATTACGCAGACAAATTTTGACAAATCTTTCCCCGTGTTGGGCCCATTGAGTAAGAAAAATCTTCGATCAACGGAGATTCGCTCTCCAGAAAAGTATTATTATCGCCATCACTTTGAAGAAAAAATTGGCAAAAGAGAATTCTTCAACGTCTGCTTTAAAATGAAAACGTTAAATATTTAATAATGCTTTCTTTTAAAAGTTTCAAAGAGTTATCTTAACTGTCATTATTTTTTTTTTGTCATTAGTTTTCGTCTAGTCGCCAGACACAAATCACAAACAAAAATAAAAAACGCTGCGAACCGTTATTATACCGTTTTATCATCTACTGTGATCTATTATTTATATTATGGGTATGAAGTGTTTGCATATTATCTAAATAGACCACAGTATCTTGAAAGGTTTAGCTTTACAAGTAATAACTTACAAGTAACACTACCCCAACTTACTTCGCCCCGTAGAGGCGCTACGTAGTTGAAAGTTTTTGCCTAATAAGTGTCGTCTAGGTACACAACATTATCCATTCGTATTTCTACCTTTGTCTAAAAACTGATTGCGGTATCCGAGCCGTTAATGAAAACGGGCACGTTCCTGTCATTCTATTAATTAGAGGCCTTGTTTACTGTTTCAATGCGACAAAATAACCCCCGCACGGATAAACTTTCACAGTAATTTGTTTAAACATACTTATTTTATGTATGGGTAGAATTGTTTTAGCAGCTTTCATAAGCTAACTTAGTGGCTCCCAAACTCTTGCGATTTATTCGTACCTTTGGTCGGTATTTATGAAATAAGTATTTTTTATGGGTTGGGTGTGCGGGACCCACAAATTTATGTGTTGCTTTGTTAACGGAATAATTTTCAATAGAAAATCAATGATATGTTTTGTACATCATTTATTTTAAACATACTTAGATATTGTTTCTGATTGATTTGTCACTGAGTAACTGTGCAATGCACCAGGAAAGCGAGGTGATTACGCCACTTCCTCCTAACTGTACTATGAATTTATAATATCATCAGTGAGAGAAAAGTCGTTGCCCTGCACTTGTATTATTTTAATATTAGAATAGAGTACTTTATTGTATTTAAAACGTTATGTCTAAAATTGACAATAACTTCTAAGGGATGTTTTTAGAGTTTCATGATCATTCCACATTTCTTCCTGAAAAAAACATTTAGTTTATTTGAAAACTAATCTTATTTCAAATACTATATAAACCAAACAACTAAGTATTGAATCATTCACTTTAATTTTTGAAAAAGTCCAATTTAGATATTTTTTATTAACTACCACAATTGTAGAACTGCTCACCAATCTTCGTTATGAAACACATTCTACTACGGCACAGAGTAGAGTTCACGTATACTCGTATATAATTTAATCCTTTTGATAAATGATTCCTAATTAAATGAAAATGAAGCATGAAACGAAACTGAAATGCTTCGTACGTGTCAGATTGATGCATGAGTTTGTGTTTTTCTTTGTGGTTGCGTCATCAATCTTACAGATCTATTAGCGTCGTGTTTAGCGCTGCCGCTAATTATCTCAGCAAACTTCCCGGAATCCCGAGAGGCTGTGTGGGAATCATGCGAAATGTCCCTTTTCATTTGTTTTTCCTGTAACTTGCCGCGCCCGTAATCTTAAAATAAAATATTTGCGTTTCTTTTATTAAAACTAAAAACTCTCCTATCTTAATAACAAAATACAATTTAAGCAATTTGTCCACAAGTGGGTACCTCAAAAGCCCTTAAACTTTTGAAAAGTGAGACATTTGTCCCAAACAATTCCTCGGTATCACAACATTGTGAGATTTATCTAAATTTTACAGCATTGTTTACATAGCAATAACATTATCTATTCTCTTGCTTGTACGGAGCTACGTAACATTGGTTGGATAAGAAGAATCCATTCTCTGAAACCCTAAAATCTTTGTTGCAATTGTGGGATTTTGTCGCGCAAACAGGCAATAAATGCTCGCAGAATAAGCCAGAGCTGAGATTGTCCTCTAGTACCTACCTACTGTCGATATTGTTCTCTTTACCTCTGAATACTGTTATACTTTTTCATAAATATTACGTGTGAGCGTATTTTAAAATATTGTGTAAGTATGTCTATTGTTTTTTTAATATAAGAAAACTATAACTTGACTGCAAATATCTATAACTTGAAAGCACCGCTGTACAATGTAACTTAATTAATAGAGAGCATAAACAGAAAGTGTTTTTTGCTGACCTTTCTGAATTTTTCGCTTTATTGTTTAATGCGTCCCGCAGTTTTACCAGATTTAATTCTAAATAATTTAATTTTTATTTACTGCCCTTGGGAATTTCGGAATACTATGCCTTCGAGCTGTTCCACTATCTCCACACAAAATCCACGATTTTGTGTAAAAAAAAAACTTAAAAACGTAAAAGTCTTGATAAAGTGGTGTACTTACAAATATAGTTCTACACTTCAGTAAGTTATAATTCTTATAACCACTTGCTATAAATTTAAACAGGGACTGCTGTCACTTCATATTCAATTACTTTTCGAGTGATACCTATTATCTATTGTCGGGAAGTATCGCTAAGACTTCCTGTAATCCTAATAATTTAAATTAAACAATTCAAGAGGTACTCTTATCTTGAAGAGAAATAGTGCTTGTAATATTCTAACTTAACGTCACTCTTTAGATTATATCACAGCTTAGCCCCTTTGTGCCGGCTACTTTAGCACCCGCGCTCCCTAAATCACTACAATGAGGCTCCAAAACAAATCTGAGACAATCTCCGGCAACGTGCCCCTACACTGTACAGTTCCTAGCAACTCTACACAGTACTTACCACCGCTGCCGCTGCCGCGATGTACAATCTCCTCATATTTTATGCTATTAACTAGTTCTTTGAAGTAAACATATTTCTAAATGTTTATGAACATAATCATATAAATTTCAAGGTAGGCATACTTTCAATCTAATATATAAAACTCTCGTGTCACAGTTTTCGTTGCCATACTCCTCCGAAACAGCTTGACCGATTCTCATGAAATTTTGTGAGCATATTCAGTAAGTCTGAGAATCGGCCAACATCTATTTTTCATCCCGAAATTCCTACGGGAACGGGAACGGAAACTACGCGTGTAAAACCGCGGGGCGCAGCTAGTAATATATAAATACAAGATTTTATAAAAGAAAATGTATGCACTTTTTAGCAACACTCGTAGTACAATTATTGTGTTTACAATTTATCAAAATACATATGTAGTTCAATTCAGATGGATATATTTTGTCTTACTAAAAAAATATCGTATCGCCTTTCAGGTTGTGGAGGTCTGATGGCTGTCACTCCAGATGAAATATTGTCATTTGCCAAGATAATGGTCCGCCCATTACATTAGACATGGTCAAAGGTCTGGAAGAACAATATGTAAGAATTATAAGTCCAATTAAAGTGGAAGAAGAATAGGATTACTTTAAAAACTTAAAAGATTCATATAAAACTAGTGACACGTTTAATTGCAATCAGTAAAGTAGAACGAACAGAACAAATAAACTTTGATACATTTTTATAGTTCTTGTACGAACGCAATTAAACACTATGTAATCAATACATTTTATTTGTACTTGGATCACAATGTTAAAAAGCATAAAATTGCTAGCTTCAGGTTACATGATTTATATTTAATCGAAACACTTTTCCGCCAATAGCTTAACAATAGGTATTGAATAACTTTCAAAGAAAAATGTGTAGTTATTCTAGAAGGTATTTTCCGTCGCCTGATCCGAAGTAACTTTACGCTGTACGGTCCAACAGGACATAATTCATGCTGTTCAGTGAAATATAATGCGGATGTTCTCATAATGTACGACGCGCAACTTAATCCGGCCACGACTTTTTCCGCCACAGATATTTATACAAATGGCTGCCAGCGTAACGATCTCAGTAGAACAATGGTCCATTTATGCTAATAATTTTATAGTCCCTACTTGCTTAAGCCACCTAAGGTGCCATGCAAACATAAGAATATCTACATAAGTAGACATCATATCGTATCATTCACACGGAGATTTTGAGTTTAGTTTTGCTTTTATCACTGTAAAGTTAAATATTCTAAACTTAATCAAAACTTTGGTGCAATCAATACCTATGTACTATTTCTGTTAAGCCTAAAATTAATAGTAAAAATAAACTTAAGTATTCAAGCATCAAAATATGATTATGCCACATCCCGGTAGAGATTCATATGAACGTAATTATTTAATAAAATTAAATCTACGAAGTATGTACCAACATGTTAGCATGCTCAACTTGGATCCCCGTGAGCTTTGTTTCCTTCAACTGGGTTTTGTGGGATACTTAATTTATTATGGCGCCACAACGATGTAATGTAGAATAAAATAACTATTTCATTCGTCTAATTAAGTGTTTATAAAATTAAAAACGTATATTTAAAAACAATCATGAAATTAAAACAAAACGCTCGTGTACCTCGACGCAAATAAACCCTTTGTTTTATATTCTATTCAAGTTTTTATTATACTAAAAATGATTTAAAAGCAGGTTTTGAATACCTCTTTTATCGCACAGAAACCTCGCGATGTTACCTGACATCTCCATATCAGGTCTGTTGTTAGATTAAATAATAAAAGCCAGGCGCTACCGGATGCGGCGGCCTCAGTAACTCATACAGAGTTCCGGCGTAAAAACGTCGTGGTCGTGGCCGGACAACGCGCGCCACCCGAAGATAGCGTCGCTCTATGTGTGTACGTGCCTTTATTTACAACTACCCGCGTTTCCGAAACACCACTCACACCGTTCACTCCACTCTATTACTGATCCAAAAATGCTTTCGACTTTGTTTACACGTAGAAATGTTTTATTAATATTATAAAGTATAATAATTTAAAGTACTAAGGTTTGCAAAATATGTAAATGTAAGTTTATCATTTCTCATTCCAGGTAGGTACATAAATTCAAATGGCAACTTCATTAAAATTAATTAAAATATAGGCATCCTCTAGGTGACGTTGCAAAAATATCAAAAGAGTGAAATATAGGTTACGCTGACGAAAATTTTGCAGAGTTAAAACATTAAGCAACTAAACAATATTTCACGTTTATAAAAAAATACAAAACTCATCCTTATTGTTTCTAAGATAGACTATTTTCTCCAAATAACCTAAATTTTTCAAGTTTCTTTATAATAGGTACTTATAGGTAATTTCTGTTGTTGTTGATTCCGGCGGTTCTTTTCATAATGTATTTTCGTGGTGAAAGTCAGTTTATGTAAAATATAGCAGTGTTCTCCTTAACGTAGGTACCTTTTCGTTGTAAGAATGTCTGTTGTAGGAGCAAGCACGTCTAGGTCATCACACGGTTGGGGGCGTTCAGTGGAAGCGTGCCCCGACATGCCATGCGTGACCTAGCATCAACATTTCCCTGAGTACTTACTTGTAAAAAGACACAGGTATTGCACCTAAGAATGTTTTAAGAAATAAAACATTTTTGTTTTTTAATACACTAAAGATAAGTTTAATAAAATAGAAACATGTATTAGTCTAAATCAGTGATGTAATCCTCTATTTGATATCGATAGCTAGATGTATACAAAAGCTACCTAACCTCAGGCACCTTTATTCCACAATCAAATATCAGAGTTTATAATCCAAAGCATATTTAGTGATGCCGATAATAGTAGACACAATGGCGGGTCCTATCGAGGGTAGAAATAGAGTACCTATAACAAACTAAATAATGTACATAAACCAAAGTGCGGCTGGGCACAGGGTCGGAGCAACATGGCATTAATTATTATTATATTGAAAAGTCACATGCCGCAACACGCTCCCCTAGATAAACTTAATAGTAGTACCTTCTGCTACAGATATTTAACGTCCTGAATTGGTTTACATACATATCCCTTTTTAAATAAATGTTTTCAAAGCAACTTAACCGTTCTAACAAGCTCGACTGCTGTAGATTCTTGACTTTTTCGGCGAATTATTTTAATTAATTTGTGGTTAGTAAGCGCTTAGCGCAGCATCTGCCCTCCCTTGTTGATTTATCTCAAACTACGCCCTGGCCTGGTTTGTACAAAAACTAATTCAACTTTGCGGACATGCGGACCGGTTTGCCTACCAATTACGGCGGACTGGCAGAGGGTTACAAACGGAAATAAAAACTGCCAACTGAATCAAACAAAACTAAGCAATGTATCCGCAAAACAAAATATGGAAATCACTTTGCTGAACTTCTCTGCGGAGTTTCGGTGGATTCATCGTAATTAATAAACGAATCGCTTAGTTGTACTTGTAGTTAACCAAGTTCCTCAACAGAATATACAAAGTCTGTGAGTGGTATCACTTTAAATTACATTAGACCTATTTAGTTTGAATTGCTTTACTAACAACACTAACAAACACGTGGACTCTACCACACAGGCCTTTCAGGATAATATACTTACGTAAGTATATATTTTAACAATTATATGTCTTAAGTATGTACTTAAGTGTTTATTTTTACTGAATACTTATGATATTAGTTACTTATTTACGACCCCTGAATATTCAAACTGTTTTCTAAGAAATATTTATTCAATCTCTACAATAAAATCCATATTATTTTAATCTGGATTAAAAAAAAAAGTAAGTGTTTGAATCGAGATTTATTGTAATGAAGTTTTGAGATACAAGATTGAATATTGCTCGGAGACAGTTAGTAATTTAATAACTGCGGCGAGGGATCCGCTGCAAATTGTAAAAGAATGGGTACCTTCGGCATAAGTTAATTACACTAATGAACGAGGGAAGGTGCGCTCAAAAAATCCGCCCCAAGATCACTCCAAAGTCTTTAGTACGATGTTCTTCACGCGGTTCATTAGCGCCTCTGAATTACCGATCGGTTCACATAACTGTACATTTATTTAGATAATATTTATTACAATTTTAAATAACTTATTGAGTTTTGGCTTCAAAGAATCATTAGAGAACATCAATAGAGCTTATATTATTTTATTCCTGATATTCAACTAAAATACTTACCTATAAAAATAGTTTCATACATAATACATTTAAAAAAGACTAAAGTAAACCGCACTAAACGCTACATTTAAAAGATAGATAAATTGATTTTCGTTGTTCTACTTTATTGTAGCGTATAAATATGAACAAAATATTATTTTTACATAGATTGAATAGACTTTTCGAAATAATCTGTGAGCTATTTAAGTAACTCATATTAAAGGCACTCTACCTGATTTAACATAGGTTCATACAACCAAAGAAAATCTGACATTGATGTACTTAATATTGTGTCGTTTAGGCGGGCAGTTTTCCGCAATTAAACCTTTTCAGATTGGGTCATTTGTGTATCCTGCGATATTTTTGGTTTAACCAACTGTTAGACTTTTGAGGGCTCTAACTACCCGTAACGACTGTCATTATGAAGTTAATACGACAATTGGGACGGAAGGCTTAACGTCCCTCTGAACGCACGCAAGGGCATATGAAATTAAAAGCCACTTCGGTAACGGCCACCCATCTTTATTATAATGGTGCCAGAAATTACTTGAAAATACATTTTTTTAAGTAATACTATGCTTACAATGTGCGTTACTTAAGAACAAAAACTTTTGTTATAAGTATATTAGCTCACTTTATTTGAAATATTTCAATCGGTCGCATGTAACCGGAGTCGCAACGATAGAGTAGCTCCTTCATTAGTGGACCGAACCGGGGGAGGGAGCTCATCTACTATAGACCCACATTTTTTGTCCTTCCA
The DNA here is from genome assembly GCA_958496195.1 of Timandra comae. Taxonomy (NCBI): domain Eukaryota; kingdom Metazoa; phylum Arthropoda; class Insecta; order Lepidoptera; family Geometridae; genus Timandra; species Timandra comae. Next base: position 7,067,622 of record OY292362.1, read on the forward strand.
AAACGAACTTCCTTGTACGTACTTATACAATTTAATGCCCTATTTACCTACTCTTGATAAAGCGTAAATATATATTATACAGGACTAGGCACAGAAGTAATCAACCTCCATATGGAATAAATTGTTATTAGTATTACTTACATATTAATTATTTACAATTAATTATAAGTATTTAACTATTATTTTACCTATGTATGTATATCTACTAAGCGTATTACGTATTTATCAGAGAACGTTATTGGTACCTAAGGCAAACAAATTGCAAAAAAATAATTTATTGCCTAAAAGAGTAATCATTATTTTCTGTGGCCGATGTTTTGCCCGACTCCCTAAAAAGGAACCTAGGTTAGTATTGTTATTCTTAGTTACTAGGATCGGTCCAGCAGTTATAAAGTGTAAATACAGTCACATCCTTTCGCGTTTATTTACCAATCACATACCCAAATAATAGTATAAATCCGCATGAGATAACATTATGTTGCCTTCGTAACTTGAGTGCCCACATACAAATTATGTATACATAATGTAAACATATTATTCTTTCCATCGCTTATATGAAAATAAATATCATTATTCATTGCGTTTTCTGGAACAATTTTCTTATATGAAATGGCGGGCAAACTATTTTTAATAATGAAACTGGTACTGTTATAAAATCACTTTATTTCCCGAGCTATTTGTCAGTGCAAAGGGACGAGTGCTCGCACAGTAATCCGTCCATCATACCATGCAAATTGAATCACGTCTCTCATCTGCTCGCATGAGAGTGTCTTTCTCGTTGGAAAAGCGTCGTTTCACACGAAACATAAAACTGTACAATAGCAATGTATGTTATGCATAATGTAAATGCATTAACCCAGTCTTTTGCAAACAATAATGATGCGAAACACTCCTGAAAAATGAAATCATTTTATTTATATTTAATTAAATTAAAAAGAAGCAGAGTTTATTTGTTTGATGAATCTCGGTAACGACGTATATTTGTTGAGTTTATTAGGATAGATTCATCTAGTCAACTTAAAGTGTAAGTAAGTATGTTTTGTTCGCGTTGTTTAAATATTATCCTAACTAGACCTCAAGTATAATGAAGTCGACTAAATCGGCCGTGAATAATATGGTCTCTACTACGAAGCTTCAGAGCTTTATCTTTTTTAGTGTTTTCTCCACTGATAATTAATTTGAATTATGTAACCTCCCTATACGTAATTATGAATGGGGGTTGTAGGTTAAATAACATACCATTATTACGGGGTAATTATCAAAATTTGTGAAACTGCGGAACGTTATAATATTTGAAACATGCATAGTGAATAAAGTATAGAATGGATATTTAATAAACTGATACTTTGCCCGTTCCAATTTTATCTAAACGGATTGTCAGTGACTTTTCGTTAATGAATTGATATTATATTGCAACATTACACTGGATATTCTCGGCTTTTATGTACACACATCAAAAGTGTCTAGGGATCAAGCATTTTTATGCGGATTTCTTGAGATTGAGATGTGGCTTTGTAATAAATTTATGATTTTATAAATTTATATGGATCCTTTTTGGTGCATTTCATAATTTGAATCAGGAACTGTGAATCAAATTCGAGTAAAAGATGAAAATCAGCTGTCAATATTTTCCCTATAAAAACATACAACGCATTGAAGACATTATTAGTGCTACTGTTTCCCTACTACTGATTAAAACCAACGTTATTATGGAGCGGCGACGTCATTTAAGCAGGGAAGAAATGCTCAGAGCCGTGGGAATGATAGAAGCTGGTTCCCGGCAACGTACTGTGGCTTTAGCTCTGAATACAAGTCAGAGTGTTATCAGTCGACTTTGGACACGTTACCGAAGCACTGGTACCGTGGCTGAGCGCCATGGAGGACGGTATCGCTGCACCACACGGAGACAAGACCGATACATTCAAATCTTAACTCGAAGAGCTCCAACAATAACCGCCATGATGTTAGCCGTGCGGCTTCATCACTCTTCAGGGAACTTAATTAGCGACCAAACAGTCAGAAACCGCTTGCATGAAGTGAACCTTCATTCCCGAAGATCGCTACGGGTACCACCTATAGCAATGCACAATCGTAGGATTCGATATCAATGGGCTCTTGAACACAGAAATTGGGCAGAAGAACAATGGCGTTTCGTGTGCTTTTCTGATGAGTCTCGTTTTGGTATGAGACCGGATACAAGACGTATACGACACTGGAGAACCCCTGGACGCCAACAGCGATTAAAATCCTGCCAGGAAGTCCATCCTTATAGTGGTGGAACCATCATGGTATGGGCGGGTATTTGGATCGGCGGAAGAACTGAGTTGATTTGGATCAGAGGCAACCTCAACGCTCAAATTTATGCTGAGACGTTTGTATCAGACGTCATCGTTCCTCTACAAGTGCAAATCGGTCCCTTATTTCAGTTAATGCATGATAATGCACGACCGCACACCGCAAGAGTTGTAAGACAGACTCTCGCCGCAGCTAACATCAATGTCCTGCCCTGGCCTGCTCAGTCGCCAGACTTGAACCCGATTGAGCATGCATGGGATATGCTACAGAGAAGAGCTCTGCCGAATATGGAGGGTATCCAGTCGCAAGAAGACCTTTTTTTGTTGTTGCAACGAACATGGGCGGCCATTCCACAGCGTGATTTGGATGAACTCATTTTGAGTATGCCAAACCGATGTTCTTGTGTTGTTAGTGTTCGCGGTAGAAACACGGATTATTAATTGTTTAAGTTACCCAATAAAATTTTAAAGAAAACTGTTATTTCAGTCTTTTTTTCGAACTTTAATGTTAGTGGTTCAAATGTCAAAAATCCCTTTATTAGGAAAATGGCAAATTTCTTTATTAATGCAAAGGTGACTTGGTTTATCGTTACTGTGACAAACGAAAACACTTTATTTGATGAATCCTTAAAGAAAATTTTAATTAATATCAATCAGGAGAAAAGTTATTGCAAAAATATATGTTGATCCCTAGACACTTTTGATGTGTGTATTTTGAACTAAAATACTTGTATCTAAATTATGTTAGTCGTCAACCAAGACTGGACATTCACTTAGTCCAACCATTATTGAAAGGTTCGCAAAAGGTCCTGTGGTGACCTCATTCCTAGATCCCAATATACTCGTAAGCAACAAGCCTTTTATTTTCTATCTATCAATATAAAAATGGTTAGATCGTAGGATCATATAAAAGCCCAATGGCGATAATAAGTAGACATGTAGGTATGTGACTAATTAATATTTTCCTAAATACATAGAGACATATTTATCAATCATGTAACTATTAAATATAAATACATATTTTAACAAAACCGTAGAGATGCCGAAATAATAATATGAACTAAAATATTGTACTTATCAAACAAAATATTTTGTGTTTGAGTAGAAACCAATATTCTGATATTAAGTTTGTCGAAGCAAAGGTTATATCATCCACAGAGTTTGGTCATGTGGTTTGGTAAACAAGTCACTGAACTTGTTGTAGTACTTACTTATTAAATTGCATGTGGGCTAGGTGGTATAACTTGTGCATAAAATATACTTAAATATTGGCTTGGCAAAACTCAATTACAAGATTCAGTAAGTACTTATACCTATTGGTTGTCTATAATTAGACACATTCTTAGTCTTTAGAAAGTATCTAAGTACTTACATTATTTGTGCATTTGAAATACATTACAAGGAGTTTATTGAAGTATAGGAAGGTAGAATGTTATATTCATTAACTTAATGTAGATGGCCCCATAAATAAGTAGTACATTCAAGGCCTAGGGTCTACCCAGTGATTAAGCACACCTGTAAGTACAATACAAGCAGGTAAACCTGCGCATACACCTGCCCATGCCGTAAGCTCTTTATCTGATCTTATTAAAAGCGGCTGGAATCCTCCATTCCGATCACGTAGACAATTATTCGACTAAAGTGTGCGGACTTGAATCACTAACCTCAGCGAACGGCCAACTTTTACAATAAATCCATCCTGGTCTCGACACTTAATCAGTCCTCCGATAAAAGCTTTAATCGTGAGTTAGAGGAGTGGTACCTACAGGAGCAACTGATTTTATTCCGATGTTAGATGAACTAAATTACAAGAGGGAGAGAGTTCCGCTTTAAACTTTATTCTAATAAAGCTGTCGTGTCTAATATAAACTGTATCGACTACTACTTAGTAAGTACTTAATACAGCACTGCATGCAATCTTTGTTTTGTCATTTTTAGTTGTTTATATTGACAGTTGCGTGGTTATTTCTAAAGTAAAGGCATACCAACCGGCCATTTTGCTTTTTAATTGTTGCAGTAGAAGTAGATAGACAGATACCCGCTGGTCGGCATACTTCCCCAGAACGTATCGATTACTGTAAATGGGTCCTAAATATACGTAGGTGTAAGCAGAACCTATCGGATCCCGGAATACGTGAACAGATCGCCCCGTACTATTCCCGTCCAAGTTTTCAGTCCATTTTTGAGTTTGAAAGTTTTATGGCGAACCTTGTCCGTTGCACATTGTTTACGAACAAAGCGAGATTTCGTTCCGTTCCGATACGGAGGATCGAGTCCACTAGGTATTCGCCTTCAACTTATCCGTCTTTGTTCCACCAACTATTGACGGTTGCTTGATGAAACTTTCTGTGCTGGTACAAACTGATTCAATGCTTGCTGTAGCTATTACAATCTTAGTAAGTAAGTACTACCTATTTGCTGAGTGGAGACGGCATTAGATAAGAGAAACTTGGCACATCTCTGGCTACTACACCTACACAACATTATTCCTCTCTATCAGATGTACCTAACTAAGGCTAGTTTCATTTCAATGTGAATCGTCTGCGGGTAACCCGACGGTAACTGAGACTCAATGTCACGTACTTCCTCGAACGGCCACCGGCTCCACTTCACAGTCTTACTTAACTATTTAAGGTATGTAAGTATTTATGAACCGCTTGCTTGTATTACCTATCTATTCATAGGTAGGTAATACTCATATCATTTAAAACATATTTACAAAGTTTTCGTCCAGTATAAATTTAATAAATATAAGTTATATTTCACATGCCATAATACGCTCAAATGTAACTTTTTTAATTAATTCTAGATTACCGAGCGTAAGTTACCTCATTGTAGAATTTAAAATTCTTACAAATCTAGGAACATGTAAATAGGTAGGTACTAATTGCCTATAAGTAAACATTTTTAAAAAAGTGGTGATATCAATTTTCTTTACGACAACTCCACGAAAACTTAATTACCAATTAACTTTTTCTTTACAACACGATTCACTTCCTGCCCTTTCTTTATTTAACATTTTTCGGAATAGAGCTGCAAGGATCAATATTGAAATATGCGTAAGTGTTTCCTTGACACACAGCCTTTGATAGCGACCAAGCAATCGTTACTTACCATCTTCCGTTAAGTATCAATAGGTCTTAAATAAATAATCAGAAACAAGAGCGGAAGGGCCTAAGTACGGGACATTAACAAGGGTCCAGTCCAATTTTCATCCTGTCTGCGTTGATATATTGAGGGCCGATGTGAAGCCGTTACCGCCCCGCTTTGACTCATTTAATTTTTTTAATATACATTATATTTACCCTCCAAATATAATAATTGTAAAGTTGAATCTCTTAAAGCATTACCTACATTTAAAAATGTGTACTTTGTTTATTTTGGTTTTTATAAGTAGGAATAAGTAGGTACTTACATACTAATAACTAAGTATGTATAAGTATTCCTCAATAATTATAAAAACATGAAGCAGCTAGAACGAATTCCTAATTTCAGTACTTACTTAAGAACATAAAATTCATAATACTAATAAACTGATACTTACCTATTATAAAATGACATAGGTACTAAATCATCCTCAAAATGTAAGAACGAATACAAATCCGTGCTCCCATCATCCACTATGTACCTAATAAAACTAGGAGCAACGTAAATGACTTGGTTGAAACGTCTGGTCTCGCCGAGATACGAGACAAACAAGTATCTCTTTAAAAATTCAGTATGTACCTATCTACCAACCCGGCACTTCTGCATTTTTCGAGAGTACTAAAGTCTGCTTCGTTTATATTAAAGACCTCTATCTATTCGTTTTATCCACCGCGAAATATGCTTTCACTTTCGTGGGCTCTTCATTTCGCAAGTCTTTCGCCTAGTATGTACGTACATATGTTTCCCTCTTTTACTTAGATGAAGCTGAATCCTTTATGTAATGTTTTTAATAAAGCACCTATTATTGTCAAGTAATATACTTACCTACAAGTTTTAAGTGCCTACTGTAAGAACTTACGTGAAAAAAGTATACAGAAACAGATTCGTTTTTTAAATCGTCGTCAGCTCAATGCTCATAATAATATGTTGTCATTGTTACCCACGCCCCCATCGAAACTCGAACCTACTATGAAATTACTGGCCAGTGGCCTACCATGACTTCACACACAATATTAGAATTCCTTCGCCAATGTGTGGAGGTTTCCTCACAATGTTTATCGTCGAATAAACGTTGGAACCTTCATTCTGAATCCGAAAATCTAAAACACATTGGTACGTGCCGCAGATTGAGCTAGACTTCCAGTCAAAGGTCTTAATCGCCCAGCATTAGGATGATTGACTGGAATTTTTTGAACGACTGTATTAAAAAATCTATGACACAGAAAAAACTAAGTAAACCTATTTTTCCAACAAAATTGTTTCATTAATTAATGAGGGTAGGTATCCATATTTTTAGGCCTCGAATATGAGACTCGCGATTGATAACATGTTGACAAGACACCTGCTTCGTTCCAAAAGAATTCAATTAATGGCACCTGTATGCATGTTGCAATTCAGTCAATGTCAGTTCCAAAAGAAGGATGGAACGTTCAAAGTTACTCAGGGTGGAGAAAGTGATTGCTCAAAAGCTTTAGCGATGTGCCTAGTAGAAGTAGCAGATCAAGTTTTCCCTCTTAAAAAGATTCCTTCCGATAAAATTCCTATGCCCCCATGGTGGGACTCTTCGTGTGCTGATGCAGTTAGGAAGCGAAAGGAAGCTGAAAAAAAATATGCTGAGGACATGTCAGATAAAAATTTGGACGACCTTAGAGATATTATTAAAGATACACGGATTTTTCTGAGAGATAAGAAACTTCAGGGGTGGAGGTCATTCTGTATGTCTTTATCACCCAACACATGCCCGTCAGAAGTTTGGCGCAGTATTAAGAGATTTAGAAAAGCCTTTAGTGATACACCTTCCTTCACACAATTACCTCCATCTCTTAGTAACAGTTTTCTTGACAAATTAGCTCCAGCATCAGCTCCAGAGTATGATCAAATCTACCCCAACTCTATTCCTTTAAATATTGATAATCATTCATCTTTGAATTCTCCCTTTTCGTTGCTCGAATTGAAAGGGGTATTAACATGCTTAAAAGACTCTGCCCCAGGAGAAGACGGTATTCCATATTCGTTCTTATCACATTGTAGTGATAGTACAATATCATATTATCTACAAATAATTAATTCCATTTTAGTTTCTGGAAATATTCCAGAATCCTGGCGTTCCCAAGAAATCTTACCAATCCTCAAACCAAATAAAAATTCAAATGATATATCATCATACCGGCCTATTGCACTATCTTCAGTTCTTACTAAAATTGCAGAACACCTAGTTAAAAATCGTTTAGAATGGTATATAGAAAACAAGCAATTACTAGCAGGCAGTCAGTTCGGGTTCCGTAAAGGAAAAAGCACAACTGACAGTTTAAGTGTATTTACCACTGACCTTCGTATAGCTTTCTCAAAAAACGAGTCGGTTGTTGGCGCTTTTCTAGATATAACAGGTGCGTATGATAATGTTCTTATATCTGTCCTTAAACGCAAACTAATTAATTTAAACGTCCCTACCTTGATTATACGGTTTATCATAAATCTGTTATCAGTTAGATTTATTTCTCTCTTTTGCGGTGACAAGAAAATAACAAGAACAGTGTTCAAAGGCCTTCCACAGGGGTCAGTATTGTCACCTTTGCTTTATAACATTTATTCTTATGATCTAGAATCATCTCTACAAAAATCTGCTGATGTTTTACAATACGCTGATGACCTTTTAATCTATACTACTCACAATAACATATCAGATGCATGTGATGCTTTGACCGCCTCCCTAAGTCTTTTACAGCAATGGTTACAAAATAACGGGTTAAGTCTTTCAATAGAAAAAAGTACTGTAGTAGTTTTTACAAGAAAACGTAATTTTCCTTCTCCAACAGTTACTTATAATAGCATAAACCTTCCTGTGAAAAATCATGTTAAATTTCTAGGATTAATTTTAGATAAAACGCTTTCTGGCAAACAACATTTTGACTTTGTAGTTGAAAAATGCGAACGTCAACTGAATGCGATGCGGTGTCTTTCTGGAGTATGGTGGGGGGCACACCCTTTTAGTTTAAAACTGTTTTATAATGCAATAATCCGAAGCATACTTGATTACGGAACATTCCTCCTTGAAGATGGTAACAGAAAGGGTCTTGAAAAGTTAGATAGCATACAGTCGAAAGCTCTCCGAATCATTTCTGGAGCCATGAAATCAAGTCCGTTAAATGCCTTACAGGTGGAAGTAGGTGACCCTCCATTACACCTGAGAAGGCAATATCTATCTGACCGATTTTTATTTAAATCGATGCAGTTTTCTAACCATTTGCTTCATTCAAAATTAATAAAACTTGATTATTTTATTCAAACTTCATCCTATTGGCGACACAAAGATATTCCGTGTTTAGTTAAAAGTTTCAGGAAGTTTAATTCTATACCAGCGAGTACACATAGGTCACCTACTCTTCCTTTATTTGAGTGCAATACATTTGAACCCCTACTTATCTCCCCTGTAGTGCATTATAATTTAGGGATAGAAAAAAGTGATGTAGGAGCTGACATAAAATTTAACGCTGCCGTTGACGAAAATTGGATAGACTTTCATTATATCTTTACGGACTCATCAAAGACCCGGTCTAGCTGTGTGGGAGTTGGTATATTTCATTCTCAGTATAAAGTCATTCAGATGGTAAAACTTCCTCCTGAAACATCAGTTTTCACTGGTGAATGCTTTGGTCTGCTCAAAGCATTAGAGTACGTTTTAATTACTAAACTTAAAAATGTCCTCATATTATGTGACTCTAGAAGTGCGTTACAAACCATTGAAAAGTTTACATTCAAAATGAAACCCTTCTACCCCATTGTATTTGACATAAGAAAACAGTTGCACAAATGTATACAGAGAAACTACACGGTACACTTTGCTTGGATTCCAAGTCACTCTGGAATCCAAGGAAACGAAAAAGCTGATCAACTAGCCAAACAAGCGGTGCAGAATGGTGACACATTCCCTTATAAAAATTTCTGCCATGATCTTGTCAGCCTCCCTAAAGATTATCTTCGACACTCCTGGGAACTTCTTTGGAGTGAGAGCTCTCAAGTAAAGGGCAAGGTTTATGCCTCAATTCAGCCCTCAGTCCCAGTCAAACCATGGTTTTTTAAAATAAAAGGCTCTAAACTAATTACAAGCATGATAATTCGCATGCGGCTTGGTCACGTTTGTACTCCTTCTCACCTTGCTAAGTTGCATATTGTGGATAGTAACCTTTGCGAATGTGGAGATGATGTTGGCTCTTTGGATCACATATTCTTCTCCTGTTCCCGTCATGATCGTTCATCCTTTCTCCGTTCTCTTGTTTCCCAAAATGTTTCTCTTCCTACTTGTGTTTCTTGTTTAGTAATGAATCCCATTGAATATTATAACTTGATATCTGCATTTATGTTAAAAAATGATATAAAGATTTAGTTATTGTATGTTTATTTATATATAAGTATTCTATCTATTTTTCTTAAAAATAATATATAATACATCCTTTCCTGAACCTTACAAAATTCCTTTTCCTCTCCGATATTTTCCGTTAAAAATATTTCCCTACCTTTTATTACCTGAAATTGGCACACAGACATAGCTAAGTGCCACACTATAAAAAAAAAAAAAAAAACGTTCAAAGTCATGTCAAAATTGTGTCAGAGCATCATATGTCAGAGTCAGTCAGTCAATTTGACAAGAGATTAACAAAACAAAGCAGCAAAGCGTGATTGTTAGCGAAACAAGACAAGAAGAACAAGCCATTTTTGAATTTATTTTCTTTCTGTTGTATTGTTGGCTTTCATTTTACAGTTTTTATTGAAACTAAAAAAAAATTGATCCTAAACAATGGAGGAAGAGGAGAGTACTCCTGTTTTAATTTCAAACAAACCTCTAAAACCTGAATTTGAAAATTTACAAAAAATTCCTTTATCGTCAGACGAAGTAAGTTCGTTCATCAATTAATAAATTTAAAACAGTTAATGTCTCTGTGTGTGTATAATATCTTAATAATTTAATGTTACAGTTCACTCTTGGTCGAGGCCTACAGAATTCGGTAGTTGTACCATTTCTGTCGATATCAAGAAATCATTGCTTATTTAGAAAATTAAACGACGGAGAATGGTCTATTGAAGATAACAGCAGTTTTGGAATTAAAATTAACGATGAAAAATTGGGAAAAGGTTCAAAAAGGAAACTCACAGACCAAGATGTTATTTCACTCGAACCATCTGAAGAGTTTGTTTACAAATTCATAATTCCTTGTAATGATGTATTTGAAATACCTAGAAAACGGATGAGGATGGGCGCTGGTGTTGATAACAACAATATTATAAACAATATGAAAATTAAATTTGAAGCATCACAGACCAATGAGATTAAACATATAGAGGAGAAGATTCTAAACGCTAAACAGATGCAAACAACTTCAATAATACTAAAAGAACAATTGCAACAAGACATGGATAGGAAAATACAAAAATTAGAAAGTGATTTTGCTCTACAAATAGAGAGCCTGAAAGGAGAAAAGAATGAAGTTGAGATGCAAAAGGCTTCACTCATCGAAGAGAGAGACAACCAACTGGCAAATGTAAAGAGGGAAATGGAAGGAAAAATAATAGATTTAATGGTAAATATAAGAAAATCAGTCACTGAGTATTTATTTTAGCAATATTTCCTATTGCTATTTGTATCTTAGGTACAAAAAATATGCATACATTATCAATCAAATATACATTTAGATGAGACCAAGCTAAACATTTAAATGTATACATAATACATTATCAATTAAATACACATCCAGACCAAGCTAAACATTTGTGGATTTTAAAACCAATTAGGAACTTTTTGTTACATAAATCCTTCATATTTTAAGTTAATTATAAAACAATTAATTCCTGTTAAATAGAGATCTTTAGTTTCATCCTATATTCTGCTTTAATCAATTTGCTCTTCTTTTATAAAGCTGAAGTAATAATGCTTGAGCTGCAAACAAAATATACTAAATTTTATTATTATGATGTATTTCAGAATCAAATTGAAAAACATAATGAGACAGAATCAGAACTTTTAAAAGAAAATAGTCAGTTGAAAGAGAAACTCTTGAAAGAGAGAGAAGAATTTCTATCTGAATTGAGTCGGGAGAGCTCCTCGAAACAAGACATGTTGGAGAAACTGGAATCAAAGATAAGGGAACAGCAGGAAGTGAGGTTGAAGGAAAAAAAAGAGTTTGAAGATATGCTCAAGAGGGAAACGGAACAAATGAGACTTGCTAAAGAAAAAGTAAGATAAGCTTTATTACTAAAGTTAGGATGTAAATGGCACATTTATCTGAAGATGTATTAATTTAAAGATTATATTAATTAGTATTAGTAAGCAAATAAATATGTAATAAACATGCCTTAAAAAGGAGACATAATGTTACTGTAATTCATCATGTCATCAAGTAATATCAATTCAATGGAAATATTCAGTTTAAAATAATCAATGATTTACGTTGATCCAGGTTTAAGAATTATTTACTGTATTTAAAATTGATAACAAATACTATAAAACATTGATAATATTTATTATGTTATTGTACTTATTGTTGATAAACAATATTGATATTAGTTAATTTATTCATTTAGGAACTCAAAGAATTGGAGGAACTGAAACAGCAAAGAGAAATAGAACTTCAACAAGAACTTGATAAAATAAAGAGAAATCTGGAAGAACAAGTTGAACAGACTGAACATCAGAGACTAATGGCCGAGCAGAAACTTAATGAACAAATGCAACAGATGAAGAAACTTAGTGATGAGGAGAAAACAAGAATGGAACAGTTGGTGAGTACTCCAAGTTGGTTCTAATGAAACATGGTAGTAGTTCACCAGAGTGAAACTTAGAAAACATAGAAAGGTATAAAGTAGGTGTTGACATCGTCAGCTTTTCGAAACTTTCAGAGATAAGTGGGTGTACAGATAAAGTAAGACTAATTTAGCAACATAAATTATTTTTAGTAACATTGGCTACTTATTTTACAGTTAAAAGAGCGTGAAGAAATTCAAAACAAGTTGACTGAAGCACAAGTAAATGCAGAAAAGTCTTTGGAAGAGTTAAGGGTAAGAGAGATTTGTTTAAAGTTCCCTTAAAATAGGTGAAATAAAATTAATGTCTATAACAAAATTCATGGTGTTTATGTGAGTTAATTGTGAAAGAGTAAGAAACATCAACCTTCCCAATCTTCAATGTTTTTAGTAATTTTTTACTGCATTAATAATTTTATTTTAGTCGTGTATCTTAGCATAAAAAATATTCATGTATTTTTGTAGAATCGCGTCTTAGAACGGGAAACTGAATTAGCTGCATTAGCTGCCGAAAGGATCCAAAAGCAAGCTGAACAGTCTGGAGAAGTAATTTCCACATTACAGGAACAGTTAGAAAAGGTATCAAACTATAGATTAAATTATTATTATTTAATTATTATTTTTATTTATTATTAACCTATTATTATATTGTATCAACTTATTAATCATAAACAATTTACAGGCTAAAAGTGAACTACAATCAATTGTAAAAGAAAGAAAAAATCTAGCAGATTGCGTGTATGAATCTATGGGAGAGAATTCCACAAAAGAGCATACTCTAACGGAAGTTGGTCAGCTAATGGAAAGTGAACTGCAATGTAGCATTTGTGCTGAACTGTTTGTGGAGGCCACTACACTGAACTGCTCACATACATTCTGTAAATATTGTATTACTATGTGGAAGAAGAAGAAAAGAGACTGCCCTATATGCAGGTAAACTAACAAATTGTATCACTGGTTAAAGTAAATTTTTCAAAAATTAAAAAAAATATTTACCCAAATATTACTAAAAATCTACCACAAAAACATGTACTACCACACCTCAATGTAACCACGCATTAAATTCATGATTGGCTAAGTACAATTACTGAAATTGCACTTCTTGTCATTGATGCTTCAAATATTTTTCACAAAATAGCATGTTCAGCCATACTTATTATAAGAAGTTTACTTTTCTGCTTTTCTGTATTCTTTAGTGTGTACTTTTTAGCTTTTCTGTACAAATTTAAGCCAGTTCTAAAGCCGAAAGTACTTAATGTACTCAGTTCTTTACAATAATAAGATTTGTTCCTTACATTACAATACATATTAACGCCTTTAACATTTTAGGGCCTCAATAACTTCTGAATGCAGGAGTCTAGTATTAGACACATTTATAGAAAAGATGGTACAAAATCTCACTGAAGAAATGAAACTAAAAAGACAGGATATACTCAAATACAGAGCAGGTACAAAACAAAAACATTAAACCAATTTCACTGTGAATAATGCAGCTTCATAAAATTTTAAACTTACTTGGGGTAGAAATTCGTAGCTCAGGGTACACTCACTAATAAATTATTTTATTGTTCTAGTTTTAAATGTTTATAGAGTACTTTTATGAAGCTGTATTGTTTACAGAACTCGTGGATGAAATGACTCGTCAAACTGCTGCGGGATCCAGTTGGTATGGTTGTTTAAATAATATTCATACTAATAAATAACATATAAGTCACTATGTAATTGGAAAATAACATTTCTTAATCCTTACTCCTTACTAATATTATGAATGCGAAAGTAACTCTGTCTGTCTGTCTGTTACCTTTTCACGGCTAAACTACTGAACCGATTGACTTAAAATTTGGTACGCCTGCTTATGGTCCGAGGAAGGACATAGGCTAGGTTTTATCCCGCAATTCCCACGGGATCGGGAATTACGCGGGTAAAACCGCGGAGCACAGCTAGTTGTTTATATTACTAAAACTTCCTTCCATCCTTTATCCTTTAACAGAATTTATCAGTTGAGTAGTTATAATGTGAAGGGGTAAACCTTAGGTTTCCTAGGACAGCAGTGTTGTCTTATAGCGACCGTAATACAGCGGACATTTACATAGACGTCATAGACTATATTTTTTACATAGACAAGATTCTGGTTGCCTCATTGACTGCTGTATTACAGCCGCTATATGGACCGGGGCACATATGACGGAGCGCAGCGCAGAGCATTTTCCACTGTCAAACTATTACCGACATGTTACACGTAGAAATAAGATCGAAAATCAATTAACACAACAACTAAGATCGATACGACTACAGACAAAAGATAACACGCAAGTGTTAATAGATTTTCGATCTTATTTCAACGAACACAATATCCATAATAGTTTGACAGTGGAAAATGCTCTGCGCTTCACTCCGTCATGTGTGCCGGCCCTATGATGACACCACTATCCCAGGAAACCAGAGAATTTTTTTTTTTTAATATTACTTAAGTATTCTGGATATATAGAATTGTTTGTTTGAATGTATACCGTGTTGTAACGTATGTATTGTTTGTTTATAATGTGAACAGCAGAAGTATCAGTTATGATGACTCCGAGATCAGCGACATCGAGTTCCTCGAGGAGGAGGAGGAGGAATACGAGGACTACTAGTAAGGCACTACATATATTTTTAATAAATAAACTGATTTAAATGGATATTTTGAACTTAACAAATTGTCTCACAACATAACTGTATTATTCCTTGCGGAAATCCCATTTCTACCGATTGATCCTGTAGGAATTTCGAGAAAACAGAAGCAACAATATCATTTACCATTATTTCTGTACCACTGACAAGTACGCAATATTTCATGTCGATATTTGTAAGCTGTTTTCATAATAAAGCACTAATTTTTTCTAGTCCTTTTTTTTGTGCGTTAAATACTACGAGTTAAATCTATATTGATATCTTTAACGTAAACTATAGCTAAATAATATATTAGACTTTGATTGTATATGTATGTTTGTTTCAGTAACGACATACGGGCGTCCCGTTACTACGCCGGCTTCGCGGAGTCATCCGATACCGACAGTGGATCTGACGATGGTGCCGGTCCCGCTGAACCCGGCCGACCGCCCGCCGGTGCTGCAGCCGCCGTTCACGATGCACTCGCAACCATCGTTGATCCATCTACGTCAAATGCAGGTATATTACATTAAACTATCTATAACAAACTGTGCCCCGCTGTTTTACCTGCAAAGTTCCCGATCGGATAAAACATAGCCTTTGTCCTTCCCCGGACTTAAGCTACCCCTGTACCAAATTTCTACTCAATTGGTTAAGTAGTTTAACCGAGAAAAGATAACAAAGAGACTTTCGCATTTATAATATGTATTAGGATTCTAAATACGACAAACATAACAGAGTGGTCTTTCTGAAATACCCAACCAATATAACGTAGTTAGAGTCAAATCGGACTATCCACCATACACAACCAACTTGAAGAATGGTCACGTTGCATGTCTTGTAACAAAGGGCTATCAACCCTTTAGGCCGGCTCCACACGTTGGCCCCAACGTTCGTACTAACGTTGGACTGCGAGTTGGGTGAGGCGTCCACACGTTGGCACACAAGTTAGTTCTGCCCCGTCAGGGCCAATGTGAAGATGTCCGATACAGAAATCGAAACTGCTCTTTTTGAGTGCTTTTACAATACTGAGTGCACATTTACCTATACATATTTGTTACTGAGAAAAAAACATTCCCATATTCTGTTGAATTGTGCGCCATGCATCAGCTAATATTTTATTATTTTTATGATCCTTTCGAGGTGTGTCCCATATTATTGGATGGTGCGAAAGCGCTAACGTGTGGACAGATCGCCAACGTTGGCGCGGATTCCTTTGATGAAACCGGCACGAGCCGGCCAACTACCAACGCAATGCCATTTTCTAGATCCACAAGTTGGACGAGAAGCGTTGGGGCCAACGTGTGGAACCGGCCTTAGACTGTACTTCTCCCGTGTAAAATAAAATCGCAGTTTTTTAGGCCCTCCGTGCTTGTAATATGTCTGACAGTTAAGTGCTAGTCGAGTTAAATGTTTTAGATTTAATTAATGGACATTAGTAACTTAGATTACTTTTCAACCTTTTGAAACCTTTTTTTCATGAGGTGATGCTGATGTTTATCATTGATAAAATTATATTCCAGGGCCAAGTAATAGTGTTGGGAGAAGACGGCGTGGCAATATCCCAGGCATTCCAGGCTCCTTCTACGGCGGATACGGCCGATGTTACCACTGCGGCGCCCGCGGCCACTGGGCGCCCGGCTGCCCCTTCAGATAATTAACGACCATCACATCACGCACACCACTCAACATAAGGAGGCATCTACATGACCGAACATCAACATTGTTACCAAGTACCTTCGGAGAATGAACATTCCAATTCAATCTTTAAAAAAAAGTAGTTTTATTTACACTTCATTAGAAGACATTTTTGTTAAATAAAATGTTTTTAAAATATTCTAAAATCTTAATTGGAATTATTAATTGTTACCTATTTGCTATGCCTGTGTCTGATGTTACTACGATTTTGGATTTGTTTCTCCAGAGAAAAGCTCACGTTGAGCAGTCTGATTTGTAGTTATTATGTACATTTTTTATTGAATTAAATATTTTATTTTCAAGTTAACTTGTTTCCTTCTTAAATTAACTATATTTTAATTTAGACCGAATTCAGGTACTTAAATAATATATAGGAATTAATAAAACATAAGTTCTATATTTAGAACAACAAGTTTATTATACTAAAAACTATTTCACATAATATTATTTGTCTAAGTAATAAATAAATTTGAATTAATCTATTGTGCTCTGTAAGAAAAATATTAGATACCAGTACATGCGTGAAAACATCAACGAGACATTACTGAAAGAAAATACTTAGATTGATCAATAATCATTGTAACAGATTTTATATAAGAATATAATTATTTGATCAAGTGAAGAAAAAATGGAGATTTAAATATAGATTAATTTATGTTGACAAAATGTACATAAATACAATTTTAAAATTACACATTTCGAGAATTGTACAATTAATTATCACACAACCATCACAAAAATAACGATAGTAATAATAATACGATATACACTTAAATATGTAAAAATATTGCCAGTAGATAAACACTCACACAATGCTAATTTTTTAACAGAATTCTTAATGAATCCATTCATTTACATACGTAATGATTATGCTAGGAATACTTAATATATGTATTTGGCGAAATAAAGCACCGCTACAACAACAAATTATAATTATCTAAATCGACTGCGCTTTAAAATCTCATATTTGCAGTCTTCACAACTTTGCAATTGCCATTTGAAATAAACTAAATATCTTGTACGAATACTTTACCGTCACAAATAAAACCCTGTCTTCGTTGCGCAGTCATATATGAGTAGTGGAAAAACGACATACGACAAAAGTTAGAGTAACCTGTACATACACTCCTACTGAAAATAATTACTGCAAAAATGCAAACCAGAAATATATTTGTCTAACACCCTTCAAAGCCACAGCACAATTTAATTTAACTACAATTATATTATAATTTATATTTCAACAAAGAAAATTTCACATAACATTCCAAACACTTACAGAATGAACTTTATTTAAAATCATATATTAAAATGTTCATGAATAAAATACTTGAAGAAATGTAAGTGATTCAAATTTAATATTATCTAAATTTTGTCTCTTAAACAAACTTGTCTATCCAAACAAGTTTCTGTGATTATTCATAAGATTAATCATTCTTCTTATCAGCTTGTTCTGATTCTGTGATGGCTGGAGCACCATTCTTAGCAAGTTTCTGTTGTTCTTCCATTTCTCCAGAAAAGCCAAATTCATTAACACGCTTGTGGTCAACTTTGTAAATCCAGCGTTGGTATAAGAAGATGAAGAACACAATGTCTGAAAAACAAAACATGCTTGTTTCAACCAATTGTAATCTATGATACTAAACAAATATAGGTATGTAACACAAATATAGTGTAATCTTTTTATCTCCCACTATCTTTAAACAAAGCCAGACATAGTTTTCCTTTATTTATATACATATAAGTAATTTTTATCCTTGAAGAATATTTTATAAAATGGAACATCTATTGTGGTATCTTAAAGGGATAATATTGTTGATAACTTCTGGTTCCATCAAGCATAGACAATTTTTTTGGTGTCAAATGATGGGAGTGTGAAGCATATTATAAACATAAAATTAACTTACCATCTCTGAAGCAGCCCAAACGGTACATTGTTGGCATTTTTATTACAAATGCAAATATGTCATCTATAAAAGTATTCAAAAATTTGTATGTCATCATGCGCCAAGGTAGATGGGCTACTGATTTCAGCTTATAGTTGATGAATAGCTGAGGAGTCATCATGATAAAACCAAATGTAAGCAGGTATCCATACATTATGTTTAACACAAAGGAATACCATCCCTTATGTTCCTGGTAAAGCAATGAATAAATTCCATATCCAATCAACAGTGGGAAACAAGCCCAACTTAGGTAACGGAAAGCTAGAGTATCATATTCCTTTGTACTGGACTGCACATAAGAACCTTTGTCAGTGAATGACAACTTTGGAATGCCGAAAATTCTTTCTTCCCTATTAATTTTCACATCCATAACTTTGTTTATCTTCCATATTTCAATCATGAGACCAATGAAACATGAAATTCTAACCATAACATTTGTTTCATTATCAAGGACATATAAAAGGACTACTGTGGATTGGAACACATTGAAGAAAACAGATCTAACAGAAAGCCCCTCAAGAGATTGTCTATTATTCCAGAACTGAATGTCATTTTTGAATGCCAATAATTCAAATATTGAATGTAATACTGAGACACTTATGGTGAGACCCAACAAGTAAGGTGATGTATCAAGAAGCAATTCCTTTACAGTGTCTTGCTCTTCATCTTGTTCCTCTGCACCAAGAGCTGAGAATACACTCAGTTTATCTCTCATTGCCTGTGCTGTATAAAGTTGCCATTTGAAAAGACTAAGTGGTTGGTAAGTTAGTTGCAATTCAAGTGCTGCAGTACTTTTGTTGATGGGCACATAATCACGCATCATGTTCCAGTAGTCATTTAAAAATACAGCAGGTTTGTACTGCTTACCCTCTGGTAAAAAGTATATAAACTCATCTAAAGGTGGTGGAACACTTCCCTGCACCCAGTTGGTTTGGTCTGTGACTAGGTTGACAGTCAAATTTGGATGCCAATGTGATACAATCTCTTCTTTGAGTGTTTCTGCTTTCTCTATTTCTTCAGCAGATTTTTCAGTTTGGCCTGTCAATAGGTTGTGGGTCTTTAAATATTTTAATTTTTTGTATTTATTCAACATTTTCTTTCCATATGTAACATAGGGACCGGCATATTCCTGTTTATTCTTAGGATCTGGTGATTTACCAGTTTGTACAAAATACACATGAAGATAAATAGAGCCATTATTCTTTAATGTTTGTGATGGAGTAATGGTGGTTGAGAATGAGAAGGTGCCATCATTATTTGAGCCTGCATACCAATCACCATAAATTATTCCAGTGTGTTTCCAAACTAATTCAGAATCTTTATAATTATCATAAAATTCATTTTCAGACACATAACAAAACATATCTAATACTGTCCCATTAGCAAAGATATTAACAGATGGAGTTCGGGGAACTCCTGGTGTGCTGGCTACTTCAGTCTTAGGAGCTGAAGGTTGGCGAAACATAGAAGTAATAAAGTATACCACTAATGCTCTGATGATAAGAGATTTAGTAATTGCAAAAAAGGATTCTAGCTTAGTCGGCTGCATCCTGCGACGTTGTTCGTCAATTTCAGCATTTATCTGAAAAAATATTTCACTTTAACCTAAAATTATTAGGACATAAGCTCATGAGACTAATTAATAATTGTCTGTTTCTAAATGTTGAACATTACGACTTGATACATTGTATTGTTATGTTAAAATAGTGAACTTGAGTGCGAGGTTCTACGTAGGTTACCTAAAATATTAAACTTACGTCGACATTATCATCTGCAGCCTGGCCATTTGTCTCTGCGACTGTATTATCATTATTTATTTGATTTTCCGAGCCACTGGAGGTCGGAGTTTCGGTTGCCATGATGTATTTGAAGGTGGTGACAATTTGCCCTTTATCTTCAAATCAAACCATTTGATGAAAAAACCTGAAGTGACCCAAAATGTTAATTTGTTAACTATTACACGGAGCGTAACTGAGCGATATGTCAAACTTATTATGGCCGTGACGGAGAATAATAAAACTTAATAAATTACATACCTTTTCCAAAGAATATTGAGTCACTACACACAGCAGTCACACACGACACTCAACTGAACTGCTAAATCGAAGAAATAAATTCCGAAATTGCCATTTGCCAAACCCAACCAATCTGACTGATCATCCAGGCAAGGCAGCAAGCAAGTCCAAGCAAAGCAAGCACCAAACAAGCAAAACCCACCAATAGTAATTCGTTTGCTTGCTAAACAGTCATTGTCAGATGGTCACGCAGTTGACATTAACAGTCCAAATGTTTGACAACTATAATCTCAGGCTAAAAAAACTACCTCCCACAGACTAGAACATTGACATATAACATGGACATCGCATGTTTGACTATAGAAAAAATAGTTATAGAAGTATGAGGCTTATCGACGCCAAAGTTATAAAAATATAGCCGTCTCTTTTTAACTTTCATAATTTTGCGTAAGTAAAAAAGGACAACAGTATTTCTGACAGTTACTATAATAGCCACCTGTCATTCTTAGTCTCATTGAAATACCTACTTGCGGCCGTTCACCATATTATTTTCTCGCTATAACAAAAGGATTAATCGACCTACATAGTGATGGGCAATGAAACATCGTGACCACAGACTATAAACTATCGATATTTTAAATAAAACGTTATTTAAAAATTTATTCAAGTACGTTTTAATTTTGGTGTTTATTTTTATTTCATAAACTTTATTTACATTTTGTGCATATTTGATCTTAAATAATAGTGAATAAGTATATAAAGTCTAATTTCTCAGATTCTCATGTAGTATACCATAAGAAACCATGGATTTGAGGTTTGCTCTTTAGAATATCTGTATTCATATTGAAATATTCGTTTAATTGAATGCCTAACGTTTGTAATTAAATAAAACCCAATTAAATGTTACATCAGTATCGATTATAGTACGAAACGTCGATAATTTCTATCGACATTGTTTATATCCTGGCAACTAGAGTATAAAGAATAAAAGTTTGATATATAGGGTGGCCCAAATAAAACGGTCAGTAGGGAGAAGTATAAAACTTTAAGAGATACAAAGATTTGTTTTTAGGGACCATGTCATCGATTTTAGTTAAAATAAAAATTGCATTCAAAGATTTAGAAAAATACTATTCTCACTAAGGGAATCGAACCCGGAAGTTTTGAAAAAAATATTTTTTTATTATTTGTAACTAGAACGAACGGCCGTATATACAAACTATTGCATTTTGTTTCTTGAAATGGTGAATTTGTGTTGAAATGGGATATTTGGCTATTTTTGGAACTTCAATGATGTCTTGGCGAGTTTTGTACCAAACTATTTCATATAAAACCAAAGCATTTTAATGAATTTAGATATTATGTTTCTTAGTAATATTTACTTACTGCTAAAGATATACACAATCCATTTCTAGTTTTAAATAATGAACATTAAATTTTTTAAAATTTCCGGGTTCGATTCTCAAAGAGAGTAATAGTTTTTTTTTTCTAAATCTATGAATGCACTTTTTTTTTACTAAAATCGATGACATGGTTCCTAAGAACAAATCTTTGTATCTCTTATAGTTTTATACTTCCCCTTACTGAGCGTTCTATTTGGGCCACCCTGTATGTCACAATGATCAAGCTACATTTTACATATATATGTTCGTTTACAGTAAGACCTATTTATAAAACTTAATATTAATCAAATTAAGAAAACATACTTACAATCTATTATCGATGTTATTTTTCAGACATATCGATAGGGACTGCACTATTAGCCGCCATTTTATGCTCTCAGTAAAGTATAGGTATACACGTTTTTTTCGTAGGTATGCCCCGTCCATGTTTTATGTCAATGGACTAGAATCATGAAGGAAATTATTGTAATTTTGTAATATTACTTAAAAAATAATTTCTTAAAGAAATAGGTACATTCATATTAATGAGTTTTTAAAAAAAATACACGATAAGGATGATTGTTAAACTGCACACTACCTAACTATTTGCTTCATTTCCAAAAATTGATATGATCTGACCATAGACAACACATACGCAAGCTTTTTCAAGCTTCATGAAAACAACGGATTAGTATGTATGGTAGTGCGTTAGATTGATTGCGCCGCAAATTATTTTATCGGGTAAGTCGAATCTTAAATGTTATTATTTGCCTAAGTTTTCTAGTTTACATTCGAAGTATATATTTCCCTTTTGGTTTAATATAAAGTATTTAAAACTCGTATCTGGATTATTTGCGACTACTGTGCGGGGTGTGTGCTTCAATTTTTTCTAGTCGTTCCGTACAAGTGTAAAATAAAAGGCATTATTCATCAAATCTTGATAATAATTCGTGTTTATATGTTACAATAAACATGAAATGCTTCGTAATGTTGCAACTGAAACTTGGATAGTGCACTTGCATAAAATTGTAAGAGGTTAGATTATGTAGGTAAGTATATGATTGCTAACTTAGTATTTTCTCTTTTTCAGTGTTGAATAAGGTGAGGAATGAATGTGAATAAATCAGTCTTGATTTGATTTTCATTAAGGAAACAAATATAATAATAAGTTGTAACAAAATCAGAATGGCAACTTTGGAGCAACAAGCTTCTAAACTTTTGGACTTCAATCAGAAGTTAGACATCAACTTGCTTGATAACATTGTTGGATGTTTGTATTCGACCGTCGGCGAGCAGCAGCGTATCGCCCAAGATATACTAACAGCCCTCAAAGAGCACCCTGATGCATGGACTCGTGTTGACACCATATTAGAGTACTCACAAAACCAAGAGACAAAGTACTATGCCTTACAGATACTAGAACAAGTTATACAAACAAGATGGAAAATATTGCCCAGAAATCAGTGCGAAGGTATCAAAAAGTATATTGTTGGACTAATCATAAAGAACTCTTCCGACCCAGTAACTATGGAAAACAACAAGGTGTACTTAAAAAAATTGAACATGATTTTAATCCAAGTGTTAAAACGGGAATGGCCTCACAACTGGGGAACTTTCATCAGTGATATAGTGGGTGCCTCCAAAACTAACGAGAGCTTGTGTCAAAATAATATGGTCATATTAAAACTACTCAGTGAAGAAGTATTTGTGTTCAGCTCTGGACAAATAACACAGACAAAAGCTAAACATCTCAAAGATACCATGTGCAAAGAATTCAATCAAATATTTCAACTTTGTCAATTTGTGCTGGAAAACTCACAAAATGCTCCTTTAGTTGATGCAACTCTTCACACACTATTGCGGTTTTTAAATTGGATACCATTGGGTTACATTTTTGAAATGAAATTAATAAGTACACTAATCTTCAAGTTTTTAAATGTACCCATGTTCCGCAATGTTACTTTGAGTTGTCTAACTGAGATTGCTGGTGTAACTGTGAGCAACTATGAAGAACAGTTTGTAGCCCTTCTGGTACAAACTATGGAGCAGTTGGAGGCGATGCTGCCTCTCAGTACCAACATATGTGAGGCGTATGCAGCTGGTCGAGATCAGGAACAAGTGTTCATACAAAACCTTGCTCTATTTCTGTGTACATATTTAAAGGAACAAGGACACCTTATTGAAAGTCGAGGCTTAACAAACACCCTGATGAATGCACTACGATATCTAGTATTGATATCGGAAGTGGAAGATGTTGAGATTTTTAAGATCTGTTTAGAATTTTGGAATGCTTTAACAGCTGATCTGTACAAAATAGCTCCCTGCTCTCATTCTTCCAGCTTGTACACACTGGGTAAGAGTGCTGGAAGGAAAGCTCTGTATGCTGATGTGTTGAGCAGTGTCCGTTACATCATGATTTCTAGAATGGCAAAACCAGAAGAGGTTTTAGTTGCAGAGAATGAGAACGGTGAGGTTGTCAGGGAGTTCATGAAGGATACAGATTCCATCAATCTGTACAAAAACATGAGAGAGACTTTGGTATACCTAACGCATTTAGATTATCAGGATACTGAACGAATAATGACTGAAAAGTTGCAAAATCAGGTGAATGGCACTGAATGGTCGTGGAAAAATTTGAATACTTTGTGTTGGGCTATAGGCTCAATATCGGGAGCACTGACAGAGGAAGATGAAAAGAGATTTCTTGTAGTTGTTATCAAAGAGCTATTGGGTCTCTGTGAGCAAAAGAAGGGTAAGGACAATAAGGCTATCATTGCAAGTAATATCATGTATGTGGTCGGCCAGTACCCCAGGTTCCTAAGGCTTCATTGGAAGTTTTTGAAAACTGTAGTAAATAAACTTTTTGAATTTATGCACGAAACTCACGATGGTGTTCAGGACATGGCATGTGATACGTTTATAAAAATCGCTTTGAAGTGTCGCCGACACTTTGTGACTACACAGGTTGGAGAAGCTTGTCCATTTATTGAAGAAATATTGAGCACAATAAGCTCAATCATCTGTGATTTACAAACCCTTCAGGTACACACATTCTATGAGGCAGTAGGGTACATGATCAGTGCACAGGTAGACCAAGTGGCCCAAGAACAACTCATCGAAAAATATATGTTGCTGCCAAATCAGGTGTGGGACGATATAATATCACAAGCTTCACACAATGTGGATATACTTAAAGACCCGGAGGCTGTGAAACAGCTTGTCAGTATCCTTAAAACCAATGTACGTGCCTGCCGTGCCTTAGGTCACCCATATGTTGTTCAGCTAGGCAGAATATACTTAGACATGCTTAATGTTTACAAAGTAATGTCAGAGAACATCAGTCAAGCTATTGCTCTAAATGGTGTGGTTGTTACAAAACAACCTCTCATCAAAAACATGAGGATTATAAAAAAAGAAACTCTCAAACTGATTGGTAGCTGGGTATCTCGTTCCACTGACAACAACATGGTTTTGGAAAATTTCATTCCCCCATTATTGGATGCTGTGCTGTTGGATTACCAACGCACTGCCGTCCCCGACGCGCGAGAACCTGAAGTACTCTCATGTATGGCTGCAATAGTGTACAAGCTCGGAGGTAACATTACATCAGAAGTTCCAAAGATATTTGACGCAGTATTCGAGTGCACACTGGAGATGATCAATAAAGACTTTGAGGAGTACCCCGAGCACAGGGCAGAATTTTTCTTATTATTACAAGCAGTGAACACTCATTGTTTCAAAGCATTCCTGAGTATTCCTCCGGCGCAATTTAAGTTGGTTCTCGATTCCATTATTTGGGCATTTAAACACACCATGAGAAATGTTGCAGACACTGGTCTACAGATATTGTACAAGTTGCTTCACAATGTGGAGCAACATCCGCAGGCAGCCCAGAGTTTCTACCAAACATACCTATGTGACATTTTAGAACATGTGTTCAGTGTGGTGACAGATACGTCCCACGGCGCGGGGCTCACTATGCACGCAACTATTCTAGCTTACATATTCTCTCTAGTGGAAGCCGGACGAGTCACAGTACCTTTGGGGCCCACACCTGATAATGTTCTTTACATACAGGTTTGTATTTATTTCAATACTAGTAAAATGATATAATAAACTACGTAAATTACAAAAATGATAATAAATTATTTACATTTTGTTACAGGACTATGTTGCAAACCTGTTAAAAACAGCATTCCCGCATTTGTCAGACAACCAAATAAAAATAACTGTACAAGGATTGTTTAATTTGGATCATGATATTCCAGCCTTCAAGGATCACCTTCGAGACTTTTTAGTCCAAATAAGAGTAAGTATGAGCACTACACTCTTCAGTTGTATTTTATACCTATTATACATCTTTATATAATAATAAATTAACTGCAAATTTTAGGTATGATTATTTACTTATCAAATGTGATTACCAATCTCAAACGTTTTGTATACACCCCTATTTTGAAAATATGGGACTTATTAAAATCAGAATATCTTTAGCAGTAATTGAATCCATATATCCAATAAAAATATCAAAAATGATAGTCGATTACTTATCTTTAAAAAATACAAAATAAATGTCGTATTACCAGACGGCACACTAGCTATCAAGTATTCTGTGACGGCTCGGGTCGATGACCGCGCTCAGCTGTGTATCGCAGCGTTCGCCTGTTGTTCGTTGTAGAATAACAATAAAACTCGGCGGAATTTTGAAAATCTTTAACTTATCATAACTTTTTAAATAAAAGCAAAAGAAAAAAACTAACTTCACTATGATATTGTCACCCGTGGTTTACATTAGCTGTGAGATAAGGTATCGCAATTTCAAAATAAGGGTGTATATGTATTTTATTTTGCTTAATCTGTTCCGGAGTCACTGAAATTCATCCATTTACCCTCACAACCTTTCGCGCCCTAGAAAGGCGTGCTCCGCTCCTTATTTTAGTACTTTGAACAAAATTCTTCAAAGAAACTTCGGATTTATAATTTATTGGATGGATTATTGTAGGAACTGGTTAAATTAACATTGGAATTGTATGTTCCAGGAATACACTGGTGAAGACGACAGCGATCTGTACTTGGAAGAGCGTTTGTTCGCGCTCCGCCAGGCGCAAGAACAGAAGAGAAGAGTACAGATGTCAGTGCCAGGCATTCTCAACCCACACGAGTTGCCCGAAGAAATGCAGGACTAATTATAGTTATATGTATGTTTTGTAATGGCAACAGTTCACATACATTGTTAGAATTCAATATTATGTTTACACCTAAATAACTCCATGATACTTATTTCATTAAGTTTCAATTTTTATATCTGCCTGTTTTGACAATTTATAGAATAAATGTTAATTTGCTACATTAGAAATATATTTTCTTAATGTCTTGCACCTCGTTTCTGTTGACAATTTAATTACTTTTGCTTATTAAAAAACTAACTTTTAATTTAAATACAAAATATGAGTACACTGTAAATGTTCATGAGGTTTGATACATAATCTAAATTATTGTTAAAATTATTATTATTTTTTTACTAAAAGAACGCATAAGTTGTGCAAGTATGTACACTGAATGAGAAAATTATTTGAAATGTGAAAGAAACTCAAAATTATTTTAAGTCCAGTAGTTGTGGTAAGTCAATTGACAAAAAAGTTATCTCAAGTTATAATTCCTTGTAATTTTAAGTTTGTTGAGGGGGACTTATTTGCTTACTTTAATTATTTCATTGTAAATATTAATAAATCCAAGTAATACCTATATAATAATGCTAATAAATTAACTCTTGCTGTAATAACATAATATAAATTATTTACATTACATTGTATTTTATAAGATAATTAGCTTTGTGAGCTGTTGCCACGCACGAGGTCGGTCGCTCCTTGTGCCTGACTAACGAGTACCTTCCCGTTTGGTGTGGAACGAGGAAACGTGTGAAAATGCAAGATGATGAATGCAAGAGAAAAAGCACTTAAATTGGTAAAGGTATGATTTGCAAGCACAAGGTGATGCAGGCCTTATTAATTATAGGCAAGAAATCGTGCATCAATTTACATTGCTAGATGAGAAATATGTTATTATTTCTATGTTTCTAAGTAATCTTCAGTAGATAATGAAATCTCTGTGATGGAACCAGTGTCGGATGTTGAACATTGCACTACAGAATCTTAAGTATTACCGAGTAGATTCTAGGAGAACTTTATGAAGTGAACTGCTGTTAGTAATATTTTTATGTTTTGTTTAATGTTGTCAACACTAATTACGTGATGGTTTGGGAATCTAAACGTTTATAAGTAAAGTTTCCAAGTGCATTTTGGATCCGAATAATTGTCCAGACTTTCAATTTTGTGTTTTGAAATAAACCAATAAATACTAAAACTAGTTTTTATTCAAGTCGCCTTTTTACGGCTTTGGCACAATCAGCAACGAAGGCGATTAACACATTTAAATATTCAAAACTTTTTATGAGTGTCCTAAACCGAAATATATTTTTCGATAAGATAACAAGATTCTTGATTTTATTTACATTCATTGAAAAATATTTTGTTATGAGAAAATCTTAAGGATCTATTTCGGTACATAATTACAAAACATTTTAGTTGCTGACCGTACATTCGAATATTAAATTAATTATAGTGTAATGTAACTGTCTCCAGAAACCCGTATTGTATAGTTATTTACTGTTACCCCTATCTTTGTCTTGACTATTTCCGTTACACTGAAGCAGGTATTCTAATCAACTGATTATCAGACATAATTTATAGTTGTCCCGTTCTTGTAAACGTTTCACAAAAGGTAACATAAAATCCCCTGAATTAACGTAAGCACTACGCACGTAATGTACCTACAAAATTATAATTTTCTTAATGTATTTATCAAAGTATCTCTAATTGTAAAATACCAATTTTCGATAAATTAGATGTTCCGTCAGCAATATTTAGGTCGTACCTATGTTGATTGTGTGAACAAATATAAAATACCACTTCCTGTCTATTTTTGCAAGGTTTTGCTTCATATTTATTCAAAAAGCCGCATTTATCGCCCGCAGTTGGATAATAAAATAGCTTAATGTCAGGAAACTTACTTACTATTTATATACCCACTAAGTAATTGATTAGTCTATGTGATACATTCATGAAAACCACTTTTGTGGATAGGTACCTACAATTAGAAATGTATTTTTGTAAAGCCAGTTATATTTTAATTTTGATCGATATTTTAAGTGGTGAGTATTTTTTATTGTATTTACGTTACTATTAAATTAAGGATGCCTGTAAAGAAAATAAAAAAATATACTTTGCAGTCAAATCTAAACCATACGAAAATATATACGGAGAAGGCTATGGTGAGGATTGGATATACTTTCCTGACGGAGACGGCGTACCTCATTACGTATCCTTAAAAGGATCGGACGAAGATTTTAACCCTGGAACAAGGGGGTTGTACAGTGAAATAGAATATAGACTCTACTCTAGGTAAGAAGATGTCCGATACACTTTTGAGAAGTTGAGAACACTGGTCGATGGATCACGTTACGAAAAGTTACACAAGTCTTAACTTCTACAATAATATCTACTTATAGTAATGTCTTAACTAATGAAGATTACTAATTTTCTATCTTTCAGGGATTTCAAAGAAAATTATACAATATTAGACGAGTCCGCGGTACCATTGATTCCAATAACAAATTTGAATTTCTCTAAACCGTTAAAAATAATAACTCATGGTTGGAGATCGTCTACCGAGAGCAGCGCAGTCGCCGGAATCAAAGATGCCTACATTAGTGCTCAAGACGTTAACATCATAACGGTAGACTGGAGCTACACAGCAGGATCTATATTCTACCACTGGGTGGCGAATCAGACAGTGGTCATCGGTTCAGAAATAGCCACTTTTCTAGACTCTTTGTATGAAAAATATAATGTGTCTGGAGACCTGATCCATCTCATCGGACATAGTCTTGGAGCTCATGTAATGGGAATTGCCGCCTATTATTCTAATCTTACCATTGATCGTATTACAGGTAAGTAATTTTATTCGATGTATTTCCGTGCCAGACTAAATCCAGTAATATTTGGGATTAGATAACACATCCAGTAACCTACTTTTGAACAACTATCACTCACAAACACATCGTCCCACAAAACCGTCTAAAAAGTTAAACCCTTGTTAAAGCTCATAACAAGCTACCGTTTTTACTGAACTTGGTAAACTCGTAGCTATCATACATAACTGTAATTTAACTGTCCGATAGATATTAAGAACATCCTAGTGACGTAAAATTATGTGTAATTACTAATTAACGATTTAATTCATTTATTTTATGTGTCTACTAATTTAAACAACCAAATTTCACTTTAGTATTTTATTACTTAGGACTAGATCCTGCGAGACCTTTGTTCGAACATCCAAGTCGCGATGACACGGGGAAGCTGGATTCTTCTGATGCCACTTTCGTAGATGTAATTCATACGTGTGGCGGAGTGCTGGGCTTTGAGACTTCTCTTGGGACCGTCGATTTTTATCCCAACAGCGGCATTCCCCCGCAGCCCGGATGTGATACAATCCCAAAAATTTTAGGTTTGTAAACAGTTATCGTCTAATTTTAGTATAGTATTTTAGGCTAAGCTAATACACGTTTATTCATATCCATAAAAAGCCAAAACGATGTACTTACTTAAAGCCATATTACTTTTTCTTTTCAGAAGCGTGCAGTCATGGTCGTTCTTATTTTTACTTCGCAGAATCTGTAATTAATCCATATGCATTTCCGTCATACCAATGTGGTAACTGGACTGATTATTTGGAAAATCGTTGTGGGAAAAATATTTACATGGGTGAAAGTGTAAGCCGAAATATTTCTGGAAACTTCTATTTAAAAACTAATTCAAGAAAACCTTATGGTAGAACTAATTAGGTGTTTTAGAAAATTGATTTACTGATTGACCATTATTGATATCAATATTGTATTTTAGATAAGGGTTTATTTACTACTAGCTGTGCCCCGCGGTTTCACCCGCGTAGTTCCCGATCCCGTGGGAATTTCGGGATAAAACATAGCCTATGTTCTTTCCCGGATCATAAGCTACCCCTGTACAAAATTTCAAGTCAATCGGTTCAGTAGTTTAGCCGTGAAAAGGTAACAGACAGACAGACAGAGTTACTTTCGCATTTATAATATTAGTTAGGATTGTATTATATAATATGCCCCGCGGTTTCACCCGCGTAGTTCCCGATCCCGTGGGAATTTCGGGACAAAAAGTATTCTATGTTCTTTCCCGGACCATAAGCTACCCCTGTACCAAATTTCAAGTCAATCGGTTCAGTAGTTTAGCCGTGAAAAGGTAACAGACAGACAGACAGACAGACAGACAGAGTTACTTTCGCATTTATAATATTAGTTAGGATTTATTGATATGGGTCAGGCACTGAAAAGATCACACAAACATTTACTTTACGCTGGAATCGAATCCGCAACTTTGGGTGTTCACTGCTTTAGCCGTGCGGCTGCGCACGCGGCGAGTGTCCGTTTCGCGTCAGTTTTGAAAGATAGTTTGAGCAACGCTCTCTGGCGCGGGCGCGTGAGTTAGCGCTGCTAATACCATCTTTCAATAAAAACATGGGAACACCCGCCGCGCCATTTTGCGCACCCTCTTAGTTCTTTTCTTTTAAACCGTCTCATGGTGACCACTTGGCTTTAAAACATAAATAAAAGACCCGATTGAGCAATGAAACTGTACGGGAAAGGCACTGTACTTCCTGGGTACATCAGATAAGTAGGTCAGTACTTATGTTATTTTTTATTGCAGTTGTTTTATTACTACAAAAAGCCATATTGCTATATTGACTAGTATAATTTATGTCAATGAACACATTGTAGTAAAATACATTTACAACACAACAGTGTTGTAAATGTATTTTACTACAATAATATTATGTACTTATATCACTATGTTATTTTTGCCATATATGTAATGAATAAATATTGTTCAGTTCAGTATACTTCTGCAATTGAATTCTC
Organism: Timandra comae; assembly: GCA_958496195.1. Taxonomy (NCBI): domain Eukaryota; kingdom Metazoa; phylum Arthropoda; class Insecta; order Lepidoptera; family Geometridae; genus Timandra; species Timandra comae. Next base: position 7,099,551 of record OY292362.1, read on the forward strand.
AAAAATGTGCGAGGAAAAATCATGACATAATTGTATGATATAAAATAAAATCAGAAAAAGTTTTTAACTGTTTTGTTTATTAAAATATAAAACTTACAATTTGACATGGTTTTGTACATTTAAAATTACTTATTAACATTGTATGATTGGGAATTGTCTTTCTTAGCTTATTAAGTATGAACCAATTTTAATAAAACTGAAGTTTGACAATATTACTTGTTATCGCACCAAATGAACACATTCACTTCTGAACAATACAGTAAACCTACAAATTACATTTAAAAATACTAATTCACCCAGTGATAATGATACTTTTATAATTCTCTACCAAAATATAAAATAATTAAAATGAAGTGTTATCTAGTATCATCAAGACTATTTCTTTTCTTTGTCTTAACTTTAGCTCCGTTAGAAGTAATTGGTTCATTTTTAACTCTATAATAAGATTGTGAACTGTCTGCATCATTTTCATACTCCAATAGTTTGTATAGTAAAAATCTTCGCTCATCTTTTACTATATTAATACTTTCTTGAATTTTAGCTACTTCATCACATAATGCTGCATTTTCCTGAAAAAATAATAAAATATATAAAGCTTCATAAACTGGGTAATTAGTTATTAAACTAAAAGCAATGCCAAACTTCTATCAAAATAATAAATGAATAAGTCACCCCAACAGCATATTCTTTACAAAAGCTGCAATGAAGGTCCAATACATGTTATTAATAAAAATTGTAATAAATAAATAAAAAATACTCACTAAAATAAGACTCTTGATCCGTAACTTCAAAAACTTATATTTTTTTCGGTACCGTTTATTTTGTTTTTCATTTTGTATATTCATGATTTCTCTTTTACGTAGTAGTTGTACTCCAACTAAACAGTATGAGCAGAATTTTACGAATAATATATTATTCAAATTCCTGAAATGATGAAATCAGTATTTATAGTTTAATTTCAACAGACGGAGACTTGCTTTTTAATGCAAGTACGAGCTCATCATTTGTAGCCCCATTATTGGTCTGTATATATAACACTTATTAGTTCATAAATTAAATGTACATAATAGTTATTTTAAATTAAAAATAAGCACATACCTAGCTGCAACAATAGCAAAACCCACAAGCAAAACAAACAAACAAGATAATTTTATTGTGTTGACAAATTAGAATAATGTCACTTTTGACAATTCCGCGAGACGTACCACTAATCTGTCAGTGACAAATAGTATGGTACACCATCCAAGGTTGTCCATATTCATTCCTTGTCTCGTATTATGTATACATTCCTTGCAACTCGTATAACCAATTTAGTTTCAATTTCAAGTCAAGTTCTTATGAAATAAAACATTTATAATTTTAAATGCCTCACGAGTTTATCACGTCAATCCCAATTCCTTGGTAATTTCCTGATAAAAATATCTTATGTCCAGTCTTTAGTAGACTTCGGATTATTATGCATTTGCATATAATTCAATCAATTGTTATAACGTTATTTTGGTACTTTTCCATTGATAGTGCTCATCTTAGATAATATATGTACCCAGAGAGAATCCTGGTCGTGATCCTTATTCTATGATTTCAATCCAGAGAGAATCCTGGTCGTGATCCATATTCTATGATTTCATTAGTAGACTAGCAGCGCCCCGCGGCTTCACCCGCGTTTTCCCGTTCCCGTGGGAATTTTGGGATAAAAAGTATCCTATGTGTTATTCTGATGTATAAGCAAGATTATTGTAAAGTTTCATTAAAATCCATTCAGTAGTTTTTGCGTGAAAGAGTAACAAACATCCATACATACAAACTTTCGCCTTTATAATATTAGTAGGATTTGACAGATTGACGTCATTACAATCATGAAGTTGTAGGTAAAAATGGAGCCCACACTTAGAACAACAGCTTGAGGCAAATACCTACGTCTCTGTGTGGGCCGATCTCTCTTTTTAGCGTGGACTTTGCAGACTCTCTCTTTCTAGAGGTTACCTTAGTTAGAAAGAGATAGCCTGCCCACAGAGAGCGCGATAGTGATACATAGGTTAAGCTTCAAGTAGGTATTCGAAGTTTCGACTCCATTTTTACCTACAACTTCATGATTGCAATCCATTCAAGCGAGACCAGAGTGAATCTTGGTCGTGATCCCTAATCTGATTCAAGCCAACTGGGATTTGAGGATCCTTCAATAAAAAAAATGCTATTATTAAGACACATTTCAGCGGTCTACTCCACGGCTACCACTAAATCCACCACCACTGGTGGCCGTTGTCACTAAACAATATTAGTGTGAACAACCACAACAAACAAAGGGCCCACGGCACTAACATTAATATTTTAGTGACAACGGCCCAAATGGATCACAGTCTCACCGATCGAGCTCCATCACATCCTTACAAACTAAATCTAATAATATATGGTTACTTATGTTTACAATATAATTGTTTAAAACAGTTCAATGAAACAATATGCGATGATAGTTATTATTTTTATTATAACTTCTACCCTGTACAAAAATTTTATACAAAGATAGGCTCTTGCTAAGCAAGTATTTAAATGAAAATAAAAATAGACATAAAAATAACATTCTTAAACATAATAGGTGGTTTTTTTGCCATATTAAATAGCAGTTTCTTAAAACATAGTAAGTATTTTATAAAAAGCAGATTGGAACAAAACATTAAAATCATTTTGGAATGATAATTATTATAGAAGAAAATAATTAAAATTCGTACATTTTATATTTCACACGTAAACCAGACCGCACACTGAAACAGCAAAAAGTTTCCAGCCTTTATTCCCATCGGCCACACCGGGATCCGCCACCCAGAGTGGTTGTTGGCACTAATAAAGTGCCATCGACAACCCTTCCCTTCGAGGTCGTAATACACAGGGGGTTATTCCGCATTTCATATTGGACATTATTATATTATGATAATTAAAAGTCTGAAAACATTTATTGCTTCGGTGTACCGCAGGGTTAAGTTTACAATTCCCATTTAAGAATTGGTGTGATTTAGCAGTTCTAATTTAATTAATTAATTTATCAACATGTAATTTATTCAAAAATAAATAATTACAAACAAACAAAATAAGTCATGGTGTGTCAATAAATAACTAGAGTACATAAAATACATTATATTGGATTTATCCAACCTAAACTCTAATTTTATTCATTAAAATATATTATATGATTGTGCATCCAGGCACATATTACATGTTTGTACATTGTAATCAATAAACTGAAGCTTTAGACACAACACATAATCAAAGCTTCCTATGACTATAACAATTAAATCTACAGACTACTTACACTCTACCACAATGAGAGGTATTTTGTACCCGGAATATTTAAATGCATAGAATATTATAATTTACAATAAAAAACCATTTTCATTATTTACAAATAGCTTCATTTCATTATTAAATAAATATTTTGATTGCAGTCATAATTTTAACATTTAATAGCAACAATAACATTACAATTTAAATATGATATGGTAAAATAATAGTTAATTATGGTACAAGCGAGGTAAGTTGGTGATTACTTCCGAGGCGCTATTTAGGCCCGAGCCGTCAGGCGAGGGTCTGAAGATAGTCGAGGATAGTAATCATCAATACACGCGTGTACCATACAACGTTTTTCAACACATTTGCGAAGAAATTATAATTTTTCGCTAATAAATAAACAGTTTTTCTATTCGCGCGCATCCAACACAACAATGGTATGGTGATCGGTCAAAGACTAAAAGAATATACTTACTTATTAAAAAAAATCGAATGAATTAATGAATGGAATCGACCATAGACCTACCAAAAGTAAGGACACATAGTTGAAGATTGTTTTTAAAATGTATGGACACAATTTTTAGGTATCGATTTTTTTTTAAATGAAAGCAATTTAATAAAACAATCTATAACTCACTAGTGAATAAAACGTGTCATTATTCAACTGTTTTTGCACAAATAAGAGCCCCTTTATGAGCAAGTGTGTTGAAAAGAATATTTGTTCATGGGTTACTCACCAGCTCACCACATACATACACAACCACTATAGTGACAATTGGCAAAGGAGAATAATGTTTAAAACTTGTGAATCTGAATATTGAATGAAGTAAAACACACAAACATCTACTGAAAATACAAAAGTAAAGCTTTGTTAAGCTTAACATTAACACTTTTTGTTTAAGATTATTTAGTTACCTTTCAAGTAGGCACAGATATAATAACATGCTAATTAAAAGTATGGATATTATTTCAAGATCAAAGGTCTATACAGTTATAGATAAATAGATAATAAACATTTCTCCTTTGATTAATAACCCTTATATCTAAGAGGTAACCCGCATGCTTAATATTTGTACCAACAAGGGTTGTTTCTATATGAAACAGGTCTGGAAGACGACACTACTACAAGTATTTATTCTAAAAATTGTACAATGGGTGCGACAAATTGAAATAGCCAAGGACAAGGGTATATATCGTCCTCCTTAACGTGTCCGTCAACGGCGAGCCTCGGATTAATGAGCTCGGTCGTGAGCTCTGATATGAGCCTTCAAGTTATAGCCAAGGACAAGGGTATACACCGAAGGAAACTGGTCTCTAAGGTTAAGATCTGAGTAACAAAACACTTACAATTGTAGTTACGAACTAAAATAAGCCTTAATAATACTGACATTAAGCCTTAAACAAGAATTGTAGGTTTACTTATTAAATTACTCATTTGCCTCATTATTTGAATTACTGTTTTTTTTGAAATGCGACTATTACAAGTATATATATATAATAATACTTTGTTTAAGTTATGAAGTGATAGAATTCTTTGTACTTAAAAAAATATTCCACCATCCGGATTTTCTGTTCAAATGAACCCTAGTGCGCGCAAAACTGACGCAGTCAGTTACATAATTATGTGAATTATTTCACTCGGTATCACATTTGTTTATTACGCAAAATACTTATTAGATTACTGATAAATCTCACCTTTTCATCAAAAGTATGAAAGGAAAATATTGTTGGGTCAACGTTCTCGGCGGGCGCGCTTAGCGCGGGCTGAGGGTGTGGATCCCGCCTGCTGTTCTTCATCGTCGCGGCGCTTGGTCGGGCCGTGAGGCCGCTGTAACTGGCTCTGAGCGGTCAACTGCAGTTGTAGGGCGTGAGTGTTCAATCTCTCCGCTAGTAACAATGGTTTTAATGCAGCCATTTTATGGCTGTACAGAGTGACACGAGGTCGGCTATTCACAGCCGCAGTCAATTGTTCTCGAACAGTTAACTCTGTATTCTCGGCATTACTCCATTTATCATCATCTTCAGCTTTAGCATTATCGTCTGTGTCCTTAGAGCTATCAATGTTGTCTCCGTTGTCAGGTTTACATATTATATGAACCTGAGCTCTAACTTCGGCGTCAAATTTAGATATTGTACTTACGAGAGGTTTCGCCCAGCCTATGTGAAGAATTGGTGTTTGACTTCCTTCTTCCCACTTGCAGATACCGTCGTAGAATCTGAAATATCATAATAGTATTTTTTTAGTTCTTGTTACTAGTTCTAGTACAATTCTGTGAAATTCGCAATATTTGGCAACAACCACCTTTCGCAGTTTTGTTTTGATTAATCTTTACAGTTAACAATATAAAAAATATATACCTTAATAATGAAGCAAAACACTCAGGGTCTTTCAATAATGATCTTGCAGAGTGTCCAGAACTTTCTACTTTCATCAACTGTGGTATCAGCTCATTTGCAATTTCTGAAAACTCCTTGTATATTTCTTCATCATCACGAGAGTAATTGTAACTGAGGATATTAGAACCAACATTAAAACAATGAAGATATATTTGGAAAGGGTATATTATTTCATGTTTGAGCTTTAATACTAACTGCCTTATCACATCTCCAGCGCATGCCCAAGCATGGAATGCTTCCTTGTACATCTTATGTCTATGGTAATATCCTCCTTGGAATGTGTATGGATAGACATGCCTGTCATCATAGTTGGTTCTAGAAGATCTTATGGCCTGAGAGTACAATGCAGCAGAGTCAGGTCTTGATGAGCCTTCCACTTTGCAATTTATATCACCAGGCGATGGAACATCTTTAGCACCAGGAAAATTTGATAATTTCATGTACTCTTCCAAGTCTCCAAGGTTTCCAAGTGCCATTGGATATGCATCTAGATGCCCTGAAATAGAGAAAAAATAATATTAACCATGTATTTCTATGATCATCCAATTTTAATGTTTTAGATTCATAGTATCAAACTTCTGTTCTGTTTTTATTAGCATTAATTATAATCACTTAAAAAAAAATCCCTCAATAAACATCTTAGAATAAAATAATCCAGAAGTTTAAAATATGGATGCCATCCAATGCATCTGATGTGTGATAGTTAACATATATCTATTAATATTTAAAAGCTAAATTAAACAAGTTTTTATGGAAATATCTTGCAGTATAAATGATTATAGCCAAAGTTACCACTATCATACAGTAGCCAGAGTAGCCGGTGTTGCATTTGTGCTACTTCATGGACATCAATGGTGGGTGTTAATGTGGGATTAATAGAGGACACGAGTGCTGCCAGCTCCATGATACGAGAGCACACCACGGGTTTACCCGCCACATACAGCCACGACCTGGCTATAACTCCATCACCCACAGACCTGCCTCTCTTATCTTCATTGCCTTTGCCATGCCATGTAACCTGCAGCAAATAATGATACAGATTTATATTAATCAACTTAGTAATTACATGTTCACAGACACAAAATTACAGAAGTAATGATTGTGTATATCAACATTATCATTTTAAGATTGGATAAACCTGACATTGACTTACTTCAGCCGTTTCAGTGCCGTCCTTGCCAAACACAACCCATGCATGGTCTTCGGATAAAGCTAGGTGTACATCTTGTTTACCTAAAACCTGACATCCCGCAGTCACAGCAAATGCAACACCAAAACAATCCAACTTATTACCAGTCAAAAAACTGTAGATTGACTGCAAGTGAGCACGATCTTTGTAATAACTGCGGGTCAACGAATTCCATACAATATCGGCGACTCTCTTCACTAAATCTCGACTAGCATACGAGCCACTTAGAAGTTTGTTATCGACACCATTCCTCATCAGATTAACAAATCTTTCATGAAGAGATTTTACCTCATCCCACTCTACGGAGGGAAATTTCATTTTACCAACTTTGTTTGTAGGTATATTTACATCTTTGTCGGTGTGTTTAACATTTGTTAGATTATTTTCGATAGCGCCAACAATAATAGAAAATAAAGTCAGATCTACATCTTTGTCACTGCGTAGTTGCTCCTCAAATACATTACATACTTTTTGAATGCTATCAATCGGAAAGTAGTGTTTATATTCTGATATCGACATTGTGCTTACTGAACCCGAAGCATTTGTACTATTTTGTTATACGATTGATTTATTTCAAAAAACAATAACAATATCGCCGGCCGGCGACAATACGACAGACAGGACAGACAGACCACAGAGAAATTAACCACTACGTTTAAGACAGACAAATGGACAGACAGGCAGGACATGCAGGAATGCAGTTACCACAGAGTATTTTTTGCAGTCAGTAATATTCCGTTCTTGGCGATGAAAAAAGGATAAAAAAAAGCTTGGTTTGGATTTTATTGACAGTTCTTTCATTTTGACGTTTCATTGTCCCGTCCCATCCGTCATTGTCGATTCTTGACATCTTGACTTGTGTAGTATACTACGTATTCAAATCAATGCTTGGTTTTGTTATAAACAATTAATTTGCATTCAATTTCTAGTTTTGTTGCATATTTCTTTTGTTTAAATAATTAGCAAATATTTTTATTTAATGCCCATGTCATGTTTGAAGCTATCAACTTTGATAATATTGCGGAAGAAGTAAAAAATATTTACGATAACTCGCGCTGCAGTACTTGGTAAAGTTAGAGAAAGTGCCCTTCTTGACCTGCTTGACCTATGTTGCTATTTTTTGGCTTATGTCACAGATGTATTTATTATTAAACCTAATTAAATTGTTAACAGTGATAAGCACGATGGAATACGCATGCGATATCGCTGCGGGCACACGAGTTGCGATGCCTGCGTGGATATAAGTGAGAGCTGTGTGCTGTGCCTTACACCTCCTGAAACTACCTCCTGCAAACCAGCCATTGATAATCCATTTACTGAAAGATCTAACAACGCTAGGAAGTTAGTAAATATACTTAGGGATAAGTTTAATTTAGATGGTAAATAGATATATTCATTTTTTTCTAACATTATTTACCATAAATACTACTTGTAATAATAACATTATATTTCAGTTAACAAGAGGCAAAGAATATCAGATCATTTAAAAATTGAAAAGGAGATATTTCCACAATGTATTCAAGCGCCAGCCAAATATTATAACAAGAGAAAGACTCTCCGATTATCAACAAATAACAAAGAAAATTACAGAACGTCTTTCCCTGGAGAAGAAGTGTCAATACATCAGGAAATAAACAGTAACATGGAGAACTCCAATGAACATGTCCAAAAATGGCTCAACAAATACATACGAAAACCTTTTTCTGAACTCAATCCAAATGATCAAAGACTAGGTAAACCTCCAAGTATAAAAAAACAAAATATTCTTGATAGTCCTCTAACTAAGACTATAAACAGAAAAAGACCTCATCAAAGCACCAAAAATAAGAGACTTAATATTCTTGTGAAGAAAACTAAAGTTATTGAAAAACTTGAAGTAGTTGAGAATTCTCAAGGTGATACAAATGCATCTAATATTCAAAACAAAATTAATGTTAATGATGAGAGTGGCATAGGGCTTGATGATGAGGCTGTGATAGTTATAGATGACTCTTTACCCAAGGTTGATAAAGATTACAATGCATGGCTCGCTGTACTGGAGGCAGAAAATCATAAATCCATGTTTGATACATTTACAACAAATGAACATTCCAAATTAGAAACAAATGAAGACTCTGAATTAAAAACAATTCCATTTTACAAAAAAGGTTGTATTTATGAAGTTTGTAAAGTATGTAATGCATGCGATGTTGATGTTAAATGTGATCATTGGCCGAAAAAACCTAAAGATATGGTAATAACTGTTGAAAACAAAAGTTTTACGACTGTAATTAAAGTGGGTCAAGTTGAAAATTATACAAAATCTGGCAACAAACAGTCTGTTGAGATACAAACTGATGAAGATAAAAGTATAAATAAATACAGTAAAATTAATGATGACAGTGGCATAGAACAGGTTGATAATAAAAATGGTGATGACAAATCATTATCTATGAGCGAAGATTTGTTTGTAGATGATGGTCAAATTATTGAACAAATTAATCACAATAAAAATAATAATCTGGATAAAAAACATAATGTAATAATAGAGGAATCAGATTCTGATGAAGATTTAGAACATAGTTTATCATTGGAAGTTACTGCTGATGTCCATCGATCTTGTGATCAATTGTGAGTTTGAATATTGGTTCATAATTTCTAATTGGTTAAAAGTTGAAAATATTTTAATATGTTTATTTAATTTTATTCTTTGAAGAAGAAGAAGAATTTTAAACTATTAGACATATTCGAAAAGAAATTGGTTTAACTGGGTTAAATTCCAAGATATTGTTTGCTTGCTAGACATATGAAATATTTACCTTTACTTTTTGTAAAAAAATGAAATATTTGTTTTACAACTTTTTTTCAGAGACTATGGTATCCTTACTGATGTTGGTGACCTGAACGAACACATAAAGAGACCTCGCCGCGCCGCCCGCGGCCTCACTCCCACAAGCACGGACTCCTCAGACAAAGAGAACTACAACCCCAATAGAATGAAGACCAAAATCACTTCCAAGAAGAAATACAAGAAATAAGTTTATTTATTTATCTAGTGTTACAATTATTTGATTAAGATATTATGTAATAAAGTTTTTTACTTTTATATTATTTTTTGTTATCATTACTTATTTATGAGAGCAGGATGCGCAGTTTTTTTAAATTTACAAAAAAATATTATTTGAAAATATCTGATGCATGCATCAGGGTAGTATGTTATGTTCCTATCCTAACTATTTCTATTAGGTACAGTAACATGATCCGTGGCACTACTGAACAGTAGTTGTATGAAATGAAAATCATGTTAGGAGGTATCACTGTTTATTTAGTATATCGAGTCGAGAGTAATCACCACCAGCCACCGGAGGATCCACCGCTGGACCATCCGCTGCTGCCGCCGCCTCCGCCGAGCTTCCATCCGCTGGATGAGCCACCGCTGGGCCATCCGCCGCTGCTGCCACCCAGCTTCCAGCCACCACCGCTACCGCCGGAAGACCAGCCGCTACCGCCCGAAGACCAACCTCCGTGACCACCGCCTGCAATATTTTATAGCACGTAAGTTTAGGATAATGTACTATAATCTATACATTCAAATTTCACAAACAGAAATACCTGTTTTGCCTATTTGAGGTTGAATAAAATAATATAGTATCACATAAATCACTTGCAATTTCCAAACAGTTGCCATTAGTAGGCACGGTGTGGTTATTTGAATGACCTTTTCAACCACAGGCTGAACAGATACGTACTTATACATTTAAATATAATAACATCCAGTGTCGTAAATTAATAACTACAATCACATAAGTATAAAAATTATCTCGGCATCGGTAAATTACCAACCTTGACCTGTCCGTACCATCTCATTTAAACACATTAAAGTTATTTTAGAATTGCATCAAACTAAGTCATTACCTAGAGTTCAACAAAACATATGTCTGGACAATTGTAAAGCTACGGACCAAGACGTATTTACATTGCTTACGAAATTCAAGTACCTGCTACGAGCGAATGGATGACCCCCACTAGAATCTTTCGGCCTCAATACATTAGGATAAGTGTTTAGTTTAGATACAGGCAAGTAGGTACTTATTATAAGTCAAAAGTTAATATAAGTAAGTATAGGATATAATGAAAGTTATTAATAGACATCAGATATGTCTTTTTAGGAAAAACGCCTACTTATTTATTCAGAGTCACATAACAACTCGAAACCTTCACATAATACAAAATAAGATAGAAAATGAAGAATTTCTCATTTATGAAGTACCTAAGTTAAGTATGTACCTAACCTACTACTTAATGATAGTCTGGTCTAAGACCCACGATATGTGTCTAACTCTAGTCTTTACCTCATTTATGAACTACGAACTTTGACTTTATATTCAGTTTAATTTAAGGTGACTTACCGTAACCGCCGCTGCTTCCACCACCGCTGGATATGATTTTGATGATCTTAACTTCTGTTGAAATGAAAAGAAAAATGAAGTAGGTAGGTAGATTAGATACTCATTTAAGTAAATAAATAAACTCATGTAAAACAAGTTAGTATAAATAAAAGTCAGTGCTTATTATAAGTATTGTACTAACGTCCACCGCTGCCTCCGTGTCCGCCTCCGTAGCCGCCGCCGCCGCCGCTGGACCATCCACCGCCACCGCCGCCGCCTCCTAGTTTCCATCCCCCGCTGCCCCCGCCGCTGGACCAGCCGCTGCTGCCACCGCTGGGCCAGCCGCCGCCGCCTCCGCTCGACCACCCACCGCCGCTACCTCCGAGCTTCCACCCTCCACTGCCACCTCCGCTGGACCAACCGCTGCTGCCACCTCCATAACCACCGCCGTACCCTCCGCCGCCACCGCTGGACCATCCACTGCTACCACCACCGCCGATGAAACCGGCGTGGGTCGCCGCGGCCAGGGCTAACAGACATACGAACACCTGCAACAATAAGCATATTGTAAGGATGATTTATGTCAGATATTGTAACTGAATGAATACTAAGTAACTACAGGAATGAATTTACTAAAGTTGGTAAGTATGTAATTACTTTAGTGCATTCTTATCTGAATGTAAACAATAGAATTGATGATTACAGCAATGTCTTACATTTTCGTAAATGAGCCATTCCCACAGCCTCAGCCAGTTTAAGTAATTTGTTTGTTGGTTCTGTCTAGTTAGGTAAATTATTATTAAACCCTGAATTTTAATTACATTATGGCCACATATTTATTTATTGAAACATTAATTACCTACCTAGGTACCTATTTATTAATCAAATACTTTATTTTTAATTTTTACACCCACTGTACCTAATATTTGATGATATGATGACCTATGCAAATTGAAAGGAGAAAGGATACTTTTATAACCACAACATTTAACAAATTAAAATTCATGATCAAAATTATTGAGTATTTGATGTGCCAAAACACTTGCAGACATTGCGTAACTTCAAGATTAAACGTGTGATCGGAACCAATCAGAGCACAAAACAGAAGGTACAATTTTATTAAAATTAAAAGGAATTATTAATTGCTAGAGCTAGTCTAAAGATTTTCCACAATATAAATTAATTAAGTACTAAAATGAAAAAAAGCTCGTCAAATATGATATTATTTCTTTTCTCTTAATGAGCTTTTGTTTACAATGCGTAGTACCAGAAGAAGTTTGGTGCTGAATTACAAGAACTTTAAATTACTAAGTACTCACTAAAATGTTTTAAAAGTACCCCACAAATGAAAAAAATGTACAGGGTGTATTAAAACTGACTTTTTAAATCTATGATAAATATATCTTTTGATTGTGTAGTTTAAAATATTTTAAAATGTAATTACCTTCATGTTGGAGCTGAGTGGTTACTGTATGATGAGGGATCTGTATGTTCGCGTTATATACGAGCCGAAACATCTCCCACTCGCGCTCATCTCAGGGTGCTCCGCTCGTGGTCGCTGCGCCCGCAACGGCCGCCCGTCATAGGCGAGCGGAAACCGCGGCCACGTGACGCAACCCATTGTCCCTTCGTTATTATTTTAGTTAAACTTACAAATGGGTAAACATCGTAGGTACCTTTAATCATCAAAACAGGATCTTGCTTTTCCTACCCATTAAAGTTTATAAGTACTACTGCAAGATCCTGTCATGTTTTAACATTTCGAAAACTCTAATCATTTGGACACATTCGAGCATTCTAACAAAAATAAAAATATTTGGTGGCCATCGTCTGGAAGGAGCTTTCTATCGTTTGGAAGAAGTTTTGTATCATCAACAAGTTAGGAGACTTCTTAACTTAAAAAATAATTAAATTAGATAAGTATACTTATCAATTGGTGACCTAATACTTATTGATTAATTTTATCGGTGACCATCGCATCATCATGATAATGTACTAATGACTTATGTACTTTTAGGATGACATAATTTTAGATGAGTAGTAAGTACATCCTCAACCTCAAGTGTCTCAACAGTGGTGACAAACATTGTTTAGACTAGATTGGTGCACCAGGAAGTTTTAAAAACTTAATAGCATACTTATGCGTTTTAACCATTACCAATATACATTGGTAAGTAAGCGGTGTTGTTGAGGATATGAGGATAGATAACCGAAATAAATTGAATAGGCATACCGGCTGGTGAAGGAGGACTAAGTGCTAGTTAGCACGTCAATCGGTGGTAGACTTACTTTGGGCACGCCTAATACATAACATATTATCTAATTTACTAGAGTAGTTGGAATTCTTTAGTAGGGCGTACGTATAGGCTCTTAGAAGTAAGTATTTGTGACTCATACGACTTTAGGTACTTACAAAATGTAACAAAAAATATATCTTTTATGTAAGTAAGTATAAATATTGACGAGGTCCTCCCAGACCATTTATTAAATATAGATTTGTTGGCAGACATGTACTTATGTATATTATAGTAATACCTACCTATGTAATAAGTACTTTTGACCATTAAATATGTTTATTACAAATAGACTTCTTAGAATTCGCATTTAGTGCAAGTACCTTCTATGACTCCAAGAGATTAAGTAAGACTTTGTGATTGTGATTGACAGTCCAAACATGAAATCGTTAAACTAAGTCATGTTTATTCGAGTAAATAGTACCTAAGGTAAGGTAGTGCTTAGTCATAGGTATTTATCATTATCTATTGGCACCAAACTGAAGGCACTAGTCTACTACCTAAACTTTTATAAAGTACCGTACGTATTTTGCGCCTAGAATCCTACTAATATTATAAAGGCGAAAGTTTGTATGTATGGATGTTTGTTACTCTTTCACGCAAAAACTACTGAATGGATTTTAATGAAACTTTACAATAATCTTGCTTATACATCAGAATAACACATAGGATACTTTTTATCCCAAAATTCCCACGGGAACGGGAACTTCGCGGGTGAAGCCGCGGGGCGCTGCTATAATTTATACTTTAAATAGATACTTTACCTAACGAACATAGCCACTAAGCATGATCTTTTACTGTGAGTAGGTACCTGCTAATAGGAAGGAAATCACAACTTAATTTTGTACTTATATCAGCATCACACATACCTACTTCCTAATAAATAATGTAGTACCTACCTAGGTAAAAAATAAAATCCTTTTTGAATCACGTACAAAGAAGAAAAAAATTAAGTACTTACTTAAATCGTTTTAATCAACACATAACATTCGGACAATAAAATATCTACATACGCAATTAGGTACATAAATTATCGTTACATCGTGAATTTAAATTTTCAAGATTAAAAATAATTAGTAGTTTGGCGTTTAAATGATTTCGAAATCCGGCATCATCATCATATTGATTGGCCTTGCCACTTGGTAGAACAGTCGTGGTCGCAGCGGCCGCAGAGTTCACTCTGCACCATTCGCCATCGCTAGCCTGGTGAGGTCATCCTTACTTTTATGAGGTGAACTATTAGATACTTAATTAAAGTTACAAAATGAAATATAAATATAACAGTAACGTTCTTTGACAGAAGGAATTATATAAGGGCCAAAACTGAAAAGTTAGTGTGATTTGAATTGATTGGACTGGATGATTCTCAATTTGTTTTAGAGAGTGATTTGCTAACTTTGCGAAATCGAATCACCCATAAAACTTTCGGTATAGTGTTAAATATCTAATAGGTTTATTGAACCTACTCAAGTTAGTTTTGTTATAGCTATTAAGTAATAAAACATCTGAAATATACTTACCTAGACTTCTAGATAGTGTAAGTAGTGTTTGTAATTCTTTTACCCACTTTTTCAGTTAAATAAGGTACCTACGTCCCCTTCATTTGGATGCTTTTGTCATTGTAAATTATGTACATTTTCATGCTAATGGAATAGGTACTTGCCTAGTTTCAAGAAAACTATTAAATTAGTTGTAACGCAGAACGCCTACAAGCCTGATGTGAGCAGGCGATGTTTTACGGTGAACGCTCGTAATTACCATTTTTATGACGTCCATGTTACGATTTTGATTTGGTAATTGAACATTTGGGTGCATTAAACGAAGGTAGTCTGAATATACAAGTCATACACACTTCATTCTGACGATTATCATCTACGTTACACAATATTGAGTATCCTAATGGTCAAATCAAGATAGATGATTTTTAGTGAAGGCCGCTAAGACGTGTAAACACCAATCCCACCAAAAACATTCTGTAAAAAACTAGCCAAGTCTCGATGGAGCTGCTTGTTTAACTCTAAAAAGTAATGAAATCTAGACAGACTCGTGCCAAGTCTAAGGTTTCTTACTGCGATTTCTTTATTATTATAGTTAATGTTGTGTGACTTGGCCGTTGAACATTGTTTAAAAGGTTAGTAGTGGGTACATGTCAATTTTGTTTACACGTAATGTTATAACATTATTAAAATACGCAGCTTTATCAAGCCTACAATTGACTGGATATTGAATCAACATTTTTCAAGTGGCTATAATTAAGCAAATTTTCTATCGGATAGGTTCTGGATTTTTTAAGATTGGTGCAATAGTGTAATGGAGCACCTAGTTTTGTACCCTTGTGTACATACATGTGTACCCTTCAACGGCCAAGTCACACAACATTAACTATAATAATAAAGAAATCGCAGTAAGAAACCTTAGACTTGGCACGAGTCTGTCTAGATTTCATTACTTTTTAGAGTTAAACAAGCAGCTCCATCGAGACTTGGCTAGTTTTTTACAGAATGTTTTTGGTGGGATTTCATTTCTTTTTGTTAAAACTTGTTTATATTGATTTATTTTATTAGATTTTCTTATTTGACACACTTATTTTTTAGGAGTAGTATTATATTATTAAGCGCCCCACGGTTTCACCCGCGTAGTTCCCGTTCGCGTTTCCGTGGGAATTTCGGGATAAAAAGTATCTATACATAAATAGTTTTAAGCTACCTCCCCACAAATTGTCAGCCAAATCAGTTCAGCTGTTCTAGAATTATAATTCCCGTTCCCATTCCCGTGGGAATTTCGGGATTAAAAGTATTCTATGTGCTTCTCCTGGTTCTAAGCTACCTCCCCACCAATTTTCAGCCAAATCAATTCAGCCGTTCTTGAGTAATAAATTCCCGTTCCCAATCCCGTGGGAATTTCGGGATTAAAGTATTCTATGTGCTTCTCCTGGTTCTAAGCTACCTCCCCACCAATTTTCAGCTAAATCAGTTCAGCCGTTCTTGAGTAATAAATTCCCGGTCCCATTCCCGTGGGATTAAAGTGTTCTATGTTCTTGTCCTGGTTCTAAGCTACCTCCCCACCAATTTTCAGCCAAATCAATTCAGCCGTTCTTGATTTTTAAATTCCCGTTCCCAATCCCGTGGGAATTTCGGGATTAAAAGTATCCTATGTCCTTTTCCTGGTTTTAAGCTACCTCCCCACCAATTTTCAGCGAAATCAATTCAGCCGTTCTTGATTTTTAAATTCCCGTTCCCAATCCCGTGGGAATTTCGGGATTAAAAGTATCCTATGTCCTTTTCCTGGTTTTAAGCTACCTCCCCACCAATTTTCAGCCAAATCAATTCAGCCGTTCTTGATTTTTAAATTCCCGTTCCCAATCCCGTGGGAATTTCGGGATTTAAAGTATTGTATGTCCTTTTCCTGGTTTTAAGCTACCTCCCCACCAATTTTCAGCCAAATCAGTTCAGCCGTTCTTGAGTTACAATTCCCGTTCCCATTCCCGTATAATTCCCGTTCCCGTTCGATTATCCTAGTTTTTATAGTTTTCCCTTTATGTGGCCATTAAACCCTAACTCTGTACCAAATTTCAGCCCTCTAGGTTTATGGGAAGTACTAGTTCTATTTTGATGATCATGAGTGAGTGAGTGAGTGAGTGAGTGAGTGAGTGAGTGTCTGTCATAAATACGAAACTTTGCTTTCGCTTAACTTGGGAACTAAATGACCTACAGACTTGAAATTTTATTTTAAGTATGTGATTGTATAGCTTACTGGATGACGAAAATTTCAGCATTCTAGTCCTATCCAGAGGTTGTCAAATAGGGGCCTGAAAATGCGGCGAAAGGGTTCCTGTAAAGGATGGTACGGCAGTGTTTGCTTCGCGCTCGACTTGGCGGGGGGCACTGCCGTGCCCCCAGATTTAAATTACTAACGTACAAAATGTAGAAACATTTTGTTTACGAGTATACATAGGTACCTACTTAGGAAGCTGCATTAAGATGTACTGATATTTTTAAGGTCAATTTTAAAACAAACAAAATACGTAAACGTAAGTGGTAAGTAATTAATGTTGGTAAACAATGGTAACCAATTTCAATCAGGCCTGAGATAATTCGTGCATATTTTAAAGCTAATAATTAGTAAAAATAAGTACCATACTACGTACCTACTGAACTAAAATAATATCAGTTAGGTACGTAATTACCTATTTAGAGATAGTAAGATACAATACATAACTTACATTCTTTATCCTAGAATGGTGGACTACCTAAACACAGCATTACCTTGATATTTTTAAGCGACCTAGGTGAATCACAACAACAACAATACCACATAAAAATATTACAAGTGAAGTTTTGCAATAAGTTTAAACCAAGTTTAAGTCAATGTATAGATACGTCGTCAGATAGATATAACACAACTATTGTTATTCAGTTCATTTCAAAATTAATGCACTCGGAATGAATGTTGGCGGTCAAATTGGTTGTAAGAATAATTGTTTGGTTGCAAAATAAAGTGCACACTCACTGCAGTCATCTTCCATATCTCACGATCATGTTTGAGATCGTTTATATCAAAGTAAAAGGAAAGACATTGCGAAACAATAATTGTAATAAGTATGATTTATGTAGTATTATCGCAAAATGTCTATAAATTAAGTAAATGTATTTACATATTTATATTACTTAAGTACTTACTTATAAGTATTTTATTTAAATACCTAGTGCGACATAACTTAATACCTATCTCAATAACTTACTTAATTATGTCTTATGTACTTATACCGAAACTATTTAACTGAAACTTCGAAGGACAAAAGGTAGGTAGGTACCTACTTAGCCACCCCGTATAACTTATTAGTATTTAGTAAGTAAGTACTTACTTATTAGATTTGCTAGTTAGAATAACAATTTTGGAAAATTGAATCTAGTGAACTGGGAATGGCTCGCAGATAAATTAACTGCTATTGCGTTAAATAAAACTATCTTATTATATAACTGATGTAAGTAATTCTGGGCCCTCTGCTAATTACGTATTTCTTTTACTACATAATATAAAATTAGGTCTCAACCACACATTATATGAATATGATGTGCTCTATGCGTAAGTACCTCGGTCTTTAAAAAGCAATTTAAACTTTCTTGACAAGTGACCAGTTAGTCACTAAGTCAACCCGTCATTCACCTAGGTTTACATAATCATTGCAGGTAATGTAGAGCTTTACATTAGGCTTACCTTAACTCCAACGTTTATGTATGTACGTACTTATCTAAATAATAAAACGAAGGTTAGCGAACGCGCGTCCTGAATAAAATAAAACATTTATTTTTTTTAAACACAACAACACAAAATTCATTTTATTCTGTGTGATGTGTTATGATAAATCAAGAGGGTGTTGTGATGAGTATCTAGTAGCTACCTAAGTTATCAATATTTTTAGCCATTAGCCAGTAACTATAACCATACTTAGCTATCTATTTATCATCATGTTTTTGTACAAAAGACATTTCACGTACTTACCTACTTATATTACTATTTTTTAGTAATTTTATCAAAGCCCATAATTAAATACTTAATTGTTTTGAATTTTGGAATGTAAACGCATACGCGACCTTTACTTTATTTTGATGAATTATCACCATGGTCAGAGGTCAGAGGTCACCTATCAAAATATTATAAAGTATTTATTATGAATTAGAGGTACTTAAGTATAACTTAAGTAGCTACCTTCAATAGAGATGTTTTAAATCAAAATTAACAGCATTAACATAGTTAACAAGCGTATACTAATGGTGTGTTTGTTTGTCCTTTGTTCAGGTCAAATAAAACTAATTTATAAATTTTAAACTAAGTAAGTATACTTACATAAGTACTCTCATAGTCACTCATACTTATAGGTAGCCTTAGTTTCTGTACTGTGCCTATTCCTACTTGGTCGGAGAGCCCGAGGCTCTTGTTGTTGGAAGATATCGACAAATGATACCGCACAAGAAGAGATGGCTTAGGTACACGAGTTCCAGGAGTACTTTATGCTATATAAAATAGATCAAATAAAAAGGTATTTATATGAACTAGCACTTCCAACACTTTTATTTAATATCTGTCGTCACCATCCTGTATATTTTTTCCTTGTACTTATATGTAGCATGTATGGTTTAAGCAGAATTACGACAATATCGAGGGAAATGTCGCGGGGTACAGCTAGTTTGTATATAATTAATAATATTATTGATTACATCATTATGTAAGTATTTGTTGGGGGCATCGCATCGTGTTAACATACAAATGTATTGTCCTAGAGTTGTGTGTAATGGGTATCCGATGATTAATTTACAAATTTAAATATTATTTTACAACAAATTTCTGCATTAATTAATTAGCGGTTTCATAATCGTCTGTGTGTATTAAATAAGACTTTTTATTGAAGTAGTGAGGTTGCCATATTTGTGTTATGTTAATCAGTTTATGAAAACATTGTAATAGAAAGTAGGTAATCTTTTATAACTTTTGATGACACATTTTAAGTAAGTACTTACTTACTTATGTTTAATTACAGTTATAAAAACACTTAGTAGATACATAGAACTTTTTTTTAAATGCATTGACTCAGAAGAAGTACCTGTTATTACGAGTCAGAATCTCATGCAATATCTGTGTAAATATGTATTTAACACTACAATCATAATTGTAACAACCAGAGTGTACCTTAAAGTGACCTACAACCGCTCTATTTCAAATTGTCACACACGCCCAACGTGTCGCAAGCTGGTAAGCAGCCAGGCGATCATTTTACTAAACCCGAGAGAAAGGATAGAGACTTGCTGAGTGATTACTACCCGAGATATTGTATTACTGGTGCTGGTGGTACAATTACTCAAACTTCAAATTTGAAAGGTCTTATCTTTCATAATTCGAACGTTTGGGTTAATAAAGATCACTTGGACTCATTAACTTGGAAGTATAAAGGTCATGTAAACAGTCTACTTTAGTAGCTTTGTTTAATAGTAACAGGTAAGCAGATTCCTACTTATTTAAATCACTCCCTAAGAATATTGGAATTGAACATCATCAGCTCAAAATATAATATGTCCTTACGGAGACGGAAGGGTTAACCCCTCGGAGAGCCTACCCTTAATTACTTTCTAATTAAGGGTAGGCTCAAATGATTAGGCCTTAGTTAACCACGCTGCTGTCCAAGTGCGGGTTAGTCGACTTCTCACACAACATAAACTTAGGTATATATAATGATGAGTTAGATACTATGATGGAGTGAATGAAAAGTGAAGTAACCTACCTATATGCATTCGAAAACACATTGTTACGTGGCGGTGATCAAACCAAGCACCTTCCGATTGGAAGACCAAGGCCTTACGAAATCGAAGAACAAGTTACTTAATTAAAACTAAACTTAAGTACTCGTAGGTATAGGTACCAAAACTAAATTGCAGGAGCAGTTAAATCCTACCAACAATGTAGGTACTTACCTAACTTACTATCAAATCTAGTCTATAATCTTGATGTTCTCATGCTATTAAGATTTGAAGTTAATTTCAAAATGCTCTGATGAAATAAATAATGCGTCTATCAATTATGTTTCATTTACAATTCCCAGGCACATAGTCGAGCGAGATCTTTGCATCTACCTACTACTTACGTATCGATATAACTATCAAGAATGCATGTAGTAGCTATAAATAAAAGTGTATTACAAACTTGAATATAAATGAAAATAAGGCGTTCTCTTCGATGAAAAACAATTTGAAGGCGCATTCAAATTAAGGTCATATTGTCAATTATTGTAACTATCAATTTATTAGCTGAGGTTACTCATACTATCATTTACTTGTCTTCATATGCACTGTATTATATTACTTACTTGTTTGTATATAGCTATATAGGGTGGTGACGACTATAAGTATGTCAATACAAGTAGAACAAAGCGCTGGATGTGCTTGCATAGAAACAATGTGCGTGTATATTTTTGTGTATTTAATTGCGCATGTCACCCTGTATACGCAATTATACTTATTAAGGTACATATTTTCTATTATATACTACATTACTTATCTAATAATATCCCATGCTTGTTCAGAGTAAAAATAATTTAGGTACAAACTACTTATAATGGTACCTTTAAAAATAAAGACATACTAATAAGATTGTGGAAGGTAAAATCTACTACATAATATTTTAAAAATCTATTTATTTAAGTAATTAAGACTAACAAATAACTAAATCAAAAACATTTAGCAATAATAACATTCTATTTCCTCTTCTTCTTTTCCTGGCGGCTTCCTCCCATATCGTCTAGTTGTTGTTTCAGTTCAAGGAGCTGATTGTCTGGTACGTATCGGATCTCGTCATGTTCGGGCGCATGCTCGTGGACGTTTAAGGTGCAGCCCTGGGGCAGAGTGGCGGTCGCTACGCGCAACAACGTGCCTAACGCCCAAGCGGGCACGTCTACTACCTGCGAAATAAAGGGATGGATATAGTAGTTTATAATAACATAGCATAATCATTCACTACATCATCTCATTATAGTAACTGACCCCTAACTAAGTTCGAAACTTGTATCTAGGTATCAGAAACTACGCACACTCATTCACACAAATAATCTTTACTAATATTGTAAATGCGAAAGTAATCTATGTCTGGCTGATGCGCTTTCACGCCAAAACAACTAAACCAGCCGGGCTAGCATGACTTCGAAAACGCGATAGATAAAGCTATTTATCGACATCCAACTGTCAATAAATATAGCCACCATATAATTTTTTTATCATATCGTAGCACGCCATATTCATTTGGTCATGCTCGCGAAATCGATATTATATCGTGGTGTCGATCATGTTAGGGGTGGGGGGTCGACGTACAGTCATGCTAGGGGGGCTGAACGGTTTATAATGAAATTTGGTACACAGATAGTGTAGTCTACAACTTGGGAAAAGACATTGGCTACTTTTTATCCCAAATTTCCAACGGGATAAGATTCTGCGTGCTTAACTGCGGGGCGCAGATAGTATAACCAGTTTAGATTTTTTTTTGTTACTTTGTATACATATAGGCAGTATAAGCTCCGATAATAAAATCATCCTACTTTTGTATAGGGTTGTTAATATCCATTACCTGTACATTACGCTCGTACACACTGAGGTTGTATTCTGCATCAAGTGCAGTCCCACCAGACTTGAACCTTTGTACCTTCAACTTTTGCGCTGGGGTTGCCCAACTGAAATAAAATAGAGGGCCAATTTTTTAAGTTAGCATTATAAATTCGTAACTATAAAAAGCGAAAGGAGTCTCAAGATTAATAGATTTTTATAATAAACCAAAACTGCATGCTTAGATTTTTGACAAATCAATGTTCCTAGTTAGTATACTTTATTTCATTACCATTCCCAGAATTTGATCACCACTGGAGTGACTATGGAGATGTATATTTTTTTAAATCAACTGGTCTGATACCTGGCTATGGACCATGGTTAGCATGGCTTGATGAAAATATTTTAAATGTTTAAAGAGATAGATAAGTTCATAATATATGTATAGTCTTCATAAGACATTATGAAGACTATACATATATTATGAACTATATAGGTAATATTTTTTTATGGCAGATAGGCAAGCGTATGACCACGATCACACCTGATGGTAAGTGATGATGTGGTAATACAGTAGTGATTGAAATGTTCAATACTAACCTATCTTCTACTTGCACTCCCATAACTTCAGCGTATCTGTGTATTTGGCTTTGGCATGCTTCTAGCAATGCAAAGTCATAACCTTTGATTTGTAAGTTGAGACATTCATACACAGGCTCATCTGGTTGAAGGCTCTGGAACACACATTTTAATTGTACATATTAAAATACATCTAGACACTTAGTATGAATAATATTTTAAAGGCAGTTTATTTTGATTGTTTGATTTTTTTATATTAAAACTAGCAGCGCCCCGCGGCTTTACCCGCGTAGTTCCCGTTCCCGTGGGAATTTTGGGATAAAAAGTATCCTATGTGTTATTCTGATGTATAAGCAAGATTATTGTAAAGTTTCATTAAAATCCATTCAGTAGTTTTTGCGTGAAAGAGTAACAAACATCCATACATACAAACTTTCGCCTTTATAATATTAGTAGGATATACTAATCCCATTTGGGAAAGATCATTTTGAGAGCATTAAAGAGCCTATTTACTGATGCAGAGTATTTCGAAAACAATTTTTCATTACAATTAGATTGTTTAGTAAAACAGTGTATTTTTTTTTTAAATATTATGTAGTCTTATCAGAAACTTGGAAGCAGTCACAAGTTGTCTTTAGTTGCTCCTTCTATTTAATTTTTTTTAGATTTTTTTTTCTATGCATTCAATTTATTGAATTCAACTTTTAAAATCTTTATATACATAAAAGTTCCCAATCTCATACTAGCAGGGTTCTGAAACTTGTATCTATAGTAGCCTGTTAAGTGTCCTTTACATTGTCCAACCTCGCATACATTGTTTTAAATAATACTTACAATAAGGTAATCTGGTTCATACAAGTCACTTTTAAGTCTTCTCTGACATTGTTGTATTGCTGTACATTTTAGCCAACCCTGATTTAATACCTTTGTAGCATTTACCTTGAAAATAATAATAAAAATTGTCATGATTGTTATTACAGGTCGGGGCAGGTTCTTTTTTCATACAAGAATAAAATAAATATGAGTAAGTACATTACATTCACAGCGTTTAATTTAAATTACTAAAAATAAATTAAAGTAAAAGATGAGCACTTACTATGTTTTTGAACTTGGTCGATAGCATTATAAATATTGAACAACACCCTGAAACTATTTATTATTTAAGTCGGGCACCTGTGATCTGTAAAGAATGGCAACCAAGGATTTTATTTTACTAACAATTTCAATCCAAATATTTAGGTTAAGTACTTCAATTCTTCGGTTCCTTGAGGACCGTCGAACGAAATGTAAATAAACAAGAGCTGTCAAACTCAACCTGTTTACGATTGTCACATTTGACATATGGAAAAAAAACCCTCCATCCATGATCCCATGAGCTTTTGCTCATCCTGCCCGATCTTTTGACCGGGATGGGATAGATAGAGCATAATTTTTAGTAGAGCAAAGTACAAAGCGATATTAATATAGACTTATAGTGTTATTTATAGTGTACATAATGGAAAGAAAATTAGCATTTTCCAGTAAATAGAATGGGTTATCTATGGGAATACTTTGTGCGAAAAAACTATTTCAAAGAGAATGCGAAATGTAGAATATAGAAATAGAAATTGTCTATTTCATTCTAGTGACATTTATCTGTCATTCATCCGACATGACAGTCGAGTAAACGAAATGGGAAAAAATGTGTGAAAATTAATAATTTGTTTTTTCTTCTGTATTGACATAATTTCCTTGACGAAGTGAAGTTAATGATTATATATATTTATTTTTTCCATTGAAGATTTTTTATAAAACATGTCAACTGGAAGTACACCATTTCCTAAATGGCAATTGGCCATTCTGCTCGGCGCACCTTTGGCCATCGGCTTAGGTTACCTTTACCTAAGAAACAGATTAGAAGACCCCGAGAAGAAGAAAGTCGCCGAATTGAAAGCAAAAACCACTATTTCATTGGATAATGAAGAGAATAATGCAAAGGCATCAGAGTCCGCTATTGACCGTGCAATGAAATTAAAAGGTGCCGGGAACCGAGCCTTTCATGCGGGTGAATACGATAAAGCTATTTCCTTGTACAATGAAGCTATTGAGGCTTGCCCTCCTGACCGCCCCGTCGATCTGGCCACTTTCTACCAAAACCGTTCAGCTTGCTATGAGAAACGTGAAATGTGGGAGCAGGTCAAGGAAGACTGCACATTTGCCTTGAAACTTAACGAAAAATACGTAAAAGCATTTCTGCGTCGTTCCCGAGCTGCTGAAAAGAGTGGAGATCTTGTGCTTGCTTTAGAAGATGTTACTTCTGCTTGCATTTTGGAGAGATTCCAAGTACAGAGTTCATTAGTTAATGCTGATAGAATTTTGAAAGCACTTGGTAGGCAACATGCACGAGAAGCCCTAGCCAAGCGACGCCCTGTTATGCCATCTAAACATTTCATCAAAACCTACTTCTCTGCCTTCTCTGAAGATCCCATTACTAAAACTCAGATTGAGGAAAATGTCACCAGTGGTTTTGCCAAGGCCAAGAAGGCCCTTGAATCACAAGATTATGATTCTATTGTTGAAGCTTGCACAGAAGAGTTGGATTCTAATGGAAAGTACAAAAATGAGGCTTTGCTTTTGCGTGCTACATTTTACCTGCTGTTAGGTAGACATGAAGAGGCACAGGCTGACTTGGGAATGGTTATTGACAGTGATGCTTCAGTCAAGGTCAGAGTAAATGCATTGATTAAGAGAGCATCATTGTTCACACAGCTTGAGAACACAGAGCGATGCTTGGAAGACTTTGCTGCCGCTGCACAGTTGGACCCCAGCAATTCTGACATATACCACCACAGAGGTCAGGTGTATTTGCTGTTAGAACGTATGGATGAGGCTACTGCTGAGTTTGCCAAGGCTGTTGAACTGAACCCCAACTTCTCCATTGCTTACATCCAAAAATGTTACGCTGACTACAGACATGCCCAGATCAACAAGAATGTGGGTGCATTGAACCAAGTCCGTGCCGACTTTGAGAAGGCTTTGGAGAGATTCCCCCGGTGTGCCGAAGCTTACATCCTGTTTGCACAAGTTCTGTCAGACCAACAGGAGTGGGGCCGTGCTGAGGCATTGTTTGACTCAGCCCTGTCAGTAGACCCAACTAATGCCACTCTGTACGTACACAAGGGCCTGGTGCAGCTACAAAAGAGCACAGACTTTGACAAAGCAGTGAAATTAATCAACAAGGCAATTGAAATGGATGACAAGTGTGATTTTGCATACGAAACTCTGGGCACTATTGAAGTACAGAGGTAATTAACCTATTAAATACTTTGATAATGTTATTGATTTATCATACACCAAAATTGGTAGCTTACTTTACTTATGTAATCATTCTGTTATCTCTGAAGTTAAAATTCTTGTTGTTGAATTGATAAGGTTTAGTCATGAGTTAACATGTAGGTTACAAATAATGAAAGCTAGACAGGCCCCTTGTTCACATATTTGTGACAGAGAACTTGCAGATAATCTTGTTATCAGTAGTTGAGTAAACATGCTCTGATATATTATCTAATTTAATCTGGTATAAGAAACAGTCACATTTATTATCTTAAACTGCTTTAAATTAATGTTGTTTCTTAAAAATAGTAGAAAACTGATGTCTGTGTTTTACATTTCAGGGGCAACCTCAGGAGATCACTAGAGTTATTTGAGAAAGCAATATCACTGGCTAAAACTGAACTAGAGATGACTCACCTATTTTCACTGAAGGATGCCGCAGCTGCTCAACTGAAGGTCTCTGAACGCTGGGGCCTAGACTGGACCGTGAGCTAGACTAGTGCCATCTGTCTTGCCACAACGACAACAACGAGAATAATATCTGGCCGTCCAAACATTCATAGTTGATCAGCTTCTAGGCTGTTAATTTACTTGTTTGGTATGTGTATTATCTTTATGACCTCATGGTGTAGGTAAACAGAAAAAGTTTTCGATAAATTTTTCGTAACGCCAGTTCGTATTCTCGTTGCACATTTAGAGGTATCTAGAGCCGCCGCCGACTGTTATCGCGTTTGCTTGTATAAAATTTAAAGGTTGAAACTTAGTAGCTGACTAATTTTATTTCATGGATTTTTCATTATTCAAATCTGTTCAAATGTAGATTTTTAATAATGAGTAGTCTCCATAATGTACATAATTGATATAAATCGTTATGACGCCATATTATTGCACTGAGCACCTAAACTCTGTTATTTTTAAAATTATAATTATCATCAAAGGTACTGTGTGTGGACTCTGAACTTTTATGATGCTGTACTTAATATGTTACATATTATGAAAGTAATTTTGTTACCTAGGATTTTTTTATTATAATATTTATATGTGATTATATAATGCTGCATTCACTAAGAATTTTAAACAATAACTTATAAACATAATGTTTTGAGTATGTGGCGACATCTACACAACCACATAGGAACTACTTAGTAATTACTAACAGCGCCATCTATCGACATCTATGGGAAATAACTGAAGAGTCCTGAATCGCGCAAGCGAAGTTTACAGCGCAATTAACTATGTATACGAGAGCCCGACTACAACCGTCGGGCAGCGGCCCGCCAGACATAACACCCGTCTGGTCGGAGGATCCTCCCTTTTCAAATGGGGATACTCCCTCTCCCCATAACTGGTGACCCCTAGCATGAACATCAGCGCAACCTTCAGAAATCTACGTCATCATGACGTCATCCTACATCCTCAATCCTCAAACTGGTGACGCAAGAACGTCAACGTCAGCGCAGTCTTCACAACGCTACGCATCGTGACGTCATCACTTCCTCAAGCTTTCGAGCAGCGAGTCACACAGCCAACCAGCATCCACGGCTACAACGGGTTCCCTGACCACAAGCATGCAGCGAACGCGCATACCTGGTCAGCACCTACAGCCTTCTCAGCGACTATGGCACAGCATACTGCACTTCGGCCGGTCAGCAAGCAGAGACGCACTTCTCTCCTGGTCTACGCAACAGTCAGCCACAACGCAGCACTGCAACACTCCGACTCACTGGAGTACACGCAGCATCACCCCGACTCACTGGGGCATCACCGCACACAGTTCCGACTCACCGTGAACTATGCGGCCTCTAGTTCCGACTCACTGGAACATTCCACTGGCCCGGCTAACATTTCAAGATGGACGCATCTCAAGATGGACGACTCAACCTGCTATCGACCTCCGGTCTCGGAGGGGAGTGATGTGGCGACATCTACACAACCACATAGGAACTACTTAGTAATTACTAACAGCGCCATCTATCGACATCTATGGGAAATAACTGAAGAGTCCTGAATCGCGCAAGCGAAGTTTACAGCGCAATTAACTATGTATACGAGAGCCCGACTACAACCGTCGGGCAGCGGCCCACCAGACATAACACCCGTCTGGTCGGAGGATTCTCCCTTTTCAAATGGGGATACTCCCTCTCCCCATAAGTATATATCATAAACATTTTGCTTTATCCAATTTTCTGCATATCTAAACATATAAATACAAAATCTTTTGTAAATATATTTTTCCTTGTCAGATAAAAATACAATTTACTACATTCACATTTTATTAAAATTAATCTTGCACTTATTTTTAGGTGTATAATATGATCTAGATCACTTCATATTGAAGTTCTTGGATAAAGCCATAATAGTATGTTTAAAGTAATGTGTTTTAAATAATGTTATTAGAATTACTCAATAAAAATATCAAAAGAGCGACAGACACTTTCTAGACATACCTAGGTATCAATACTAGAACAAGTTTCTTTGTAAAAAATAAGTTTTTATTTACAATGTCTAGAAACTCTAGGTTGTCATTATATGTATTTATTCGATAAATTTAATATTAATGCCTAATACGTCGCAAACTATTGCATTTATTTTAATTAGCGTAAAAAATGTTGAAATTGTATGTATGTGAAATAATTGTGGAGAGTTCTGTCGCTGTATGTATAAATGAGTATTTGACTTTTGGGGCTCGACGTTAAATTAATTTCGAGTTGAATAACGAGTGTCATTGATACGATCTATATTGCCTTGTGATTTCCAACATTTTAGTATTCGTTTTGGGTCCAAATTTTATTTGACGACTGTTTGTGCTGCTTCAATGTTTAATTTGAAATGAATAGATCTCGCGATAAACGTTTGAGTGCGCCTGAGTTGGGCGGCGGTACATGATTGCGGGTGTATTCATTACATTTACCCTGATATTGGAATACTTTTTAACTTTTTACTTTATATTTTGTTAAGCATTATGCTCATGTTTACATTAATTAAAAACAAAGTTTATTACTATTATTTGTCAGTCAAGGTAATGTTCTGATGCACCCCAAAATTTATCAGTTAGATTGTGTAATTAATTAGAAATATAGTTCACTGAGTTGGTTCTACAAGAGTTGTTACCTCACCGATAGTGGATAGTTATCAATTTACGAAAATTATAAAATACATTTATGAAAAATATTTGATGTGTTTTATTTGTTTATTCTACAACTTCATTTTAACCGTATCTTACAAGTTGGTGTATTAATATGTTGACGAGGTGTTTTTGGTACTTATCTTTTTATGTATCTTTGTAATCAATGTCTAGTCGTAACTAAAGAAAAACCTATCGATGTCTTTTAGCAGGCCATGCCATGGTATGGTATATTAGTTTGTGATGTCAAATCTTTTGATAATAGTATATTTGGTGTTGATTATTAATAATGCTCACAGTTTACTCTGTTATAATGGTACTTTTTCACAAAATCAGTTCGGGCAAGATCCTCTTCAATACGTAGGAATATTGACTCCTAGTAGAAGAATCATGGCAAGACTCCGCTGCGCGTTAACGATCATGTGTCCAGGTGAGTTTATTATTGTTTACATTTTAATTTATTACGTCTCCTTAAAATAATGAAGGGAAATAGTGGTACTGTATGATTTGTTACAGAATAATTGAACAGAAGCTATAGATATTTGACATAAATACTTCTTTCTCCTGACCTATAAATAAGTTTGATACATTTGCGTCAACCCCTCTTGACATTCATCATAACAATACTTTGGGCAATTGGTAAAAGGGTCCATTACTGCTTTTGTATACGTTTTATTCATTATAATCTAAATGTACATAATAAAACGCAGATTAAATACGTAAATTACAGTGTTTCCTCAATAACGTGTTTATAAGAATTATGAACGAAAATGTTTATGTGCATATATTTTGGTTATCAATATTGTGTTGTTTGAATGTGTCGAAATGTTTGATGTGTTACAACTGCTCCGTCTCGCATCAGGACTGGAACCAGGAATGCGCTGCATCATTTGTTCCTCTACAAGTATCGTTTAACAATACTCAAGAGTTACTCGTTAATTGTACAGGAGGTACATAATAATTGTTAGATTTATCATTAAACCAGTTGTGCCCCGCGTTTTTACCCGCGAAAATTCCGATCAGATTCTGGAATTTTGGGATCTAAAGTATCCTAAGTATGCGTTATTCCTAGATCCAAAATCACAACGTTCCGTCCGTGCTTCGTTACGTTACTTCTGTAAAAGAAATACCAACATTGTCCACCTTTATTTCTGGCACCTTATTGACCTTTATATTGAAAATAAAAGTTTACAAAAATATAAAATGCTTAACTCAGACTTTACTGAAATTCATAAGAAGGATTTTAAAAAGGTTTTTCTCGAATAACGTTAGGTGAATAACATATAAGTAAGTACATAGTATTTACGTAGCCTTTGTATACGTATATGTACTTACTTAAGTATGTAAGTATTTTCTTATATACGAGTAAATATAGAAACCCTAATGTTTATATACAGTTTGTTTGGAACAGACAACGCAATGTGCTTCGTCAGATCGTGGTCGGCGCGAGCACAGCACTCATGGCTAGTACAGAGAGGATGTTACCAGCCTCCACCTGGTGACCCCCTGCCTGCCACTCTGAAAATACCCACGAGGTCCATGACCTGCAAGCATGAACGGTCAGTGGACGATTTTACTTCTGCTATATTAGTTTAAATTATCGTAATGACCCCTACTAGACGAAATAAATGTTACAGATTGCCCGACGCAGAGTACAAGGTGTGTTTATGTCGATCAGACTGGTGTAACTCATCATCGAAAATCATCCCTTTTTCTTTAAGCTTGACTACAAGTAATTGTGTATTTATTTTTATTTTACTCTACATTACATTTATTTGAGCTTATTATACTGTTATGCGCATACTTTTTTTTTTCAAAGTGACAATCCCGAATCTTCTCAGATGCTCTTGTAATTAGTTATCTTCTTAACATAGTTTAAAATATTTTTCTATCAAATGATTTAGGTACTTACAATTATCATAATCAATAATCCTTATGTTATTTTATATTGTTGAATAAATACAGATGTGTAAAAGTTTCTCCTTTCATAGTCCTTATACCGCAGTGCAGTACTATTAGAGTATTTAGGTACTTAAACTTACGTACCCTTTCGCTTGCCCATGTTATATCCATCTAAGTATATTTCTTAGTTGTTTTATATACATAATTTGTTATGATTTTATTGTTAAGATAATAAACAGTTTTTTCTTTATCAATATCAAACCTTATCAGCGAGAATTCAATCGCAATAAATGTAATTTTATAAGGTTTATAAGCGGCTTTCACTTTATCTAAGGTGCCAGTATTTATTTCTACGAAAAGGATGGTAAGAAGCGTGTGTGTGTTAGTGGGCCGTGTCCGCTGCGTTGACGTGTTTTTGTAGGTATATCAATCTACTAAACCTACATAGCATAATTAGAAAAACAGAAATCAAGTAGATTTCATTGTAGAGCAAACAATCACGAATTAGAACTTATTCTACGCTTAGAACCTACTTGCTTACATTACACTCGTATCGGTAATAATAATAATAATTGAATTAGGTACAATAATAAGAAAATTGGCTATTTACCACATTTATTTTTGTCTTATATTACAATAAATACTTACTTAAAATATGCCTACCATAAATTACAACCACTACTTAGTATAAATTATATCGTTGCTGGAACTCGGTATAAATATGATGGATACTTGATACCTGTTATAATTCCATAACTAGAAGTAATGGAACTTTTACAGCCTAAGTTTAACATGATTTGTTTTACGTAAATTGGTCTCGGTGGGGATACAATTTGTTTCAATATTTAAAATGTAAAGGAAGGTACAGTTCTATTTAGTCAAAAATTACTTAAATGTAGGTAACTGATAATATATAGAATTTTCTAACCAATTTTTGGTATTTGCTGAATAAAATTAATATAATTAATTATTGCTTTATACCTGTTTCGATTCATCTATCTTCATGGTCGGGGTCTGATTCAGTTTCATCATCGTCCTCCAATTCGTCGACAGCTGAAGCCTCGTCGCTAGTTACAGCTTGTGCTATAAGCCCGCTAAGACCAGTTTTGTTTTTATTACCTTCGAAAAAATTATAAACGTATTCTTCTATCACGTCTTCATCGAATGGAATAAGTTCTTCTAAGTCAAGCTGCCTTTTTTGCCGAACGTTAGCCGTCTGTTCAGATGTCTTGTAGTGGTTCAAATCATTTTCAACAATTCCCTTCCTATAAACCTCGACGGGTACATCGCTTCCGTCACTAACATCATATTTGATACCAATATCGGCTTCTTGAATTTCTATTGAACCGTGTCCCACATCTATTAACGATTGTAAATCTCGCGCTTTACTTTTCCTGTACCCATCAGATGGATCCTGTTTTTTAACCAGCCTCTCCTTTGGGTGTAAATGTTTGACTTCATTTGTTTCGTTAGGTTTTGGGATTTCATTATTTGTGGTATGTTTATCTTGGGTTTCATCTTTCGGTTTAGAGCCATATGTTTTTACTTTTGAATGACCTTGTATTATTAAATACATTGGTGTAGAAGATTCAGTAGTTGATTTCATTTTGTCTAAGGAGCCGTCTTGTGATGTAACAGGAATTGGTGTGGTATACCGCATGTGCAAATAGGGATCGTGAGTTGGTCGAGGTTTCATCTGCAGAGTATTAACATTTTTTGGGTTCGAATGATATGGTAGTTTGCCACTGGATGCCGTATTTTTAATTTCAATTGGAGGAGGTGGCTGCATGGTTTGCATTGTCTCAAGATTCAAAGGATCTTCAGGAGTAGTTTCTTTATATATTTGCATATTTTCTGATGCATTGGCATAGAGATTATCTTCTGGCCTTTCTGGACCGTTTATGGGCATAGACATCATCGGTCCCAACATATCAAAAATACTAATTTCTTTTCTTGGAGTAGTTGACTCTATGAAATTCGAAAATGGTCTATAAAGAATTGTGGGTGTTTCTGTTTCTGAATTTTCACTGTTGTCTTGATCCTCAATTGGAACTTCATAAGTGGTTATGTCTGTCGGCCACATTACTGTTGATGAGCTAGTTGTGGTTTCAACTTCATATCTAGCTGTCGTGGGTTCAAAAGTGGGCGGTAAAACAGTTGGCAAGAACGTTGTCTTGGAATATAAAGTTTGTTTCTCAGGTGGGGGTGGCGGTGGTGGAGATTCCGATAGCATAGGCTTGTAGAACGAATACGGATGTTTAGATACTTGAATATAATGATCATTGTTAGGTATAATATTATGAGTTTCATTTGCTAAATCATAATCGTCAATGGGTGTGGTTGGTCCCCAACCGGCATAATCGCTACTTACAACTTTCTGTGGTGCCGTTTGATTTACGTTTTGAATCCAATTTTGATTGATAGTAGAAGATTGATAAATTAGGTTTGATGGTTGGAGTGTGTATACGGAAGTCTGTCGTTCTGGTAGTTCGGTGATCTCTTTAGTTATGAGTTGGGGTATTTCAGTTACTATATTTTGTACGTTTCGAACTGGTTTGTCTTGAGGAAGAATGAATAATGAAGGCTGATGGCCTGCTGGTGGGAATGGTGGTGGTACGAGGATAGTCATTGGATATGTGTCGCTTAATTTGTATGTGTAGTCTTCATACTTTGGGGGCGGCAGTCGGAACTGATGTCTTCTGGGTGGTAGAGGTTGACGTGGAGTGACACTTGGCTTTCTCGACGAAACACCGAGCATTAAGACTTCGGATTTCTTTTCAGAATAATGTGTTTGTCGCTCTGGTTTAGTATCATCTGCCCAATAATGAACTCGTTCTAAAACTGGAGGCTCGTAATCGTATGTGGGATCGTTACGTAAAGGGTCTCCGCGACCTGTCAACGGCTTCCATTGCTCAAAATCCATCCGAGGAGAAAATATCGAAGCGAGGTTGCTCGGATTGTCCTGAGTATTCGCGTCTAGAAATAATAATTGATGTTAGAAATCGGTCAGTGCAATATCTTAATAAACTAATAGCCAGGTAGTTCATTATTATAGTTTGTAACTCACAAGATCGGTTTGAAGGAGCACGTTCGAAACCGCTGACTGTTATTAGTACTTGGAGCAGCAGCAGTAACCATAACATCCCGTTACTCTGAATCTGTAAAACAAAAATAGATATTCTGTAATATTGGATATCAGACATGTTTTAAGTTGTTCTGAGTAAGTTATAAACAGTATCTACATAATATGTACAGGTACATGATAGTGCTTCTTATCTTTTAATATTTTAGGTAAAGAACATGGTAATTTGTCATTTAGATGTTTATGAAAGCTGCCTATATTATTAAGCTTTTTTATCGTAATAATGTATAAAATAACCATGTAGCCAGTAAAACATTATTTTTATTTATCACCTACATTTTAGTACAATACATATGTATAAGTATTCCAAACAATGCGAATACCAGGATACGATGGATGTGGCCGTAACCATGCAGTGAAAGCCGCACGTGCGCCGAATCGCTAACTTGATCGCTACTTGACAGGAATCGTATTATGGACGTTTTGCATCTAATTTTCCCTCTTTCAAATTATCCTTTCACTCTTACATACACATACTTTGTATCTTCCTTTGAAATTACATAAATGGGCAACAACAACACGATTGTAACGGTATGAACCTGCCGTAATTTTAGAATGAGGTAAACAGAGAATGCATAA
Source organism: Timandra comae (assembly GCA_958496195.1). Taxonomy (NCBI): domain Eukaryota; kingdom Metazoa; phylum Arthropoda; class Insecta; order Lepidoptera; family Geometridae; genus Timandra; species Timandra comae. Next base: position 7,134,798 of record OY292362.1, read on the forward strand.
TACTACGAGTGATTCTCGTTTTATATCACTAAGAACGAACAAACCTGCTAGTATTACTATGCTGTTGCCTTTAAATTTGAATTTTATTACAAACAATAAATACGTCACAACAATACAAACGTTGTATAGGAATGAGAAATTGTTTGTAAAAGTCGACTGCAGGGCAAAATGTCATGGGAGGTCCAATTATTTAACATGGACCAAAATCTTCGTAATAACCTGACTTGGATTCACAATATTCTCCATCATGACTATGTTGTTGATTGTTTAAAAGCTTTTAATTAACAATAACATCTCGACGACTTTGTATGTTTTAATCTGCTTTGTACTTATATGCAGATGTCCCGATTTCAATTCCGGAATCGAGCAATGTATTTCCAACATGGTTCGGATTTGAGAACAACTTTAAGGGTACCCATACAGCAGACCCCCTTACTTGAATTTAATTAGTTGAGAGAGGGCCTTACCCAGTAAGCATTATACTTATAGAGGGTCTTGTCCCGCAGTAGGTTCTTACAGGCTGATCATAATAATTTAATTAGACAACAATGAACGATAACTTTCTATTTCTAGTGCGCTACGTATTGTGGTTAAGTCTAGGTTTACCGACTCTATTCAAAATCTAAATGAAATCAATACCACGATCACGTGATTGTATAATGTTACAAAGAAATCGATCCATATCTTACGTTTTAGAGCAGTTGCGATATATTTTGATTAACCTGGCTGCTGCGAAGGAGGGTTATATGGTCGGCTTTTGTATCTTTGTGTTAGCTATTAAGCGGCTAAACCGTTTGTGATAATCTAAATGTCTTAAGAAGATAATTAGTGAAAAAGAAAACAATTGAAAACTAAATTGAAGGTATGAGGATTGACTGAAACAATTTCACATTTTAAATGATAGAATTACAATAATAATTACATAAATCGTATGGAGCTTAAAGTAAAGAGTAAATAGCTTCCATTTTTAAATAATCTGTGTTACCATCCAAACTGTCCGTGAGATCAGACCGATATTATTTAGCGCACCTACATACGAGACAATGGGCCGAATGGACACCATGAGCCGACCACTGGACCTGTCCCTGGCACAAATACTCCCAAACGAGTTATCTCTTTCCTTACTTACGTATGTACTTATTATTTAAGTTTTCATTCCGTTTTATTGACAGCCTTAGTAATTATATTTCTTTTATTACAAGTGATGTTAATTGGGAGTGTTAATTGATGTCTTCTAGCGTTAATAAATCACTTAAGTAGGTTAAATTTATTATTTATTTTCATCCACTTACATCTACCATTACAGGTTAAAAACCTAATGCGATAAGTGAACTTATCTTCATTCTGGCTTTACTTGATAAGTACCTTCGAGTATGATTCTGTTACTTATTCTGGACGCATTTTTGTACAGTTTTGTTTTCATGATCGATCTTATCTTATCCTTTTCGTTCCTTCTTACATACAAAATGACAAATTGTATTCTTTAATTTGTAGAAATTATGAAATTTCACTAGGTAGGTATTACTACTAATAAATATTAATATTGGTTGAAACGTACTTGTCTTTAAACATTTTTCGTACTTACTAGAATATCGTAAGATTTGGAAGTGAAAGTATTGAGTAATTTTATTTTTTTAATGTTGACTTTGATACACGAGCGGTGGCGAGCGCGCGGGCGTGCGGTGCCGCGCGTGGGCGTGAGAACGAGCTGCGCAGACGCAGACGAACAGACGCCACGGGCAATTATATTCGCCGCACCCAATACATACGTAATACGCGATTCCTTTATAATCCTTAGTTTTTTTATTAATTACATACTGAGAGTTTTATGTGGGACAGTATTTAGAATTTATGAACGTATAATTATTTTATATTCATAACGTAAAACTGATTAATATTTTGTCAGTACAAAAGACATCAACGCGTACCTACTACGCGTTACATATATGCGATATATTTTAACAAACCATTTAAAATAACAATTTATTTAACAATTATAAGGCTTAATATTTGTTTGTAATAATATTAATTCATATTTTTATCCCGTAGAATATGATCTGCATGCTGGCTGATATATTTTGCAACCTATTCGCAACTATAATATAAAAGGAAAATTGTTTTCTGTTATGATTTTTTATCTCTTCTCCTATTCATCACTAATTTTGATACGATAACATTTCTTTTCTCTTAAACCCGGTAGGTCTCGTAGCGTACAGGTAGGTGAGTACTCGTATAATGTCCAGTGTCCACAAAGGTGTGGGTGCAGGAGGAGGCATGTTAACACTTTCTCGCGTGTGTCGTTGACCTGACTGAAGATGGACCAAGTGACGTCACACCGTCTCACTATAGGCACAGGTACACCACAGACTAAGTACACCGCAGGCGACGATATGATTGTTCCCTTAATGAGTTTTATGTTTTCATGGATTTTGATATATTTATTAAACACATTATAAATGCGAAAGTAAGTCTGTCTGTCTGTTACCTATTCACGGCTAAACCACAGTATAATAATGAGTACTAGCGTATACTGAACCGATCGACTTGAAATTTGGTACAAACTTATGGTCCGGAGAAGAACATAGGCTATGTTTTATCCCGAAAATCCCACGGTATTGGAAACTATGCATATAAAACTGCAGGACAGTCTGTCTCTCTAGTCTGTTATAATTGCAAGTTTATTTCGAATGGATTCTATCTCAATAATTTATAGGTCAATATAAAATGGTCTAAGAAATATTTTACAATTGAAAGCTAAGTCGCCGGGAAAGCTCTCACGGATTGTTTATGACAAATCCTTGAGGAGTAGATTATTTTATGTTTAAATTCTTAATTAAAATAATTACCAGGATTAATGTTAACTCGAATAAAACTATTAAAATCGACACGAAACTACTTTACGAAAACATATAAACAGACGAACTAAAATTAAAATATTGTTATCAATAAATATTATGTTCTTCTATAATACTACCTAAAGTCTATAAATGTCTAATTACCTGTACTTCAAACATGATTACAGAGTGACTAACATCACAAGTACGTATGAAACTAATTTTTAACTTAACTGAGTGCTTTATCGCACATGTTTTATGAACTTCTATTAAAATGCAAACAGCATATTTACTAACAACCTAACAAGCCATACAATTGTTTGTTTTATATTTATGTTATCATTTGATTCTTATCATTGAGTAATAAAGCTTAGGTCTTTTTTCACGATCTTGAAGTAAAGTTACTCACCAAGTAAAGTTAGTTTTGTCTCTTTCTTACTTTATATCAAGTGACAAAGACAAAACTTGTGAGTAAATACTCGGAACATTACTTGAAGATCGTGAAATAGGCCCTTATTATAATCCTTGAATAAATAGTAAGTTAGTACTTGTATACGGTTTGGTTAGAAGTTGCAAAAGTCCGTTTTCAATTCTTAACAATATCTAGAGTCAATTGCAACTAGTCTTCTTGATGAATTAGTTTAAAGCACTTTCCTGATTTCTTTTTTTTATAATTAAAATTTCCCTTAAATTTTCCCTAATAATAAATTAGTTATAACCAATGCGCTATTTTGCCTTTTAAAGTTTAGGCATGTATCATCTCTACATAGTATAAAACCAAAGTATAAAACAAAGTAGCTTTCTCTGTCCCTATGTCCCTTTGTATGCTTAGATCTTAAAAACTACGCAACGGATTTTGATACGGTTTATTTTAATAGATAGAGTGATTCAGTTGGAAGGTTTTTAGCATAATTTTATCCATATTCCTACGGGAACGGGAACTACGCGGGTGAAACCGCATGGCACAGCTAGTTAGATCATAAACTAAGTACTTACTTATTATTTTGAATAGGAAAATAAATAAACGAATGTATATCGTACTTAATTATAGGAAGTTAAATAATCGAGAACTTAATTGGGAGTTAGGACCCTTCGTAACAGGAAATATTAGTAATTATTTATTAATGTTCTTTACATACCTACTTATAACGATTTTAATAGATGGGCGCGCGTTTACGTCTTACACTGTCGCTTTTAAACGTTAATTATGTTACCGCATATCCGTCTATAATCATTTTCATAACATAATCATGTGAAATCAATTTCTTATCTTTGGTTTTAATTACGCTAATTTGATGTGTTTAATTAAGCCTTTGTTATTTATGATCTATCACGTAGGAATATGAGCGTAAATAAAAAGGAACTTTTAAGATTTTCCGCTTCAGTTCATCTTTATTTATATAATAAAGTCTCCTATACAGAAGGACGAATACACTCTTTTTTATTGATTAAGTAAGTACTTTTTAGGATGTCTTAAATAGATACAGTCCTCGCTCAATATTAACTATCCTGGTTTTGGGAGAATAAACATAAAATCGAGGTCAGATTATATGTACTTAAGATTATTGTATAATTCGTGTGAGGTCCAACTTACCAATTAATTATACTTACTCAATTAATATTAAATTTAGAAGAAATCTTCATAAATATAAAGAACTTTTACTAATAAACTCTTAATTTTTAAATAAAAATCTATAAGTACAAAACTTACCAAAAACATTTTGTTTGATATCACCATGAATTCCCGTATTTCACTGAACTTATCACCCGAGCGTGGTCAGTAAGTAGCCTCGTGTAAGACGCGTGGTAAGCGCCGTGTCTGCGCGACGTCTGCTCGAGTGGCCAACTATTCGGTGGTCATTCATACCGCACCAACCGCTTTACACCTCTAGTTATCTCAGTATTATCCAGCCCTCCCATATCAAGCCTTTCCTACGTAGGTTTATTAGGACTAATGATGTTTGACAGAAATCGTTTGAACCATTAAACTCTTTTTTTAATTTAGTTCAATTTAAGTACCTTAGCTAAAAGTTTATTTTTAACAAGAGTGTCGAAATGGAAGTTTGGTAAATTGTTGTCGCAACTGCTGATGAATGAAAAATAGAGCTTTTCCTTAATGCCAAAGTGCAAGTAGGACTGGATACTTTTGGCACTAAGCATGTTTAAATAGTAGGTATAAGTAGCGGCACGAAACTAGCGCTGACCGTTATTGCGCAGAAGTCAAAAATAAGGTATCACAGGGGAGCTAGAGGGACGAGGGGAGTGTGTGCGTAGCGCCGGTTGGCTAGTCTGCCGTACTCCGTCCCCCGCCACGATAGCACACTCCGCGGACATCTGAATGAACAGTCGCGTTCTAAAGTATATTAAATGTTATTGCCGTTCATGGATATTGTTTTTTTAGGTTTAAGTTTGGTTGATATTTTTGGTTATTTGTGTATTTTTAGTAGATGATCAATAATTTAAAAAAAATAACTTTAATATTAAGTAATTATTAATGTTAGCGCGCGCCACAGTATCTAATATCATCCACATTTCGTGCATGAAAGATTTACTATTTATTGAAGTAAAATATGTTGTTAAAAAATATTTGTATATGTAGTTACAGTAATTGTAATTGTTCGCTACTGTACACATGCGCAGCTATCCCCTCTACATTTCACTCAGCGCTAAACTTACGTGCCGCTACCTATACCAATGTTACATTGTTAAAAGAAGATTCCAACATAATAATAAGATATATGTAAACTTTTTAAAGAAATAAATAATTTTAATATTTTTTTTAATAATTGTGTTTTCTTACCAATAAGTCTTGTATTTTAATTTTCTCTTATTATTGCATAAACTCACAAAACGAATCCCAACCGATTACTTTCTACTAGACAAAAGAAATAGATAAAGTACCACAAAGCTATTTTTAAATAAACCTATGAATATAAATGAACACGCTAATTTGGCATTAACGAAGCCTATAAAAGTCCAATATCAAGTTTCGGTGTCTCTTGATACGCCATTCGTCAACATCATCCGACATTATTAATTTGAGTGCATTCAGGAAACTGCTAATGATTATAAAAAAAGAAAAAGTCGTTAATTAAATTTACAAACTTTGACCTCCTTATGGGAGATTTCCAATAAATCGGTAGATCTGCAGTTTCGAGTTTTCGTTTATTATATTTTTGCGACCGCTACTCGGGCTATTGTATGTAAATGTGGTCGGGTATAGTTATGTATGTACGGGCCGAATGTCGCGCGACATGAGAACACTCTTACATTAGTCTTTATTCCTGACAGAATATTATTTTTATTCTGAATATTAACCACGGTCTGTTCCCCGCTACTTATGTATGTATGTACATAGTATGGTGGCAGATCAACGACGGCGACTCCAAGTAATTAACCACTTTGCATTTAACTTTCTGTCGGTCACGAACTCATTTTACTTGGGAATGAGAAGACTTACATGGGTATTATTTTCTTGTCTTACTTGAATTAGAATAAGACTCTGAGTTCCTCTTTCATCTTACTATAAAACTGAGTACACATTTGATAGTCGTATCGTTAGGTGATAAATTATAGGTAGGGCGGCTGTACCTACAAACTATCTATAGTTTTTACTAAGATAAACAATATTAAATACTACCCTACTCGGCTCACATACGGTACATACAAATATGAAGATTGATTACTTACGTCTTTTTAATTAGAAAGCCTTAATCAAATAAAAAAAACTATACAGACGCTAAAGTCTAAAACTTATTACGAGTAAGTATACCTAGAGAAGTAAAGAAAGATCTAGTTGCAATGCAAGCATGGAGGTACCGACTCTTACCTCTTATCAAGAGGCGCTAGGTGTATCTACGTTATGTGAAATTTGCAGTTCATACTTCTCAGAATGCGTACCACGCACCTACTACCTTAGAAAGAAACGTCCACAACAACAAACGCGATAAGTAGTGTCAGTGAAACGCACCTAGTATTTGAAACGTTCAATTATTGAAGTCCGTCCAACCGTCCATACATTCTTATGGAGTGTGACTTACACACCAAACAAACCAAAGGATTGCATACACGGAAGACAATTAGTTGTGCAACATCACCATATTATTTATTTAAATTGTGCAGGTTACGTAGGTACCTACCGCATCTATATTGAGTCCCTAAATGATTTATTAGATAACATCAATTATTTTTTAATCAGGTTGCGAAATGATTTTGAATACAAAAAGTGTTACGTTTAATCCCTGGCGATTTTAGGTCTCATAGGCACGTACGTGGTACGTTTGTACGTACACCAACGATGAATGAGCGTTATTTTAGCGGGGCGTCATGAATCACTAGCTCTAGGGTTTAACTATGGGAAGAAGGTATAAGAGCCTACCAAAAATTGGTCTATCTAAGTATAGATTAGTATATTATGAACCGTAATACCTATAGCCGCCCCAGCCCTAAGCGCCAGCCAGACAGCTCAGACTCTAACCGAAATAGCAAGAAAGACGACATATCACAAAATTAGCTGACATTCTTACTTTACAAACGTTGCTAGCTCCCGTACCCATAGATATGATCCCACTTTAGGGTGTAATGTAGACAGTCGACACTAAATATGCATCACGACATTCTCTCTATAGACCATTCATGTGAGCAATGGCGTCATCACCTATTACTTAGATATAAGTGATTCATGAGTTTCCCATTAAAAATAAAGGTACTAGTATACAGGGTGTTTTTTTTTTGTATTGGATAACCAAATATAAAAGCAATGAAGGCTACAACCTACAAATTTGAAGGCAACAACATAATATCGCGCCACGACCAATAGGAGCGTAGCAATCATGACGGGTAAAACCGCGATGCATAGCTAATAATTAAATATTTAAACTAACTATAAAATAACTGCCAACTGACCTGCTGAGAGTCAGAGTTAGCCCCTGAAAAAATATATTATGTTGAATACATAAATTTGATGATGTTTTTTTGCAAAAAAAAACCAGTTAAATTAAAAACTGATTTTTTTAATGCAAATTAGTTATCACTTATTGGACTAACATAATTCTTATAAAGACTTTGAGGGAGAAAAATAAAACAAAATTATTATGAGTTTTTAAGTTTATTTGTAATATGTGCCATGAACTCATCCAACGGGTCTTCCTCCATTGAACTATTTGACTGTTTTCTACCATATTCAGCAACAAGTTTCATGTGTTCTTCCAAATTCTCAACATCATTGGTCTCAGAGTCAAAGTATTGGTCTTCTGCATCCTGTGATACTTGTTTCAAATCATCATACTGCTCATTGTCATCTACTGTGGAATAATCATAATCATCTCTTCCATCAATGAAACTGCTGTACATTTCTTGATAAAACTCTTCTCGGAGCAGCCTCCTTTCTGGAGCACTAATGGTGCACTGCTTTCTTTTTTCAGGTACATGAGAGGGCCTAGTATCAGGTGACTCAAAGTCTCCCCACATTTTAGGCTTAGGTTTTTTCTCTTCTTTATCATTAGAGCTTATTTCTACAGCTTCCAAACCTTCTTCAAGTAGTTGCTCATTCTTTTTCTCTGTCATTTGATTTCTATCCACTGTGTCCAGTATCATGGTGAGTAGGTTAAGGTTTTCACTGTCTATTTCATCTCTTTCTCTTATTTCTTCATCAGTCATGAACTGACCCACCAACTGCTCATACAAAAGTGGATTTCGTAGCATCATTTGTTTCTCACTGAAGTAATCAGATTCATTTTGTAACTTCTGCATGACAATGTATCGCCTGTTTCTCACTCTTTTGCGTCTACTGGCATCTGAATGATATACTTTCAAGTGTCTTACACAGCTCTTGAACCCTGGTTCAGAAGACTGCAAGTTTTCAAAGTAATCCATATGGAATGGAGCTAAATATTTACCAAATTGCAACAGAAATTCCGTTGGTGATCTTTTATAAAGTTCAGTGGCCATGCGTATTTTGTCGCTGGTACGTATTTCTGCTTGATTGACATGAGCGGTTTTGAAAGAAATATTGGAAGATCTAACCAAATAGTCTATAATGTCATTAATTGGATCAACGCCGTCGTCTTCTAATATTTCTGAATGTGATTCGATGCAAGCCATGATTTATTGATAAATTGGATGATGATGCACTGTTATAATTCAAAATAACACTGAAAGAAATACTTCAAGAACATAGAAATCCACAACAATTCCTATTCGATAAATAATAATATGTCACTAACACTGTACACATCAGGGTAAGCTTAATCAAAAAGAACTTTTTTTTGGTTTGTATTATAATAGTTAAAAGGCTAAATAGTTATATTTTTTTAATCCTACTAATATTATAAAGGCGAAAGTTTGTATGTATGGATGTTTGTTACTCTTTCACACAAAAACTACTGAATGGATTTTAATGAAACTTTACAATAATCTTGCTTATACATCAGAATAACACATAGGATACTTTTTATCCCAAAATTCCCACGGGAACGGGAACTACGCGGGTGAAGCCGCGGGGCGCTGCTAGTTGAAAATAATTATCAATTTTGGATTAAATTTGTTTCATATTTGTTTCGACTTTTTTTATTTGAAGGATAACTGATGACAGTCCTTTGACATTGACGTTGATAGCAGTAACAAGACGTCAAACAGTGGCTTTTGTAGGCTGCACAACTCAAATAAACCAACATTTACGCGTAATGATTGAAATTATCCTGGCAACGTGTTTTACAGAATGTCATGCGTCAGTGTCAAAATATTATTTTTGTTTGTCAATTTGTCATTCGTCTTGAATGGTGCAAGTGCATTTTTGTTTTGTAACTTGTGGTACGTTGTGTTTGAGAAAATTATAATGATAAAATGACTGTTGGTGATTTGTTCTTTTAACAAGAAGAGAATTAATAAGAAATATGGATAAATTAAATATTAACTGGGTAGATATTTGCGGACCTCAAGGTTTGCAAAAATGGGACGACACTTCAAAAGATGTGGGACAATGTTTTCAAGAACTGTTTTTGCAAATTCCTATGAATTTTATTATTGCTATTATATCTGGATATTACATTGGATATCGAAAAGACTGGGTTGTCCGCGAAAAGACTCAGGAACGTGCAATTATACTACGTAGTTTTGCAGTATTAGCCCTTGTATTTATTCCTATTATTGAGTTGTATGTTTTCATAACAAAGGTTGATTTTATATTGTATCCTGTTGATTATTTTGCTGCTGGAGCGTCATGCCTGTCTTGGCTGGTGCACTTTGGGTATGTGCTGGCGTTGAAGCATCGCTTAGGGCCCAGTTCTAGGGGTCCATTGTCGGAGCTGGTTATGTGGAGTGTTCTGGTGGTCCTCAACTTAATGGCGTTAAGGACTAATATCCTTAGTGGCACAGGAATAGGGTTCAATGTGGCTTCTCTGTGCTGCCATGGCATTTATTTCCTCACTCTCTTGCCCTCAAGTGAGTCAAGGCCTACATATTACTCATCATGTCTGGTTGGCTCACAACATATGCATGTATGTATACCATGGAACTTTAAATAAACCTTATTTTTATTTGATGGAAATTATATTAAAATTGTTGTTATAGAGTGAGTATACACCATTACTTCCCCATATGGATGAAGGTGTTCTGGGAACTGCTATGGAAGGTTCTGGATTTATTTCTAAATTGTTCTTTTCATGGGTCAATCCACTTCTTCACAAAGGTAAGGTTTTAACTACTATACTTTTTTTCCTCTTACCTGTGAGCCCCAAAATATCAGAGCATGTCTAAAAGACGAAAAGTTACATAGAACTAATATTTGTCGAAACTGTCCAGCCCACTTATTAGTAAGATATTGTATCTGTCTATACCCATTGCTCGCTGAAAGTCATTCATAATAAAGCAAGTTCAATGTTCTTATTTGTTTTTAAATTTCCCCTAATTTCAGGTTTACAAAATAAGCTTGATGATATAGAAGAATTATTTGATATCCCCGCTACATACCAGTGTTCATATGTAGGGGCGAGACTAGATCGAGCCCTCATTGGGAATGTCGACAATTACCAACAGTATGCTGAAGTGCCTCATGAACCTTTCATAGCCTCAGGTAATTAAATAATGTTTAAAACATGTAAATAATGTTGTAAAATTTTTTCTATATATTCACATTTTTTGATAAAATATGTAGTGTATTAATATCTACAATATGATGGTGAATATAAATTAATTTAGTTAAAGTTCTTTAGTAATGTTTCCTAAGTCATATTAGCAACTAGCTGTGCCCCGCGGTTTCACCCGCGTAGTTCCCAATCCCGTGGGAATTTCGGGATAAAACATAGCCTATGTTCTTTCCCGGATCATAAGCTACCTAGCTGTACAAAATTTCGAGTCAATCGGTTCAGTAGTTTAGCTGTGAAAAGGTAACAGACAGACAGAGTTACTTTCGCATTTATAATATTAGTAGGGATATCCATTGAATCAATTGATCCTATAATTATTAATAAATCTTTATGCATTTTCTATGTTACACCGAGTTTTTCTTCTAGAAACACAAAATGTCTATAATAATTTTTAATTTAAACCTCTAGGTTATGGAGCAACAGGCGAAACAGCTCCTCAATCAAGCACTCCTGTTACACCGAGCGCGCGAGTTCTCCTCCGTCCGTTACGTCGTCAAAACGTCACACTACTCAGAGCATTGCACTCATGCTTCGCCCTACAATTCTACAGCATTGGAATACTCAAACTGATCTCAGACATGGCCGGGTTCGCCGGACCACTGTTACTTAACAAACTAGTCGCCTTCGTGGAAGATGAAAGTATTGATGTACATTTGGGGTAATTATATCGGTTATTGATTTTATTTATAAACCTCTGTTAACTGTAAACTTGTGGATTTTAATACAGATTTCAGATACAGATGGTTTTATAAGTATCGGTTTTGAAAATTTAATGCACAAGGAACAGCTAATTGCCTATAAATGAGGATATATTTATATTAATGTTAACATCTATATAGAGGAGTAGTATTGTTTATTTATTTTTATTATTTGGTAAATATCAGCTCAATTATCTTTATAAGGAAACATACATTCAACACTGACTCATGGGAACATAGTTCTCATTTTATCACATATTTCTAAAAATATGTTGTTGAAATCATTAAAATTATCAATTGTTGTTTTAGGTATTCGTATGCGGCTGGCCTTCTAGCAGCTGCGTTGATATCATCATTATTCAATGTTCATTTCAATTGGTTTATGTCAATAATCGGAATCAAAATGAGGGGTGCAATAGTTGCAACGTTATTGACGAAAACGTTAAGCGTTACTTCGACTCAATTGACGACAGCGTTCTCGATCGGAGAAATAACAAATTTTATGTCCACTGACACAGACAGGATAGTGAACTCTTGTCCAAGTTTTCATGCTCTATGGAGTATTCCGTTACAGGTAGTTTAAATTTTCGTAAATATAGCTATATTTAATCAAAAAATATAGTTTGAATACCTATTATTCATATCAAAATACACAGATAAAATACCTATTGTTAAACAAAATATATTCTTTTCAGCTTTTCATAACACTCTTCCTGTTATATCAACAAGTTGGTATCTCATTTCTTGCCGGAGTAGCATTTTCGGTGATATTGATACCGATAAATAAAGTTATCGCTAACAAAATCGGACATTTAAGTACTGAGATGATGAGGCACAAAGATTCTAGAGTGAGTCTCGTCAGCGACCTCTTAAAGGGCATAAGAACTGTCAAACTTCATGTGTGGGAAGATTACTTTATCAATAAAGTGTCTGGTAAGTTACAGAGATTATAATATTGCACATTTTTCAGATTATTTCTAGTTTAAGTTTTCAGTTCTTATACCTATATTAGAAAGTTATTTTCAATTTACATAAAATCAATTTTTACAAGTATAATCGCTCTTACGACACTTGTTTCATAAGTTAACATAAGACTAAGGGCCTATTTTACGACCTTCAAGTAAAGTTACTCGCCAAGTAAAGTTATTTTTGTCTCTTTTTACTTTGTGAGGATGTGAGGATACACTCGGATCGTTACTTGAAGATGGTGAAATAGGCCTTAATTTCGGCTATTTACACCATTCCCCCCACCCCCTGATACAAATTAAAAACAGAATATTACCGGTATTAATTGAATGATTCAGAGTCGCGTTCCAAAGAGCTGAAGTACCTCCAAAGGCGCAAGTACCTGGACGCGGTGTGCGTGGTGCTGTGGGCCACCACGCCCGTGCTCGTGGCGGCGCTCACGCTCGGCACGCACGCGCTGCGCCGCCAGCCGCTCGACGCGCCCACTGTACGTATTTATATTACTAGTTGGTATGGTTCTTATGGGGACCAAAATTAAATGCCAAAACTTGAAATCAGCCCTTCATTCGCGTTACGCTGACCTTGGTGTAAATGCCATAGGCCCGATGTCCTTAAAACACTCACCCAACTGTATAAAAACTAATTTATGTTCTTCTGTTGAAGGTATTCACGACAGTGGCGCTCATCAACATGCTGATTTCACCGCTGAACGCGTTCCCGTGGGTACTCAACGGTCTAATGGAGGCGTGGGTTTCCGTCAAACGCATACAAAAATTCCTTGATGTACGCAGTTTTATCGTTTCTAATTATTTTATACATTTATTTTGATATATTATAAACAATTGAGCTTTATTTAGCTTCCAGATATGGACGAGGAGAAATATTATGATAAAATTAATAAGAATTTCGATGAAGATAAGGTTCTGATATTTAAAAATGCCACTTTTTCGTGGGTCAAGCCTTCTAAACGGGAACCTCCTCCGCGAAAGTCTAAAAAGAATAAGGGCAAGTCGAAAAAGAAGTTATCGAAAGGAAGTATTCAGAGACGAGAATCTACTTCATCTGTGGAATCGACTCACGACGAGCCTTTCATGTTGAGGAACTTGAACTTAGAGATCGGGAGAAACGAACTTATCGGTATCACGGGCAGTGTCGGCAGCGGGAAAACATCTTTACTACTCGCCATCTTAGGGGAAATGGTAAAGAAAAATGGAGATTTACAAATATCTGAAAACCTTAAAAGTATGTATTATTAGTATTTAAGATACGTTATTATATTGGATGCTGTAAATCTTAATTAATTTCTGTGTTTTAGATTCGGGTTTTGGCTACGTACCTCAAAAGCCGTGGCTCGTTAGGGGCACGATACGTGACAATATATTGTTTGGGAAGCCTTACGATGAAGCTAAATTTAGGTCTGTGATCGACGCGTGTGCTCTTACAGGTAAACATTTTATGAGCCGCGTATAAGTTGACAATGAGTAGATTAGAGACTAATAAGTTATTTTGCAGAGGATTTAAATATACTGGGATGGAATGCGTACGTTGGTGAAGGTGGATGTACGCTAAGTGGCGGACAACGAGCGAGGATATCTCTCGCGAGGGCTGTCTATCAAGATAAACAGGGTATGTTCAATGTTGTTCTTAGGGCCTATTTTACCATCTTCAAGTAACGTTCCAAGTAGCACTCACATGTTTTGTCTTTGTCACTTGACATAAAGTAAGAAAGAGACAGAACTAACTTTGCTTGGTGAGTAACACTCTACTTGAAAGTCGTAAACTAGGCCCTTACAATTATAAATCTTTTGTACCGGTATAATCCCAAATTCATCCATACCTGTAACCAATATCTGAATGAATGAATTAATTAATATTAAGATTAACATATCGATAAATTAAAATTGTAATGTATTATGTACACTTCTTTTAGAACCTTCTTTTGTTTCTAAATCATAAATGCCGCTCCTTACTACAACGGCTATTAGTATTGAGTCACAATCCTTTCTGTGTCTGCGGCCAAAATTGGAAGCTACTATTGTCATTTTATTTCTAATGTCATGTCATTTGGATACATTTTCATTACACTGACAACCAAAAGAAGCAATTACAGCGAAGCTGTCACTGGCGCAGAAAATACTGTGACTATAACGTCAAAACCGCAGTTAAAATGCGAATGTGCCAGGTCGTATATCGTTGTGATGTGCAGTGTACCTGCTGGACGACGTGCTGTGCGGCGTGGACGCGGGCGTGGGCGCGCACGTGATGCAGCGCTGCATCCTCGGCGCGCTGCGACACACCACGCGCCTGCTCGTCACGCACGCGCCGCGACACCTCGCGCGCGCCAGGAACGTGCTGCTGCTGCATCGGGGCACGGCGCGCGCGTATGGTACGAATTCATACTTTCGCGCATACTGCGTACATTGGGAGCTTTATAATAGGAGTCAGAAGGAATCGTGAAACGCGGTAGTTTACATTTATAATTCCATTTACGACACAAGAAAAAGTTGAATTTTAGATAGCGTCGTAATGCTACTAATATTACAGTCGATTTATTGCATTGATTACTTGTCCAGACACATGACTTGTGGTTAGAAATTGTTTTCAAAATCATGTTCCATCATGTCTCTTTTTTCTTCGTACTTTACTAGGACACAGTGTGACTCCTTAATGGAAAGCTACTAAACGTTTAGCTCAATGTAATAACGAAATATGTATTTCCAAATACAGGACCGCCCGAATCGGTTCTCAACGACGTAGAAGAGTTCCTGCCGAGCGACACGGAGTCCATCGGCGAGGAGCCGCCGCGCGCGCTCGCGCCCGCGCCCGACACGCACCGCGATGACGTCAGCACGAACAGTTTGGATGACGAGGTATACTGCATACAACATCTATACTGAATTATTACGTTAGGTTTACCGTTTAATGTGGAAAATTATAGGCTATGTCATCATCGTTTTCTATCGGGCGAGTTAGAGTCACAGTCATGTCCAGGCCTATTTAAAGTTAAAAAAGAGAGAATTCATCATGAAATCATATGGACTTTATATCGTCATAAATTGAAAAAAAAAAACAAACGAACAAAGGAAGTGGAATTTAAAGTCACCTCTCTGCTATCCATTCCATAGACTGGAAATTGAATTTCATTTTTTTTTGTTTACAGGAGGCGATGACTCAAGGCACCGTCGGTTGGTGGGTGATCGGCATGTACCTGCGCTCCGTGGGAATATTCCTGACAGTCACCATCATTATTTCACTAATCCTGATGCAACTGTCGCAGAACTTCACATTCCTTTGGCTGACGTACTGGGTCAGAAGTAGAAGTCGCAATATGACGTTACACATTGACAAATTCACAGAAGATACCAACATACTAGATCACAGTATGAACACTATCGATGGTATAGTCCACAAGATCATAAATACTACGATATCGGTCATACATTCTCTGGATGGACATTTGACACAAGCTAATTTGACGGCTAATCCTGTGAAAGCTACTTTGACTGCACCCATAGCCAATATAACGCCTTCGTACGACGATAACTTTTACTTGGAAGTGTATTTCGGCCTGGCTGGATTAAATTTAGTATTTACCATATTTAGAGCTTTCTTGTTCGCGTATGGAGGAGTGAAGGCAGCAACGAGGATCCACAAGATACTTTTGAAAGTTGTTATTAAGGTGAGTTCAGAATTTAGACTAGGGTAGTACGCAACCACATCTATAATTGTAAATAGACACTATATTATAAAGAGACAGTTTCTTTGTTTTCACACGCGGGTCCGTACCAATTTTAGTCGAACCCGTAAAATAGTTTCAGCCACATACGATGATCTCAGTGCAGAGCGAGACGTTATCGCAAGCGTACATAAGTGACTAAAACTAGTCGACGGTTCGACTAATATCATTACATGTGCATAACCCGTATAAAAAAAAATATATCCACACCATTTGTTTGAAGACTGATGTATGATTGTTGTTTCAGGCTAAAGTGAAATTCTTTGACGTGACGCCCACTGGCCGTATTGTCAATAGGTTCTCGTCAGACGTGTATACGGTCGACGATTCGCTACCATTTATAATGAACATTTTGCTGGCACAAGTATTTGCTTTGATAGGTGAGCTAATTGACAATGATTAAATCTTTATTCGTTAACAAAAATCGATTTTATTTTTCAGATTACTTTTAAACGAGCTTCGCTTCGCCATTTTTTCCTTAGTCCCCATTACATCCTTAAATTTAAACTTGATTTGATCTTTTATTTCAGGTGCCATAGCGGTAACAGTATACGGTCTCCCGTGGTTGTTGGTAGGACTTGTGCCGCTGTCCTTTATATACTACTGGTTGCAACGACAGTACCGCGTGACGTCACGACAACTGAAGCGGTTACAGAGCGTCACACTGTCGCCCGTGTACACACACTTCAATGACACTTTGGAAGGTAAGATTGCTCTTTAGAATGTTATGTTTTTAAGTCTCGAATCGAGTTTCTCAATTCAGATAAGAGCACGCAGCTCAATTGCTCGTCTGGAAAAAGGCTAATTTTCTTTTAAAAATCGCACGTATGTTGTGAATGAAAGAGTAATACATGTTTGTGGCAGGCGTGACGGTGATCCGCGCGGCGGCGCGGGGCTCGGCGTGGGGCGCCCGCGGGTTCGAGCTCGTGTACGCGTGGCAGCGCTGTGCGCTGTGCTCGGCGGCGGCGGCGCAGTGGCTGGCGCTGCGCCTGCAGGCCGCCGCCGCCGCCGCCGTGGCCGCCGCCGCGCTACTTGCAGTACTGCAGCGCACCACGCATGCTGCCGACCCCGGTAACACTCAATTGCAATGCTTTTTACTACATATTTTGAACCCGCTGCGACTTTTCTGCGATGACACGCACCGACGCGATTGGACCTCGTACAGTATGTGGACGTTTAGCTGACGCATGGCTCGTTTAGCTAGATCTTTAATAGAGTCGGGAGAGTATTCCCTAAAAAATATTGTATCGTCCAACAGGTCTCGTCGGGCTCGCGATTTCGTACGCCCTGTCCATGACGTCCATGTTGGGCAACGTCCTGAACGCGTTCACCGAGACCGAGCGGGAGATGATCGCCGTCGAGCGCGTCGGGGAGTACATAAGAGATGTGAGTTGATGAGTTCTGACTTTTTTAACCCGAACCCGAGCCGTAGACATAGGCTTAAATATGTATTGAATTGTAAACGTAATTTACAGGTTGAGAGCGAAAAAGTGGACGGTGACCCGCCGCCGTACGGATGGCCGTCTCAAGGAGTCATCGAGTTCGATAACGTCTACCTCAAATATGGGTAAGATTTTTAATGGTGTGACACTCGCGGGGAAATTTTAGTGTTCAGTAAAATATATCGGTGTTGGTGTACTTGTGTGAGGTCGGGTGCGGGCGGGCCCATGGCGCTGCAGGGCGTGTCGTTCGCGAGCTGGGCGGGCGAGAAGCTGGCCGTGGTGGGCCGCACGGGCGCCGGCAAGAGCTCGCTGCTGCACGCGCTCACCCGCCTCACGCCACCGCACGCCGGGCGAGTGCTCATCGACGGCGTGCCCACGCACACGCTGCATCTGCACGCGCTCAGGTATGCTTCGATAGATACCACGGGTCGAAAATTCCGTTTAATTTCTTTAACTAAACCAGTATCTACTGTTTCGCAGGTCTCGCATAGGCGTGATACCGCAAGAGCCGTTCATATTCAGCGGCACGGTGCGCGAGAACGTGGACCCGCTCCGGCAGTACTCGGACGCGGAGGTGTCGCGCGCGCTGGACGCGTGCGGCGTGCTGCGCGCCGGCCTCGCGCCGCACCACTGCGCCGACCGCCTGTCGCGCGGACACGCACAGCTGCTCTGCGTCGCTAGAGTCGTGCTGCAGCGCCCTAAGGTCCGGTACCACTCGTCGTATGAAGGGATTCGCTAGTCTTTCGATTGTGGAATGTTCTAAAATGGGTTGTGATCATTACAGATAGTGTTAGTGGACGAGGCGACGGCGAACCTGGACCAGGAGGCGGAGCGGGCGATCGTGGACACGCTGCGCGGGTCGCTGGGCGGCTGCACGGTGGTGTACGTGGCGCACCGCGCGGCCGGCGTGCTCGAGTGCGGCCGCGTGCTCGTCATGGGCGGCGGGACCGTGCTGGAGCTGCGGGCGCCCGACGACGCGCTCGCAGACCACACCTCGCACCTCTACCGACTGCTGTGCAGCAACACGGACTCCTGAACTTACACGATACGAGACGATATTCCAATACAACGACTACATACATTCCAAACGTGCGTAAAACCCTTCGAGATTATTTGATTTATTATTGGTTTTACTCAAATTCTTACTCGAAAGATTCCTAGATTCGTGTACTAACTACAAGTTCGAGGTAGTGTAAGTTCCTTCAAGATTGACTGATAAGGTGAGATTTATTTCGCTTTTAAACGGAGCGCGATTCATGACCGAAATTCATACTCTACGCCCTGTTAAATGGCCGCCCTTAATATAGGGGTGGTAAACAAATAGAAAATTATTAAGAAGAATGTAATATATTAATACTAAACACTAACCCTACTAAACAAAAACTAGACTGTGAAGTTGTAACTTTTCCAAAGGTAGGTTGTTACTTATTAATAAGGACTAAGAAATTATATCTTAATATTTTATTACTGTTAAATTCCACTTATTGAATTGACAATTATTTTATTTAAGGACGTTTTTATGTAACATATCTTTGACTATGAAGTAATTAATAGGAGCAAATATTTTTATTTAATAATTTCTAATAAAGAAATGAATTGCTGGAAAAACTGATTAAACTAAGTTAGAACAACTTAGTTTTTTCATTTATTTTTTATAACACACATTTTGAAATTGATTAACTAATTTAGTTCACATTGCTAGAAGTGTGTTCTTTTGTAAAACCATTGCAAATTACGAAACAGCTGGAAAGCGACTAGTCACGTTTTTCAGTGTAGTTTCATAAAAATACCTATTTAATAATATAAATAAAGCTAGGTCCATATTGTAAATACCGTTTTTGTATTAGCAACGTATTATCTTACGAGTATTTTAAATAATAACACAGTTTCTGTATGCAAGTTTTATGCCATTTGTAATTAAAATAAAATAAGTGAAAAACTTAAATAATGTGTAGAAAATATTTAAATAAAATTGTGATAATAATGAATTCAATTATGTGATTTTGAATTTTATAATAAATAATAAAATATTTCATTTTTAAATTTTGATTTTATTGTATAAATAAATGGTATATTATGTATTTACATATTTCGTTCTTCTGGCTTTTTGTATGGGTAGTCTATGTAGTCAAATATGTCTTCTTCACAAGTAATTGGCACAGATTCACCAGGGACACCTTAAATGAAATAATATCTATAAGTATAGGTTTGTAAAAGGTAAAATTGTATAGGGGAGATTGGGAGAAAATACATATAAGTAATGCATTTAATTACACCTGGTGTCATTCACGAAAAAACGACAAATTTACGTTGTGGTTGTGGTGTGTTTATGACACTTGATAAAAGTAAGTAACATGATAAAAATTAGATACCTATTGCATTTGTAAAGTACTACAATATAAAGTACTTTTTTATTATAATAATGTGATAATATTTACCTGTTTCCCCAACAGGCCTCAATGAGTATTCATTTAAAGTAAAGCCCATTTGAAGAGCGTGAGTCCGCATTGTCTTGTTGAATACGTCACTGCCTGTAAAATATAGGATGGCGCAGTAGTACTGGTCGTATGGCACGAGTCTTATGTCCAATCGGCGCGCTGGCAACTCTTCTGATAATCTGCATACTCCCTGAAACATTTATTATTAGCAGCGAAAGACAGGGAAAGTTGGAGGTGTTTGGGGGAGACATTTGCCCAGCAGTGGAGTGATATGGGATAAAAATACCTTGCCTAGTTTCGTTTTTATCTCATGGTATTCTGGATTAAAATATAAGTAGGTGAAATAAAAGCTACTGTTAAAGTCAAATGTAAATAATATGTAATTCTTTTTAAAACCTGGTCTAGACATTTGAAGGTGTATTCAACTACACTTCCACTATATTGTTTTGGACTAGATTAACCGGATTATAACATAGGGTTTTAACATCCACATCTACTCTTAAATGTAATGATAACTACATAGAATAAGGTTTAAGATTTTTTTCATTCAATTTTGTCCAGTTAACAGATCAGCCTTTTCATGCCTTAAGTAATCATAAAAAAGAATTAATGCTTATGTACCATAAATTTTGTATCTCCTAATGAGATAGTATCAGTAATTAGTTCATCTATGGCACCAACAACATTTTTCAATAAGTTTTCTTGATGTTTCTTTTTCTTATCAATTTCTTTTAAAGAGGGATGTGTCACCAATGCATCAATATCACCACTCTCTAGTTTGCCGCGTCTGAAATAAAAATATGTTAAAAACTGTCAGTGACTTAACCTAGTAATTTTTCTTTATCAAATGGTTTTATTAACTGATTGAAAACATCAATAAAAAGTATAATGAGTGATATGATCAGATTAAAGACTTATTACACTAAAACGTTACACACATGCTAGTTTTAATTTTCAATATTTAAATATAAGCTGTATAGTTCAATAACATACTAGGTACTCCATCTACCTGTAACTGCCACAAATAGTAACAACAAATTCTGTATCTAATGCATTTATCAAACGTTTAATTTTTTTCTCAATTTCTTGTATTTCTGTACGAGGTATTTTCTTTTCAAAATCTTCAAAGTACCTGTAAATAAAATAAATTAATATCTATTAATATTTAATATCTGTAATTCACACAAAGTTGCAAGCCGCAGACTCCTTAACAAGAAACTTACTTTAACCCTAATATTTGATGACTATTCAGTTTATTTATGTTTTTTCTGAGATCAGATATGGTTTTGATACCATCTTTAACAAGACTAGCAGCTTTTACAGGGCCAATGCCTGATACTCGAGTCAAAAGGGTAATAGCTTGTGCATCTTCATCTTGGTGTATGTTTTCCAATTTTCTCAGTTTTCCCGTTTGCAAGAATTCATCAATCTTTTTTGATATTTTGTCTCCAATACCACTAAGCTTTTTAGCTTCATCGCCTGATTCTATTCTCTTATTATGTGCTGCTAAAACACCCGCCGCCTTTCTATACGCGTTATATTTATGTATATTCCGGCTGACATTTTTCTCATAATCAGCCAACTCCATAAGAAACTCACAGAAATCTGCATTCAAATTGTCGCTACTCGAAGGGTTTTTTCGTTTACTCATTTTCAAACTGACAAATGTTATAACTTCTTTTCAAGTTTATACAGTTTAGTACAGTGTACCTATGTATTATGTTACATTAAGTTTATTTCAAAATATTTTAGTTAGACCAAAGCCAGGTTGAAGCCAGCAATGAAAACCATAGCAGGCACAGTTCAGGAGTCTTCGCTCTCAACTGGTTAAACTGCGTCCGTCGAAATCACACTTAAGGCCTCTACAAAAACTAACTAGAACTACTAAAAGGTAGAATATTTTTTATAAATTTTGAATTTGAAAAAACAATAACAATTCCTATTTTATGGCTAATAAAATGCGATCCGGGCCGGGCATACCAATAAGGGCCGATTTTTCCGTCGCCAGATAACTTTATTCGACGAATAAAATTGAAATTTTGACAGTTGCTTCATACAAAATCTGTCAAACGTCAATTTTATTCGTCGAATAAAAGTTATCTGGCGATGGAAAAATCGGCCCTAAGACAAACAAATTGATCGACAATGACAAATAATATAATACAACAGTTATTTGGCATTGACAGTTTAGTAGAACAAGTGATTACTTCCGAGGCGACAAACAAACAGCTATTGAGGCCCGAGCCCATGAAATTGTAGGTAAAACATGGAGCCCACACTTCGAATACCTACTTGAAGCCAGGGCCGAGCCACCCATATGTGCGATGTGTGCGGCGCACACATGCGCCAAGACAATAGGGGCGCCGCGGCTGCCATCCAATAGTTATTTGTGATACAAGAGTGCAAAGTTGCTTTTTAACCGGGGCTCCAGTTGAGGACCGAGCCAGCGAAGGATTCTAAAATTGAATCACGAGCGCAGCGAGGGATTCAAAATAAGAATCCTGAGCGTTAGCGAGGGACTCAAAGGAGCACAAGGTTAAAAATTGTTTGCACTCGAGTGCAACACATTATTTTTCATCCCCCCTCGGCGAGGAAATTACTAAATGGAAACATAAAACAATCACAATATTAAATGAAAAGAAAATATCACGCGCAAAGCAAATTAGTAAGTAAATCTTGTACACCAAGAAGGTTCCGAGTTTGAATTTTAAATAAAAAAAAAAGTTGTATGATAGTTTGTAAATTCAAAACATCACCACATTAATCTTATTTTATTGTTAAAATATACCTAATATGTGAAAAGAAAAAGGCGCGCGCAAAGCAAATTAAAAAAAAGTGAGTACACTAAGAAGGTTCTGCATCTGAGTTTTTAATAAATTAAAAAGGTTGTATGATAATTTGTGAATAAAAACACAATTAAACCTTTGTACTTCTACCTCCATGGTGCTAATTGTCTACATTCGGTACCATGGAGGTAGTAATAAACAAGTTTTTAATTCACACAATTAGTGCACACGATGTTCTAAATTCAAATTTACTTTAACCTCTAGAGCGCAAAAACGACTTTTACTCCCAGTTATCGAAAATGCCTTGGGTCCTGCAGGGGCTGTCACAGCGACCCCGATACTTTCCACTCTTGAGATTAAAATCGACTTTTACCCCCAGATATCGAGGATTAAAAACATACTTTCCGAGCTAGTGGGATGAAAATTATTTTTGTTACACCACAACAACATATCCACAGGTGGGGGGATGAAAATATGGGAGACCATATTACCATGAATTCTAAAATTGAATCACGAGCGCAGCGAGGGATTCAAAATAAGAATCCTGAGCGTTAGCGAGGGACTCAAAGGAGCACAAGGTTAAAAATTCTTTGCACTCGAGTGCAACACATTATTTTTCATCCCCCCTCAGCGAGGAAATTACTAAATGAAAACATAAAACAACAACATATCACGCGCAAAGCAAACAAAAAAATAAGTAAGTACACCAAGAAGGTTCCGAGTTTGAAATTTAAATAAAAAAAAGTTGTATGATGGTTTTTGAATTCAAAACATCATCACACTTAGTGCACACGATGTTCTAAATTCAAATTTACATTAACCTCTAGAGCGCAAAAACGACTTTTACTCTCAGTTATCGAAAATGCCTCGGGTCCTCCCCGCAGGACACACCGCTGTCACAGCGACCCCGATACTTTCCACTCTTGAGATTAAAATCGACTTTTACCCCCAGATATCGAGGATTAAAAACATACTTTCCGAGCTAGTGGGATGAAAAGGTACATGACTTTGTTTCATTTACAAACTTACGTACGTATGGCAGTGGTCCCACCGCGAGCGATTGAGCGATGAACTATCGGCGATTTTCTCGCCCAAGATATATTACTCGCTGGCGGTGTGAACCGGAGAGTAACCATAAATAATATGTGCATCTTCCACAGAATGTTCATTCTCTGTCCTTTTCTTGGGCGAGAACTCGCCGATAGTCCATCGCTCAGCAGCGAAGTCTCAGTAATAGGGTCTCGTTTTCTCCCTTTGGGTACGGAACGGAACCCTAAAAATAGGTAAAACTATCGCGTTATAAATTGAGAAATTTGAGAATCGTGCTTTTTTGAAGTCGATAAAATAAAGTGATTCTGATTATATGTCAAGATTTATTTCCTGGCGAATCACACTCAAAATTTTTGGGATGTGACTCGTTGGGAACTGGGACAAAATTTCGTTTTTTTTCATTCCAATGATTAAACATCTAATTGGAAACATATTAGATATTTATGTACTTACTTACATATTTTAAAATAAAAACATATAATATACCTATTTGATTAATATTTACAATAGATTTATATAGAGTTAAAGATACCCTTAACCTAATACCTATACAATATAAATAAGCAAAAAAAAGTATTAATAATTATTTTTTAATATTTTTTATCACGTGTGAAACCGGAATTATTTATCTGTGCATAGCACTGATATTTCCGTATTCTTTGGTTGCACCTTTGTTTCACCCACATCCACAGTGTACCACCAAAATTTAAAGACTAAAATATAAATTAGGGATGTTAGGTGAAAATATATGTCGATATTTATTCATATATTATCTCTTTTTCGAACCTTTATCCCATGTCTATTTGGGTTCGGTTTTCAGTTTAACCAGATTTGGCGGAATGTCAGTATTTTACGTGAAGCGACTGCCATCAGACCTTCACAACCCAGAGGGCTATACGACATCGGGCTATATTTTGGTTAAACGGAATGTTAGACTTTTGAGGGCTCTAACTAACCGTATCGACCTTCGATGATGTTAATACGACAACCGGGACCGACGGCTTTACGTGCCCTCCGAAGCACGGAAACGCTCATGAAATTAACAATCATTTTTAGTAACGACCCATCACAGTTATCACGGTGCCAGACGTTGCTTAACAGCACGGATCACAAGTGATCCGCGGGTAGCACTGGGCCATGAGCGCTTAAATTTTTCATATATTATGCATAGTTTAAATATTTTATGTATATATTTTCAATAACATCATATTTCATTTTAAATTTGATGTTTTTAAAAATGTTAGATTAAATTAAATTTTTGAAGAATAAGAGATTAATGTAGAGTAGACATTTTTTTAGTCGTCACTCCTTATATTTGAATGAGGAGAATATGATAAGGGTAATTTAATTATTAGAACTACGGCGACCTCGATGGCAGAGTGGTTACAATGCCGGACTGCCATCTTTAAAGTTGCTGGTTCGATTCCCGTGCGGGGTGAATATTGTGGTTGTGAATGAGTGTGTGCGTAGTTTCTGATACCCTAGATTCCTAGATAGTCTATATACAAGTTTTGAACTTAGTTAGGGGTCAGTTACTATAACGAGACGAGATGTAGTAAATTATTAAGTTATGTTATTTTTAGACCGTATCAGATGTATTATCTATTACACCCCTAAATTCTCTCTCTTATTTTAATTAGCTATCTGATATCTATCTACCTCTATCTACTGACCTAATAATGTAATATCGAACATTGAACGACCCAAAAAAATTATTAAAATATCGATTTTTGTCATGGCTTTAAAATATCGATATCGAAGTATAGTTTTTTAGTATCGATATTTTACCGAATTTTACGTTTCAGTCAACCCAACCAAGCATAAATATTGAGTGAGTGAGAGAGATTTGAGAGTTGTAGATGCATCGCAGGTTATACAATTATTTACATTAAATGTGGATTTTCAATAGTAAATAAAATATTTTTTCAGTCTGAAGAACAAAAATGACTTAACTTTCTGTATAAAGTCGGATCCAAAGGATTATTATTGCGAGATGGACAGTGTAACTGATAAATTATTGCATTGTTTTGGACATCGAAAGTTCAAAAGTGAACTTCAGGAGAGAGCTGTTAGAGCAATATCTAGAGGTGTTTTCTATTTTTATAACATTTAATTTTATCACTTCAATATTATTCTTTTGTGGTATGCTATGGTTTCTTCGAAGCACAATCGTGATGTAAAAAATAAAATAAAGAATTTAGCAACTCACACTTATTTAAAAATAATGATTCAATATTGTTCCGTTTTTATATAAGAAGTTTGAGAATAGTTTTACTTCCAATTACATTAAGTACGAAATTTATAGCGAATATTTGTATTGTCATTTAACTGGTTTTTTTTTGTTAACAGGTGTTCATGATGTATTTGTTTCAATGCCCACTGGTTCAGGCAAGTCCCTTTGCTTCCAACTTCCAGCTATGTTGCAAGACAACAAAGTGGCTATTGTTTTCTCACCATTACTGGCACTTATCAAAGATCAAATAGATCATCTACTAAAACTGAAGATCACAGCTGAATCTATTAATTCAAAAATGACCTCAAAGGATAGGGAAAGAGTGATAAATGATTTGCAAAGCATGAGACCTAATACTAAATTTTTGTATGTGACACCAGAGCAAGCTGCCACAAACACTTTTAGAACATTAATGGAACATCTGGTTAAGTTTAAGAAGGTGTCTTATGTGGTTGTTGATGAAGCCCACTGTGTCAGTGAATGGGGCCATGACTTTCGCCCTGACTATTTAAAACTGGGTGAGTTAAGGGAGAAACATAAGGAAGTACCATGGGTAGCGCTCACAGCAACAGCAAGCTCTGAAGTGGTCAAAGACATACTGTCTAATTTGAAACTGTTGACTCCAGTTGCTCAGTTCAAAACACCGAGTTTTAGAAGAAATTTGTTTTATGATGTAGTTTATCAGAACTGCATAGATGACGAGGTCGGACATCTGTTGGAGTTTTTAAAGAAATGTTTAAAAGAAGATGAAAATGTGAAGATGGTAAATATTTTAACAGTAACAATTAAGTACTATAAATTTTGAAAATCACTCTGTTCTATTTATCTTCAATAATGATTATTGATTCTTACAGAAAGACAGAAATACAGTAATTGTTTATTGTAGAACTAGAGAACAAACTGAAGAGTTATCAAACATGTTGACCAAAAGAGGTCTCAAATCATTAGCATATCATGGAGGTAATAATAATACTTCAATAAAAGATCAGGTATTTAGAAAATTAGAAGAAAGAAATTAGAACAAAATTAAAAATATCTTTCATACCATTATGAAAACCTTTGATTTGATTTATTAATTTATATGGTAAAAAGTGGTAAATTTAGTATGTAATAAACTAAACTATAGAATTTTTTTATTGTTGGCAAAACAGTATAAAAGGCAGCGGGGCATTCTTGCTTCAGCTTCGGTCGTGTTCACATCTCACTGGTTGTTACTCTGTCGGTTTGACTATTGATTGGTTGTCACTTTGATTACGATAATTGTTTTGTTTTTAGGTCCAGATTCCTTCATTTGAGATTTTGTGATTCAATTATTCTTTTGTTTTATGACAATAAATTGTTATGACTTTATCTGATTATGAATTTAAAACACCTTAAGTAAGTTGTTGTTGTTCTTTAAACCACTTCTGATCTTATTTCTAACATCGAAAGTGCACTTTGTCCACCTATTTTGTTCCATTACATCTTTCCTTTGGAGTTTGGTTATTTTCAACATGCCATGTGTGTTTTTGCTCTGAAGTAAGGGGTTGTCTGTTCCGGTGTGTTAAGGGATCGAGATGTAGTGCTGCCACAAGGATGGACCTCAATGTTATGAAACTTCTGATTTTCTGGTTTGCGACGGTTTGTGAAAAAAATACGCAAGTCGTTGTCTTTTATGTTTGACACATAAGATGGTTCCCATAACATTTGCACAACGGATTCAGTCTTTGAAAAGGCCAGAAATCCCATGGCTGCTATACATATTTATGTCTTGGGACAATTTCCAGATTCAATCGAATTCCAATGTGTTTTAATGGTGGTAAATGTCTATTCAAGGGTTTTTTGCTTTGCTCTCTATACAGACAAGATACTGATGGGTGTTTTGTTTGTCAAGTGCAGTGTCATTGTTTGGTTCCCCGTCTACAATAATTTGTGACTGCACTAGAATGTTTGAAATCACAACATTTCCAAATTTGTTCAGTGCGTTGGGATGTTTGTTACATTGCATCACACCTGGATCAACAACATGCGTCAACATGCTACGCGTTAAGGTTGTCATTAGTTTCCCAATGGTCAGACAATGACGTCCAAAGCAAGCTACTAGCCACTGCAGTTACATTATCGTCGCAGACACTCCGGCCATCAGATCCTCAGTACGAGATGTGGCACTTGATTCATCATCATCAGCCCGTATTCGTCCACTGCTGGACATAGGCCTCTCCCAATGAACGCCACCAAGCTCGGGATTCAGCTCTCTCCATCCAGTTCTTATTCCCGCCACTTTACGCACGTCGTCCTCCCTAACATAGCCGGTAGGCGTCTCACACCACCGAAAACGCTGGCAGCTGCCGGCGCGGTGAGTGAACCCTGACGCATGCTCCGCTTTCTTCGAGGCTGGCGAACCATCAGTAGACTTCTGATTGGCCTGAGCCCTTGGCTTATGACTTCTGATTTGCCTGAGCCCCTGGCTTATGGCTTCTGTTTGGTCTGAGCCTCTGGCTTATGACTTCTGATTGGTCCGAGCCTCTGGCTTATGGCTTCTGTTTGGTCGCGCGCTGCCGTGCCGCCACTGTGAGCTGGCGTTGCTGGCTGGTTCCTGAGGAAGACCCAGACTGCAGCGGAACGTGTGATGTTGTGGCGAGCCGGGTGGTGTCCTCATCCACCTGTGCTGCATTGGTCGAGCGTGGGCGCCATCGAAATGGACTGAGAGACATCCTGAGTGCAGCGATCTCCGGCACGCTTGCTACTATTTGGGCTAAGTATGTAGGTCGGACTGCGGGACGTACCTCGGGTGTAACGCACTGCGGCAAGTTGCCTGGTTCGAGCCCCACCACGTACCAATGTGCTTTTACTCTGTATTGGTGTCTGAATAAATGTTTTCTTTCTTTCTTACAATTTTCGAATTCCTATGTACGTTTTTTCGGCACACTTGCGGTGGAGGAAAACATCGTAAGGAACACATAACCTGCGAAGAAATTCTAAGGTTGTGTGTGAAGTCGACCAACCCGCACTTGGCCAGTATGGTTGACTAAGGCTTCATTCGGGGTCGGCTCGGACTCCTCGGTTGGGACATGTATGAGTAGATAATGATTAATGTTGAAATGGTTAAAACAACAACAAACGTTTACAATCCGTCAGTACAGTACAGTCACTATGTCGAGCCTATTTTTATGAGATATATCCACAAAATTACCGTTGAAACGCTAAATGTTCAATTTGATTTGTTTAGCATTTTAATAGAATTTCAATAAAGTTGTTTACTTTTCTATTGTGTATGGCAGGAGTGGCCGAACGAGTGTAATTAAACAAAGTAGTCTAGGTGCGCGGTGTGCGTTTAGCTCTGGCGTCGCCTGAGGGCTTCTACTGGTGTTAAACGTTGCCCGGCACGGGGCAGAACTCAGCCTGGGCTGGAAGGCTGAAAGCGGGCTGCGCGGCGGCGCCTATCGATCGGGACATGTTCCTGACTTGGCTTTGGAGGGTTTCGGTTCGCATCGGGAAGCCCTGCGAGAGCCGAGCCGTCTTGGAGCGTCTGAACGACTCAGCCGAAGTGGCTCACTGTTGTTTACCACGGGGGTGATTTCACTGCGTGTTTACCGCTGCGGTGTGTGTTGTCTTGCGATTGAAGATAATCCCTGTACCGCGACATACTATCTTAGCTCACAGATATGCGATCCTAGTATATGAAACAGACCCTGGGTGATTTGACACTACCTTGATGGAGATCAGACATTTGGTCCTGGAGCTGTGATACTCGCAGAGTTATGCCACGGGTTGGCCTATGATGAGTCGTAGAATGGGACATGTTTGTATGGCAAACATTGTGTTGACTTTGTTGTTCTTATGTATAGAAAATGGAACCGGTCACACACGCTACACTTTTTCTCACATGTATGTGAGAGAAAGTCTGGCGAGTCGTGAGGACGCACTCGCCAGAAGGGTCCTGCTCTGAGTGATGGGTATACCATATCAGGATGTTTTATCTCCTTGCGCTATAGAAAACTTTTCTGTGCTGTGTTCTTCTCGTTGCAGATGTAAACAATGAGGATAAGCGGCACACCAGTCCTAACGCTGCCCAACCTTCTGAAGATGGGGTTTCTTGTGACGCCAGTGAACCACCCAGTACATCTGGAACTCCGAGAAACATTGAGGAACTTACTGATCGTACGGCTCCCAGTGTTTCATCAAGTGGAGAAGACCTTCTAAGTTGAAGGACAATGGAGTTCGAGGACGGTCTCTTGTCAGGAGAGGCCGTGTTAGCGATCAGACGAGCGGAGCCGGGAAACAGTATAAAAGGCAGCGGGGCATTCTTGCTTCGGCTTCGGTCGTGTTCACATCTCACTGGTTGTTACTCTGTCGGTTTGACTATTGATTGGTCGTCACTTTGATTACGTTATTTGTTTTAGTGAGGGTCCCTATTTTTTAAAACATATAATATAGCCTACGACACTTGGGGTCAAACAATGAAATCTTTCCTCTTTATAATATTATTAGTGTAGATGACAATAAATTGTTACGACTTAATCTGATTATGAATTAAAAACACCGTTAAAACTAATGATTTTATTTCTAACAATATTATTAGGGTTGAAGACTCCCGAGCGCATATCTGTTCAAGAACAGTGGTCACGAGGAGAGTGCCCTTGTGTTTGTGCTACTGTGTCCTTTGGAATGGGCGTCGACAAGGCGAGTGTCCGCGCCGTAGCTCATTGGGGTCTGGCGCAAAATGTCGCTGCTTATTATCAGGTACAAGAAACAAAATATATTCGAAAAATTCTTTTTTTTTTGTTTTTGGGAAATATTAATGAAACTTGTTCTTATAGGAGTCAGGACGAGCGGGCCGTGATGGCAAACCGGCGTTTTGTCGTATTTATTACTGCCGCAGCGAACGAAATGCTGTTGATTTCTTACTCAAATCTGAGATCGGTCGCGCGAAAACACCTGGACAAAAACAGCGATGCAAGAACGCATACAAGAGCTTTGAAATTATGGTCAAATATTGTGAGGAAATTAAGTGAGTATCTCTCTAGTGAGGATAGTACACTTTCAAGTGTTTATTGTTTCTACAGTTATTCAATATTCTGAGCTATTATTCAATGTCGGTATCGTTACGAATATAGTTCATGCTACGTAATACTTCCTTCCTTCTAAGTCATAACATTGCTATCGAGTATACTCGAAGCCTCCCGTTGATGTTGCTTGGTGTATTTCAGATGCCGTCACAAAGTGTTCGCGGAGTACTTCGGCGAGGAGAGCCCGCAGTGCGTGTCGCGGTGTGACGTGTGCAGCGACGAGCGCAGCGTGCGGCGCGCGCTGGAGCAGCACGCGCGGCGCGCCGCCAGCGTGCGGCTGGCCGGCGGCATGCTCGTCGCCGACGTCGCCGACCCCCACCTCTACGGCGACGGCCGCTATGGCCAGAAACGGTACTACTACTACAACTCTTAGATCTTTTAACTACGCAACGGACTTTAATGTAATTTTCAGCAATTGGTAGTGATTCAAGAGGAATGTATGTAGTATGTTCCCAAGCGATTGGAATTTTACGCAGCTGACACTACGCTGCTAGACATTCGTAAATAGACTTTAAAGTTGACACACTTTCACGTTTTGATAATTTTCAGTCAATTTTATAACACTTATCTGTTTCTCTAGTGAATCTGAAGCGTATTACGACAACGACGGAGAAGAATCAGACGGCGAAAGCAATCGTCGGCGTATAGCCGAAGAGACGAGGTCCCTCATCATACAAGAATTTGCAAATAGAAAAAAACGTGTTGAAAACACGAAAAATAACGCGGAGGCTGCAAAGTATTCGATATGTAAAGCAGCTGAAAGCACTGAAAAAAAGGTAGCTGGTGTTATAAGTATAGCTGGAAACTGTTTGGTCCCTTTGAAATAGAACTTTGCAATTACTCCAAACAAGCATGTCTGTAGTACTCAGTTTATGTTTAGAGATATCAAGAACAAGTATCAAGCGTTTGTTTTAATTATATTTCATATACTTACATATTTTTTTTAGGTGAATGGACTCACAATAGCAAGTCGTGAAAGTTATCTAAACTTACTTACAGAAGCTTTGAACAATAATCTTGCCAATACTAAAGAAATCGACACAGGTTTTGATAGAGAACTGTCGCGAAATGACGTCGAACAGTGTTCAATAGAAATGGAGTATGAAGCATTTTCAAATAGTACAGTAATCAGCTTGTACAGGAGGGCGATGACAAAATTAGTAAGTGAATGTTACATGTTTGATTTCGGTTTGTAAATGTTTTTTCGACATTTAATAAACAAATATTTGTCTTTTATGCTTATATCTAATCTAGTTTATATCTTAGCTTTGAAAGCCTGAGATATTTCATTATTATTTTCATTCCTCAATAAATTTCCTACAAAAGTAGAAGCAATAGTAACTTCCATACTTGGAGGTTACTTTTATTGCTTTCACTGAAATAAACATTGTGTACTTTTAAGCCATGTATCCACTAGGGAACATTTTGTTACTCTCAAAACTAGTAAAATATATTAAACATAATCTATTTCAGATAGCTGCTGTTAAAGCTTGTAAAGAAAACGTCTACCCACAGCTTAAGACATTTGAACCCAAAAAGCAAAATACTTTGAGAGAGTTTGTCAAAGAATATGAATCTCAGAAACAAAAATTTGATGGATTTATCACTGCTTCGGAATTAGAAATTGGTAATTATTCTTGTAAACTACCTCATATATTTTAGGAATTATTTAATGACTATTTCTTTAAATTATATTGAGTATTTCTTTTTGTAGAACAAGCTGAGACAAAACCAAACCTGTCTAAAGCAGACAGAGAAACCAAAAGAAAAGCGAATTCATTTCGGCGTGACCCATTGACACAGACAAAGTTACAAAGCTTTTTCAAGAAAGCTTCCGACAATTCTCCTAATAATGCTTCAGAGGAAAGTGACGAGGATAATTCTCTAGTCATTGATGAAACAAACAATTGTAATGACACAACGCTCCAATTGAAAGATGTAGAAGTGAGAGATAATCACAATGATACAACTCTCCAAATTAATCAGTGCATATCTCCTGCTAGCAATAAAAGTACACCTAAGGATCCTAAAACATTTGTTATAAATATAACTCTTCAAGGTATATCCAGTAAAAAATGTGATAAGGAAGAGAAAAAAGAGGTAGAAAGCAAAATAAAGTCTCCAGAACAAATTAAACCCACGGCGAAAAGAAAAATTAAGGCTCTGTTTGGCGAATCATCGGAGAGTGACAACGATCGCGGAGAGTCATCGAATCAAAAGAAAAAAATGAAAACTGAACATCACAAGCCAAAACATAAACATAAAAAGAAACATTCTAAACATAAGAAAGAAGAGAAAGATAAGGACCATAAAGAAGAGAAAGACAAGGACCACAAAGAAGAGAAAGAGAAGGACCATAGAAAATCTGACTCTTCAGTAAATCAAACAAATTCGCAAGTCACACCTGTTAAAAATAAAGCATCATTGTTTGGTGATGTATCTGATAGTGATTCGGAACATAATTTAGTGATAGACGTGAATGAATCTCAACTAGACGGAGATGCAGCTCAGGACAAGGGTAGTCCCAGTGATGTTGACAATGATAAAAATATGTCAAATTCTTCTGATAACTGTAAATCGGAAGAACAGGAACAAGATCAATACAATCTGATCCCGCCACTTGATATAGAAGATAAAAAAATATCAGAAGCATACAGGTTGACTTTGGAAGCTGACAAAATGTTAGAAACATTGAAACAATTTTCTGATTTACCTCCCGAACCTATTGAACCGGCTGATTTAGACACAGTAGCACCCATGGATCTAATAGAAGAAGTTCAACTGCCACCATCACCCACTAAACCAGAAAAACTTAAACCTAAACATAGGTTAAGTTTGAGTAGATCAAAGGAACACAAAAAAGAGAAGGAAAGTAAACCTCTTACAGATGCTAAAGGGGAGAGACATAAGCATAGAGAAAAACATAGAGAGAAGCATAAAGAAAAGAAAGAAAAAAGTGAAAAGAAATCGGATAAAGTGGATGTTGCAAGTCTTGTTGTGAAATTGTTAATGCCCTATTATAAGAAGAAGAAAATAAGCAATAGAGATTTATTTAAAGTAACTGCAAGGCATATAGTTCATCAGTTGTTAGCTATTCAAGTTACAGGTACAGTACATACACTGCACTAGATAATTTTATATGGGATGGGTATTACAAATGTGTTAAATCCTTAAAAGGAAAGAAACTGAAATTGTCATCGAATCTTTTACTTTAATTTTTTTTATTCTATTTCAGAGGAAGCGGCTATAAACATGTTGTTAAAGAAGTCATTTGCAAAGGAATTGAAAATAGAGAAGGAAGATGACCTAGCAGTGAAACTTAATTTAAGAGAAGTCTTATAAGAGCTATTTATTAATTAATATGGTTTAATAGAATT
Source organism: Timandra comae (assembly GCA_958496195.1). Lineage (NCBI taxonomy): Eukaryota > Metazoa > Arthropoda > Insecta > Lepidoptera > Geometridae > Timandra > Timandra comae. The sequence goes on from OY292362.1 coordinate 7,169,550, forward strand.
GACGTTAACCTGTTTATTATTTATATTAATATAACATTATTGTTATTTGTTGTTTTCTTATCATTACTGAATAAAAAATATACTAACATTAAATTAAAAATTTAAAACAACCCCAACATAATTACTTTCAAACCCCCATAACTTTTAAACGGGTCAACCGATATTCATCAAACATGTTTAAGAAAACTCGCACGTAAGTCCCCTTTAATACAAAAAAAAAACTCTTGATGAGATCTTGGCCATTTCATGAAATTAATCGAGAAACGATTGCTTATCATTGATCTGCCCAAACCACATCATGATGTGGCCAATAGACAGTGAGACATTTCATGAAATGGTCAAATTTACGATATGGCCACGACATCTCCACTGATCTCAGTAGATCATAAGTTACCTATACACACACATACACGCATTATTAATACCTACATATAAGTTTTACTATAAGTACTACTGTTGTGAAGAGTAAATAAATGATTATTATTATTATATACATATAAAAAAATATATAAAAAAAAACTGAAATATTTTCATTTCAATAAAATCTACATACGGGTATAGTAAAACTGTGATAACTATACTTATAACTGACATAAAATGTTCCCAGACTGAGTGAAATGGTGTATATGTTCTCTCTCGCTCGCCCTCCGCACGTAAAACCGAAACTCGCGGGAGCGTCGGGCAGCGGTAGCGGCATGACGAGTGGCAGCGCGAGTGACCCTTTTATACTACGTCCCTGCTCAATTCCCTGCCGATAGGAGTCTATGCTCCTATCGGCAGGGAATTCAGCACATAGTCTAAATAGGGTATATGATTTTGAGTGATGTGCTCGAATGAAGGTATATTGTATCCTATCAGTTGGGCATTTGCCTATGAACTATTATTGAGTGGTGTATAGGAATGTGGTATTATTTGAAATAAAAATAATAATTAATAATTAGAAATAGGTATATTATAATATTTTGAAAATGACATTGGTTTTACAAAGTTCACAAAGAGTCTACAGGGATCATAAGCCCTTTTCACTTGTCCTTATAAAATACTGTGTCAGTTATGACTTTATAACATCAATGGTAAATGAAAGATATTACATAATTTTATAGATTGATAAATGTACCTATTTAGTTACACTAAATAGAGATTTTAGAATGTGCCCATTACTTTGATTTATGATTTTTAGTATGCTTTGGACATTTTATAAATATATTTATGCACAAAAGACATGCACATGTAAAGATTGAATAGAAACTAGCATATTAAAATTACACAACATTTCGGGCATAATTCAGTGTTAACATTCAAAATACATCGTATAAAATTTTAAATATTCATTTTACCTTTGATTAATGATAAAAATCACAAATCTGCGTTGCGCAATATTATCAACCCAATCCTTGTATCGTTATTTTTCCTACAATATAAAAAGCCTTACTCTGTTAAACATCGATTTTCATCTACAAAACAGTTAGTTACGTATGAATTATACGTGTACGATTATATGTATGTATTTACAATGCCCAACTGGGACTGGGGAGGTCGTAGGCCCAAGAGGGCCTCGGCTTGGTGTAGTCCCAGCGCGGCGCCGGCTCCCACCAGTCGGGCGGCGCCGGCGCCGCGCTCGCGCCCGCCGCGCCCGCCGCCGCGCGCTGGCTCAGTGGAGTGCTCAGAATCATGTCGTCGTCGGAATCGTACTCTCCGGAAACGGGGCTAGTGTCGCGAATTTCGAGCGGCCTGGTTTTTAATGCGGCCAAAGTGGAGGCCCTCGCTGGGCGGGGAGAGCGATCGGGAACGATTACGGCCGCTGGGACAGACTCTCTTTCGACCGACGAGGAAGTAGACCTCGTCCGCCGACGACCGGCGCCGCTCGAGGACGATTCGGATCTATCTTTTCGTTCCTTCGGGGCCGTCTCAAAGTCGAGACGTTTTTTGGAGGGGCGTCGAGCGGCCGGCGGCGCCGCCGGGCTCGCGCCGGCGTCGGCGGCGGGCGCGCACTTCTTGCGCGGCGTCTTGGCGGCGGACGGGGCCGGCGCGGGCGCGGGAGGGGCCGGCGTCACAAATGTAGGGTGCCCACGCTCGCTCCGCGGGGTGGAGGCGCGGCGCCCGCGTCGACTCGGGGCGTCGCCCTCATTCTGGGAATTCTTTTTAGGTCGTTTGGACGCCGGCGCGGCGGGCTCGGGCGAGGCGGGCGGCGTGTCGAGGTGCGGCGGCGGCGCGGCGCGCACCATGTTGGCCTGCAGCTCGTCCCACAGGAAGTCGTTGTAGTCGCTGAGCGTGGCGATGGCGCGGTCGTTGGGCGGGGCGGGGAGCGGCGCGGCGCGGGGCCCGCCGGCGGGGGGTCACATGCGCAGCGCGCGCTTGCGCGGCGTCTCGCGGGCGGCGCGCGGCGCGCGGCGGCGCGGGGCGCGCGGCGTCTCGGGCTCCGCCACGTTGGATGACGTCACCAGGTTGCGCGCGTTACCGAACGACGGCTCGGAGCCTATCGTCTCCTGGAATTGCTGAATGCGCTGAACCAGTTCCTCGTCGTTTTCGATCAGCTCCTCGATCTGCAAGTCGCAATAGTTATGTCAAAAAGTCACAATATCAGTTATTGTAAAACCGGTTCTAACTCTGTTAGTACAGCACGCATTTGCACGAGGCAACGAATCAAGAAAAAAACCAATTAGAAGCGAAATGAGTCGATGTAACTAACACGAAAATTGGAACACATGTTCTTTGTGTTTGAAATGTTTGATACACAATTATTAAACATTTATATATTATTGGAGTGAAGTGAAACTACCATTGCAAAGATACATTTAAGAAACTGAATAAAACAATAATGTGAGTGTGACCTCCTGGCGGTAGTCCCGCAGCAGGTCGTTGGCGATGCTGACGAGGTAGGCGGCGAGCTGGCCGCCGCCCGCGCCCAGCCGCGCGTACAGCCGCAACACCGCCGGCACCAACACCTCCGCTACGGTACGCTTCATTTTCTATAACATTAAGACACATCATATTAAAGAAACTGACTCAACTCTTATCATTTTGATATGTCTAGTTTTAGCGTGTATTTCTAAAACTAGACATATCAAAATTATATGTTTTTTTTATTTATTTATCAATTTATGATAATTGTTTAGATATTACTAATAATAATAAATTCCTAAACAATAATCATAAATTGACTACTTTTGGTTAGCTCTTACTTAGTATGTATGTTTAAAAAATTTCTAAATTGATAAATAAATTAAAATCTTATCATTTTGATATGTCTAGTTTTAGCATGTATTTCTAAAACTAGACATATTTGTTTTTTATGTATTTATCAATTGTCAAAGAAATGTCTTATAAATACATCCTAAGTAACAGCTAACCAAAAGTAGACTTATGAATTCTATTAATAAAAATCACGTTTATTTAACATTCTATATGCCTTATTGTATTTCTGTATAAGGGTCGACAAAAGCTAACTGACAATCACATAAGCAGCAGGGCAAAGGAGTGCACTCGCCCAAAGTAAAACACGGACAACATTTTTGAAGTCTTTCATATTTGCGAGTAGGTTAGGTAGGGAGTAATTGCAAAATCTAAAAGTAACGATTTATGTTACAGAGCGCCGAGCGGTCGCTCGCATTAAATAAATATAATAGAATAAGCAGTAACCATACATTATAGTTACTACCGCTTATCAAGACAGCATTTTACACCTATTTCTTTGGTCCGCAGTGGGCAGAGCAAAGGTCAGCCTAAAACTACATGACATCGAACATGCATATTTATAACAACAACAAATATAACAGTAACATAATATTAACTTGCTTTGCTTCAATACAAAATGTACATTAAAATTAAATACTTAACATAATATTTCAGCAATAACAAAAGCGTTATCTAGTTATATATTAAAGTAGGTGTGTCATTACAATACTTATAATTTAATATGATATGCAAATTACTAATTAACCTGTTGCTCCCGTGAAAGCGGCTGCATCCAAAATAAATTGACAAATATTAATAACTTAGGATTTTTAACCCCCGACGCAAAAAGAGTGTTATAAGTTTGACGTGTCTGTGTGTGTGTGTGTGTGTATCTGTCTGTCTGTGGCATCATAGCTTCTGAACGGATGAACCGATTTTAATTTAGTTTTTTTTGTATTAAAGGGGACTTACGTGCGAGTGTTCTTAGACATGTTTGATGAAAATCGGTTGACCCGTTTAAAAGTTATGGGGGTTTGTGTTGGGGGTTTTTTAAATTTTAAATTTAATGTTTTTATATATTATTCTGTTTACTGTTGTCAAATTTTGATATGCAAATTAATAATTAACCTGTCCCTCCTGTGGAAGTGGCTGCATTCAAAATAAATTGACATAAATTAATAAGTTATTATTTTTCTTTTTACTGTTGTAAAATTTTCTCTCTCTGAGCAAAGAGTTAGATCCTAATCACCAGCATCCTTGATGGCAGACTAGGTTTATAGTCATACTGATTACATTATGTAAGGTAATGGGATCCGATTTCGATAAAAGTTAACAACAACGTTCATATGTCTCAATAAAATACTGGAAGGAAAATAACTTGGCTTAGTACAGCCAATACACATACGTATCTGTAGTTCTTTTATTTGCTTCTGTCCAACGTTTTAGTACATATAAATATATTTAAATAACTTAAGAAAACTTACATGCGACACAAGATTTGCAGTAACTCTCTCTTGTATTTCATCTAAGTCGGCCGCCTCACCCGTTTTATTTTTTGCTGTAAAGAAACATTAGTAAAGAAGTATTCTTAGTTCCAAATATGAAATTGAGGGGCTCGAAATTATATTCGGTATGTATTGGTATACTAACGGGGTAATTTGAACCGAGGTCCGACCAATAGAGCGATAGTATCCAATAACGCCGCATTCAACGCGGGCGTTAGTTCGTCCCCATCGTCTACGATATTCGCCGCGTGTTCTAGAATCTCCCGCGCGAGTCGACACTGCATGTTCAACCTTTGAATTGTAGATAGACGTTGAAGCATCACGTCGTATATTAATTGCTTCTCGTCGAATTTTATGTCTATATCTGTAGGACAATAAATGACTCTTTTAATAAAAAATATAATGACATAAACCTTTATTTTTATATGGATTTAATTAAATGGGTTAATTACTAAAAGCTCTTATTAATTTGTACATATACATATTCATTTCATCTTACCAGAATCCTCCTTGTTGTAATACAGTACACAGTCGACGAAGTGATAGAATATTGACTCCGCGGTGAGACAACATGTGACGTAGTACTCGGCCGGTTCGCGCACGTCATGGTCATCGTCCGCTAACAGGGCCCAATATCTAAATAACAATCAAAAACTCATCCACAGTCCAATGTTCTCGAGACACTAAACGCCCACACAAATGGAGGGGCATGGCTAAAGCCGTAATGTACCTAGAGTGACACAAAATTATGACCACTCTGCCAAAAGTGACTTAGCAAGAACGACTTAGCAGGTGAAATAATTTACAGCATTTATATATTCTTTCTTATGTCGTTTTCCTTCTCGAACTTTCTATGATCAAGACACCGGTGAATACTATAATAAAGTCTCGTATCGGCGTTTGGATACTAACTTGAAATAGAGCGGCGTCCGTAGCCGCAGGTAGCCGGCGAGCAGCAGGCGCGTGAGCGAACGCGCCGCCGCCCGCCGGAGCGGCGGCGGCGCCGTGCGCTCCACGCACCCGCACACCGTCTTCAGCAGCGGCTCCACTATGCACGTGTATCTGGGAAACGGAGTACCACAGTTTTTATACAGAGACAAGATGGATGACCGTCACCGAAGTGAGGGCATGTTGGACTCGACTAACATCTCAAAAGTCCCCAATTCTTATATGGTTCATACAAAGGACCTAAACAGTAAAGTTATATTAGCGGAATACCGCCAACTTTCAAGTACAGTTACGGGACAGAGCGTTCGTCGTCGTAATGGTAGGAGGCACTCACCTGATACAGATATCGGTGAGTGCGTATACGGAGTTGACGCGCGCGGTGTGCGGCACGTTGGCGTGCAGCAGCGCGGCGAGCGCCGGCGCCACTATAGTGGCGGCAGGCCGCGAGCGCACGCACAGCCGCGACGCGCCCGCCACGCACTCGCCCCACCACTTCGGGCTGCCGTCTGCACACACACACGTACATCGTACCGCCGGCGGGCCACACACTGCACAGCGCTAGGGTAATGCTATATGTCGCTAGGAGCCGAGATGCCCGTGCAACAACGGGCTAAACCAGTGAAGCTATTCAAGTCTTCCTAACCGACACTGCTTTCGTGTCATTCAGATAAGGACGATCGGGTTTTTCCCCAACGCAACGGTCCGAAAATCGAAGTCGTATCGTATTTGCGTGGAGACTACGATGAAGTCCGACATCCAATAAGGTTGCGGGTTCGATTCCCCTGCGGGGTGAATATTTGTGTGAACCACAAATGTTTGTCTCGGTCTGGGTGTGTGTGAATGAGTGTGTGCGTAGTTTCTACCAGAAACTGCGCACACCCTAGATACAAGCTGCAAGCTTAGTTAGGGGTCAGTTACTATAATGAGATGATGTAGTGAATGATTATGTTATGTTATGTTAATTACTGAAATGAACATAAACAGGGACGTGGTCCAGTATATATTGTTATGTGAATGTACCTGCGGGCGGGTGCGTGAGCGCGGCGAGGAAGGTGTCGAGCAGCGCACGCGAGGCGGGCGCGGGCGCCACGAGCGACAGGTCGGCGGCGCGCACCCACTCGGCCACGCACGCGCCGCGCACCGCGCGCGCCTCCGCTGGGGGAGGAACAACCGATGACATTTTTTCAGTTGTAAGACGCGTAATAGCGGGTCCGCCCGACACCAACTTTAGTCTGCGCGGCCTGTTGCGCAAACAAATGTTTGTGCGGGCGTGATCGTCCACACGACACCAACTAGTCATTTCATCGTTGTGGCCAATGTTTGCGGCGACTTTTTGATGCAAAATACGAAGCACAGACTTTCACGCAAAAATAACACAAACTTCACGTCCACACGGTAAATTAGCACCGACTTTTGTTTGTGTAACAGTTTGTGCAGACTAAACTTGGTGTCGTGTGGACCCGCTATAATTTAGTGAGTCAACAGAAAACTTAGTTTGCGACGCCGTGTGGCACAAACAGATCGAACCCAAACGCCAAATTCCACCAATCACACAACTTTTCGCTTATTAAAAAAAACACAAAACACAATCATTTAAGACTTACACAACTGCATCAATTCGTTAGCCCATTGAAGGTCAGTGGGGTCCAGCTGGGCCGCTAAATTGGCAGCGGCAATTCTGCATCCTGCGATAAACATTCAATAATTATATACCATAATCTAATACACACATCAACACTGTCTAGGGATATTTTGGATTTACTCAATTTAATCAAAATTTATTAATAACTAGCTGTACCCCGCGGTTTCACGCGTAGTTCCCGTTCCCGTGGGAATTTCGGGATAAAAAAGATGTTGATAGATGTTGGCCGATTCTCAGAGCTACTGAATATGCTCACAAAATTTCATGAGAATCGGTCAAGCCGTTTCGGAGGAGTACGGGAATGAACATTGTGACACGAGAATTTTATATAATGTTAAGTGTCTGCCGAGCCTCCCGATTGTGCGGATAGAAAGTGCAAGACTGATGGATTTGGTTGTAGGGATTTTGCTTTCTATAAGCAAAATTCCAACTAAGGGTTTCCAGCACTCTTCTTAAATTCCTTTCGATCTCTCAAAGTAAAGCGCTTGAGCTGTCAAGTCAAGGCATGGATGAAATATTTGGTAGTCGGTGCACAAGGCTGGTCTGGTTTTGTGTAAATGTTGAATAACATGGGGGCTTGCACACTACCCTGGGAAAGGCGAGGTCAACCACGACTCAAAAGATAAAGAAATTAAAACTCTGCAGAAGAAAGTATTGAAGTACAAAAAACGTTTTCATCCCACTAGCTCGGAAAGTATGTTTTTAATCCTCGATATCTGGGGGTAAAAGTCGATTTTAATCTCAAGAGTGCAAAGTATCGGGGTCGCTGTGACAGCCCGTGCAGGACCCAAGGCATTTTCGATAACTGGGAGTAAAAGTCGTTTTTGCGCTCTAGAGGTTAAAGTAAATTTGAATTTAGAACATCGTGCGCACTAAGTGTGATGATGTTTTGGATTCACAAACTGTCATACAACTTTTTTATTATTTCAAATTCAAACTCGGAACCTCCTTGGTGTACTTACTTATTTTTTTATTTGCTTTGCGCGTGATATTTTTGCTTTTCACTTAATATTGTGATTGTTTTATGTTTTCATTTAGTAATTTCCTCGCTGAGGGGGGATGAAAAATAATGTGTTGCACTCGAGTGCAAACCATTTTTAACCTTGTGCTCCTTTGAGTCCCTCGCTAACGCTCAGGATTCTTATTTTGAATCCCTCGCTGCGCTCGTGATTCAATTTTAGAATCCTTCGCTGGCTCGGTCCTCAACTGGAGCCCCGGTTAAAAAGCAACTTTGCACTCTTGTATAACAAATAACTATTTCATCCCACTAGCTCGGAAAGTATGTTTTTAATCCCCGATATCTGGGGGTAAAAGTCGATTTTAATCTCAAGAGTGGAAAGTATCGGGGTCGCTGTGACAGGCCGTGCAGGACCCAAGGCATTTTCGATAACTGGGAGTAAAAGTAGTTTTTGCGCTCTAGAGGTTAAAGTAAATTTGAATTTAGAACATCGTGTGCACTAATTGTGTGAATTAAAAACTTGTTTATTACTACCTCCATGGTACCGAATGTAGGCAATTAGCACCATGGAGGTAGATGTACAAAGGTTTAATTGTGTTTTTTATTCACAAATTATCATACAACCTTTTTAATTTATTAAAAACTCAGATGCAGAACCTTCTTGGTGTACTCACTTTTTTTTTAATTTGCTTTGCGCGCGCCTTTTTCTTTTCACATATTAGGTATATTTTAACAATAATAAGATTAATGTGGTGATGTTTTGAATTGACAAACTATAATACAACTTTTTTTTTTATTTAAAATTCAAACTCGGAACCTTCTTGGTGTACAAGATTTACTTATTTTTTAATTTGCTTTGCGCGTGATCTTTTCTTTTCATTTAATATTGTGATTGTTTTATGTTTCCATTTAGTAATTTCCTCGCCGAGGGGGGATGAAAAATAATGTGTTGCACTCGAGTGCAAACAATTTTTAACCTTGTGCTCCTTTGAGTCCCTCGCTAACGCTCAGGATTCTTATTTTGAATCCCTCGCTGCGCTCGTGATTCAATTTTAGAATCCTTCGCTGGCTCGGTCCTCAACTGGAGCCCCGGTTAAAAAGCAACTTTGCACTCTTGTATAACAAATAACTATTATCGCGACTAAAAAGTACCATAAATCCAAAGCCTTAAGATACGATATGAAGTAATGTTATATACAATAATTGATTTTTATATATTTTTATTGTTAAGTTACTTAATTCTTATGGTTTTAAGTTTAAAAATAATAAAAAAACATTTAATTTTTGTTCAAAAATCGTATTTTTTATTTAAATTCACAGTCGTTTTTATTTTTTTGTTTATTTGGTAACAGTCCCCTGTGGGCATGTTTTCAGAAAATGTTTCCTAAAATAATGGAAATAGTTTTGGGTTCATAGTCTGTATATTAATAAATAGACAGGTACTTGTTCCCTAAATCAAATTTATTACATTATTAGCAAAAAAGTGGCCAAGACAGGTTTGTTAGGACGAGTTGCCCAGTTTACAGAGAAACGCCCTTTTAACAGTTATGTGAAAAATCAGTAGTCAGTAAAACCACCAATGACGTTAATAACGGTCCTACAACTGTTTTTCATGCTTTGGATTAAGTTATCCAAGTCTTGCTGCGGTATATTGTCCCAGGCCAGAAGAGAGTATTTTTGGAAATTCCCCCCCTAGGGGGAGAAGAGGGGGAAGACCCTAATTCTGCGGGAAGTCATTATTCCACGTGGACGAAGTCGCGGGCAAAAGCTAGTGATAGATACATGCTTTGACTCAAACATGTTATAAAGACCATGTGTTACTGACCGTCATCGGCGGACGAAGCGAGCCGTTGCACGATGCGTTCCCTGAGCACAGTCCGCTGTTCGTTGTTGGCGAATCGGGACCACATGCTGAGCAATTCCAACGTCAGCGACATCAGGCGGGTGTCACGTGGCTGAGAAAAATATCCTAATTTGAAATACAGTTTTGTCAAAAATTTTGGAAGCTACTAAAAATATATAATTATTATACATAGTAGGTTAACGATTATTCTTCATTGCGTTTTCTTCAGTTAAAGAGTGCAGTGGGATTTAGAAGGTCAATTAACACAATTTTTATTAGTAAAACAGTGATGTGGATAGTCAAACTTTACCCAGCACAAAAAGGGTTGATCAAGAAATGATACATATATCAACAATTATTTTTCTGTATATAAGTAAAGTTTAAGTACCTGTACTGTATCATCGTTTATAAGTTGATAGTAGTAATCGATGACGAATTCGATGTTGTGATAGTCGACGTGTCGCGCGATGCTCGTCAGTATCACCAGCACTTCCAGGTCGCGGGTGTTGCAGCCCGTGCCGAGGTGGGTACTTAGCACGTCTACTAGGCGAACACTGAAATTACATAAGTACTGGATATAACGTGAACTTAACAAGAGGGTGTGGTACACCAAATCTAATGCTCTAAGGAATTGCAACAAAATGCTGCAAAGAATCTCGAGACCGATTTTAAAGATAGCTAAAACTGCGTACCTATTTGGTGTTTCCGAAATGTAATATTTCGAAATTTACTCTATTAGATTAAAAAAAAAATGTGAGCATTTCTTTTCTACATTTATTCCCACAATAGGCTCTATGCCGTAATTTATTGGAATCGTTATGGCAGTAAACATTACCAATGTAACATAAAGAGAGCACAGAAATCAAAGTCCTTACCTCACAGAGTTATTTTTCTTAGACAACATAGCACAGGCCTTCTGTAGATGTCTCCTCATGTTACGTTTTGTGATACCGGACAGAAACATCCACGGCAGCGAGTCGTAACACACGTGTTCAGAGTATTTCTTAACCCGGTCTATCACAAACTGTTGCATGTACGATATTACTAGGTCTTGGACCTGTAAAAAAACATATTCGGGATTTTATACGTGTTAGTTAAACAATTAGTTATTCATAATTTTAAAGTCAGATATATTGGTCGTGCATATAATTACTTATATAATTACTTCATATTCAGGATAGCTTTAATACCTTTATTATTGAAGGATCTTTCGAGTGAAATTTATTTTATTTTACAAAGCGTACTGGAAGTTTCGTGGTACCTGCATACTTCTTACGATCTAGTTTAAAACAATTTTTAAAAGCACAATTTTCAAAATGAAAATGTATCGAGAAACTTTTATGCTATTGTGTTTCTAGTTTCTTTCGAGTCAAATTTAGTTTAAGAACCAAAGTTGTTTAAATTATATAAAATAGTTTTGTTCTAATAGTGGAAGTATCATAACCAGTCTTCCGAAAACGGGCATTTTGCATTTCACAGCGTCTTAAAATACTAAAACATAATTCATTATTACTTAATTATCAAATAATTTATTTTAATTGAAAATTATACCTTTATTTCATCATCAGCTCTTATAATGTCCCCACGAGGGGCTCGAGCCTACCCTGAATTAGGGTGATTTGGCCTTAGTCAACAACGCTGGCCAAGTGCGGGTTGGTCGACTTCACACGCAACCTTAGAATTTCTTCCCAGGTGTGTGCAGGTTTCCTCACGATGTTTTCCTTCACCGTAAGAGCGTCGAAATTAACGTACTTATGAATTCATAAATTGAAAACACATTGGTACGTGACGGGACTGGTGTTGTTCGAACCAGGCACCTTCCGATCGGAAGTTATCGGCCTTAACCCCTACGCCACCGACGCTCTCTGTACCTCTATACCTTTATTTAACTTTTTGAATTACTTATTCAATTCGGACATTCCATTCGAAGATATCACGAGTTTAAAAGTAAGTAGGGTAAACAGGGAAATCAATGAAAAAAATTGACTGGATACCAGCTCAAAAACAAGTTATAGGGATACATAGTCGAAATTTCGAAAAAAATAAGAAAATATACAATTTTAGCGATTTTTTTATTTATTTTAACACTAGGAAATTTTTAGCCAAATTGTATCTTCCAAATATGCCCAGGTACACGCCCACCACGTTTGGTCAACCCTCTACCAAACACCCGGTATAGAAAATTTGTATTCAAGTTTTAGTTTTTCTGCAATATTGGCTTTTCTTATTATTTTCATAAAGAAGTCTATTCTACTTAAAATAACCCCTTTCGTTTGATACCCACATTAAGAAAGTAGCGATTCAATAAATTACCCGCTATTTTGTAGTGGCGGCCATCTTGGGTTTACAATACCTAATACCAAACAACTTAAATTGTATTGTCATCAGAACTTAGGGTGCGTACAAAATTTAAGATCTATCATGAAGATGGTCTAATTTCAATGACTTGATTCGACCCAAATAAATATTATACAGGTCAAGTGGTCGGATTTGCACACGAGGGGTTACGTACCCAAAAACGGCAAATATATCAAGTTAGTTGTATGGGAGCTCCCCTTAAATATTCATTTTATGTATTTGTTGTTATAGCGACAATAGAAATTCATAATAACATGTGAAAATTACAACTGTCTAGCTATCACCGTTCTTGAGAGGTGATATCACCGAACATACAATTAATAACGTATAAGCTTTAGAACAAAAAGAACAACGCTTTCAGATTGATCTACTGCTAATATTAGGAGAAAATAAGAACAACCGTCAATAGGAGTTTAGAAACATCTAGGCATCTATCTACCCAACAAGGTATCAATTATTAAGACTGCTAGTGCCAATGATTATACTTAATTGATAGTGCCCATTACTATGCTCCAGTGCCAATGATTGTACCATTTCAAAGATTTGAGTTTGATTGCACTTTTAAGTTAATTAAATATTTATTTTTGTATTTGTTTTTACGTTTTATTTAAGCTTAAATGTCCAACTTCCCGAAAAAACAATTACAATTATTATAATACATATTTTCATTTATAAGAATAAGTCACTTGTTTGTGAAATTTCACTTAAAGGGCCAATCATTGTACTGTTTACCCTATTATGAAAAGATACGTGGTCGCCGCGCGCCGCTCACCCTACTCAGCGAGCTGGCTAGGCAGTACCTTATACGATGTACTTAGGCGTCACTGGGGCCCCGGTATAGGCTATATTTTATCCCGGTATGTCCACGGGAAAGAGAACTACGCGGGTGAAACCGCGGGGCGCTGCTAGTATAATATAAGTCAACAGCAAGATATTTCTTTCCCTGGAAGATATGTTGGCTCTAAAATTAGTACCTTAGTCTCAGGATCGGAGAGCTGATGTACCGGGCCACAGAGGAAGGCGTCGACAGTGGCTTCAAACGGTCGATCTAGTACCAACTCCCCGAGACCGGTTATAGCAGCGGATCTCACGATTAAACTCGCGTCGCGGCACAGGCCGATCAACACCTGTTAAATGTAAGAATTATTATTAACTATTTATTATCAGCGTTGTAGCCGGCAAATGGCTTAGCACATTATAAAGAAAGTAGGTAAAAGTTATAGGTTGTAGGGCGTCAGGGGTCGATAACTGTAGAAACGCTGAGGCTTTAAACTTTCAAAAAGGTAAGGGCGCGGTTTCGAAGTCAGCGATGCAGGGTGGTAGCGTCGAGCGGCGGCGGCGAAGGTGTGGCGAGTAAATGGTACGTTGCCGCTCTTCCACCGCCTTCACCATCCCTAGTCCGCCGAGTTCGACCGCAGCCTAAATATTACTATACTGACGGCTAGATCGGTGTTGGAGGGCGGGTCCGGCGTGACGGCGGCGGTGAGCAGCTGGTGCAGCAGCGCGGCGGCCGCGCGCCGCACCAGCGCGCGGTCGTCGCACGCCGCGCGCGCGCACAGCGCCACCACGCGCGACACGCACCCCGACCCGCACAGCTCCTGCACACACACATACCATTGTTCAACATTTCTATGTGTGAATTTAAGATATACATTGTACTTATCTTAAATTACTTATTCGTTTAGTATTAGCCTGAATAAGTTATTTGGTTTTAAAAAGCCCTATATTATAGAAATAAAAATGTATTGGATGTCCAAAAGAAGCGTGTATATAGTGGTTGGTGTACCTTGACGGCGCGGCGCATGGCGGGGCGGTCGCTGAGCACGCAGAGCGCGAGCAGTTGGAGCGCGCGCGCGCGCAGCCCGGCGGACGTGTCGTGCGCGCGCTCGTACAGCGCGCGCAGCACCGCGCCGTGCGGCACCGTGTGCGAGCGCGCGCGCAGCACCGCCGCCGCCTCCTCCGGGCTCATGTCCTGCTCCAACTGTACGACCACCGCGCACCGTCTCACTTATACGTAACTACTCGCCATACCAAACCAACACGAAATAGTAGATTGTGTCACAAGTATTTCACGCGTGAGTGTTTTTTATGGTCCACAGTGAAATGAAGGATTCTAAAGTAGAATTCTGAACGTAGAGAGAGATTTGATCAAAGATATATTAAGATTTGAAAAAACTCGTTGCTCGAGGGTAAATAATTTTGGTACTGTGTGGCACATTCTGCTTTTCATATTTTTTTCATACATTTCCCTCTATGAAAATAATAATTATGATAAAAATATAATAGAAAGTCAATAAGAAGCTTCCGCGTATATTTTTACTAGCTGCGTCCCGCGGTTTCAAACGCGTAGTTCCCGTTCCCGTTTCCGTAGGAATTTCGGGATGAAAAATAGATGTTGGCCGATTCTCAGACCTACTGAATATGCTCACAAAATTTCATGAGAATCGGTCAAGCCGTTTCGGAGGAGTATGGCAACGAAAACTGTGACACGAAAATTTTATACACCCCTATTTTGAAAATATGGGACTTATTAAAATCAGAATATCTGTAGCAGTAACTGAATCCATATATCCAATAAAAATATCAAAAATGATAGTCGATTACTTATCTTTAAAAAATACCAAATAAATGTCGTATTACCAGACGGCACACTAGCTATCAAGTATTCTGTGAAGGCTCGGGTCGATGACCGCGCTCAGCTGTGTATCGCAGCGTTCGGTATAGAATAACAATAAAATTCGGCGGGATTTTGAAAATCTTTGACTTATCATAACTTTTTAAATAAAAGCAAAAGAAAAAAACTAACTTCACTATTATATTGTCACCCGTCGTTTACATTAGCTGTGAGATAAGGTATCGCAATTTCAAAATAAGGGTGTATATTAGATTTTATTTATTAATTCAATGCCACTGCAACATGCGCGCTTTTTTATTACCGGCCAGGACGTTCAACTTTTTAAATAGTGTTCTAAATTCAAAATTCATTGTCTCCCTATGTCGCTTACATGGACAGCAATGACTAAATTAGTACAAGCGCCCTCGCGTCCTAGTAAAGAGGCTGCCATTAATTGGAATCGTGATTTGTCGACATATTTTACCCCTCTAAAATATCTGACATCGGCACAGGGCCACCATTACTGAAAATCGTGAAAAACTCATTTTTTGACCTTTGACCTGGAATAAAAAAACATGCAAATACGGGAGTGATGGGGTGTTTCAAATTTTTATTTATAATTGTGTTTTGAGCAATTTTACTGATTCAGCCTGATATTAATTAATGCACCATCGAATTTTTATATTGACCGGTGTAAAGTGCGACGGAATGACCATTAATAATTAATTAATATAACCATAATTTCCTGTGCACTTATCGAGGACACAAGGGCCTTTTTTCGAATAGACGTGATGAAAAAATATTAATGATGCCAGGCATTGATATGCCAGGTTAATAAGTGACACAGACCAAATTATGATTGATAACTGTTGATAAATGATTTAGCGATATTAATTTTCTTACATGTAGTGTCGACAACGAATCTTGTGAATCTTCATCAGTATTTGGTTGACCGTTATTTCCGTTTGTAGGGGTACCATTTTCATCTGTTCCTGTATTATTGGTTTCATTAAGCTGCTCTCCGTTTCCCGAATCTAGATAACAAAAAAAAACAATTAATATACAATAAGGATATTTAAATAAAGGGTGAACTACATACTTACCATTATTTTGTGATGATGGATTTTGATTTATGTTAGTTTCAATTTGTTCCTCAGGTTCATTAGCCAAAAATTTTGCTAGCAATTCCTGTTACATATAATTTGTATTTATAACATTGCAGTTGTACAGAACCAAATTGTTATAAATGAAAGTAAAAAACATAACAAAAAAGGTGCAAAAATGGGGATTTTAACCAACAATCATGTACATTATGTTTATTGCAGTACTTTAAATGGACAAATGTTATAATACCTGAGTAATATTCTAACATGAATTGTGCAGGCACAGCAATATCTTAAATATGAATTACACAATCACATAAAAATGAAATAACATAAGATTAAAAAGTAATATAATAAAATTACAACAACATACCACGGCAACTTGTCTATGGGCAACTCTTGCGGTTTCAGATAATTTAAGTACCCATATTACAATTCTTCTATAAGTTTTTGAAGGCAATAAACTCATTAGCCCTATGACCATTGATACACGAGCACTACGGACTTCAGCTTTCTCCTGTTATACAATAGTAAATATACCTATATATATACAATTGTAATGATAACTCTAATGGTACAGTGAAAATAAAAAAAAATTAATGAAATTAATGAAATGATCTTACATTTCATTAATTTCATTTTTTTTTATTTTTAGTATAAAACCAAGTTGCTCCCAATATTTGTACAATTAGAATATTTATTCTATGATTTTATTGCAATCTTCACTCTATAATTAGAATGATTTATCTCTTTACAGTGAAGTGGAGGTTTATGTATGAAATATATTATGTGATACAAATATAAAGGATTTTTACAAATACACACATCAAAAGTGTCTAGGGATCAACATATATTTTTGCAATAACTTTTCTCCTGATTGATATTAATTAAAATTTTCTTTAAGGATTCATCAAATAAAGTGTTTTCGTTTGTCACAGTAACGATAAACCAAGTCACCTTTGCATTAATAAAGAAATTTGCCATTTTCCTAATAAAGGGATTTTTGACATTTGAACCACTAACATTAAAGTTCGAAAAAAAGACTGAAATAACAGTTTTCTTTAAAATTTTATTGGGTAACTTAAACAATTAATAATCCGTGTTTCTACCGCGAACACTAACAACACAAGAACATCGGTTTGGCATACTCAAAATGAGTTCATCCAAATCACGCTGTGGAATGGCCGCCCATGTTCGTTGCAACAACAAAAAAAGGTCTTCTTGCGACTGGATACCCTCCATATTCGGCAGAGCTCTTCTCTGTAGCATATCCCATGCATGCTCAATCGGGTTCAAGTCTGGCGACTGAGCAGGCCAGGGCAGGACATTGATGTTAGCTGCGGCGAGAGTCTGTCTTACAACTCTTGCGGTGTGCGGTCGTGCATTATCATGCATTAACTGAAATAAGGGACCGATTTGCACTTGTAGAGGAACGATGACGTCTGATACAATCGTCTCAGCATAAATTTGAGCGTTGAGGTTGCCTCTGATCCAAATCAACTCAGTTCTTCCGCCGATCCAAATACCCGCCCATACCATGATGGTTCCACCACTATAAGGATGGACTTCCTGGCAGGATTTTAATCGCTGTTGGCGTCCAGGGGTTCTCCAGTGTCGTATACGTCTTGTATCCGGTCTCATACCAAAACGAGACTCATCAGAAAAGCACACGAAACGCCATTGTTCTTCTGCCCAATTTCTGTGTTCAAGAGCCCATTGATATCGAATCCTACGATTGTGCATTGCTATAGGTGGTACCCGTAGCGGTCTTCGGGAATGAAGGTTCACTTCATGCAAGCGGTTTCTGACTGTTTGGTCGCTAATTAAGTTCCCTGAAGAGTGATGAAGCCGCACGGCTAACATCATGGCGGTTATTGTTGGAGCTCTTCGAGTTAAGATTTGAATGTATCGGTCTTGTCTCCGTGTGGTGCAGCGATACCGTCCTCCATGGCGCTCAGCCACGGTACCAGTGCTTCGGTAACGTGTCCAAAGTCGACTGATAACACTCTGACTTGTATTCAGAGCTAAAGCCACAGTACATTGCCGGGAACCAGCTTCTATCATTCCCACGGCTCTGAGCATTTCTTCCCTGCTTAAATGACGTCGCCGCTCCATAATAACGTTGGTTTTAATCAGTAGTAGGGAAACAGTAGCACTAATAATGTCTTCAATGCGTTGTATGTTTTTATAGGGAAAATATTGACAGCTGATTTTCATCTTTTACTCGAATTTGATTCACAGTTCCTGATTCAAATTATGAAATGCACCAAAAAGGATCCATATAAATTTATAAAATCATAAATTTATTACAAAGCCACATCTCAATCTCAAGAAATCCGCATAAAAATGCTTGATCCCTAGACACTTTTGATGTGTGTATTATATTAACTTACCAAACCATCATAGTTGTAACACAGATGTTCCAGTAGCACAGTGTACCCGTTCAGAGCGGACCGGCCATACTTACTGAGAATCAATCCTGAGTAAGTAACATATGAAGCTCTTATTATATTCTGAAATATAAACAAGATGTATGGATAACATTGTCATTTTAAAAATCAGACATATCTAGTGAAACATAGATGCTTTTGAAATGTTAATATTAGTATTTATTCACTACAAGTTTGTACAAATGCAATTTCATTCTAGAATCAAAATTAACTTTATGGTAATTATTACCTTTTTTTTAAACATACTATAACTATGATAGGTATTACAAAATTATTCAAAAAAAAAACAAATTATTAATTGTAAGTTATTTTTTTTTTCTAATTCAAACAACAATGAATATTGAACAAACTATGATTACAATTATGAACAAACTGAAATTTTTTTTTTTTTTTTTTTTTTTTTCTTTTATAATCGTGCGATCAGTCTTTTGACTATAAGCAGATGTGATGAATATAGTTCACATGTGAAACGTAGTTTCCAATGAAACTTAACGTCTTTGTTTACAAATCCAATATTTGGCGTCTTTTGAGTCGTTTTGTGATACTAGGTACAGTCAGCTGTACCGCTAGTTCATTAGGATGATTAATTAAACGCTGTTTGTATTTTTTTGCATGCCATTGAACCTCCTCTTTCACTGTTCGGATGTTGAGATAAGTGTGGACCTCTGAGTTTCTTATGAACCAAGGTGTATTGGCTATTTGCTTTAGAATGCCATCTTCAGCTCGTTGGATAATACTGATATTGGAGTCACATGCAGAACCCCAGAGTTGTATTCCATACGTCCAAATAGGCTTAAGGACAGCTTTATAAATAAGCAGCTTATTGTCTATTGACAGTACTGAGTTTCTTCCAAGCAACCAATGCAGTCCTCTACATCTTATATTTAGCTCATCTCTCTTGGCCTGTATATGTTTTCTCCAAGTTAGTCTGCGATCTAGGTGTATACCTAAATATTTAACTGAGTCGCTGTGTGGGAGTGAATTGTTGTTCAGTTTAACTACTGGGCAGTTCTCTTTTTTAAGTGTAAATGTCACATGTACAGATTTTGATGCACTAGCTTTTATTCTCCATAGGGATAGCCATTTTCCTATCTTGTCAAGACTGTTCTGCAGTATTTGAGATGCTGTGATTGGGCTGTCATTGCTAGCCAGCACTGCCGTGTCGTCAGCAAACGTAGCAATTGTTACGTCAGGGCTCTCTGGCAAGTCAGATGTAAATACTGTATACAGTAGGGGGCCAAGTACTGAACCCTGAGGGACTCCTGCACGTATGTCATACAGTTTTGAGTACTTATCGACCTCGCGCACTTGAAACATTCTCTCCGATAAGTAGGATTGCAGTAGACCATAGAAAGAATGCGGCAGGAACTTTTTGACTTTGAATAAGAGTCCTTTGTGCCAAACTTTATCAAATGCTTGTTGTATGTCTAAGAAAGCCGCAGAGCAATACTTTTTTTGTTCCAGAGCCATTCTAGCAGCGTTATAGACTCTATGTACTTGTTCTAACGTACCATGTTTTTGTCTAAACCCAAACTGGTGGTTGGGTATTGTCGTTTTTCCTGTTAAGGCAGCTAGTAATCTTGACAATATTATTTTCTCACAGACTTTGGAGAGTACAGGTAATAGACTGATAGGCCTGTAAGATGTTATATCCTTCGGCGGTTTCCCTGGTTTTGGTACCATAATAATTTGTGAAACTTTCCATATATATGGAAAATAGCCAACTCTTAATATACTATTTATCAGTGTAGTTAGGTAAACGATAGCAATTTTCGGTAGCTCTAGCAGTACTTTTTTATTTATAAGGTCAAAACCTGGTGATTTCTTATTTTGAAGGTTCCTTATAGTTTTAATGACCTGTTGTGGAGTTGTAGGTTTAATAGGTAGTTCAAGTTGTAGAGCGGCGTCTAGTGTCTTATCAATGTCTTCTTCCATTATCTGCTCGGGATCTGGCTCGTTAGGGAGGAATATCTGAGACAAGTAGTTTGCAAATAAGTCTGCTTTTTCTTGGGATGTACGTGCCCAAGTTCTATTTGATTTAATGGCAGGTTTAGGAATCATTGGCGCGTTATTGTTTTGGCAGACTTTCCACAAAGAGTAGTCAGTAGCCTTAGTTGCTGTTAATGATTCTAATTGAGCATTTGTAGTAGCATTGATTGATTCAATTATAATTGCTTTTAACTCCTTAGTAGCAGCATTCAGTTGTTTTTTATCATCTGGATGACGACTATTATGCCACACTCGGCGCAATCTCCTCTTATCCAGTATTTTTAGTTTTATATACTCTGGTACTAGGAGTGGCTTGGGACCGAATAAAGTGGTTTGGGTTTCTGGTGTACATTTCCAGCAGCACTCTTGTATTATTTTAGTGATTTCTTCTGTGGCCGAGTCTATGTCTTCACTGGTTTTCATAGCAACTTTAGGATGTAGTTTGCTACTTGCCAGTTCTCTAAACGATTCCCAGTCAGTTCGTTGGTTGTAGAGGGTTTGTGGCTTATCGTACGTTAGTATATTAGTACTCGCAGTAAGTATAACTGGGGTATGGTCTGAAGATCCATCCATGCATGGTTCTACAGCGAAGAACAGTCGTGACAGTCCTTTAGTAATAAATATGTCCAGTACATCAGGTATTCTATTTTCGTCAGATGGCCAGTACGTTGGTTCAGGTGTGGCTATTGTAGTTAGATGCATGTTTTCAACTATTTTTTTCAGTTCTCGTCCTCTAGTTGTAATAAGCCGTGATCCCCAGTGCGTATGCTTGGCATTCCAATCACCTCCAGCGATAAATCTTCCCTTGAGAGAATTAATGTAGTGCCCAAACATACTTTCAGTTATTTTATGCTTTGGGGGACAGTATACGGATGAGACATTAATGTTACCATGTTTGTCCTCTACCAACACTGTAGTTGCTTGTATATGAGCTGTTTTATACTCCTGTTGGTGTGAGTGTTTTAGAGATGATTTTATAATTACAGCAGTCCCTCCGTGTGCTGTGCCATCTGGATGGTTAGTATTGTACACATTATAACTACGGATCTTTATGACGCTGTTATCGGTGAGGTGTGTCTCTGATACGAGGAGTATGTCCAAGTTGTGTAGGCTCAAGAGTGTAGTTACTTCCTCTGTGTTGGGCGTGAGTCCATTAATATTCCATGTACCTATTCTGAGAGAGGTCATTTGGATATTTTATTGACGAGAGTTGTCATGAGATTCATTAGAATACTCATTTGTTGTAAGAGTAGGTCGAATTTCTCCGATTGTTTTATAATTAATTTTTCTAGAGTACTGTGATTTTCAGTTTCTGTGTTTTTTGTGGGTGTTTTTAGGACTTCAGCGTACGTAGTTTTAATTTGTTTTCCAGCAAATGATGTTTTTGTTATGTTCTGTCTCTCTTCACCTCTGTTAAGCTTTTCTTTAGCTGTTGTTTTTCGTGTTAGTATTTCTTTATATACAGTACAACCTTTATAATTTGCTGGGTGTGGTCCTAAGCAGAGGGCGCATAATGCTGGTGTTGTTCTGTCTTTTTTAGTACATTCAGATGTTTTATGCGACTCAGCACATTTGACGCATCGAAACGGTCTTAAGCAGTAATTTTTAGAGTGTCCATACTGCTGACATCGTTGGCATTGTACTACAGTTTTTTTCTTGCGTGGGTCTTCTATAGTAATTGATTGATGATATATATATTTTATGTCTTTGACTGACTTATTGTTAGGTCCAGGTTCTAGATTTACAAAAAAAGTTGCTGTCGGTATTTTATCAGGACCATGTTTGGCATTAATTATTTCGCCAATTATTGTGTTACCTGTGGATTCTATGGTGTCTTTTATGACTGTATGTGGAGTTGTGTGGTGTAAGTTTCTTATTACTATTCTAAAGGGCCTTTTGTTTTTTAGGTTGAATGTATGTCCTATGAGACCATTATCTCTGACTAGGGCTATTATTTTTTTATATATCTCGACATCGTTGCAATTAATCCTGAGTTGATTTTTGTTAACTATCTTGTATGTGAATTGTGTTTTTTCAGCTACTGTTTCCAACATCATTGTTAATTTATTGACATCCTCAATACCATATAAAATAATAGGTGGGGGTTTGCTGATTTTGCGTTCTTTAATTGGTATATCTTTGTCTTCTGTAAGGTCGATGGGAAGTTGATTAAACCTGTTATTTAATTCAATATTATCCGGCGAGTTTGTCAGTTTACGTTTTTTTGTTACTCTTGCTATGGGGACTCTTTGCCATGGTGGTGGTTGCTGTGGGTTATTTTTATCAGTGAGCTGTTCAGCATCCATTGGCTCATTTTGTGTTCTAGCAGACTTGGGTTTGTTGCCCAGGGATGAGCTACGTGGTCTTGTTATAAACAGACTAGGATGAAATATCTGCTGAATACATTTTTTGCTTCTTGTGTCTAAATTGACTCCGTCTTCAATCGCTTGCGACAAGTGCGAAATTTTGCCCCCCCCAGATACAGTGGGGCTGCTCAAGCTATGCTCGAGAAGGGATTCTCCGTTTCCGGTACCCTCCTGGGGTAGTGTAGTTTTAAATTCCGCTTCCATCTTTTTTTATGACGCTTCAAGCGTCTGGGTCACTCTTTGAGGAAATATTTTAGTTTCCAAGGCTTGTGATAGCCTCCTCCAGTGTTACCTGGGTGAGTGGTTATCCCGCCACTGTCTCGGTCGCCAGAGCCTCGTTAGTTGTCTAGCAGGGGGCACCACATAGTCAGGTTTGCCTATGCCGCAAGACTGCGCGTGCAGGTGAGGTTGACATTTGGGTCGGTAAAGATGTTGGTCCCGTTCCCCCCTTACCCCCCAACAAACTGAAATAAATCTTTATTATAATTATACTCACATTAGCATTACGGGTTTCCATTGCCGCAGCCACCAGTTTGAGTAGCAAACATTTGAACAGTATTTGTATAGCCTCTGGATTTGCTACTTGATCGGAATCACAGATCATTATATCAATCATCTGGTAAATAACGCGAGATATATTCCCCAACTCCAATGTATCTGGAAGTTTATAATTTTGAAAAAATCTTATGATTAATTGTACAAGATGGATGGATTTACTTTATAAGATAATACCACCAATTATATTAAAAACTCTTCGATTTGCGAATTAAAATATAAGTACATGGCTGTATAATGGGTTTTTTTGTAATATTATTGTTCAAATAAATATGCATCTTTTGGGAAAAACTAATGAGAAACTTAGATCAGTTATCTTATATCTGTGTACCTATATGTGGCTTATAAGTTGTTTTCATTTCTAGGTATAATTAAAACTCACTTAATATAGTTCTCAAGTTAACCCTTAACTGGAATCGCTATTTTGGACGACGTAAATGGAATCGTGGGTCCAAATGGACCCGCCAATTAAAATAATGTTTTTTTATTAAATAAAGCGTTATTAACCATTATAGGGAGTTATTGGTGTATTGAAACTAGTTTTTTGTAGCATGTAAGGTTGTTATAGTAATCAACATTTTAAAATAATACAATATTTTTGGCTTATCTTCATAGAAACCAAATTCAGCAAAAAAATATTAGTGTCAAGTTTGACATGTAAAATTAAAGTAATAAAAAAATATCTTAAGAAACTAATTTAGGTACAGGGTTTAGTGTATCTTCCCTTAAATAAAAATAAAGATTATTTATGAGATCATTCAAAAATAAAAAAAATGGTGAGATATGAAAAGTTAAAAAAATGGTGAGATATGAAAAGTTAAAAAAATCTGTCATTTTTATCATTTTATGTAAGAACCTGCAACACAAGTTGGAGGTGCTACTTGGCATTTAAACTTATTGTTGCCTCTGTAATAAGTACAGGATGTCTATAAATAATCTTTTTCATCGCTTTCTTCTACTAAATTGTAATCAGATGAAGAGTAACTACAGTGGGAAGTGATACACGTGCGGTATTTTCATTTTCACCTATGTTTACTTCATATCAAGGTTCAAAATCACTAAATGGTTCAGGACCTGACTCATTTTTATCCAAAAACAATTCATAAATATCGTTATTCGTAAAATTACACGCAATTGTTACAAAAAATATCAATAACAATATTAATTACAGTAGTGTACACTGTCATAAAAGTTACGTATTTGGAATCGTGGGTCCAAATGGACCCACAATAGTCCCTAACTCCACTTCCAGTAAATTCTAAGCACCAATCTTTTGGCACCTGCTTCAACTTACCACAAAACGAGATTAGACGGGCGCGCAAAAGTGTAACTGCGCGCGTTTAAAAAATAACCGGGTTTTTAGTTTTCGTCGGGTCCAAATGACGATTCCGGTTAAGGGTTAAATTATAAATTAAATATTTTTGTAACATTGCTTTGTTAATCTTGTCGCTGGCTGCAGAACTTACCAACATTTAATTTATTGACTATAGCACCACCAGTGATATCCACTAAATTACTCATGATATCTTCAAAATTCATATCGGATGGTCCAAGTTGCAGGTGTTCCATTATACCTCTCAAGTCTAGTACAAATTTACTCAACTCTTTAATCAACCAGTTCACTTCCTGTCCCAACTCTTTGGAATCCCTATAGTAATCTTCTTTATCACACATCATTTTAGGAAATCCAAGACATGCCAGTGAATTTGCAAATAATTGTGAGTGATAAATTTGATAAGCACTGTAGCCTGGTATTGACAAGAATTTGAAGTACAACCTGCTAGCCAGTAGTGCATTATTTCTCATTTCTCTTATAACAACATTCTTAATACCACTGTCTATATGATATCCCAGTATAGCTAGCACTTTCCTGTAAGGAACTCGATGTGATAAGGCAGTCCAAGTCTTTTCGTCGGGTGTTTCAGTTTCTTGTTCT
The DNA here is from genome assembly GCA_958496195.1 of Timandra comae. Taxonomy (NCBI): domain Eukaryota; kingdom Metazoa; phylum Arthropoda; class Insecta; order Lepidoptera; family Geometridae; genus Timandra; species Timandra comae. The sequence goes on from OY292362.1 coordinate 7,194,991, forward strand.
AGCCAAATATTAATATGCTTGATAGCGTTATTGAAAATATAACTAATATTAATAGTTTCCAAAACAGAGGCATAATCTGGCGGTACTTCTCCAAACTCCAAATAATCCGAACAATATATAGCATCAACCCAAGCATCTTCCAGGTAATCCAATTGTAATCTTTCTAATTCATTCAGAACACGATCCATCTTTAGGAACTAAAAGATTTACTCTAGCAAATAAGTTTAAATATTTATTTCTATTCAATTAAGTATTTCTAGTATGTAAATTAATTTATATCAGATATCATATCTAATTATCCTCAATACTACAGCCAGTAAAATCACAAAACAACACACTTAACTTGCACTTATTTGCATTTAACCACTTCAAAAAACCAAACAATTCAAATATCAACATTGTTTGCATTATTTTCTTTGATTGGAAGATTGTAAAAGGCAAATTGGTGAACACACAAAATATCTGAGCGTGTCAGCGAAGCCAAGCCCATCCCATTGGTTTCGCGAGTTGCGCGCCAATCCATCCAATATCGATTTGTGTTTTTTTTTTCCTACAAATCAAAGAGTAAATTATATTTCGCCAAGTGTTGAATGAATTTTAACTATCTATTGAAGTCAGTCATCAATCAACATCCATTGAGGAAGGAAAAATGTAAATATGTCATACTCATATGTCAGTGTCAAGTCAACATCCATGCCATACATATGCCATAGGATGATCTCTGTGACATATGTCAAACTTTCGTTCATAGGGTTGGCACCATTGACATATAACATGGACGGGGCATACCTACGAAAAAAACGTGTATACCTATACTTCACTGAGAGCGAAAAATGGCGGCTAATAGTGCAGTCCCTATCGATATGTCTGAAAAATAACATCGATAATAGATTGTAAGTATGTTTTCTTACTTTGATTAATTTTAAGTTTTATAAATAGGTCTTACTGTAAAAGAACATTATAGATAGTTTGTAAAATATAGCTTGATCATTGTGACATACAGAGTGGCCCAAATAGAACGCTCAGTAAGGGGAAGTATAAAACTATAAGATATACAAAGATTTGTTTTTAGGATCCATGTCCTCGATTTTAGTAAAAAAAAAGTGCATTCATAGATTTAGAAAAAAAAACTATTACTCTCTTTGAGAATCGAACCCGGAAATTTTTAAAAATTTAATGTTCATTATTTTAAACTAGAAATGGATTGTGTACATCTTTAGCAGTAAGTAAATGTTACTAAGAAACATCATATCTAAATTCATTAAAATGCATTGTTTTTAAATGAAATAGTTTGGTACAAAACTCGCCAAGACATCATTAAAGTTCCTTCCCAGTTAATATCCCATTTCAACACAAATTCACCATTTCAAGATACAAAATGCAATAGTTTGTATATACGGCCGTTCGTTCTAGTTACAAATAATTAAAAATATTTTTTTCAAAACTTCCGGGTTCGATTCCTTTAGTGAGTTATAGTATTTTTCTAAATCTTTGAATGCAATTTTCATTTTAACTAAAATGGATGACATGGTTCCTAAGAACAAATCTTTGTATCTCTTATAGTTTTATACTTCCCCCCACTGACTGTTTTATTTGGGCCACCCTATATATCAAACTTTTATTCATTATACTCTAGTTGCCGGGATATAAAAATGACGATAGAAATTATCGACGTTTCGTACTATAATCGATACTGATGTAACATTTAATTGGGTTTTATTTAATTACAAACGTTAGGCATTCAATTAAACGAATATTTCAATATGAATACAGATATTCTCAAGAGCAAACCTCAAATCCATGGTTTCTTATGGTATACTACATGAGAATCTGAAAATTGGACTTTATATACTTACTCACTATTATTTAAGATCATATATGCACAAAATGTAAATAAAGTTTATGAAATAAAAATAAACACCAAAATTAAAACGTACTTGAATAAGTGTTTAAATAACGTTTTATTTAAAATATCGATAGTTTATAGTCTGTGGTCACGATGTTTCATTGCCCATCACTAAGTAAGTTGTAAATCCTTTTGTTATAGCTAGAAAATAATATGGCGAATATGGCCACGAGTAGGTATTTCAATGAGACTAAGAATGACAGATGGCTATTATAGTAACTGTCAGAAATACTGTTGTCCTTTTTCCCTTACGCAAAATTATGAACGTTAAAAAGAGACGGCTATATTTTTATAACTTTGGCGTCGATAAGCCTCATACTTCTATAACTATTTTTTCTATAGTCAAACATGCGATGTCCATGTTATATGTCAATGGTTGGCACACAGAGCACTCAGAACGGGAGGTAGCAAGCCCTTCTTTCTCTACTAACATTTTTCTGCCATTTTTTGCGGGAGGGGAAGTAAAACGGTACAGCACACTCTTACCAAATCACGCACACAAATGTAGAAAATTTATGCGTCGCTATAAACACACAACACGAGAATGCGGTTCACAAACATAAAATAAGCACACTAAGAAAGAATGACTGTTAATACACTAATATTTGTTGCACACTAACACAAAAAGTAGTGATGGGTGTAAAAGAATGGCCAAATAAATGAATGATTTGAGTGAATTTTTATATAAGTACTTAGATAATTAAAACAATTTTATGCTTGAATCTTAGATTAATGAAACGATTTTGACGAATTTTGCTTCAATGATTTTTAACTAAATCATTTTCATGATATTCATTTTATGGTGGGATAAGAATGGTAAACAGAAAATAATGAAATTTCCAGTGAATTATGAAATAAAATCATTATTATTAGTTTATCGATGTATTGATTTTTTAAATGAACTAATTTATGGTATGGTATATGTTACGAATATATTTTTAGGATCAGATTTATTTTTTCAAAAAAAAACGTTACCATTATTTGTATGTATTTTTCCATTATTATCTTCTTAATTTAATTTTTTTTGTTAATAAAATCATTACCTATCGTAGACATACATACCTATAAATATTTTGAAAAATGTCTCCTTCGAAAACCGTTATATGATTTTGAAACGATTTAATAATAATATGGCGTCGTAGTCAGTTCTCACTCTTTTATTTTCAACGGGTTAATAAGAACTGTAAATGTATAAATCTAATCGAACTTAAAACAAATTAAGGTAAATTTACAATAAAAATGTTTTATATCAATTCGATAAGCCGATAGAAATTATAATCATTCCTATAAGTTCATTCATTCGTTCTTATTTGCCACTCACTAGTCCCCGTACCACGAAATTACGTATCGTAATTTCAGTCGTTATTTTGTTTCTTAAAAAATAATTTTAGCGTGTAATTACTACCTTAAACGTGATTTAAATTACTTATATGTAGTAAGTAACCTCATCTTTGCTAAAATCAGATGTCTCCGATCGTCTTTTACAATTAATTACTGCATAATCAACTATTTTAGGGAGCTCCGTCTAGCGACAGATATGAACGCTTAACTTAATTAATGGCGGATGATCGCGACAAACTAGTTTTTATAAACAGACACGAACGTTTGTTCATGTACTTTGGCAGAGGGGGCTGCGTACGCTTGCTACCTCCCGTTCTGGGTGCTCTGTGGGTTGGCAGGATCTAAATCTATGTCGATAGAAATTATCGATGTTTCTGATAGACTATTAGGGCGCTTTTAGTGTCACGCGGATTTGCTCACGCACGCGGGATTGGACCGCATGCGTAAAATTTCACGCTGCGGATCATACGCAGCATGAGTTTCAGTTTTCTACGGGCTGCGTAACGGTATAGACGTGTTCAAAAATGATCAATGTCAGAAGAATATCTGTCGCTTACATACTTTACAAACGACGAAACAAGAAGACAAGAGTACATGTTGATCCCTTTCTTGAAAATAGGCTTCTTGCTGGGGCGTTTGTTACACACTTTGGAAAACTACAAAATAATGAACGTAAATTTAAAAATTACTTTCGAATGTCCATTCGTTCTTTTGATGAACTGTTGTGTAAAATTGAGAATAAGCTACAAAAAAGCAGTTTACGAAGGATTACAATACAACCGATTGAGAGGCTCGCTATTACATTAAGGTAAGTTTAAAATTTTAAATATTTAATTTCCTGCTATGATTTAGTGGAAAGGGATTTGAACAGGTAGGATAAACGTACCAATCCCAAACCAGTAAAGGACTTTTTTGACTTCAAATTACTGTCATGTGTAAATTTACATGTGCAAAAAAAAAATTTTGTCATGTACTCTGGTCAACTGCAAAAATGTTAAACAAAAATCAAATCAATGATTTTTTCGGTAGTTGACCATCGTGGTCAACTATTGAGACATCATACAACACATGTTCTAGTAATTATCCAGTCTAAATAAACGGTATAATAATGATTTTTTGTTTGAAATATCGTAAAGTAACGCGTCATTGGTTATTAATTGTTGAAATTTCATAAAATAAGATTATTTCACTCATAAAATGTCACCATTAAAGTGGAATCATTCCTACCTTTCATCACACGCTACTTATTATAATATAGATAAAAGTTATAGGTTTGCACATGACAGTAATTTAAAGTCAAAAAAAGTCCTTAATTGGTTTGGGATTGGTACGTTCAACCTACATACACAATCCTTTTTTTTATCTGATAAAGTACACATGGCCACAGATCAAGTTACCCAAAACCAGCATAAATGGAACTCGCGCCTTGCGTATTATCATACTTAGGTAACCCGTCGGAGTCCCGCTTATACTGGATTTGAGTAACTTGATCTGTGCCGTGTGTACAACCGCACTCATATGACTAAACAAACAATTAGAGAGAAACTGGAGAAAAAAAGTTAATCGTACTCATTTTAATAAAAAGAGTTTTATTCATAAATTAAAAAATCAAATTTTACATCATTCATTTCTTTGTAAATTTGTATCCTGAGCGTTGACATTTCTTTCGCCTGTAGATGATGTTGTTGCTGGGGTATAAATTACGTCATAAGACGTGATATTAAACAAGCCGCTTTCAGTCGAAATAAGAGTTTCATTGTCATTCACTGCAGCAGAACTAATAGCATTGTCGTTAAGACTCGAAGTATCCTGGATTATACTATTGGTTTGGTAATCTTGATTTATCGGTGACAAACTGTCAAGCTCAGTAAAAGCACTAGAACTTGTTGTACACTGCCGGCCAAAAGTTTGAGACCACCATGAAAAATATACAAAATGAAATAAAACTACATAAATAAGTATTGTAAAACTTATAACTTTTTTTATGTAAATAATCAACTTACAATTACATATAAAATCAACAAAATTACTCACTAATTACAATTATTAATTATAAAAAAAAATAAACAGTTTAAACTGACTTTTCATCAAAAAAGCCTCCCCTAAATCTAATCACGTTTTTAACTAATCTAGGCATCCGGGCTATTAATTTATTCATTGTTTCTTGTGAAACATTGTTCCAACTTTCTTGTAAGATCCTCCAGAGGTCTTCCTTCGAAGTTGGACAATGGTTTCGGACGTTTCTGTCGAGCTCCTCCCACAAAAGTTCTATAGGATAGAGATCTGGACTCTGAGGGGACCACACCATGTTTTTCAACACCTGTTCTCTTTCTTTATATTGTAAATAACCCCTGCATAGGTTAGAACTGTGTTTAGGATCATTATCTTGTTGGAAAATTAATCTATCTCCAATCAAACGTAACCCGGATGGAACAGCATTTCGCTCCAATATTTCTTTGTACTGCTCCTTATTCATAATTCCTTCGATAGGGACTAAATCTCCGGTTCCAAAGCCAGAAAAACATCCCCAGACCATAATAAAGCCTCCACCATGTTTGACTGAAGGCACTACACAGTCTGGCATCATCTTTTCTTCGGCACTACGCCGTACAAAAACTCTTCTTTTCGAACCAAATATTTCAAACTTCGATTCATCAGTCCAAAGAACTTTTTGAAGTCTTCTTCAGTCCAATTATGATGGGTAAGGGCCCACTGCATCCGTTTCTTTTAGTTTTGAGGCCGTAACAGTGGTTTTCGAACAGCAACGCGACCAAACAAATTGGCATCTCTCAGTCTTCTCTTTACTGTTGTCAATGATACAGGTTTTGATCGACTTTTATTGACTTCAGAGCGGATTTCTGGTGCTGTTAAGCGTCTATTACGCTTGCTTGTTACAACGATGAAATGATTTTCGCTAGAAGTGGTCGCTCTTAGCCTTGTCGAGCGCGGACGGTCTTGATGACTGCCGGTTCTCCTGTAGCGAGTTACTGCGTTATGAACACAAGTCTCCGATAACTTCATCTTAGCAGCAATTTCACGTTCAGATTTGCCTTCTTTGTGTAAAACAACAATAGCGGAACGTGTTTCACTTGAGATTTCACGCACTTTTCCCATTTTTGAAGATCTTCACTTAACAGAACAGTAGTACAGACTGAATAGACTCTAGCAGGAATAACTCCTTAATTAATCATGTTATGAATAGGTTTTATGACCTAAAAATAATCCTAAATATTCAACAACCTAAGGTCAACGCTAAACAATAACCCAACAAGTACAAAGGAGCCGCCATAAAATATTACAATAATTGTGACACCTGGCTCGAACGCGGCACTCATCTATGGTAATTAAACAATGCTCATTTGTGGTATGATCTGTATGAAATAGATTAGAGAAATGGTGTATAGACATTCGTTATTATTCATAGATAACGCAGGTGTGTATATTGTTTCGTTATCATACACAATTTCAAACTATTTTTCATTTTATAAGTTGTGTACCAAGTGGTCTCAAACTTTTGGCCGGCAGTGTAGGTATGGGACTGTAGTATGCAGGTTGTGTTTGACTTTCCATTTCCATAACTATATTTAACACTTTTGTTCTGAACATTAGTTTTTGATATCTAGTGAATCTTTTTAATTAAGGCTGCAGAGACTGAAAGAAAGCCAAATCCTCACTTTCTAGCTCCAGTTGATTAGACTTTAAGCATTCTAATAACTGTGCCTCAAATTCAGATGGTGCTTGCTTTTTAGATTTTACTTGTTTTTGTTTTGATGTTGGGTGAGAACTTTCTTGACGTGAAGTATCTGGTTGCGTGGACTCATTACGTGTTTCTAAATTACGTTGTGATGTTAGTTGAGAACTTTCTTGACGTGAAGTACCTGGTTGCGTGGACTCATTAGGTGTTTCTAAATTACTTTGTTCAGACATTTCTTCACAGAGTGACTCTTCTCCAGCAGTTTCCGTTGTACTGTCTAAGAAAGTCAAAATGTCATAGTAAGAATATTTCTTCTTCTTCTTACTCCCAGAGCCGGATGGCTGATTTTTTTCAGATATCTTGTCTTTCTGGTAAGTGTCCCTTGCTGTTCGCCAGCGTTGTTGTATTTTCTTGTCTGAAATGACAAAATATAATAAGTAAGTGGCAAAAGTACACACAGTTTCAGATCAAGTTACCCAAAACCAGTACCAATAAACGGAACTTGCTAGGGCCTCGCCGGGCGGCGAGTCGTCTACGATAATAAACAACGCATGAGTCCTGTTTATACTGGTTTTGGGAAGCTTGATCTGTGGCCGTGTGTACAAATCTGATATTAGTTGGAAATTTAACTGCATTCGATTAAAGGCCCTCCTTAATTCACACATGTTGTCAACTTTACACTGTCTCATGAAGCATTAGATAAATCAAGCAATATATATATACCTATACAGAGTGGAAAAATAAGGCCGCAGTTGAAGGAAAAGTACCCATAATATTGATGATGGCAAATTTTACTGAATGGAAATAATTCATTTTTTACAAAAATAATTAGAACTTCATTTAAGGATTTTTGGAAAAACACCGGATTGAATCGGGAAATTTGTTTATTTGTTACAGTAAAATTTGCCATCATCAAAATTAAGGTGAAAACTTCCGGAAGTCACTAGCGCTGTAAGTTTTTAATTGTTTTAACAAAAATTTTCTTTATTTGCATCTGTCAACCTTCATGAAGGAGGACTTCTGGCCGCAGGGTGTCGTGTTTCGGAAGTTCCGAGGGCGGCTGCCCGCTGACACCGTGCACACGTCGGCGACATTACGTGTGAAATAATTAAAATAGTTTTTGTATATAAAATAATATGTATGTTAGTCTGTAAGGTATATATCTATGGGCCTCTGTTTACATTACCATCTTGTAATGTAAATATTGCCTGAAATAAACGATATTTTATTATATTATATATATTTATTAGATTCCTTTCATTTGCCGGAAATTTTACCATAGGGGTTAATTTATACAAAGAAGATTTCTTATAAAATATTTACAGCATAGTTATGTGTCTCAAATCTGCTAAAAGTGGCCACTTTTAGCAGATATGAGATACATAACTATACTTCGAACTTTTCATATGAAATCATAACTGCATAAATACCCCCCTATGATAACATTTTCGGCAAATCATAGAAATCTAACGTAGCTATAGTACTGTAGTTAAAACGAATTAAAAACTTCTAGCGCTAGCTACTTCCGTGCCCTTTCACCTTAAGGGTATTTATTTTTCTTCTGAAGTAAAATTCGAGCGGTGCATGCTGTCTTATGTCTGATGTCAGCATTATTAATATATTATGTTATCATATTATTAATATATTGTTTTTGTTTTCAGATATTTGGCAACTGGTAATACATTCACTGATCTACACTATTCCTATGTGATTGGAATTGCAACAATTAGCGAAATAGTAAGACAAGTTTGTTACATAATATGGATTGAACTAAAGTCTGAATGTATTCCACAGCTTAATGGGATCAAATGGAAAGAAATCGCAGAGGGATTTCTCACATATACAAATTTTCCTAATTGCTTGGGTGCTATTGATGGAAAACATATAAGAGTGATTCGGCCGCCGCACAGTGGATCACTATATTTTAATTATAAGAAATATTATTCTGTAGTGCTCCTCGCAATGTGTGATGCTGATTATAATTTTACATATATTAATGTTGGTACCAGTGGAAGCAACGCCGATTCAACCATCTTTAGAAGGAGTCAATTGTATACGAAACTGGAAAGTAACACGTTGGGTATCCCTGACCCGCAAGAGTTGCCTATTATTTGCCCCGAAGTAGCTTATCCATCTAGTGTAAGAGCAAAGTTGCCGTTCGTGATAGTGGGAGATGAGGCATTTGGTTTATCATCACATGTGATGCGGCCTTATGCTCGTGATAATTTACCTTACAAAAAGAAAATATTTAATTACCGTCTGTCCAGAGCTAGAAGGTACATAGAATGCACTTTTGGAATTATGTCAAATAAATTTAGAATATTTCACAGATCCATGACTGTCAAGTTAGATCTAGCACAATTAATAGTCAAGACGGCATGTGTACTTCACAATTTCATAAGGAAACGGGATGGCTACATGGTCAGCCATACATTTGTCACAAATGGTTTTACGGGACCACTACCCAGGCAGCAGACTGAAAGTAGTAATACGTCGGCAAGTAATATCAGAGATATTTTTGCAGATTACTTTATCAATGAAGGAAAAGTCTCCTGGCAACACCGATATATAATTAATTAACTAAACTCAAAAGGTTTTAGAAGGTTTTTGATGTTATTTGTGAATTAAATAATTATGCTTATATTAATAAAGTAATGATGCTTGTATAAATAAAATAATGAACCAAACACATACCCGCCACTTTTCTTTCCTCTTCGCTCAAATTTTCGTAGTTAGGTGCCAATTCCTTCAAAATATCTCTCCATGCAGCCTCCCTCGCGTCCCTGTTTTTGTATAATTCATTGCGTTTATCCCACAAAACGGGCCGCAGATGAACTTCAATGATTACTCGTTCTGTATCGATTTTCATTTCGGTAGTACAATACGGCGCGTGCGCCCCGCTCGACTCTAAAATGGGCACTGAAGTTGTAGGCAGCGCTTACGCATGCGGATACCCCGCACCGGGGTGACGCCCCGCACAGCGCCCCGCGTCCCGCGTGCGTTTATCACGCTTTACAATAGATACCTATATGAAATTGTTCTTTGCGGATGCTACGCATGCGGGCCAATCCCGCGTGCGTGAGCAAATCCGCGTGACACTAAAAGCGCCCTTAGAGATGATAATGTTAAATTATATTGAGACTAGCAGCGCCCCGCGGCTTCACCCGCGTAGTTCCCGTTCCCGTGGGAATTTTGGGATAAAAAGTATCCTATGTGTTATTCTGAAGTATAAGCAAGATTATTGTAAAGTTTCATTAAAATCCATTCAGTAGTTTATGCGTGAAAGAGTAACAAACATCCATACATACAAACTTTCGCCTTTATAATATTAGTAGGATTAAACGCTAGGTACTAAATTAAACGAATATTTTAATTACAAAAAACGATTATTCTCTTAAAGGGGTACACCCAATCCATATCTGAATCAGTTTCTGATGGAATATTACATGAGTAAGTTAGAAATTAGATTTTATTTACTCACTATTAATTTCATTACATCATCCTAGATTTTACAAACAATAGTGATGCGACAAGTCCCACTGATGATACAAGACCATGAAGTTGTAGGTAAAAATGGAGGAAACGTGCGTAACGTGTGCGTGTACAGTCTCGGAATGAAAAGGTTCGTCAATTTTCAAATCGATTCGTTTAATGTGTCGCGAACACAAATTACCTTTTGAGACTATGTTACAGAATAGACTCGAGTTAGGGAAAATAATGTTCTACTGCTCGTTAATAAAGTTCAAAATTATTATGATCAATGTTGTTAGACATGATAAATATCTTGTCAACAAGATTTTTAATAAACTAAAACCTTCTTGTTGGTTCAACCTGGCATTATTGTTTCTGTTAAAACTATTGTCAATCGGTCAATGTCATCATTGCAAAATATCAAAGAGGTTTTTATATGCCGCGCACACAGGGCACTGTTTATAAAAAGGATAGAAAAATTAAGCAAAACCTTATTCGATAGCAAACGTCATAATATTTATTTAAATGTTAGCATCACTGTTTCTTACACTGGTATGTTGGCATAATTGTTTCGTGCAGTACTAGTGCAAGTGAAAACCGACTCTAAGGCGACGAACCTTTTCATTCCGTGACTGTACTTCGGTTGGTTTCAGCGCCTTGACCCATGACTAATGCTACGAATTGTGACAGGTGTTTCCATTACGAATAGCGATGCTACGAATAGTACTAGTAACTGCTACAATAATGACTGGCTACGAAAGCGACTCACTACGAATATCGACTGTTCGAACAGCTACTATCGCTACGAAGTGACTGATTGTTTCTCATTTTCACAATAATCCCTAACCTTTGCACCATCTATTTCTTAATATTTCTCAGCTGCCAGTGCCACCAACTGTAGAAGGAGGGCGTCGTCTCGAGTGTCGATCGAGACGATCTGGACACCTTTGTCAGAAATGTATACACCCCTATTTTGAAATTACGGGACTTATTAAAATCAGAATATCTGTAGCAGTAACTGAATCCATATATCCAATAAAAATATCAAAAATGATAGTCGATTACTTATCTTTAAAAAATACTAAATAAATGTCGTATTACCAGACGGCACACTAGCTATCAAGTATTCTGTGACGGCTCGGGTCGATGACCGCGCTCAGCTGTGTATCGCAGCGTTCGCTTGTTGTTCGGTGTAGAATAACAATAAAATTTGGCGGGATTTTGAAAAACTTTGACTTATCATTACTTTCTAAATAATAGCAAAAGAAAAAAACTAACTTCACTATTATATTGTCACCCGTCGTTTACATTAGCTGTGTGATTAAGTATCTCGAATTCAAAATAGGGGTGTATATGTACTTACTTATAAATAAAACTGCAAATGTAATCAGTATAAAATATTTTTTTGAAACTAAATAGGTGCTTAGCTTTTGCCTTCGGCTTCGGAACCGATTTCCTTTAATTCGTACCGCCACTTATTCAAAATTATGGAACTTAAATCAAATCAAAATCAAAAATATTTTATTGCGAAAACAGGTGTTTACATGATGTTATTAAAATACAATTGTTTAGTGTCACTGTTAACAGCTAGTATTTAGCATGCAATATCAATTTTAAGTTAAGTAAGAATATTACATTAACTATTTTTATAAACTACTATAAATTAGTTATTACATAAGTACATAAAATTAAAAAGAAATAAAATTAAAATGAAATTTTAACATAAAAACAAAATTAAAATGAAAAATAAAAATTTAAATGTTTACAATAATAAAATAAAATAATAACAGAAACTTGCTCATTAAAATATTTAAACAAAATGACATATGTAATTAATTAACAAATTTACCAAATTATTATGACTATAATAAAACTATCAGACTTAAAAACTTAGGAAATTTTAAATAAAATCAAATAAAGAATACAACAAAATAATAATATAGCTATAATTTACAAATAAAAATCTTTAAAAATGTTTATAAACTAAATCGAAAAATTAGATACTTTTATCTTGCAAAAATTCGTTCACTGAGTAGTAAGATTTTTCTATTAAAAGTTCTTTAAATTTCTTTGTTAAATGAACGGTGGAGTTGTTCTTTATATTGTCTGGTATTTTATTATATATTTTGATTCCCATAACATATATACTTTTATTGTACTTAGTGGTTCTAGAATAGGGTAAACATAATTTATGCTCGTGACGTTTACTCTTAAATGTTTTAAAATTATTTAAATTATTAGCTATAGTTAATGCTGCTTCTAATATATAAATACATGGTAGAGTCAACACAGTAAGTTCTTTGAAATATGGTCGACACGAATCAAGTTGAGATATACCGACGATGGTTCTGATACATCTCTTCTGTGCTAAGAAAGCTTTATCCTTATCTGTGGAATTACCCCAAAATAAAACTCCATATTTCAATACAGACCCTACGTACGCATGATAAGCAGTTAGTACTGTAGATTTATTTGCCACTTTTTTGAGCATGTATAACGCATAGGAAAATTGTTTGAGTCTATTACATACGTATTCAACATGCGATTTCCAATTTAATTTATCATCAATATGGATGCCTAAAAATTTAGTTGTTTCGGTGTTATTTATAGATTTTCCGTTATAATTAATGTTCAATATTTTGTTTGCCTTATTTATGTTAGAGAATGTCATGAATTTAGTTTTGTCCAGATTGATTTAAATTAAATAATTAAATTATTACGAATAAAACTAGAAGGTGTATAATAAACTTTATTGTTATTAATTTTCATAAGAATTCATCATATCTATGACTCTATCATACAGTAACGATTTTGCTTCTATACCCCAAGCAAAATCTACATGGCTGAAGGTGTCATGGGGAACTCTAAACATGCCCACTGGGTTTCCTAATTCGTTGTACAATCTGTGCACATCATTCAGGTGTGCAAATACATCTTTGTCTACGTAATGTAAAAATGCCGGCGCCGTTACTCTTGCTAAGTCATATGATGGAGGGGTGAAACTTCTATAAATATTCCAGTTAGTCAAAGCGCCATAGTCGTATCGTCTAAAGAAGTCTTGGTTGATATGTTGACCGTAGTGTGCGATTTGTCTGATTGAAGCTCCGGCAGGCGTATGTCCCAGTTTAACGGGCAGCATTGTCTGAAAAATAAAATTGATCATTTTAACAGGTCATACAATCAATATAGCTTTCCATGTTCCTTCCAAACAATAAACCCCCTCTTTCCGATGTCTTATCCAGTGGGACATTAGTGATATAAGATCGATAAAATACAATTTATCTCTAACAGGTTTGGTATTGGCTAAGATTTATTCAGAAATCCTATAATGCTGTTATTGTTCTTAAATCGGTCTCGGGTCCTTTTTTCTATTTCGTAATATCCACTTACCATATCACACTAATTACTATACTAAAAATGTTGTACTTACAGCGTTATGCATTTCTTCATTGCCACCCGCTAATAGGAATATGGTATTTGAACATAATTCTTGCGTGATTCTACCGTCTGCACAGAAAATTCTTCCTATTCTTGTAAAGAACTCATTGTTGGTCAGAATTTCATTCATTCCTACCATGTTTGCCAATTTCTGCAAAATTAATAACTTCTTAAATATCCACGTACTTACACACTAATTTCTTTCAACATTACACATGTTTCAACCTTGAATGTCTTTTTATGATAATAATAGTTGAGGAAGGAAAGGAAACCATAGTTCTTTAAAGTTGATTGATACTCGCGATTTATCGCGGTCTCTAAGGAATTCTTCAAAATGTAGTAAAGAAAGATAAAGAACAAATAAGAAGAAAAATGTGCAGAGCAAGACGCCGTCGCGGGCGCATCGCACTCATCCTCCTGATGAAGGCCACCGAATGTGGCTGAAACTAGTCGAGGGATTCTACTCATCGGTACGTACTATACTAACAATAACAACTCGTATAGGTAAATAAATTAATAATAAAGAAAGAAAGCATAAGTACTATGTCCTATGGCGGCATACTGTCTATCCTTGAATTAAATTTTATTAAAATATATAGTCATATTTTGATGGTATAAGAGAAAAGAAATACAAACCTCAACACCATTCGAAAATGGCGCGACAGCAACGAAGAAAGGATTTTCATTGTATTGCAAATACGCGACCGGACCAAATGCATGCATGGTTATTATCTTCTCATTATAGTCAGGCCGGAGCGAGCCCATCACCCAGAATGCGGTAGTTCCTTGAGAGTGACCTATGTAGTGTAGACGAGATTTCCCAGTGGTTTTAAGAGCGTAATCAATCATAGCCGGCAGATCTCTTGCTCCTATTTCTTCCCAAGAGAATTGCCAGAAATCACTGTCCGTATCAGGGTTCAAGGTGACATGGTTTCTAGAGTAGTATGTTCCTCGGGCATTTCCCAGCCATACATCGAATCCTGCATCTGCTAAAACGTACGCTGAAAACATGTAACATGTAATTATATTATACGTTAAACTAACGACCTACATGTTTAACAATGACCTTAACAACAGTAGGTAGGTAGGTAAGTAATTAAAAGTTATCTATGAGTAAGAGGATTAAATGAGGTATCTTTACTTATAATGTTTAGCATCCGAATTTAATATGACAAGGTTCTAGAATCGGTATAAGTAAACAATAATATAATTAATAGATTAATGCCTGCCTACGTCATGACTTTATATTATATAATGTTAGTAAGCTCGGAATTAAGAACTATCTCTTTTATAATCTAATTCGTGTAAGTAAGTGCGCGCTTACATACATTCAGGCTGGTTCGTAAAACTACTGGTCCAAATTAAAAATTTCTTCAGTGTTGGAGACCTAATTTATCGAGGAAGGCTTATCTATTATCATGCTACAATAAGAGCAGAGCAGTAGACCAGTAGTAACTAGCGCAAGTTAAACCGCAGTCTATATTTAACTTCATATGCAGTCCAGTTTGCAAACTACTCCACGAGTCCGCGAATTAATCCGCGATAGCTCCGCTCCGTAGCGATGTTATAAAGTCTTCCTCGATAAATGGGCTATTCAACATCGATATATTTTTTCTAATCAGTCCAGGACCAGGAGTTCTTTAAGATTAGCGCTTTCAAACAAACTCTTCAGTTTTATAATATTGGTATTAGATGTCTGAAAAATAACATACCTAATGCACTTCCAGGGCCCATTAACACAAACTCTGCCGATGAAGAGAGTAGTCCATGCATCACCAGTACCACTGGTTTGTCTGAGCTCGGCGAGTTGTTGCTGTCCCGGCCGTGCGGTATTCTTTGGAGTTCCAGAATGTACCCATCTTCAGTGACCACATAGTGCACCTCTATTGGATATCCGTATTTTGAAATTAGACCGGGCTAACATAAATGAAAGGAGTTCATTAATTCTGGTATAATAATATGAAGCATGTGTTTAAAATCGTTTACGTAAATACAAATATTCAAATAAAATAATGATACAGACAGAGGGTTCTGGGTTCGATTCCCGTGAAATATAAGAGTACACGTTCATAGGTACGTATACCTACATGTGATCGGGGTCAGTAAAATACTATTATGAAGATGATTATGGTAAGTCTGAGAGACAACAATTAAATTTCTCTGAAGCATTAAATAACCATGATATAATTAAAATCTTTACTTACTACATCTAACAAGGCATCTTCCCAGATGTTATCTGAAAACCGTGCAAGTTCACCACTTCTGTATTGTTCTATAAGATCAGCGTTTGGCGATCGTCGGACCGATCCAAGCACTGCCCATACGCACGCAGACAACACAATCAATCGCAACATTTTCTTCAAACTTCTCCACTCAAATACAAATCCGATATTTTATAATATCGCAAATCACATTTTTTTTTCGATAAAAACAATTAACAGATATACTACTCGTAGATGCGTAGGTAAGCATAATTAATTAGGTACATGGTTGTAGATAAAATCTACAATAATATAACGAGGAATGATTTGTATTATTGTAGGTAACAAATAAAATAAAAAACTATGGGACAATTTCAAAAAATATTTCGGCTTTACAAAGCTACATTACAGAGAAAATTAAGCGGTATTTATCTAGCGGTAAATTGGTAATTATTAAAATTAACCAGTTACTTACTATATAACTTTAAACAATAAGATTACTCAGTAGTAGTACTAATAATGATATGGAAAGTCCCGTAAGTCCTTAGTGGGGGAACTCATGTTTGTTTCTGCTTAACGATTGTGTGATCGCACATATACTGGGTGGCGATCAATAAAGAGGACTCCTGAAAATGCTAGTTCATAAATTTAATTTATAAGTATTATCAAATGAAACATAATAGACCAAATAAAACATGAACTAGTCCTTCAAGATATTTTTTTTTAATTGCCGTCGCCACCCTGTATATGATCAAAGATATAGATGACAACAGTAAAATGGGTCTATATCTAATGTAGGTACTATTATATACTTAAATCTGTTTTTTACAAATTCATATCTCTGATCAAATTGATAACTGATGTTTTTTTCATAACAAAATTAATGTGGATAATCAATTATCACATCGATATTTAAGCATTCAAAACTTGTGTATGGGTATATGAGCAACATCAATAAAAATATTCTGTAATTTATTAGATATAAGTCATGTATTTACTTAAAATTCATTTCACAACAAATTATTATTATAAACTAAATAACTATTATGTAACACATACAATGACTAATTTGTTATTTATTTATTCTAAATCTTCGCTGCCTTGTTTTATTTCTTTAAGTTTTTGTTCAAAGAATTGTTTTCTATGCATTAAAGCAACTCGTGGGTGACGCAAACCAAAGTTTTCATTCCCTAGTTTACTATATTTCGCTTCGCCTTCTCTTCCCATGAGTTCTCTGAGTGCCTGATTCCGTTGCAGCAGTTTGTCGTAAAATATAACACCACTTTCAATATAATCTTCTCCTAGTTTACACAGATCTTTGTCTACATTTGTTTCATAATATACTTCGGTCATATCAGTCAAAAGAAAATATGATCCCACTCCAAACATGCCAACTAGGGAGTACAATACAGCTCTGAGAAACAAAGGCTTTGCATACAGATTTAATTTCTGGTTGACATATTGAGTGAATGCATAACAGGTAAAGGTTAAAATCAATGGGTATGCGGTGTCTAACATATACTTATGGTTTTGTGTCATTAATATTTCTCTGCATAATGCAAACTGCTGGACCTTCTCTGGAAGTATTAGTCCATTTGCTAATTTTTGCCCTGCTTCAGATGTCCAATCAACTGATTTATGATTTACCTGAAATATAAGTATAGATACAAAAATATTTTTAAATATGTATTATTTTAACTGCAAATAGAGCAATGATGTTTTAATAGGTGGTAGACTCACATTTGACCTTCATAAGCCTCATTGGACATAACTGAATAATTAATTTTGGAATTCTATAACATTTACACACAGTGGTGGTTGGACCTCTATTCAACTTTTAAGATTCAATATTTATTATTTCATTTATTGTTTATGAAATTTAAATGGCTTTGTTATGTAGCCCACATTCATAGTTTAGAGATTACACTTGGGAGTTATATACTAATTCAATTCAATTATGTTGTGTACCAACCTGAATATCATCCTTCTTCAAATCATCCATAGACATGTAGGTGAAGTTAACAGGAATACCAACTGCTGCACCAAATCTTGATCTTGTGCTACCTACAATAAAAAAAACACTATACCACTATCAACATTTTTTTTTTAGTAGGTATGTAATAAAAAAATATTAAATCAGTGGATGTTGCCAGAGGGGTAGTGATCTACAATGAAAATATGTTTATGTTTCTTTAACCTAACAGCATTATTGCTTAAATATAACTTATGCTGAGAATGGTTTAGATGTGTATGTACTTAAAGTGTCTTCTGAATTTTGTGTCCAACAGTGGGAAACAATGCTAATGATGTTGGCAATTATGTAATATATTACCTGCATGAAAGAGATCATAACCAAAAGCACTAAAAGGTGAGATTAGCTTCCGATGTATATCAGATGTATTTAAAATTTCCAAACATTTTTGGAAACGCTCTTGTAATGTCGTTGGCAATTCTACTGGCTTACCAGATCTGAAATAATATTGATAATAAGGTAATAAAATTAAAACTTTTGTGATCATATTTGTATATTTATATGTGTATCCTTACTTGTAATACTGTACAAATTCTTTGTATTTATTCAAGTACAATGTATTAGGTCCATATTTCGCAACAGCAACACCAATTCCAACGACTGTAACAACTCCAGAAGTAAAATTTCTCCCAGATTGTGTTAAAAACCAAGACACCGGTTTTTTGGCAGCCATAACTTATGAATTAACCTTTCCGTTTGTTTGATTTTCAAGTATTACACTCGTTTCAATAATATTTAATTATCGCAATTCATGGAAAAACGACATTGGTGGTTTAAAAGTCCTTTCTATAAAAATATTTACAATACAAACAGCTGTAATTTTAGGTTATCAATTTTTTTTCCTTGATTGGACCACTGACAGTGACAGATTCCTGATTCCAGACAAACATGACACAAACACAACCATTTTTGACATTTCATATCTGCCAATTCAATTTCCGTCATTTATTTGTTACTGCCAATGTCAAGATCATTAAATCGTTCAAAATTTTATTTCATTCAGTTTTTGTCTGTCATGTCATGTCAGTCATTCATTTATTTGATCTGATCATGTTCATTCATTATAGCAAATAGTTACTTCGATTTTATTGTTTTTTTGGTGTTTTCTTTTTATTTTATACTGAAAAAGAAAAAAGGGTTGCTTGTAACGATAAAACTAATTACAGTGAATTAACTTACGTTAGTATAATGTACTTATTTTGGTTTCTGTGATTGCAATTACAAATGTCCAATCACAAATTGTAATTAAACCAATTCATGTTATTTCAATAAGTAATTTAGTTTATTTAATTTGTGGTAAATACGCGATTCTAAGATTTCTGTTAAATAGTATCTTAGTAATTTTTACAAAAGTATTATGAAATAAGTCTCTCCTATCAAAATAATGCCATGTATGCTCCGGACAATAGAAGGAAGGAAGCAAGAGATGTTATTTATCGGAGTAATTCAAGCCTTGACTTGATATACGGAGATCATCCATCTGGAAACGGCTTACGTCGTGAATATGGGAGTCACGGGTCGATCGACGTAATCGGCGGTGGCAGTGAGCGGCTGCCCGCAATGGTTCACAATTACAATGGCATATCAGCGCCAGAGAAACCTGGGTTCGCCCGGCCTACTGACCGTCTCGCAGACGTCCTCAACGCAGATCATGCCGACGGTCCACCGCCGAGATCCAGCGCCAGCCCTAAATCCAGACTCAAACTTAACAAGCTATGGGGTGGGGCCGGAACTCCACTGACTCGTCCTCCACTCGACGACTCGTCTCTCTCAGTGATGAGCGATGCTAACAAGAGGAAACATTTTGCACATTTTGACTGTCAGTCATTGATGGCCAATCTGAGCTATGCAGCGGAAGTTCGAGGAGCTCTGCTTAGCCGAAGACGTAACACAACAACTGGTGCTTCGGCTGCCTCTTTGTTAGCAACTCGAGGATTCCCTCCAGGAGATGAGGCTGTTACTGACACTGGTGACGGCCATACCAATGAACTGGTTGAGAGCTGTCCATTCTTTAGAAATGAACTGGGAGGTAAGACTATGCAATTAATTAATTTATAGGTGTGTTGTATAGGATTAGTAGTAGTGATAGTATCTCTCTGTAAGGTTTCAGTGCAAAAACTATCACTGATCATATTAGTATGGACAGGTGTTATCAAATTGGAACAATTATTGTGAAAAATCATACAAAATACGCTTCATTCAAAGTTATCTGTAACCAATTAAGTACACTTATTAGTGACAATACTTTTTCTGCAATCACCTAGTTTCATACATAGTGTGACAATTGTATTGTATCTGTGAATCAGGTGACACAAAGTAGTTCTCTTTCACACTTGACATTGTTCTGAGAGCAATGAATTATTCATGGTATATGGTTATGAACACAGAAAATTGAAATTACCTTAATTTTACAACATTTGTTGAGCTGTCTCTTAGAATAGTTTTGTTATGAATCATCAAGTGAATGAATTATGTGAGGCTACTTACCTCATGTTGGCTGCATGCAATCTATTTGCATTTTTATCTCATCTCACTTAGATTGGTATGTGTATGAGATTACATTAGAAAAGTAACATTTTTTAAAAGAAGATTAATAAGTTAATACTATTGTTTTGTTGTTTTTTTTTTAAATAGATCATTGTGAAAATGTGGTATGATTACATTATTGTGTGTGTATACTGTATGGAGTCATTGAATGCAATAATTACACCAACTAGTTTAGTCATGCGTTAACATTGTACACTCAGCAGTAATTACTGTGTGATTTGTTAATACCACCTTTTTTATTGTTAGGCTTGAAGCTTAATTACATACATACATGTTTGTACAGGTTTCTTTGATGATCATTGTCTTTTGTATTACTTTATACCTGTATTTATTTGCCTCACTGTAATAATTTATCAACAAAAGAGAGAGACACCTTGTACTGCAATAAGCTTTTACAGATAAGGAAAAATATTACATATATTTAAGTAATTTATTAATCTATACTAATATATAAAGCTGAAGAGTTTGTTTGGTTAAACGCACAAATCTCAGGAACTACTGGCCCGATTTGAAAAATTATTTCGATGTTAGATGGCCCATTCATCGAGAAGGCCATAGGCTATATTTTAACCCTGTATGCCACGGGCACGGGAACTACGGGGTAAAACTGCGGGGCACTTCTAGTACATAATATGTTTACTACATACCACTTTGATTTTCACATGCTAATGCCTATCTCAGGGAAATAATGTATTGATTAATATTAGTTTTTATGATTAGTTCTAACAAAACTAAATAAAATTTTAGAGTAAGCATTAATTAATAGCAAACCAAACAGATACAACATTATAATGCAAATAAGTATAGGTTTGGGTTCTATGTACACAATATATAACTGTTGTTTATGGATAAAAATGGTAATCATTTATGCAACATAACTGCCACATAACAATATCTAGATTATGACTATAACATAGTTGTACATAATAATGATAGTAACTATTTGATATGGCTAAAATAGGTTTACATAAAATATTTTTCATTCAATTGTATCATTTAAGGAATAAGTAATCAGTATGTATTAAAAGTAGAGTCTTTTAATACATACTGATTACTTATTCCTAATATTATTTACAAAACATCCATTGAAACTCATGTCTTATAACCAAACCAAAGATTATTTCCTTGAATTAAAACAATAGTCATGGAAATTGAGTTCATAGCTTTGTTCTTTGAATTTCTCATAAAGCTAATGAAAATTATTTTGGATTGATTATAGTCAAATGATAAACAAAAGTATTAACCTGTAAAATCCCACTGCAGATCAAAGGTGTCAGTATCTAATGATAGTAGTAATATTAAGACTTGTCATTATTGGAATCTCTGGCTCTACCCACACATCAAAACTGAAAACTGCCACTACGCTGTGATTGCAATGAAATTGTGGATAGATATTTTATAAAGTTTTTTTCTCTTTCAGGCGAGGAAGAGCGTTGTGTATCATTGTGTTGGCGGACGGCGCGGGGGCCCATTGGTGCCCAGTCTGGGGGATGGCACCGCCCCCGCGCCGCCTACGGTATCTCAATGTTGGAGTTCCCACAAGGACAAACTCACTGGCGGAACAGGTGCCCCTTCGCGCGCTCCGTGGCGCCATTACCGATCGAGAGTCAGGATCTTGGTGCTTCATACTACAGAAATTACTTTTATAATCAATGTGAGTGTCATATTTTTTAATGTTATTTGTTTCTATTTTGTTAATATTAGTTAGTAGGAGCTTATGAAAGCGGTAAATTTCTATTACAATAATGTTCAAATATAGAAACAAATCGTATTACGTTCCAGCTCATCAAAATTGGTTTGGTATGGATGAAAATCTCGGTCCTGTGGCGATATCAATAAAGAAGGAACGCGTCGAGCTGCGTCGTGGTGGAGGGGACGCCGCCGCGCCCGCCTCGCAACTCGCCTGGCAGTATCGACTCATTGTACGAACATCCGAGCTTTTAACGCTCAGAGGGTCGGTACTAGAAGATGCTTTACCCGCCGTCAAACCCAGTAACAGTGCAACATACAACTCGAAGGATGTTATAGAATATGTCGCTCCAGAATTACAA
Source organism: Timandra comae (assembly GCA_958496195.1). Lineage (NCBI taxonomy): Eukaryota > Metazoa > Arthropoda > Insecta > Lepidoptera > Geometridae > Timandra > Timandra comae. The sequence continues at coordinate 7,217,672 of OY292362.1, forward strand.
CTTAATTGTTTACGGTAAGACTTTTTATTTACCAAGAACCAAGAACTTTATAGCTGTTGTAACATTAAACTTATATTTTTTTATGTTTTCAGTCTCGGTCTAACAAACAGTGGTGCTGAAGAACAACTTTTACGTTTGGACGAACAGGGTGTGATTCGAAATTATAAAGTAGGCGTAATGTATTGTAAAAGCGGTCAATCGACCGAAGAAGAGATGTATAATAATCAAGAAGCCGGACCGGCGTTTGTCGAGTTCTTACAAATGTTGGGACAAACTGTTAGGTTAAAGGATTTTGATAAATACAAGGCGGGATTAGATAATAAGACTGACTCGACGGGCCTGTACTCGGTGTTCGCTACGCATCAGGGTTGCGAGATAATGTTCCACGTGTCGACGATGCTTCCCTATACTCCTAACAACCGTCAGCAGTTGTTGAGGAAGCGTCACATCGGCAACGATATCGTGACGATTGTGTTCCAAGAGCCGGGCGCGGCGCCGTTCACGCCGCGTAACATCCGTTCGCAGTTCCAACACGTGTTCGTAGTGGTGCGAGCGATAGACCCGTGCACAGAGAACACACAATACAATATAGCCGTCAGTCGTGCCAAAGAAGTGCCTTTATTCGGACCCCCTATCAAAGAAGGGGCGGTGTATCCGAAAAGTGAAGCGTTTACAGAGTTATTGTTAAGTAAGGTTAGTAAATGAGAGTTTTATGGTAATACTAATTGAGCTGATGTTAGGTAAAGAATTTTATTGCTTAAAAAATCCTTCATTCCATTGTTAAAAAACAATGTTCCGCTCGTCAAAAAAACTAATATTGGTTTGAATTTAGAACGATTTTATTATGTAATGTAATGACTACTTGCAGGTTATAAACGGCGAGAATGCCGCCATCCAATCACCAAAGTTTAGTACAATGGCGACGCGCACCCGACAAGAGTACCTGAAGGATTTAGCTAAGAATTACGTCACTGCCACCACAGTGGAAACTGGACAGAAATTCTGTAAGTTTTTTTTGTATTTTACTTTCGTAATCATATCAGTTTAAGTAGGTATTTAGAAAGTATTAATTCCTTTTTTTGGTCGTTCATTGGTAATCTATCGTATTTATACCTAGAAAAGTATCAATATATTTGTTTGTTATTCATAGCAATATTTTCATCTTTACTGATGAAAAGCGGTAGTAGTTCTACCAACAACAATACGGTGGTCACTCGGGTGGACAACTGCATCAACGATGTATTAGTGGGTGGTGCGCTGTGCTTCCATGTTCAAGTGCAAGACGAAGGCGCCGGTGGATCACTACTGGAGTGCGTGATGGGCGTGTCCGCGGATACAATAGTGTTCATCGAGGATACAACCAGACAAGTCGTTCTGGTCATACCTACTAACAGTTTGCTCGGTAAGGATTGGCTACTTATTTACTTAGTTATATTACATAATTATTTTGTTTAGCGTTGCAAATATCGTGTCGCTGGTTTTTTGTAAGATTTTTTGATGTTTTTGTATTTGCATAAAGAAATGTATCTATCAAATTGTGTACGTGGCATAGGTTGGGCGGTGAGCGGCGGGTGGTGCCGCGTGTACTACCACGTGGGCGAGTCGGTGCGCGTGCGCGGCGGCGGCGAGGCGCTGCTGCGGCGGCTGCAGGCGGCGGGCCCCGCGCACGCGCACCGCCTGCACGAGGTCACGCTGGAGCGGGGCGGCGCCGCGCAGCTCGGCTTCCACGTGCAGCCCGACGGGCTCGTCACCAGCGTGGAGGGCGGCGGCGGCGCCGCGCGCGCCGGCCTGCGCCGCGGGGCGCGCCTGCTCGAGGTGTGCCGCGCCGCCGTCGGCGGCCTCTCGCACGAACACCTCGTCGACCTGCTCAAGACCTCCGACCCCGTCACGGTGAGGCACCTTGTCCTATTTGCCCTATTATCTGGTAATTGAAGATGTAACGTTGTCCCGTTTGTCGTGCGGCAGGTGCGCGTGACGTTCGCGTCGAGCCCGCGGTGCGAGTGCGAGTGGTGGGGCGCGGCGGCGTCGCGCGCGGACGCGCAGCAGCCGGGCCGGCCGCGCCGCGCGCACGACCGCCCGCCCGACCGCCCGCACTCGCCGCCGCGCTCCGACAGCTCCGGCTACGGCACAGGTACGGTCTGCACACAACTACAATCTCATACCCACCGGGAATACCACCGAGTTTTCGATGGCATATTCACGATGGTTGCAGGTGGTTCGGGTCGCAGCGGGCGGCGCTCGCCCCCGTCGGAGGTGTCCGTCCGCCGCCGGTCGCAGGACGACGCCGCGTCGCCGCGACATTCGCGCATCAAACGCGCCTCCGCCAACACCTCCTCGCTCACGGTTAGTTCGTCTCGTCTTTCGTTTAAGTGGATCGTTAAGGGCGTTCTATTTGAACTAAAGTTGCCAATGCTTACAGGAGGAGTTGATGCGAATGATGGACTCTGAGTTGGGTGCGAATGCGTCGCGGCCCCCTAGCGGCGTGTCGACCGGGGGTGGAACCAACGGGGCAGGCGGGGGAAGTCCGGGGGCGGGCGGCGCTGTCACCGCCACTACCAACGGAATCGGGAGCGGAATGACGAACAGCGTTACGAGCGGGATGACGAGCAGTATTACGAGCGGGATGACCAGCAGCGTGACGAGTGGCCTGACAAGCAGTGTTACGGGCGGAGTGCCAGGAAACATGAGCGGATCGACCAATAGCATACCGAGCGGAGGCGTCACGGGCGGCTCCTCCGGGAGCGCGTCGAGCGCGCCGAGCGCGGGGCCCCCGTCGCGCCGCACGCCGCCGCTGCCGCTGCCCGACGCCAGCGCCCTCGACTGGGCCACGCTCGTCCACACCGCCACACGCGCCATGCTTCAGGTATTTACACACCTACAGTTTTCGAATCACAAAGATATAGAGGACCTAATATATTCGAAAATAATTTTAATGTATTTATTTCTAGATTTGTGAAGAGAGTCAGTATCCATCTTTAGAAAACGCGGATACTTCATTAGAAATCCCCGGCGAGTGCGTGCCTGAGGAGTGGTCGGAGTCCCCTGCGCCGGCGGTGGCGGCGGTGGCGCCGGCGCCGTGTGCGTGCGGGCTGTCGGCGCGGGTGGCCGCGCTCGAGAACGACGCCGCGCGCCACCACCGCCAGCGGCACCAGCTCGAGGACGAGGTGAGGACATGACACGACATATGACACGACACTATAAATAACACACGATACGATACGACACGACACAAGCACAATACCTTCAATAGTAAGTGTATCCCTATTATAATAAACCCAATATTGTAGGTTCGTCGCCTCCGTCGACACAATGCTCGTCTGCGTGAAGAGTCGGCTCGCGCCGTGTGGCAACTCCGACATTTCACACAGTGGCTGAAACGAACTGTCGAACGGCAATAACCCGATACGTTCATGCCAGGTATTTATAGTTTTTAATTTTCAGTTCTATTCATGTTTTCGATAGTTTTACAATGTTAAATAATCATTGATGATTATTGATAGCCAACAAATCAATGCTACTGTATATTGAAAAAAAAAAGTAACAAAATAGAATTTAAACATTGAATGCGGTATGTTTGATCGCTTAATTAGATGTACGCTTAGCAATAAGATAACGGGTGACACCAATTTAGACAAAGTCTTATGATGTAATTAAGGTGGAATAAATTACGCTGTATCTTATGAATTCTGTGCCTTTTCATAGCTTCTAGCGAGGCTTTTATGTTGGCGTAATGTTACGTAATATGTTGGTGTTAGCTCTAAATACATTTTATTGTATTCATTATGTTTGTTATAGACTACGTAATCATGTTTCGTGTGCGTCAGTAACAATGTTATTGAAGTACCTAGTATAAGTATATTTCGGGATATAAGATTAGTTATAAATGTTATGTTAACATGTAATCAACTGATGACTTTATATGTATTTTACAAGCAGAAATGCAGAAAAATGTTTTGTTGTTTTGTGTACGAAGAGTTTGAAGGTACTTTTCGACATTTAAAAAGATGTTGTTTACACATGACTATTACGATTCAACGAACAAAAGTTATTTAGACGAACACATAACGTATTTTTTCTAAATTATCAACTCTGTTCATCAAAGGTGCGTTAATTTTCTTAATTGATATAAGTTCTTATAAAAAAATCTGTCCAATTAATTGTAGTGAATTTTCAAAACTATGCAATTTCAATTATTAGGACTAAAATAGTTTATAGAAAAGAAAACTTCTGTTGAGATTAATTGTAAAATATTTATATAAGATTAGGTGAAATATCACTTGTAGATTTGAGATCTGCCAAATATTAATAGTAATAAATAAATAAATAGACATGCTGCGAAAAAATATATGATAGTACACATTAAATAGATACATTCACACATGAAATGATAGATTGATGAAAATTTGTTTGGAATTGACTGAGTAGCGTTAAGTTCTAAATTTCTATAGGATTTTAAAAGTTGTTGCTTATAGAGTATATTTATTATATTATCAATGATAGTAAAATATCGGCCTGTAATATTCCCCTTACCACAATAATATTTTGAGAAGGAACGGCCTCATTTCACCATGACATTAATTTTGTAATTAAAAATAAGCTTGTGTTTGCAACTTTTACATATTGCATTTTATATGAGTGTTTTTTATACTAATATTTTGAAGTTTCTAAAGGACAGGGAAAGGTATAAAACCGCAACAAAATCGGTCTAAAATAAATTATTGACTTTTTGTTCGGACAAATAAAATGAAGATGAATATTTTCTATCCATCTTTTCGGTGTAACAGGTGCAACTCCCTCCATCTGCCCCTATCTAAGGCGGCCTCCTTTTCCGGCGCCATTTTCTATTATTAAACATTATTTACTGAATCTCGTAAGTCGTATGTACGACGGGTACAAATGAAAAATCTATAATATTTATTCATATGAAAAAATCTTCCATTAGAAATCTGGAAAAGATAAGAGCTGATTGTATAATCATAATCTCTATGACATGCAAAAAAAATATTACTTTAATAAATTAGTCTACGGTTAATTGAAATTTAGGATAATATTGTGATTAAAAAGGCTAATTATTATTGTTGCTAATAAATACATGCTCAGTTGCCTCAAACATTTTTATAATCAAATTACCCATAGCTTAAAATCAATGTACATCGAAAATATTGATATTCTATAAAAGACATTAACAATTTGATGTGCGAAGTACCACCTATTTATACAGTAAAATTAGCATACTCTGTATTCGCCGGCATAGACGGGATTCTTAATTAAAGTATATAAGGTTTTTAAACTGAGATAGTATGGGAAGATAGAAGTCTCAGATAAAAATCACTGAATATATTTGGTACGTTGCCTTAATATTCTGGGTGTCTGTTAGTTTTAATTTTAATCATAATAAAAAGAGCTTTATTAGTTTATATTTATTTAATGTAATCGCGTAATTAAGTTAGTGAAACTGCATTATTTGAATATGTTTATATTCGATAATTATTTAAAAATAATTATGTAAAAGATAAGTTTAAGTTACGATACGGTATGTGGTTGTATGTTCACATACGAGGGGGGGTCAAAAAGTTCGCGGAACGGAGGGGAAGGGGGGTGAAATAAAATACTGTACTATTTTTCTTTTTCAATATATTCCCCCTTAAGTCGAATACATTTTTCAGATCTCTCTATTAACTTATTAATACCGTCGAAAAAAAATGATTTGTCTTTGTCCTCAAAATAGGCCGAAATCGCCGACTTGACTTCTTCATCATCGGAAAATTTCTTCCCCCGAAGCTCTTTTTTTAATTTGGGAAATAAAAAATAATCACAGGGGGCTAAGTCTGGACTATAGGGAGGATGGTTTAACATTTCGAAGCCACAGTGATGAAGGGCAGCCATCGCAACGCGGCTCTTGTGTACCGGTGCGTTGTCATGCAAAAGCAGCACACCCTTTGTCAACTTTCCCCGCCTTTTCTCCTTGATTGCTTCTTTTAATTGTCTTAGTAGATTAGCGTAGTATTCTCCCGTTATAGAAACACCCTTATCTTTATAATCTATTAATAAAATACCCTCTGTATCCCAAAAAACAGTTGCCATGATTTTTCCAGCCGATTGTGACACCCTGTATTTCTTAGGGGGGGGCTGACCCTTTTTATGCCACTGCATAGACTCTTGCTTCGACTCAGGCTCATAATGATGAACCCAAGTTTCATCTGCAGTAACAAGTCTTGCAAAAATTCCTTCCTTGTCGGCGCTACAGAGGTCTAAAAACTCCTTTGAATACTCGACGCGCAGCTGTTTCTGTGGTGGTGTGAGCATTCTTGGCACCCATCTTGCGCTGACTTTTGACATCCCAAGATTGTCGTGTAGAATATTTAAAATGGTTGTAGGTGATACTCCAACCATTTCTGCAAGTTGTTTCTTCTTCAAACGAGTATCCTCCAGTATAAGATTCTCCACTTTTTCAACGATGTTTGAGGTGGTGGCCTCAATCGGCCGTCCTGAGCGAGGGTCGTCTTCAAGAGACTCTCTGCCTTGCTTGAAAAGGCTATTCCACTTGTACACCATGGTTTTCCCAGGGCAAGAGTCCCCGTATACTGATAACATTTCTTCCAAAATTTTCTGAGGTGGTTTTCCTTGCTTAGTGAGGAACTTTATGACGGCACGAAACTCGATTTTTTCCATGTTCAAGTTTTTCTTCCGGATTCACTTGTTTGATCGACGACAGGTCAAAGGTTATTGACACAATCAGGTTCAAACTTGGCATATATACTCACAAAGAGTTGCTCATTAGTTACTACCTGCGGCAGGTCCCCCACCCCCCGCTATCCCCTCCATTCCGCGAACTTTTTGACCCCCCCTCGTACAAGTTTTACATTAGTTTTATGAATGTTAAGAAAGTATACTCCGTTCCATTATTTCCGAAGTTGTGATTTTTTTATAATTATTGCACCTTATATATTGTGTGCCTTATACTAAATGTAGATTTAATGTTTTTTGTTAATCGTAAGGGTCAACTCAACACACCGAAATGGCACGAGTTGGTGATCCATCGGCCGACGGCGTCACTGTCAAATTATTTTTAGCTTTATTGCTATTAGCTAAGACATAGTATCGGTTGAAATACAACTCTTGGACAAGTTGCTTTAGCACGCGATGTCTTTCAAGCGACAACATTTATTTACTAATGGAAAAAAAAAACTGAAAATGGTTTGACACTGAATCTGCCACTTCGGTGCGAGTTGGCCCTAATATAATATAATTAATTATAGTATTTTGTTATGTAAGGTTAATTTTATGTGCCTCGAAGACATGAACAGTTTAAAATTTCGTTTTTATGTTGTAAAAATCAATATGATTCTAAAAGAGACTGAGTTCATTGACATTATTTTTAAACAGCTTTACAAATAAATAAGTATTTATTTAATAAATTGAGTGAACTGTTCGTGTCGTCGAGAATGTTCGTGTACAGTATTGTTTAATTTCGTACTTAGTGTTCGTAATTCCTCACTGTTCAGTCCCCTCTGTTACCATTCAAAATTGGTACCAAATTATAATACTCTTGTTTCGGTTAAGTTAAACAATCAAAGTTGTATATTTTTATTGCATTTACAATTTTACACATTAATCGTTCGGTTTTCTGTTATTTAAGGAAATCCTTTTGCTATTTTTATAAGTTAGTATTAAATTATTTAATTTAACGGGAGTTTAAGGTTTGTTTTCCCACCATTTTGTGTAAGTTTTTTTGATACTTATAAAATTATTTAAATACTTATTTCGATCAATGTATGTATAGTTTAAATTAGGTAATGTCATTTATTTATATGTCTGAGGACTTTTTTTTTATTATATCTTTTTTTATAAATACGTAACCAAAGCAATTACTGTTAACCTCCATGAGTTTTGGATAATATTATTAACCTAGGTATGTTATTTAAGTATAAACATTCCAATTAAAGTAATACAACAAACTTGTGTTTTTATTTATTATTTTTAGTAACTATTATTTTACCATATTTACATTATGTACAGTCTCGGAACGAAAAGGTTCGTCAATTTTCAAATTGATTCGTATAATGTGTCGCAAAAACATATTACCTTTTGAAACTATGGTATAGAATAGACTCGGGTTAGGGAAAATAATGTTCTACTGCTCGATTATAAAGTTCAAAATTATTCAGATCAGTGTTGTTTGACAGGATAAATATCTTGTCAACAAGAGTTTTGATAAACTAAAACCTTCTTGTTGGTTCAACCTGCCATTATTATTTCTGACTGAAACTATTGTCAATCGGTCAATGTCATCATTGCAAAATATCAAAGAGGTTTTTATATACCGCGCGCACAAGGCAGTGTTTAAAAAGAGGATAGAAAAATGAAGCAAAACCTTATTCGAGGGCAAACGTCATTGTATTTATTTAAATGTTAGCATCACTGTTTCTTACACTTGTATGTTGGTATAATTATTTCTTGCAGTACTAGTGTAAGTGAAAACCGACTCTAAGGTGACGAACCTTTTCATTCCGAGACTGTACTTGGTTTCGTGGTACATTCAGCGTGAAAAGTAGTCTAATATTGAAAAACTATTTAAATCTTTAACATAATACAAACATTAGGTTATGCAACTATATCCCTATCGCTAAAACGAATTTTGATAGAATCATGATATACGTTAATTAGGTAAATATTATTTCAAATTACAATAATATTTTAAAAAATGTAGTGAAATTGGACTAATCTTTTATTTTTACATTTAATCAAGCGTGTTATCGCTGATAATTAGTTCGATATCATTATGAATGTTCTTCAAACATACTATTAAAGTCTTCGTTTTGTGGAAAACCCAAGTACCAGCTTCGAAAACATGCGTTTTCTCATTTTCTTATTATTTTTGTCTTTGGCCAATGGTAAGATTATTTTGTTTTTATTTATCTATACTAGTCTATACTCATATTATAAAGAGGAAAGATTTGATTGTTTGTTTGTAACGAATAGACTCCGAAAATACGAACCGATGGGAATGCGAACTACGCGAGTGAAACCTCGGGATGCTGCTAGTTGTAAGAATAAGGGCCTATTTCACCATCTTCAAGTAATGTTCCGAGTACCTACTCACATGTTTTTTGGCTTTGTCACTTGATATAAAGTAAGAAAGAGACAAAACTAACTTTACTTGAAGGTCGTGAATAAGAACTCCAAGATTCCGGGTAATAAACTATTAAATAACCTACTTTTGCATAAATAATCTTAAATAAACAATATGACTCAGACAGGTCTTAGATAAGGGTGTGAGATACGATCAAACAAATGTTGTTATTTGTCAAAAACTAATTATTATGTGCTACTTATGTAGTGAGTAAGACTACTGATGCTCGATAAAGTTTACGTTAAAATACTTTTCATATATCGTTAAAGAAGAGATTACTTAAGTCCTTTTAATTTACAAGGTGGCGATGATAAAATATGATAAGAAATGAAAGCGTTAGGATTGCTATTTCATGGTAGTACTTTATGCTTATAAGGGTTACTCGCCCAGAGTAAAGGCACTCTAAGTATTACTATGTTTGTCACCAAGCTGCATTTCATGAACCGTGATAGCTAGATAGTTGGAATTTTCATAGAATATGTATTTCTGTTGCCGCCTTAGTTATTGCAATTGAGTTCTTTCTCACCTAATCCTAGGCAATCTCGAAACTAATTAAATTAAAGTAATGCAGCTCGAATTGCGTCAATCGCACTTGTAATCTACTTTACAGCTTAGTTGATAAAACAATTAAATTAAAAATTAAAAAAACCCCCAACACAATTACTTTCAAACCCCCATAACTTTTAAACGGGTCAACCGATTTTCATCAAACATGACTAAGAACACTCGAACGTACGTCCCATTTAATAAAAAAAAAAATTGAAATCGGTTCATCCGTTCGGGAGCTATGATGCCACAGACAGACAGTTACACACACACACACACACACACAGACACGTCAAATTTATAACACCCCTCTTTTTGCGTCGGGGATTAATAAATAATTAAGTTTTAAAAATAACAAGTTTTGATAATAAATAAATATACTTAATTTTATTTTGTTTAAGCCTCACCGAAGACTAGGAATCGTATTGTAGGCGGGTCCCCGACCACAATACAGGAGTATCCGTACGTGGCTAACATGCAGTACGGGTGGGGTGCCTGGTGGACGCAGCTCTGTGGAGGATCATTGATTACCAACTTCCACGTCCTTTCAGCGGCGCATTGTTATGAGTACATACTTATCTATGTATATGTCGTGGCCAAATCGTAAATTTGCCCACTTCATGAAATGGTCGGTAATTTCATGAAGTGGTCGCATTTCATGAAATGTCTCACTGCCTATTGGCAATTAAAAGAAAACCATTTTAATTGAAACTGCGGGGCACAGCTAGTCAGATTTATATTGAAGACATGTATTCGAATATGTATTAATCTATTTACCAATTATAAGTAAGTTTATGTCAAGAAACAGATATCATATACTTAGGTACCTCGTAGCACAAACGCATGAAAATCCACACCGATAAGGTATCACTAATTTGTAATTAGGAGATTATAGGTTAGCTTAATCTTGATTGCACTATGTTTTATGTTTTTCTGGATAGTAACCAGTTTAATAATTGTATATCCGTTTTTATGTACTTATCAAGTTACTTATGGGAAACAACAAAAGGCTAAAACCAAAGGTTCGCGTTGGAGAGAATCCTGTCCGCGAGGCAAGATTCTCTGTGATGTGGTACATCTTTAAGTTAACATTATTAATTACAGTAATTATCAGTACATAGTATAAAACAAAGTCGCTTTCTCTGTCCCTATGAATGCTTAGATCTTTAAAACTACAGAACGGATTTTGATGCGGTTTGTTTTAATAGATAGAGTGATTCAGTGGGAGGGTTTTTAGTATATCCTTTATCATATTATATCATATTTTATCCCCATATTCCTACGGGAACGGGAACTACGCGGGTGAAACCGCGGCATATATAACAGTAATTATACTAGTAAGTACCTACTTACTTAAGTATAAGTACTTACTTATAATGTGGCTGCTTCATGGGTTTGCTCACAAGGTTTGTACGACGTTGTTGCGATTTGCGAGGTACGGTGTTGAGAAAACTGCATTAAAATGCCCCCTTTATAATTAGGCCATAAATGTATATATAATTATAGTTCTTTTCATGTATATTTTAGAAGCGTTACACCGTTATTGTGGCGTGTGATACTCGGTTCTACAATGCGATCAGGCGAGGGTGGCTCTGAGCACTACGTATCTGATATCATCTTACACGAGAACTACGACGAGCCAGTGTTGGATAACGACATCGCGATCATACGTCTGAGTAATGCGGCCCAGTTCTCTAACACAGTACAAGTGGTTTCAATCGCTGGACTTAACTACAACTTGGCTAATGGTGCCACAGTTACCGCTTTGGGCTGGGGACATCTTGAAGTAAGATTTTTATTTGTATTTCTCCTAAAGTATCTATACTTACCTATATGTAGAGTTTCAATGCTTTCGTAATTGTATGTTTAAGAGTAAGGGTGTAATGAAAGTGACTGGACTTACATTGCAGAGTAATGGTTTCTCGCCTGAAGAGTTGCACCACGTAGACATGGAGGTTATCAACCAGCAGCTGTGTGCGGAGAGATACGCGTACCTGAAGACTCAACCACAGTTTAGCGACTGGCCAGACATATCGCCCGGTATGATTTGCGCGGGCGCGCTCGACATAGGTGGTAAGGATGCCTGCCAGGGAGACTCCGGCGGGCCTCTCGTGCACAACAAGGACATTCTGGTCGGAATCACCTCGTGGGGCTTTGGCTGTGCTGATGCCTTCTACCCCGGAGTCAGTGCCCGCGTCTCACACTACGCCAACTGGATCGTCGCCAATGCAAATTAATAAATATTCTATAAAGCCAAAGGTTTATTTATTACACCACCTTATTTGTACATAACTTTTAAACCCTTTTATGTTAACCGATAAGAATATTAAACATGAGAACAAGCTGACGAGTACAAATAAAATCACACACACCCTGTGCCCCTATCTCCCGCCGCCTGGTCACAAGACCGGTGTGGTTTTCACCGCGCCACCGTTCTCGCGATCTGAGGCGCATCCGAAAAGCCGCAGCGTATCCCATGCACCGCAGCCCTCTTCAGTGTGCGGCCACCTCGGGCTTTCGCCACGCCCGCGTCGCCGCTTCCCGGGATAACCAGGGCTTCCGAGGAGGTCGTCCAGGTTGCACCACAGGGAGGTTCTTAGCCGGCACAATAAAAAACAGCCTGGGTTGGGCGGACCCATTGTTCTGTGAGCATCACATCCATCACAGTCACATACATGTAAATATCTGTCTAATCTGATAGCGATAAAGACGAATTTATTTAAATCCAATAAATCATACATTCTTACCTACGTTATCTTTTTATTATTTATACTCAATAATACGCAACCTATAAACCAGTAGATAATGCATTTTATGATTTGTCAGAATTCATGTAAGTACTTAAATTAATTTAAAATAATAATAATCAATCACTCATTGACAGAGAAGAGCAGGAGATCGGGCTTAGTGGCGTACCTAAATCAGGAATGGCATATGTCCAGCTTTGGACTGGCGTAGGCTGACGAGGATCTATATTTTTTTAGCAACTGACTCCTAACTAGGTTTATTACCCTGTATCTTGGGTACTTATCAGAAACTTCGCATACACAGTACACATTCATACACACTCAAAATGAGATAAATATTTTGAGAATCACACAGATATTCTACATACTGCTACGAGTATACTTACTTATAGGTAATTGACGCCTTTGATTATTTGTGCTATTAATAATGATGGGCAAAGTGGCAAAATGGCAGCTGGACATAGTAAAAATACTTGGATTCGTAAAATCCGGGAATAGACAGGAGTACGGAGTGCCTCGGATCCAGTCTTCTAAGTAAGTAACTCACAACAACCTCAATTAGTTGGAGAGGGGTACAAGAAGAGAGAGATTACTATGTAACAGTTAATTTAAACAAAATATATAGCAGCTTGATCAAAGAACCCAAACTGAAGAAGTTTCATTACTTCCCGCTTGCACATGCAATAGTATCTGAGTATAGTTATTTTCAACACACTTGCTCATAAAGGGGTTCTTATTTGTGCAAAAATAGTTGAATAATAACACGTTTTATTCACTAGTGAGTTATAGATTGTTTTTTCAATTACTTTCATTTTAAAAAAGTTTCGATACCAAAAAAATTGTTTCCATACAATTTAAAAACAAACTCCAACTATGTTTCCTTACTTTTGGTAGGTCTATGGTCGATTCCATTCATTAATTCATTCGATTTTTTTTAATCATGTAAGTACTTAAATTAATTTAAAATAATAATAATCAATCACTCATTGACAGAGAAGAGCAGGAGATCGGGCTTAGTGGCGTACCTAAATCAGGAATGGCATATGTCCAGCTTTGGACTGGCGTAGGCTGACGAGGATCTATATTTTTTTAGCAACTGACTCCTAACTAGGTTTATTACCCTGTATCTTGGGTACTTATCAGAAACTTCGCATACACAGTACACATTCATACACACTCAAAATGAGATAAATATTTTGAGAATCACACAGATATTCTACATACTGCTACGAGTATACTTACTTATAGGTAATTGACGCCTTTGATTATTTGTGCTATTAATAATGATGGGCAAAGTGGCAAAATGGCAGCTGGACATAGTAAAAATACTTGGATTCGTAAAATCCGGGAATAGACAGGAGTACGGAGTGCCTCGGATCCAGTCTTCTAAGTAAGTAACTCACAACAACCTCAATTAGTTGGAGAGGGGTACAAGAAGAGAGAGATTACTATGTAACAGTTAATTTAAACAAAATATATAGCAGCTTGATCAAAGAACCCAAACTGAAGAAGTTTCATTACTTCCCGCTTGCACATGCAATAGTATCTGAGTATAGTTATTTTCAACACACTTGCTCATAAAGGGGTTCTTATTTGTGCAAAAATAGTTGAATAATAACACGTTTTATTCACTAGTGAGTTATAGATTGTTTTTTCAATTACTTTCATTTTAAAAAAGTTTCGATACCAAAAAAATTGTTTCCATACAATTTAAAAACAAACTCCAACTATGTTTCCTTACTTTTGGTAGGTCTATGGTCGATTCCATTCATTAATTCATTCGATTTTTTTTAATCATGTAAGTACTTAAATTAATTTAAAATAATAATAATCAATCACTCATTGACAGAGAAGAGCAGGAGATCGGGCTTAGTGGCGTACCTAAATCAGGAATGGCATATGTCCAGCTTTGGACTGGCGTAGGCTGACGAGGATCTATATTTTTTTAGCAACTGACTCCTAACTAGGTTTATTACCCTGTATCTTGGGTACTTATCAGAAACTTCGCATACACAGTACACATTCATACACACTCAAAATGAGATAAATATTTTGAGAATCACACAGATATTCTACATACTGCTACGAGAATACTTACTTATAGGTAATTGACGCCTTTGATTATTTGTGCTATTAATAATGATGGGCAAAGTGGCAAAATGGCAGCTGGACATAGTAAAAATACTTGGATTCGTAAAATCCGGGAATAGACAGGAGTACGGAGTGCCTCGGATCCAGTCTTCTAAGTAAGTAACTCACAACAACCTCAATTAGTTGGAGAGGGGTACAAGAAGAGAGAGATTACTATGTAACAGTTAATTTAAACAAAATATATAGCAGCTTGATCAAAGAACCCAAACTGAAGAAGTTTCATTACTTCCCGCTTGCACATGCAATAGTATCTGAGTATAGTTATTTTCAACACACTTGCTCATAAAGGGGTTCTTATTTGTGCAAAAATAGTTGAATAATAACACGTTTTATTCACTAGTGAGTTATAGATTGTTTTTTCAATTTTTTTAATTATAAAAGAGTTTTGATACCAAAAAAATTGTTTCCATACAATTTAAAAACAAACTCCAACTATGTTTCCTTACTTTTGGTAGGTCTATGGTCGATTCCATTCATTAATTCATTCGATTTTTTTTAATAAGTATATTTTTTTAGTCTTTGGCTGATCACCATTGTTGTGTTGAATGCGCGCGAATAGAAAAACTGTTTAATAAAAAATATTTATTAGCGAAAAATTATAATTTCTTCGCAAATGTGTTGAAAAACGTTGTATGGTACACGCGTGTATTGATGATTACTATCCTCGGCTATCTTCAGACCCTCGCCTGACGGCTCGGGCCTCAATAGCGTCTCGGAAGTAATCACCAACTTACCTTGCTTGTACCATAAATAACTATTATAGTAATCATCAATACACGCGTGTACCATCCAACGTTTTTCAACACATTTGCGAAGAAATTATCATTTTTCGCTAATAAATAAACAGTCTTTCTATTCGCGCGCATCCAACACAACAATGGTGATAGGCCAAAGACTAAAAGAATATACTTATTAAAAAAAAATCGAATGAATGAATGAATGGAATCGACCATAGACCTACCAAAAGTAAGGAAACATAGTTGAAGTTTGTTTTTAAAATGTATGGACACATTTTTTTGGTATCGAAACTTTTTTAAAATGAAAGCAATTTAAAAAAGCAATCTATAACTCACTAGTGAATAAAACGTGTCATTATTCAACTGTTTTTGCACAAATAAGAGCCCCTTTATGAGCAAGTGTGTTGAATTTTTTTATTTATATTAGCTAAATCAGATTCAGTTCCACTATCAAAGTTAATTTAAGGGCCTGTCCCTTAAATTAACTCTGACAATAATAAATAAAAAAAGACAATAATGAAAAAAAAATACACTCACGATGCATATTTTATTGCGACAATTTGTTAGGTACTTAATACGAACATTCTAGTTATTCACCGAAGCTACACTAGAAAGAGATATCCAATTGAATACTTACTATATCAGTAATCCATTGAAATTATAATAATCTTTTATTACTATCTAATTTTAAGATTGCATATAGATAGATAGAGACATTTATATAAATTGGAATGAATCGTGCGTTTTCCAAACCAGCAGCAGTCTACTGTCAAGATGCGCGTTCTTATTCTGTTGGCCCTTTTGGGCGCCGCCGTGGCATTGGGTAAGAGTTTTATATACTTAGTTAAGTACTTAAAATTATTTTTTTCTTAAATCTACATGTATTTTTCAAGCGTGCTTGGTAAATAATCTGAAACTGGGAGAAGTAGCGAAATTTGGGGCCCTAAAACACTATTGTTTTAATTACTATAATAAGTAGACAGTAATAACCACATTGTACAATTGAAAATTTGAAATCAGAATGATTATTCATTTCCTAATACCGATATTAAGATATCGCCGACCCCTAAAATCTGATTTTAGTCACTGCGGGTTTCTATGTGTTTCGAATAAGTAAGTACATAATTTTCCTAATATTTGCTATAATACTTATGATAATTACCTCTCAGAGTTTTATACCTATAGCGATTTTTCAAATTTCGCTTTAACATGTACATAGAGCTTGAACTGCTGGAACTAATGGCGAAAATGGTGATGAAGTTTGAGTTGAGCAATTTTGTATGTACTTAGAAAAATATATACTTAATAGATACAAATTTTCAATAGCAGAAAGATAGTACCTACCTAATAGATAAAATATTCTAGTTCCAGTATCACCGAAGAGGGGCCAGCGTATTGTTGGTGGGTCAGTCACGACCATAGAAGAATACCCATACATGACCAACCTTCAATTAGAGGTGTGGGGCATTTTGTGGTGGCAAATTTGTGGAGGATCTCTGATTACCAACGTGCATATCTTGACAGCAGCTCATTGCGCTGAGTAAGTTAATAGTTATTTACAAGCGTGTAAAGTTGGTGTTTACTGCCGAGAAACTAGAGGCCCGAGCCGCCAGGCGAGGGTCTGAATATCTTTAGACTGAGGACAGTAATAACCAATACACGCGTGTACCATACAACGTTTTCCAACACACTAGCGAAGAAAATTATAATAAAATATTAATTTTTCGCTAATAAACAAACAGTTTTTCTATTCGCGCGTATCTAACATAACAACAATAGCGATCGTTATTTTACTGATTTTGCACAAATAAGAGCCCCTTTATGAGCAAGTGTGTTGAAAAACAAATTAAGCTTTCTAAAAAAAATGTAACGCAAAGCGTAAGTAAATACAGTGATGCAAATAATTTCATTAGTTGTTAACTAAAGTTTTCTTACGTTGAAGGAGTGGCCCAGCCTCAAGTTACCGTGCAATACTGGGAAGTTCATTCGCGAATGGGGCGGGTGGTGACATACACTTAATATCTAATCTCAAGCTGCATGAGAAGTACGACGAGCCTGTTCTGAGTAACGACATCGCCGTATTGCGACTTTTCACTCCCGCAATATTCAGTGACAAGATACAACAGGTTGCCATTGCCGGTCGTAGCTATCCTCTGCCAGACTTCCTAGAAGTCCACGCTATTGGATGGGGAGCCCTCATTGTAAGTACTTATAATTAAAAATCTAATCAATTAGACAATTGAAAATATGATTGACAGTCAAAACCCGTTATTTGCAACGCGTTTTCTCCACATAATTGAAACTAGTTTTCACTAAATGTTTTTGATACAACTAGAACAGAAAACGTAGTTCTTACAAGACAAAATGCGTTTTGTCAAGTCCAAGGAAATACGTAGTCCCTTACAATATGTGTAACTCCTTATAGAGAACACACTCTTCTCATTTGAAGGCTGTACTATCAGTGGTGTAGGCCATGCGGCTAAACAAAGCCTTTTATATAATAAGATTGCCCTTTAACAGCAAGGAGGACCCAGTCCCGATCAGTTGCACCACGTGGACATGGAGGTGATCAACCAGGAGTTGTGTGCGGAGAGATACGCATACCTCAAGACTCTTCCCGGATTCGGCGGCTGGCCCGACGTTTCAGACGGTATGATTTGCTCGGGCGCGCTCGACGTCGGCGGTAAGGACGCCTGCCAGGGAGACTCCGGCGGACCCGTCGTCCACCAGAACACGCAGGTCGGAATTGTCTCGTGGGGCTACGGCTGTGCACATCACTTCTACCCCGGAGTCAGCGCCCGCGTCCCATACTACAGCGACTGGATCGTCACCAATGCGGTTTAAGAATACGAGTACTATCAATATGAATAAACAAAAATGATTAAGAACTTACTACAATTGTAAAATAAATATTTAGTAAGCCTAATGCCATTTGTTTTAAATCCATTTCAGTAACATTTTATGTGATTTACCCAAAGAGTGTTTCATTTATTTATATGTTTGATACAAGGCTGTACTTACCTTTGTTATTTAGGTACCAGAGTAATTATCTACATTAGTAAGTAAATAACAATACTCAACAATAACAATCAACAAAAAATTCACGCGAGACGATAGCAAGGAAATTCCATGAAATGTAACTATCTGATCGCGCCGAGGCTACGCGAAAACAAATCGATACATAATCATGACTGAATATATTTTTTCCAGTACTTACGCGCAAAAGGGGAATAGTACCTAAACCTATACTTATAAAAGACAGATTCTCTAATAAACCAAATAATACTTACTTTATGCAGGCACCTCGATGGCAAAGTGGTCACCATGCCGGACTGCCATCCGTAAGGTTGCGGGTTCGATTCCTGTGCGCGGTGAATATTTGTGAGAACCACAAATGTTTGTCTCGGTCTGGGTGTGTGTGTGAATGAGTGTGTGCGTAGTTTCTGATGCCCTAGATACAAGTCTCGAACCAAGTTAGGGGTCAGTACTATAATGAGATGATGTAGTGAATGATAATGTTATGTATAATTTGCACCTACTCGTATAGTATTTCTTGAGAGGATGTTGTCGACCAAGAAAATGTTACCTACATGAGCCAAATAAAAAATAAGATCTTTGTCGTCTTATAAGAAAGTGAAAGAGGCTGCTATGGTCAGAAGCAGGTGGAGAGAGTTCCAACTAACAGTGGCGGATTTAAAAAATTGCCACCAGTATGCTTTTCAATTTTTGTCGCCCCTGCTGATGTGTTATTTTTTAGTTTCCCAAATGTGCCTTTTCCCAGCCTACTCAGCCTAAAACCTGACAACCGACAAGAACACCGGTCTCAATTCTAGATATTGGTTACTATGTACAGACATACCTATCTAACTGCAATATAAAATATCATCTAAAATTAAATCCTTACTAGTTCTTTCCTTACTTCCATACTAAATGTTACTACCTATATCTATAACTTTTTAAATACAAACTTATTAAAAATGTATTTAGGTATTCTTGGAGTCAGTGGATAGATTTTGAATGCCTTTTAAGTACCTACGAGACACGGGATGCTATATCACAGAGTGCATTTACATATGAACATAATGTTTCCTTTGTGTCTAATGTACAAAAATATTGATGCGCCTGAAAAAAGCAATCATGGGATTTGCTTTCGGAATTACCTCGTTGGGCTTTGGATGTGCGTACCCAGAAGTCAGTGCCATCTAAGGTAGAAATTTAAGGTTCACTCCCAACGTTTACTCTCCACTAAATCCGCCACCACTGGCGGCCGTTGATACTAACATTAATATTTTAGGGCCAACAGAACAGTCACCACTGGATCACAGTCACACGGATCGCGCTTGAACCCGCAACATAATTCAAAATAGTACAGTACCTATTATTTATATTTTCGTTCATTCGTTCAAGGCCGTTGGGAGTTAATCAAATTCAAACGTGATTCCCACAGTTTTAGCCTCTAGGCGAACAAGGGGTTTTAGTCGGTAGACGCACTGCCTCTTCCATCTTGTTGGGGCGGAATCCGACATACCCCGGTCGTTTCCCGGGTCGAGTGTCTGGGAGACGTGATGTCTTTCGTTAAAAAAAGGAGTCAGCTGTCAACTGGATGGTCGTACATGCGGTTTAATAATAGTTATTTATGGTACAGCGAGTAAAGTTGGCGATTACTTCCAAGCCACTATTGAGGCCCGAGCCGTCAGTCATATTATTAATTTCTTTGCAAGTGTGTTGAAAAACGTTGTATGGTACACGCGTGAATTGATGATTACTATCCTCGGCTATCTTCAGACCCTCGCCTGATGGCTTGGGCCTCAATAGCCCTTTATTCCCATCGGCCACCCCATGATCCGCCACCCAGGGTGGTCGATGGAACTTTATTAGTGCCAGGATTGCACCAGTTTTAACGTATTGTGTAACTACCTAATATTGGAAAGTCCATACACCTCAGGAACAGATAGTGACATACTTATGAAAAGCATCGTCTACAAGACCTTGACGCAAAACGCCTTATAAGAAAGACTCGCCCGAAGCCTTCCTATTCCTACACCTACAACGCTGAAGGCCTGTTGCACTGTGCGCCGTGCAATAGGTCCTCCAAGACGAAGTTTGGCTTTGCAAGCCATATCAGAGGTCACGACCGAGCTCACTAAGCCGAGGCTCGCCATTGACGGACACGTCAAGGAGGACGATATCGGTCGGAATCATCTCGTGGGAGTACGTCGCTTGTGGTGATCCCTCCCTTCTACCTCGGGGTCAGTACACGAGTCTCACATGACGCTGACTGTATGCAGTGCGTTTTAGAAAAAACTGAGTTTGTAACTTACTAGGAAACTTTTAGTTCCCAATTTAAAAATAAGCATAAGCATTATTAATGTAAAAATAGATTAAGTACTTAATACATATTTAGTATGTACTCGTATATCATTTGTTTTGAAACCATTAGGCTATTCAGTTCAACTATTTTAATAATTAAGTAAATATTTATTATTTTTGTCAATGTAGATTTATATGTTGTAAATAATATAATATGACATAGACAAGCTACCCAAAAGGGGTAGGTTATCAATGTAATACGATTATTATAGTTAAGTACTTCAAATCAATGAGTCGCGTCGCCGCAGCGATGCAGGTCGGTCGTGTCTAGTGACGTACTGCACTTTTTATCTATGACGTGTGGTTCAAGTTAGAAAGTGATGGCGGGCAGTGTAATTATAAATGAATTCTTAACGTTCGTGCAAAATAAGTCTGACGACCTAGACGAGCAAAGTATCATATTAATTTGTACTAATTACTATACTGACGCGGAAATTGAGGCAGGGAAGACTGCTATCTACGACGTGTGTGGCAGCAATGGAGTCCGTAACATTCAAAGAAAAGGTGACGACAAACGAAAGAAAAACATTAAGGACGTGCTGAAGATAGTGAAGGAAACACCGCGTGACATACAACCAATATTTGTTGCGAGAGATTTAAATCGACTACCGTCTGTTACTTTCGACTATGTTGACGTCACTTGTCTACAAAAAGACATGTCGGCTATAAAGAACGACCTTACCCTACTCCAAAGTCATCTTGCCACTGAAATGAGCGATCTGCGGGCTACATTGTCTTCGAATGCGACGACCACCACCCCGAAACGCCGACTATCGAAACAAAAGGAAAAATCGCTGGCGCCTGTGCCTGTACCACACGGCACGCACACAGAGACAGTGACAGAAGCTTCGATGTCCGTCCATACGCCTACTTACCGTGATATTGTGTTTAAGCAGCGTTCGCAGCGCACTAAATCGACGCATCAACGTAGTTCTACGCAGCCGGTGGAGTCTACCCGCAATTTACAAAATGCAAATAATGTCACGATACAATCGGTACAATCAGAAACTGATACCGACCCGACTTCATTTACGTTAGTAACCCGCAAAAAGCGAAACATAAATATGCGCGGGTCTTTGACAACTTTAGGTAAAATACAAGTGGCCGAATCTCAATGTGCAATCTACGTGTCGCGAGCGACAAAAAATGTTACCATCTTAGATATTAAAGAACACATACAGGAAATGGGTGAACAATGTATTGAGGTCGAACTATTGAAACAAAATCGTGAAACATTATTCAATTCTTTTAAAGTAAAAATTTTGTGCAGTAAATTGAATACCTTCCTAAATTCTAAGTTTTGGCCGGCGGGACTTGTATACCGCCGCTTCCGTGAACGTAACTTTCGTACCGTTCGTAGTCCCGCCCCTAATACTAAATCATAATGGATAAGCCACAATCAATTCCAATAACAATAGCGACATTTAACTGTAGGTCTATTAAGAGGTCAGTCGAACAAATAAGAAGTCTTTGTAAGCATATTGACGTACTGGTACTGCAGGAGACATGGCTTTTGCCACACGATCTCGGCTTTGTTAACATCATTGACGATAAATTCGGTTGTTTTGCCAAATCGGCAGTGGATACTTCATCTGGCACATTGACGGGACGCCCTTATGGGGGACTGGCGATTATGTGGCGAAAGTCATTGTTTCCTGTGGTATCAATTATTGAATGTCTTAGTGATAGGCTTGCGGCTGTACGAATTGATCTAGAAAATCGATCAATTGTAATAGTAAATGTATATTTACCTTATGACGATGGTAAAGAAGAAAGCCTTATTGATTTTATCGGCTGTCTTGGTAGTATTGAGGCACTCATTAGCGATACAGAAGTAGAAGCGGTCTATGTATTGGGTGACTATAATGCCCACCCCAGCTCAAAGTTTGGTGTTGAACTCTTATCGTTCTGTGAAGAGCACAACTTAATATGTAAAGACAAAGAGCTATTAGCAGAAGATACTTTTACGCATATTAATGATGGAAATGGAGCGCGACGCTGGGTAGACCACTGTATCGTCACCGAGGCTGCGCAGTCTACTGTGAAATCTGCTAAAGTTGACTACGGTGTGTATTGGTCTGACCACTATCCACTTATTATAACATGTCACCTTTCACTAGTCAGTAAAAAAGTTAAATTTAGCGTAAGTAGACAAGCACAGGGGGTCAGATGGGGCTGTAGAGATGCCGATCAGATCAAACTCTATAATAAGATATGTGATGATAAATTAAAGAACCTTAACTTTTCTAGTCAATTTGTTGCATGTAATGTATGTTGTGAAAAAATCTGTAATGATCATTTATATTTATTGGACGAATTTTATGATAATGTAGTTAAGATACTGCAAAAGGCAGCTAGAGATAGTAAGAGTCGTAGTGCACGGAAAAGAAAGAAGATAGTTTTGGGATGGAACCACCATGTCAAGGAATATCATCAAAGAGCTCGGCATTGCTACAGTATGTGGACTCTGGGTGGTCGGCAACCATCTGGTGACACATATAACGCTATGATTAGTAGTCGTCGGGCTTTCAAAAACAGGTTGAAGTGGTGCCAGAACAATGAGGATAGTATGAGAATGGACGTAATAGCGAGATATAGAGAGAACAAAAATTTTATGAAGTTTTGGAAAAGTACTAAAGATCTAAATTACAGAAACAAATTACCAGAAAGCGTGGAAGGAATATCCGATCCGAGTGAGGTAGCTAACTTGTTCTCGCACCACTTCAAAGTTGTACCATTTCAATTAATAAATGACTCCGAATGTTGTTCGGCTGGTTCTGTATTGACGGCACGTGTCGAACCGACTGAGGAAGATACTAAACGCCGAGTCTCACCACGTGAAGTGGCTTTTGTGGTGAGAAAAATGAAGCTCAACAAAGCTCCGGGCTTTGACGAATTAAGTGTGGAGCACATTAAGTATGCGAGTAAAAACATCTACGCGGCTCTAGCCCAATTATTCAGTGCTTGCATAAATTCTGGCTACTTACCCAGTAACCTTATGAGGACGATGGTGGTTCCAGTTCCGAAGAACAAAAGTGGTGACGCGTCTAGCATTCAGAATTATAGGCCTATATCTCTCGGTACGGTGATAGGGAAAATTCTAGAGTCTTTAATATATCCTGAGGTAAAAACCAAGTTGAAGTTGAATGACGCACAATTTGGATTTCGTCCCGGACTCTCAACAGACTCTGCTGTCTTCAGTCTCAAATCTACTGTAGACTACTACAGGAGTAGAGACACCTCCGTGTATGCCTGCTTCCTCGACTTAAGTAGGGCTTTTGACCTGGTAAATTATAATTTACTGTGGAAAAAGCTCACTGAGTCGGGGGTGGCTGGAAAGGTAGTGGAGCTGTTGGGATTTTGGTACAAAAATCAAATTAATTTTGTAAGATGGGGTGACTCAATATCTAGCAATTATAGGCTAGATTGTGGCGTGCGCCAGGGAGGCCTGACCTCTCCGGACCTCTTCAATCTTTATGTTAACGGATTGATTGAGGAGCTGAGTAGCGCCAAAGTCGGATGTCACATGGGAAGAACCTGGCTTAATAACTTCAGCTATGCCGACGACATGGTGCTGCTTAGCCCCTCAGTTAATGGTCTTAATAAGCTTTTAGCCATCTGCGAACGTTATGCTTCGGAGCATGGCTTAAAATATAACGTTAAAAAGACCCAAATGATGGTTTTTAAGGCAGGAAGTGGTCCGGACAGAGTCCCGCCAGTGTATATTGACGGAGCCTTAGTGGAAAGAGTATCTAGATTTAGATACCTTGGCCATCTGTTAACCGAGAATTGCTGTGATGACGACGACATAGATCGTGAACGTAGGGCTCTGGCGGTGAGATGTAACATGCTAGCTCGCCGATTCCAACGCTGCAACAAGGACGTTAAGCTGACACTGTTCAAAGCATACTGTCAATGCTTCTACACGTGTCAGCTGTGGGTCAACTGTACGAGAAAAGCCCGAAGTAGAATCAGAGTACAGTATAATGATGCATACCGTATTTTGATGAGGCTACCAAGGTACTGCAGCGCGTCCAGCATGTTTGCCGATGCCAGAGTCCCTGACTTTTTCGGGATCATAAGAGCTCGCATCGCAGCCTTTTGGTCTCGGATCCGAGAGTCATCCAACTGCATTCTGCAATCCTTGTCTGAACGCTATGACAACTATATGTTTAAGTTCTGGCTTTCCGTGCACCGCGATTCTAACCGTAAATGAATGGTTATAGTTATATTTGTGTTTAAACTCAATTTGATAATTTGTGTCAGTACACCTACCTAACTGTAAGTTGTTTTGTATATTTTAATGTTTTTTTGTATATTTTAATGTTTTTCTTTTTCTAGAAGATAAGACTTGGCAAATAACGTTGTTTGCTATAATGTATTTTTAATAATCTATGGGTGTACTTGTGCCTGAAATAAACACATTTTATTTATTTATTAAATCGATAACCGAATAAAGTTACAGGTACAAGGTACAGCCGTAAAACCCAAATATATTTTAAATTAAATAATTGAATATCTATTTTATTGACACAAATCATAAGTTTGTAAGCTTAGTAAGTAGATATAGTGAAACAAACACACGCACCGTAGTAAGATACATTCTACATTCTGCTACTATACGATAAATGGACACACCCTTTTTTTTTTTTTTTATCGCAGTGAAAATGCATAGAACTGCATACCACCGTGAGCCGATATTGGGAGGACCCACGGGGCATGTAGGGCTCTCCCAGCCAGAAGGGCTGGGCCTACCCACTAAAAACACAGCGACTTCCGTCCGTTACATTGGGGTGCCGTAGGATCCCGAGGGGGATTTCTACTACGGCACCCCAACGCCGGGCCCACACTAAAGGCGGCGCCCCCTCCTTGAGAGGACCTCTCCGGAAGTGAGGACGTCCCCGACTACTGGTACCGAGGGCAAGCGTCCTCCCCGACGCTCGCCCTTTTTACCAGAGCTCAGGAAAATCCCAGACCCCCCTCACTGACCCCCTCACATTAACGGGCACAGCCAACTGAAATGGGCACACCCCTAAAACTTAATGAATACTCAGTTCTATGCATTTTCACTGCGTTAAAAAAAAAGGTAGCGAATAGTTACACCTAATCTTTGGCACTTTTCTTATATTATCAGGAAATATAGTTCCTATGACAGGCTAAGGGATTCCATAGCCTGTAATCCTTAAATGCTTATACATTTCGTGAGATCTCAAGTAACGTTTTTCAAAGTAAGTAAGTAAGTTCTTGAAGTATTATTGAAATTGAATTCAATTATTCTAACACATTAGCTAATCCACAATTTCTCTGTTTCGCAAGACAAAAATACACGTATTCATAAGAGGCAGAGCTGAGGCCCGAGAATTGTGGCGTGAAGTTTATGTCCAGCAGGGAACTAATACGGGCCGACGACCGACTATGATGATGATGGTTCAAAACAGCGTTCATTTCTACATTAAATAGTTATTTGTTATACAAGAGTGCAAAGTTGCTTTTTAACCGGGGCTCCAGTTGAGGACCGAGCCAGCGAAGGATTCTAAAATTGAATCACGAGCGCAGCGAGGGATTCAAAATAAGAATCCTGAGCGTCAGCGAGGGACTCAAAGGAGCACAAGGTTAAAAATTGTTTGCACTCGAGTGCAACACATTTTTTTTCATCCCCCCTTCGGCGAGGAAATTACTAAATGGAAACATAAAACAATCACAATATTAAATGAAAAGAAAATATCACGCGCAAAGCAATTTAAAAAATAAGTAAGTCTTATACACCAAGAAGGTCCCGTTCCGAGTTTGAATTTAAATAAAAAAAAAGTTGTTTAAAAAAAAACCATCATGGTTTGTGAATTCAAAACGGTTTATTCCTATTTCGGCACCTTCCCATGTCGGCACTCTTGAGGTCATTGAAAAATATGTAGCATTGAGTAACAGTGTTACTTATCGGTCTTTTTTTACCAATGTGTAACAATGAAATATGTGTACAACAGCATTCGTTCTTTTTTATCGGTGACCGTACCTCCGTTTATCCACGTCATAATTTCATGGGTGCCGAAATGGGAAGGTGCCGAAATGGAAATAAACCTTCAAAACATCATCACACTTAGTGCACACGTTGTTCTAAATTCAAATTTACTTTAACCTCTAGAGCGCAAAAACGACTTTTACTCCCAGTTATCGAAAATGCCTTGGGTCCTGCACGGCTTGTCACAGCGACCCCAATACTTTCCACTCTTGAGATTAAAATCGACTTTTACCCCCAGATATCGGGGATTAAAAACATACTTTCCGAGCTAGTGGGATGAAAATGTTATTTTCTCCTTAGCAGAAACAGAGTAGTAGGTACTACGTATGAATAATTTAGGAAATACCCATTAATAAATAGTAATAAGATAATGGAAACGTAATCGTACGTAGATATCTACGTATTTTACATAGGTTATCAAGTAAGTAATCCTATAAAGTTATAATCTTTTAGTAATCAATACTTTGTCGATAATTATTTTGATAACACCAAACTAAATTATATAAATTTACGCCTAAACGAGTGCTTCCCAAACCTGCAGAAGCCAACCGTCGAAATGCGTGTCCTTATTTTGTTGGCCCTTGTGGGCACCGCCTTGGCGATCGGTAAGAAACTAAATTTTTTGTTTTATAAAATTGTAGTTAATATAAAAACAAACCTTTTGATTATTTTTTACGGGAAATGCGTAAGTATGTAAATTCACTCATCCTCCTGATAAAGACCACCGTATATGGCCAAATCTAGTATAGGATTCGACTAATTTCAGATAATGAAAATGTCTAATAACTTCTTATTACTTATACATGTGATTTAAAGTGAAAACATAGAAACATTTTGTTTTCTTTCATACCTTACGGTATTTAAAAGGCCTTGGTAGTCCAGCGACATGTGCATTGTGCATACTCGTATATCTGCCAAGCCTGGGTTAAATTCATGAATATTTTCAGTCGTCCCCACAGACAGGAATCTGAATTGAACAGATGGGAAAATTTGTCACCCCGGTGACGCATGACGACTGGGAATTTTCTTGTGCTCAGTGCTATGGGGTACTATAAGGTACTGGGAATATTCATGGATCCAACATTTATACTATTTTGGAAATACTATTATTCAACAATTATTAATATGTTATACAGCGCCAGTATCACCAACGAGGAACCAACGTATCGTCGGTGGGACACCAACAACCGTAGAAAACTACCCTTTCATGACCAATGTTCAACTTGGCTTCTTGGGTGTAATATGGTTCCAATTCTGCGGAGGCTCAGTTATTACCAACCTGCACATCTTGACCGCAGCTCATTGCTTAGAGTAAGTTTTTTTTTATATTCTCTTTGATGTGTGAAAAATCATAATCATGCTTATTTGAATTTCGGTTCGGTGTATTTTTTAACAATTGACCAAATATTTGATTGTCTCGTCCAAGCAATAACGTCTTATCTTAGTTCGCACTATGTAGGTCCTATTATTTACAATTTTGTTTGTAGAACCACGGGGTTAACTGGATCCCACCCAACAAAGAAAGCTAAAAAAAATATTATGATTTACAAGGTTTACCAACCGAATAGTTTGTTACTATTATTATTTACTAGCAGCGCCCCGCGGTTTAAAACCCGCGTAGTACCCGCTCCCGTGAGAATGCGTAGCTCGTACTATCATACAATCTCGGCACAATTCACCATCGTGTGTTAAAATTAAGTAACAGCGCCATCTATTGGTAGGATTTGTGACTACAAAAAGTTACAATAAAACATACGATTACTTATACACAATTCCATGGGAATTTCAGGATAAAAAGTATCCTATGTGCTATTCCTAGTTATAAGTCGAATTTTGTTAAGTAGTATGTAAATTGTGAGAGAAAATAAATGATTTTATAAGGAATATCTGTACCAAATTTAATCAAAATCGATACAGAACCTTTTGCGTGAATGTGGAACAAACATCCAAACATTTACACAAACATTTGACACATAAAGCATTTATTTTATCGGTTGAGTTATTTAAAAGTGTGCGTGTGGTGTGAGGGCCCACTTGTCGAATTTTTTTGAAAATATGCTAAGTATTTAGTGAACATTCCCAAACAATTGTGAAAGTTGGAATCGGATTTTGTGAAAATAAAATAAAAGAGTTATGGGCTCTAAAGTCGGGCCCTCAGTCCTCACATAGAGGACTGAGGGCCCGGCTGTATCGGAAAAACTATGGATACTACAGGAATACTGTTTATGCCTAAATTTAAGGTAATGCCAAACAAAATTTGTGAAAGTAAGATATTATGCCAAAACATCGTCAAACTTTGTATATTTTCATTCAAAATGGGCCCTCAGTCCTCACACATGTCAAATTAATTATGCAAATAACATGAAAACTATGAATGTAATCCTGCTGTTTGAAATTCGAAAAATTAGGAAAAAAAATGTGAAAATTTGTGAAATAAAAACCAGATCACTACTGCTTGTCGTTTAAAAGTTATTACTTTTGTAAAATTCGGGCCCTCAGACCTCCATATTTTTTTGTTTTTCTTTTATTACGCGTAACTTATGAAAGATAGGATAAAACAAAATATCTCTCTTTTTGTGAAAAAAATTGTGCAAAAAATTCGATACTACAGATAGTTAAAAAAAACATTTATTGTTATAAAAAATCAAGTTTCATTTTTATCAACAAAATTTGTAACTAGGGTGACCACAATTTTTTTCTGAGAATCCATGTAATTTTCAAAATGTATAGAAAGATGGACTTAAAATTAAATTGAATCAAACTTGTTTTAGAATAGGCATTATTTAGCTTAAAAAATCATAAATTTGTATTTTTTAGGTATGTAAAACAAAAAAAAGTGAAGAAAGATTTTTGTATGGAGTCTGGCATTTGTCGACCGCCATTTTTTTTAAGTCAGAGCGCCATGTCTACGATTTTTATAAAAATAAAATAGTCATTCATAGATTAAAAAAAAATATCACTCAGTGCGAGGACCGAACCCGGAAGTATTGAAAAATAAAAACAATGCATTTCGTTCATTTTCATGTTTCGGTTTGTAGAATCTTATTTAAGTATAACTAAAAAAAGCTAGTACTTCATACACACCTCATACTATCTTCCCTTAGTATTTATTTATCAAAAATCTAATGCAGTTATAGTTCTTATCAAAATCCGCGTCGAGAGTAGTTTCAGATTTGGTCTACCGCGTCCACTTGAAACATTCCTGAATTCATTTAATACGCAATTTGTACATTTTACGTGATTTCATAATCGCTATTTTAAACTGTAACCAATAATAATGAATCAAAAATCAATCATTTACTATATCACCTCATTATACTCGTAGTAGTACCTAACCCTTAACTAAGTTCGTATATAGTTATCTCCGTAATGTGGCTTTAATAGTACAACATACGTTTTTCAACAAATTTTGCGAAGAAAATAATAATAAAATATTATTTTTTTTGCTAATAAACAGTTTTCCTATTCGCGCGCATCCAAAATAACAAGATTTATAAATAAAAAATTGAGCTAAAGTCAACCATACATACTGCCTTACAGTATTTAACTGTCAATCATAGAGGTAGGAAAAGTAAGGCAAATGGTATATTCTTTTTAAAATCTATGGACAACTGTCACCACGGAGGTAGAAAAAGTAAGGCAGAATGGTGTTTTCTTTTTAAATCTATGGACAGATTTTGTTTTTGTATCGAAACATTTTTAAAACAAGGCAAAATAAAAAAATATTTATAACTCACTCGTGAATAATAGGTGTCATAATGTGCCTGATTTCGGTGAAATAAGAGCCACTTTATGAGCAAGTGTGTTGAAAAGTAATTGCGTATAGATTCTACAAACCGAAACATGAAAATGAACGAAATGCATTGTTTTTATTTTTCAATACTTCCGGGTTCGGTCCTCGCACTGAGTGATATTTTTTTTAATCTATGAATGACAATTTTATTTTTATAAAAATCGTAGACATGGCGCTCTGACTTAAAAAAAATGGCGGTCGACAAATGCCAGACTCCATACAAAAATCTTTCTTCACTTTTTTTAGTTTTACATACCTAAAAAATACAAATTTATGATTTTTTAAGCTAAATAATGCCTATTCTAAAACAAGTTTGATTCAATTTAATTTTAAGTCCATCTTTCTATACATTTTGAAAATTACATGGATTCTCAGAAAAAAATTGTGGTCACCCTAGTTACAAATTTTGTTGATAAAAATGAAACTTGATTTTTTATAACAATAAATGGTTTTTTTAACTATCTGTAGTATCGAATTTTTTGCACAATTTTTTTCACAAAAAGAGAGATATTTTGTTTTATCCTATCTTTCATAAGTTACGCGTAATAAAAGAAAAACAAAAAAATATGGAGGTCTGAGGGCCCGAATTTTACAAAAGTAATAACTTTTAAACGACAAGCAGTAGTGATCTGGTTTTTATTTCACAAATTTTCACATTTTTTTTCCTAATTTTTCGAATTTCAAACAGCAGGATTACATTCATAGTTTTCATGTTATTTGCATAATTAATTTGACATGTGTGAGGACTGAGGGCCCATTTTGAATGAAAATATACAAAGTTTGACGATGTTTTGGCATAATATCTTACTTTCACAAATTTTGTTTGGCATTACCTTAAATTTAGGCATAAACAGTATTCCTGTAGTATCCATAGTTTTTCCGATACAGCCGGGCCCTCAGTCCTCTATGTGAGGACTGAGGGCCCGACTTTAGAGCCCATAACTCTTTTATTTTATTTTCACAAAATCCGATTCCAACTTTCACAATTGTTTGGGAATGTTCACTAAATACTTAGCATATTTTCAAAAAAATTCAACAAGTGGGCCCTCACACCACACGCACACATTTAAAATAGTATTTTTGTTTGTTATTTTCAGAAGTGGACCAGCCTCAAGTTATCGTGCAGTAGTGGGAAGTTCATACGCCTCGGGAACGGGCGGTGACTTGTACTACGCAACTCATCTCATTCTGCACGAGCTGTGGGACACTCCTGTTCTTGACAGTGACGTCGCTATGATACGCCTCGCCAGTCCCATAGCGTTCAGCGATACTGTTACTCCCGTTGCCATTGCTGGTCCTAACTACAATATGCAAGATGGATCAGTAGTACACGTAATTGGATGGGGAGATCTCACAGTAAGTTCATTGATATATTTTAAACTTGCTGTGCCCCGCGGTTTTACTCGCGTAGTTCCCGATCCCATGGGAATGTGGGGATAAAATTATGCTAAAAACCTTTCTCTTGAATTACTCTATCTATTACTGAAAATCGCATCAAAATCCGTTAGTACTGAAAACCGCATCAAAATCCGCGTAGTTTTAAAGATTTAAGCATACATAGGGACATATGGATATTATGGATAGGGACTATGTATTGATTATTACGCCAAACTACGTGAAAATGTACTCTAGTAATATAGCTATAGGTTTGAGAATAGGTGGTAAACTATTTCACACCCTTAAGTGATATGGGTGGCCGCCATCCCAAAAATATACTTGATGGCTAAACAACTTTTTCCGGATCAACTATAGTAGGTAATATAGATAATTTTCATTGTTTGCATAATTTACAGGTCTTAATCGCGTATAACATAATTATTATTATTAAATTTACCTCGATGCTTTGACCGGGTTCCACCGATCGTGGTCACGAGAAGACTGGACTGGCAGGCGTCTCCGCTGGGCACAAACACTCGCTTAAACTATCCGCACTTTTTTGGTCGAAATATGTTATTAATTATTGCACCGGCCGACATACAACACTCACTACATCCTACAATATATCCGACGATGTGTCGAGCGAGCGGCTGCGACGCGAACACATATTATTTGGATTCCACGAAGATGAGAGCTTGCTTGTATCCATTTTCTTTGTTGAAATACTTGTGTTTTCTAATTTCAACAGCTTCTCGAACGATTCTGCGGTAAAAATACCGTTCAGTAGAAAAAATTTCCGGGTCGTGTCACTCAATCCAGTTTTTTGGTCCAGACTCTAATAAACGTTCAGGAACCGGTGACTTTTAACCTGGCGATTTTTGGCAGCAATTTATTTTGTATACACCAGGTTTTTGAAAGGGAACATGTTCATTGATCGTAATTGATTTGATTAATGAAGTATCTACCTACGTACCAACGTCCGTAACTTGTCGGTTATCTCTTTGATATACAGAAAAATGTCAAATGTCAAAAAAAATAAACGTTTTACAGTTCGGAGGATCCAGTCCCGAACAGTTGCACCACGTGGACATGGAGGTGATCAACCAGGAATTGTGTGCGGAGAGATACGCGTACCTCAAGACTCTGCCCGGATTCAGCGGCTGGCCCGACATCACGCCCGGTATGTTCTGCGCGGGCGCACTCGACGTCGGCGGTAAGGACGCCTGCCAGTTAGACTCCGGCGGACCCGTCGTCCACCAGAACACACAGGTCGGAATTGTCTCGTGGGGCTACGGCTGTGCTGATGCCTTCTACCCCGGGGTCAATGCCCGCGTCTCACACTACGCCAACTGGATCGTCGCCAATGCAAATTAATAAATATCTTTTTTGAAGCTAAAGTTTTTTTTGTAACAACACGATATTTGTATTTTATAGAACTCTTAGATTGATATGATTGTTAAGAATATTAACATGAGAAAATGCTGACAAAAATATAGATAATAAATGGAAACAAAAACAGGTCAAGTGCTTGTCGCGAAGAATCCCCGGGCGAGATCCCACTTTCAAACGACCCCGGCTTACGCATTAAAGGACACCGATACGCTTGCGTCGTCGGGGTCGGCCGAGAAAGCGTTGGCGGGATGATCTTACCACCTTCGACAGTAGCTGGTGGGACACTGCGAAGTATATAGGTTGACAAAAAAAACTTTTGACTAACACGTCTTTATATGGGTTATTCCACAAATCCCCATAATGGGGAAAAAAGGAAAAACAAATAAAACGTTCAAAAATGACCATTATTTTGACATGAAACTAGCAAAACTTACGCAAATAAGGCAGCGGGAGCCTAAAATACATTAACATTTTTTATTTACCATTTGTAGAACTGGACTGGGCTCTGGATCTGGATCTGGAACTGGATCCCTTGTTCTGTGGGCATCTCATCCATGACATTCAAGATAGTTAATTATCATGAATGTCATGGATGAGTCTTATCTGATATCAATAAGGCTGCCCGAATTACCAAAGCAGTTTAATAAAACAATAAATCGAATTAAATTTATTTATTATGCAAGTACAAATACGTTACATATTAAAAAAATGTGTATTGTTTATTTGAACTACTCCATATTAGAAACGTTCAAAGGAGATGTTGAGTTATACATCTCGACATCTTTTACGTCTTTTACTTGAAGCTCCATATTTGTCATCATCTATTCAAGTTCATCCTTAGACTTGGTTCGTTCAGTTGGTTCAAAACGTGTTGTACGTCGACTCTTATCTTTGCGATCTGTGCTCGATGGTTCTGATATAGTCTATAATTTCAAATTGCAATATTATTGGTTGTTATAGATGATTTTTAGACTACTAAGTCACTGACTGTCAGTTGTGCCCTGCGGTTTTACTCGTACGGAACCTTATCCCGAGAGGATTTTGGGATAAAAAGTATCCTATGTGTTATTCCCAGTTATAAGGGACATCTGTACCAAGTTTCATATTAATCACTCCAGCCGTTTAGACGTGAAGAAGTAACAAACATACACACTTGCAAACTTTCGCATTTATAATATTAGAAGGATTTAAATCCTTTGTGAAGTTTTAAAGACCTAAACGTACATTAGAGAAATGGAGTGCTGGAAGGCGACTTTGTTTCATAACATTTAAACAAGTATTATCTCTAATATACATACCTGAGAAGGAACTGCAGACATAACCTTTGTAACTTCTTGTTCTAATTGAATAACTTCTTCAGGAGCTAGTATTTGTGACCGTAGACAATCTATGGCCATTTCAATAACTCGCTCTAAATCGGTCTCGTTAGCTTGAACACCACATGCTGAAATTTTTACATACCTTACATTAGACTCGCTAAAAAGTTTTTCTAAAACGATTGAAAATAAATAAAGACAGAAGCTTTGGAAATGATCCATTTCAAATTACTTTGAATATTAAATTCAGATTATGAAACTATACTGTCCAATCATCAAGCATGTTAAATTGTA
Source organism: Timandra comae (assembly GCA_958496195.1). Classification (NCBI taxonomy): domain Eukaryota; kingdom Metazoa; phylum Arthropoda; class Insecta; order Lepidoptera; family Geometridae; genus Timandra; species Timandra comae. Next base: position 7,252,544 of record OY292362.1, read on the forward strand.
TTCTCGATTTATGTTTTGACTTACTTTTCATATCTTCGATGATGTCATACACATTGATTTGTTCCAAAGATTCCGCAGTAAGTGGATGTTCTGCGTCAACTAAAGAGTTCACTAGTGACGTCATCGTGTCTGCAGTTTCTGGGATAAATAACATTTGTTGAGTAAGTACTCTACGCTACGCCACGCTAACAATCCTTGGGATACAAAACTTATCTACGACTGTCTCAGTATAGAAAACCTTTCCTTCCCTACCAAGCTTTGGCATTTGGCTACACTTATTTCTTAAATGTCAATGGAACCCCAAAAATTAGTGATAAAAATAAGCTGTCCTTTCTTAGGTATTATATTTTGTCCATTCTTATTTTATACTAATTTCTTAATTTGATTTATATTTTAAAATTTTCATACTAGTATAAGTTATTAGACATACCAATATCAGAGATTTCTGTGGACTGGAACAGAGCGGCGAGCGCCGGAGCCAAGCGTTCGTGTAGAGGTTGCTTTTCGTCTGTCACTTCTTTGAGAGCGGTCTCAAGGGACTCCATCACTTTATGCGAGTCCACTGTTCCTTCCATTGTTTCAATCTAAATGAAAAGAAGTAAAATTAAACGATATATTTCGACCATTATTAGAAATATTTAGGTATAATATAAAAGAGTTTAAGAGATATTATTAAGTAAAAGGTCTATGCTTGCTTTAATTCTTTTGAACTAAAACATATTACCGGCTAGCTCTCTAGCTGCATATTCATAAGGATGAGGACCTGTTTTACATTATGGTTGTTGATTAAAGTCACATTTAACTACTAATGGTAGCAATCTAGGACTATCCAACAATAAAATAGCCTTTATCTCTCTTAAACTTCCATCTGCCGATACTTCTAATTCTGTAAATGTTTGTTTAGTATCTAAGCTTAGTAAAAATCTTACATGTTGTCGAATAAGACGGTCAGCTACAGCGGCGAGGGCGTCAAACGCTCGAGTTTGTTTCTTGTACTGACTGGGATCACCGCCGTACTTCAAGAGCCACTTCTTCACCAATTTGTCTATCACTTCGAAACGAGTTTTGGCTCTGCAAAATATTTTATTTGGAAACTTATGATTATGAAAATTCATTGGTTTTGGAATAACGATATTTACTGACTTATTTGAGATAACTCAAGTATGACAATAAATTCCTAGAATATTATTTCAGATTCGATGTAATCTACGAGTGTCTACCATTATATCCAAAACCCAAAGAGCAACTCAAAGATTCTTAATATCCAATCCAATATTAGCACACTCTCGTTACCCTGAAATGACATCCGGCAATTCAGTGGTAAGGTCCTTGAGGAGTACATCGGCGTCGTCTCGGGAGACGCGCATCGCGTCCAGGCAGTCGAACAGCAACTTCATTACGTTTACGTCGTAAACTAGACGTAAGGTTGAACCTAGAGGTGTTCTGAAAACAACGGTCAGATGAAAGATGTAACATGAATTTAATTCATTCAAATATACCATTTATTTGAGGATTTGATAAAGAGAAAAGAGATATTATTTTATACTGTAATGTAAACACCTTTAAAGATCTTTAACTAGAGATACTATTATCAAGTAAAGACTTTTCGTTTTCAGGTTTTTTTTATTAACTCATGTACGATGGGAGAATAAAATTTCCTAGGTGATTTTATAAAGCGGTGAGGTGGTCCCTCCAAAACTAGGTCAATGGGTGCTAGCGTTAACTGATTCTAAAACATTAAAAAAAAATTAACTTTACATAGGAAAATATTTCTTCTTGGGTCTGGTTGTTCTCGGCGCTAGAGGTAGATAGATGAAGTTTGCCTCTATTTCCGACTCCTCTCGCATCGGCGGGACCGCTTTTTGAGACAGCGGCTTCAGACGGAGTCCTTTGATCTCCTCTTGTAATGCCTATATAATTAACATACTGATGAGTGAGTGAGTGAGTACTGGGTAATAAAGAAAATTCTGTGAGAAATAATTACTAGATACTACTTTATAGACCGAACAGAATTTATGAGGAAAATGTGTGTTACTCATAAGTCATAAGAAACGGAAATACTGGCTAGTGACCATCTATAGACGAGACATTTAAGTAGTTCGAAGTTCAAATGCAAATACAAATCATTTATTGTTCGTAAGTTCGGCTTTTTGATTACGAATGTGGAGTCAGTCATAGGATTAACTAATAAATGGTACGGGTTTGCCTAAAATAAAAGTAGTATCAGAAGATATTAATGTATATTTACTTGGATTTGTTGCATCTGCTGAGTGCGTACAATCCGCAGACGTACCACGTCACGACGATATTGTTCCGGTTCGTAGCCACCGCTCATTATGGATGGATCTTTTGGAGGCTGACGACAATATAGTTTTATACAATAAAATATTGCAGACGGCATTATATGACCAGCACCAGTAGGGGATGGCATGACAAAGAATATTACCTACACAAAAAAATAATATTAAGAAATGCTTATGGGTCGTCTCGAAGGTTTTACAGAGGTTATTAACATTGAATTCTGCCCTCCATTCTAAGTTTCAAGTATCTGCAATTTTCATTCGTCAATTCTGAACCCCTTTGAGCATAACTGGACAGTATTAAGATTGTTCACTCTACAATAATCAGAAGCTAGAAAGATGTTACTCACCTTTTGTGGCAGAATTTCGCATTGCAAGGCGGCAGCAAGACGAAGCCGGTCTGAATAGTGTTCCAGAGCTTGGAGATATTTCTTTTCCAGATTACTGTAACGTTCCTAAAACAAATTTTGAAGTTCAAGTATTTATTTTAGAGACTGCTCTTTTAACGTATTTTGTAAGTTAGGTGTGATGTGAACAATATCCGTTATGCCAACGTCAATATAGAAGGGAACGTTTTGATTACCAAGCGGAGCGCAGAACCTTCCAGAACCTCATGCAGTAGCTATGTGTAATCTGTGCCAGCACTTTTCACCTTTCACGTATTAACTACGATAAAATTCGAAAAGTTCGAACTAGTCAGTAGCTCGGTGTATTTGCATAACAGATTTTTATTTTTATTACTTATTAGTTATTTATATACCCCCTCGCAGAACTGAAAATGAAGATATGTTATTGTTTAAGATAATTGAAGATTACTGTAATAACTACAAAGAAGTAATTGTATTAGGTGATTTTAATTTGTATTCGTGTTCTTCGTATGTTAGTAATTATTTTGAATACTTCAAACGTACTGTGGATTCATTCAGAGTAACAAAGTAGTCAACTGCAAAAATAGGCAATTAGATTTAGTGTTAAGTACTTTTGCGGAGAATGATCTCGATAGTGTGAGTGTTTGCGCGGCGGAGATGCCTCTCGTGCCGGTAGACGCATATCATCCGCCGTTGGAGGTGACGGTGCGGCTGCCGCCGTCGGGTCATCCGTCGACGACGCGGGAGTAACAGTAGGTAACGATAGTTATAACTTCAATAAAGCTAATTTCTTTTTATTATATCCATCAATAGTGGAGATATATTGGACTCCGATATATGAGTTAGATTTAGAAAAGAGTTTAAAATATTTTTATTATAATATTAACATAATAGATAAATTTGTTCCGAAAAAAAGAAGTAGGTTGAATACAAAGCATGTGTATCCTGAGTGGTACACGGCAGATATAATAAACGATATAAAATTGAAGTATGCTCTACATAGAGAGCCTGGATGGAGATCTGGATGGCCTATTAAGTAATAACTACATAATTATAATCTATGATGGAACCTTCCAGACGCGCAGCTGCACGGAGAGCGCGGGCATGGAGGCGAGCGTGTTGGCGAACTTGTGGCGGCGCGCGAGCTGGCGCAGCAGGTCGTCCAGCGTGCGGTCGACGCGGCGCGGCCGGCCCAGCTTGCGCGTGAGCACGTCGCGCATGGCGGCGCGCAGCTCGTCCGCGCACCGCTCCATCTCGCGCAGGTCCACGTTCATGCGGAACAGGTGCGTGCGGTTCACCCTAAGGACGCCCGATACCTCATCAACATGGGCAGCTCATTATGTCCCCGAGGGGCTCAAGCTTGAAGTTGAATAAAGAAAATCATACAATGACGCTGGCCAAAATACGGCCTTGACCTCACACTTGGGAAGTGTTTATACCGGTTTCCTCAAAATATTTTCCACTTACACTGTACGAGGGTAAAATTGGATCATAAAAACATGATACGTGGCGGAGATCGAACCAGCCCTCCACTAAATATCTTAACTACACTATCAAAGCTAACGAAAATTTATAATGCTTTCAAATAGAATTAAGTACGTTAAACTTTCTGCAATAATATTGATTACTTACTTCTGACGCTGTTTCTGTTGTTTGATCTCGTCCTGAAGTTCCAGTACTCTAGCCCTTAATCTCTTGAGCAACTGTTCGGGGAACACGACCGTCTTGGAGAGGCCGTCGGGCCCGGTACACCCGCGTACTGCAGCCGCACGAATTTGATCGTAGCGAAGTACTATCACTTGGTCCACGTCGTTTAGACAACTTTGCTTTTCCAGCTAAAAGGTATACTTATGGTTCAAGTTGGTAGTCAATAGTTGTAAATTATTATCAGAAGAAGTAAAGGGCAAATATTAGATAAAACAACTTGAAAGTCTTAACCGCATATACATATGTGACATATGTTTCCTGATCGAATCGTGTAAGTTTATTAAAATAATTATCTTCTATAATATAAAAATGAATCGCAAAATGTGTTGGTAAGCGCATAACTCAACAACGCCTGGACCAATTTCGCTAATTTTTTTTTTGTTGGGTTTGTTATTGCCAGGAGAAGGTTCTTATGTAAAAAAAATTTGGAAAATCAACGGGAAAATTGGACCCGAGCGAAGCCGGGGCGGGCGGCTAGTTTCAAATACATTTTTAATCGCGATTATGACTTTTCTGAAATATTAATCTGCCTATTTCAGACAGGATATCTAATCCACTCCTTATATCTTTGTATCTTACCATAAACTCCCTCAATTCCCGCTTCCTCTTATCCAGCTGTATGGATAACTTGCGCTTCACCTTATTATGGGCGTCTATATCTCGACGCAATAGATCTACGTAGTGGTCTTGAGCCAACATCTCTTGTTCGAATTTGTGTCTAAAAATATAAATTAAATAATTCTGTATGCGTATGCTGATTATTTGTTACAAAGTGCATAGCTTGCAAGCGGCGATCTAATGTAAAATTTTTGACTTGTACCGATATCGTCTGATTTCGTGGGTTTTATTTGAGAAAAGCAATAAATCGTTCTTCTATACTATACTATACTAAAACCCTCTTGTAAATACACAAAGAATAACAAACGTTTAAACTGGAATGTTGTTGTGTGAATGTACTTCCATCCATATATTTTTAATGTGAACAAATGAGAAATACCATTTTGCTTTATCTTAATAACTATAATTTTATCTTTATCTTCATCAAACTTTGTTTTATCAATAACAATATATTACTTTATTATTACTATTATGTAATATGATTAACTGGGTTACGAGACATGACCTTTAAAATGTCATTGGGTATATAATTAGATTACAATTAGTAGGTCGTATATCAAAATTAGTTATCATGGTGTATTTACGAATTATCTAATAATTAATTAAATAGTCCAGTGTCTCACCTTGTATTTGAATTATTTTATAAGGGCTTTTTATTTAATGCGTATGTACCTAACGGTTTTACTATTATACCCATACCGTAAGTAGCTGAAACTAGTCGAGGGATTCGACTAGGGGCTCATTTCACCATCTTTAAGTAACGTTCCGAGTAGGCACTCACATGTTTTGTCTTTGTCACTTGATATAAAGTAAAAAGAGACAAAACTAACTTTACTTGAGGTTCGTGAAATAGGCCCTAAATCAAATGAAAATCGGTACGTACGCGTAAGTAATTGAAATAAGTGCGTTAAATTTTAATTCACCATTTGGGGATTTCATTTTGAAAAGTAACTTCCCTAATGGACACTGTGCTGATTGGTGAACGTTGATTTATCAGTCTATCACTTTTGCCTTTTATATACTTACCAGTAGCGCCCCGCGGTTTTACCCGCGTAGTTCCCGATCCCATGGAAATTTTGGGATAAAACATATGTCCTATGTCCTTCCCCGGACCATAACCTACCCCTGAACCAAATTTCAAGTCTATCGGTTCAGTATTTTAGCCGTAAGAAGGTAACAGACAGACAGACAGACAAGAGTTACTTTCGCATTTATAATATTACTAGCAGCGCCCCGCGGTTTCACCCGCGTAGTAGATCCCATGAAAATTTCGGGATAAAACATAGCCTATGTCCTTCCCCGGACCATAAGCTACCCCTGTACCTTTCAAGTCAATCGGTTTAGTAGTGTAGCCGTGAGAAGGTAACAGACAGACAGACAGACAAGAGTTACTTTCGCATTTATAATATTAGTTAGGATTAGGAAGTTAGGATATTAATAAGGATTAGTAAGGAAGTAAGGATACTTATGTATATGGATAAAATGACCTAGTATTTCTCAAGTCGTAGGTCTTGTCGTAGATGTCTTTGTCGCAGCCGTCGGGGCATATGTTGGGGTCGAGCCTGATGGGGCCGATGTCGCGGCTGTCCAGGCTGCCCTCGTCTTCCTCCTCGCTCGACGATGACGACGACTCGGATTCCGAGGATTCTGTTTTGAAAGAGACTCATTTTAAGAATTTTATCCAAACTAGTAACTAGTATTATAATTCGAGAGTGTGTTTGTTTCGCTTTATTACTCAACTGATTGTCCTGAAATTTTACCTTATCAGAGGTACAATAATTAACTTATTCCAAAATTCCCAAAGGAAACGTAGAAACAGATATGCAAGTGAAACCATAGATTACGGAATCTAAGAAATGTACCATGATATTTAGTGAAAGTTTATTTGTATGCATAGGATAATCTTTGTAACAATTCCTACTTATATATTTTTTTCTAAGTTATGAAATACTAGCTGTGCCCCGCGATTTTACCCGCGTGGAACCTTATCCCGTGGGAATTTTGGGATAAAAAGTATCCTATGTGTCATTCCTAAGTATGAGGAACATCTGTACCAAATTTCATTAAAATCCATTCAGTAGTTTTTGCGTGAAAGAGGAACAAACGTCCACACATCCACACTCACAAACATTCGGCTTTATAATATTAGTAGGACTATCTATAGTAGCTACGTTTTCCGGATTTTCTGCATCTACACACTACCAAAATACATTCATGTTTTTTTTGTTTACCATCGTCATCACGTTCGCGCGGTGCTCTATATTTCTTCTTAAATATCCTTCTCAGAAAGTCAGCGAACTTGTTATCTTGTACCAGTTTTTTGAATTGTCTTTGCAGTTCTTGGCAAGACAGATCTAATTCCTCTTTAGTAGTTTTATGTTCCTCTATACGATGTTCACAGTCCATAATTTGATCTTGAACTGCTCTGACCTGGGTTATTTGAAGATAGATTCATGTAAATTGGCCATTTGAAATAAGAATCTGATGAAGCCAGTTAAATATCTGAATGTTAGCAATCATTATTGAGATATAAAACTACATAACTAAGTGAATACGCACCTGCATCAGCTTTGAATACACTCTTTCAGCCAATCTATCTTCGTGAGCCTCAAAACGATTGAGTACGTTCATTTCTCTGTGTAATTGGTACAGATGTAACTCCAGTAGTTGGTTTTTCTCCTATAATAAATAATTTGAAATTATTGATACAAGAGCATATGGAACATCTAGTAATGTTTATTCAACTACTATCATATTTTATTAACATTAGTTGAAAGGAAAAAAAGACAGAAGCTATAAAATTAGCAGATACACTAACAATATTTTTTTTAAACTAAAAAAGTAGGTACTGGACGATTTGAAGGAGACTAATAATGCAATAATCGATTTTGTAAATTACTGAACACGAAAAGAGAGACAGAGAGAGTCTTATCAATCTTTCGACTCACAAAAATATTACTAAAATGATTCAAAACTTGTTTGAAAGTTAATAGTTTGCTTGGTTTTAGTAACGTCTACCATAATTTGCATTTTTGCTGTTCGATACCCATTCAAAAATATTTTACCTGAACCCTTATCCGTTCCCTTTGCAATTCCCTCAAACGAGAATCGAACTTTTGAACTGAGATTTCTGCGTCTGCTAGAAGCATGTCTTGTTCGTAAAGATGCCTGTAGAAAAAGTCAGTTTAATAGATTGAATGGGAGTTTTTGTCAGGAAATATTTATTGCCTTTTACTAGTTCTATAGTATTGTAAGCGTAAGATGGTGGGTTTTGCAACCAGACTTCTCTAGTTTAGACTCTTATTTGTACCTATTGCCATATTTCGGTCAAGTTAGTAGGGCCCTCAAAAGTTTTTTCGGGTTGAGGGCCCTACTACCCACAACGGAACTCGATAATGATAGTACATCCGCGCAACGGGTTAATAATGATACCTCTCAATACGTCTTTCTCTGATTTCATTTTCCATTTTAGAGCACTCCATATCCGGTCTAGTTTTTATGACATCCCACGCTGCTGCTAACGGTCGAGTCTCTAAAAATTCAAATTTAAAATTATCATTAAATTCTAAAAATCATAGTAATTTCTCTAAAAAATCATAATTAAATTCTAAAAAGGACCTCTATTAGTAAAGCATCGACTATATATAGGACCTTTATTGCGCTGATGATATTCGTGCAGTTTGAAGAAATATATAAGTTTACATACTACACACCACCTACACACCCTACATTTCGTATTTTCTAATGTATTCGACATAAGAAAATACGATTATATCGTAAAAGTACTACAATGGGTTGCCTTATAACTGAAAGAGATCTCTTCAAAGATTAAGGGCCTATTTCACCATCTTCAAGTAACGTTCCTTACTCACATGTTTTGTCTTTGTCACTTGATATAAAGTAAGAAAGAGACAGAACTAACATTACTTGGTGAGTAACTTGACTTGAAGGTCGTGAAATAGGCCCTAAGCGTAATAACCACGACCGACTAATGATAATTTCGATTTTCGAAAACATTTCAAACATAGAAACTAACCCGTGATTGGCAAAAACTTAGGGACTTTAGCCTGTCGTACTCTCTTTTGTGGGTAGACAGTGGACTTCCTGCGTTCCGATATGGACTCCTTCTTTTTGGCTGTTGCTACTCTAGCAGCTTGAGGTATTGGCTCTGGTCTTATCTAGAAAAAGAAATCATTAATCATTCACTACATCATCTCATTATAGTAACTGACCCCTAACTAAGTTCGAAGCTTGTATCTAGGGTATCAGAAACTACGCACACACTCATTCACACACACACCCAGACCGAGACAAATATTTGTGGTTCACACAAATATTCACCCCGCACGGGAATCGAACCCGCAACCTTACGGATGGCAGTCCGGTATGGGGACCACTCGTCCATCGAGGTCATCGGAAAGAAAAAGAAACTAAAACCTTTAGATTTTTGTAAGTAAAATTGGTACTTACAGCATTGAAAATATTTGAAATTTTAGAAGTAACTGTTTGTTTTTTATTTTATATTTCATATTTGGAAGGCTTTAGCGATATTTTTATAGACCAGGAAGTTCCTATCACTAGATTGCAAAAACTATTAGACATTAAGAAAAATATTTAACAGAGGGCTAGGAATCTCATCCATATTACTTACTTCAAGATTCTTTTCAGGTAATTCCAGTTCATTATCAATTTCGGGAATGAGAGGAGGTGGTTTAGCCAGTTTCGGTGGTATTTCAATTCTGATCTCAGCGAGCCTCTCTCCAATCTGCTTCATTTTCTCCACCAGGTGGAGTTTGTGTTGACGGAGTTCTAGGATTTTGGCATTGAATTCGTGTTTGTTGTCATAAATCTGAAGAAGGTATTGGTTTTTTAAAGTTTTTTTAACACAATAATGTTGCCAAAGAAGGAGTTGAATATTTATAAGGCTAAGCTCACTAATAACGATCGATACGTCACAATCTTCCTACCATATTAAGTATGTCGCACATGCCAAAAAATTTGTTTTTCTTTGTTTGTGCGTGTCATAAATTCATGCTAAACCACAACTCTCCAGTTTTAATAGTCTCTGCGTTAAGTGGGAGTCGGACGGGCAGAGGGACAGCGAAACTATAAGCATTTCTTGTTAGGATAACGGTATACTACAAATCTAGAATCACTACGAAATCCTAAATATCTACGAGTAGAATCAATATTTTACCTCTTTCCTAGCGAGACAAACTCGTAGCTGCGTATTGTGGCCGGGTGGGGCGACGTAGTCCGGTTGTGTCTTCAACAGACGGTTCCCGATTGTGGCCTCAGCTTCCTTGAGAGCCTCCGCCGCGCCGGGAGGCATCGCGTGAGGGTCTGGCTTTCGTGAGAGATGTTCTTGCCACTGGTTCCCAAATGATTATAGTGTTATGATATAAATTGAAGTTGTAGATATTATTTAAATAAATAAAAACCCTTATAGTAATTTGTCAAACGAAAACCAGAAAAGTTGGTGTTAGAGACTAGAGTTCTGTGTAATATGAGTAATGTGATCAAAACTCTTGATTCAAAATATTGTCTGTAATCGTGATCTCGTCGTCGCCTTAAGTAGCCGGTGGAAAGCTGCGATGAGAGAGTAGGAGACGTTTGGGAGAGACCTTTGCCCAGCAGGGGGACGATGTGGGTTGGACAAAAAAAAATCGTAAACAATTTCTATGTATACTTAGTTTTGTATTGGAAAATGATATACCTCTATAAACTGCAAGTGATGCCGATGCAGCCGTTTGTGGTAATTCCTTAATGCCTTCTTTAGCGGATGCGGCGGGCGCGGCGGGAGCCCCAGCAGGAATGAGGCCACCCGGGGAGGGCCCCACGACGCCTTGCGGGCCGCTATTCTTCGAGTGGTCGATTCTGTTCTCCTGGTATTGTGAAGGGGATGCTATTAGGTATAGGATACTGGAGGTACCGAAGTAAGGCGAGGAACACTTCGCCAATTTTCGTTTTTTTGAATCGAGGTTTCTGTATTTCTTCCATAATTTCACTTTAGTCATTCCAAAGTGGGCCGAAAATTACCAAAAAGGTAGCTTAGATAGATGCAAAGAATCAACAAATATGTTGTGAAAACAAAAAAAATGGTAAAAATGAAATCATTTGTGCAAAAAATCACACATGCATATTGCAGAAATGAAAACACTTACTTCAACTCAGCTTCAGCTAACTCTAAGAGGTTCATGTTCCTATGGTTAGCATGTTACATACAAATACATATTTAAGAAAATAAGTCACTTTAATAACAATTTAATTATAATCCTATAGAAATATTTGAAATCGTATGTTAATTTTGTAGCCTTTCAAGAACTACAAAAAGTAATTATTTATCTGCAGATCTGTTTTGACTTCAAATATATTTGTAAAGATAATTTGCAGTAACTTTACCTCCCCCTCAAAGCTGCTTCAGCCATTTTCTGGTACACTTCCTCTAGCTGATCATAGAAAGCTTTTGAAAGATTCTTTTGACGTAACGGTCTTATCATTATCTTTGGGTCTCTGTTGAGAACAGAAAATGTATGAAATAAGTATGAAGAGACGATACATTTTATAGAACTCGTTAAGGAATATTGTCACGTTAGCCTTAACTCTTTCAGGACAAAGGTTTTCTTTGACAAAGGCAAATAAATAAATATTAGGTAAGTACATAATAATTTGGATAAAACTGTGTTATGACGGAAGGATTATACAGTAGCGAGTGGTTAATTTCTTACCGAATAGCCTTCAAAATAAAAGGAAAGACGTCAAGCTGTATAATGTTCCTGGAATACATTTTGTGGTGCGCCAAATCGGACGCTTCCACTTGATGGGCGAGTTTCCTCTTGGTCAAAGCCATTGCGTCGTCCAGCTCCCGCTCTTGGACTTCAAGGGGACGGGGGTCTAGGGTCACGTCTATTTGTTGGGATACTGGTAACATACGGTTTCTGAAATCGTTAAGTATGTTAAAAGAGTTTCAGCTAAGCCAAAGAGTTCTTATTGAGAATAATCAGGGGTTATCAACCCCACACATGGTTAATGTGTTGGTGATCTTTAAGCATAAGCATAAGCATTCACTCACTACATCATCTCATTATAGTAACTGACCCCTAACTAAGCTCGGAGCTTGTATCTAGGGTATCAGAAACTACGCACACACTCATTCACACACACACCCAGACCGAGATAAAGATTTGTGGTTCACACAAATATTCACCCCGCACAGGAATCGAGCCCGCAACCTTACGGATGGCAGTCCGGCATGGTGACCACTCTGCCATCGAGGTCGTCATCTTTAATCCGAATCATGTTTCCAAAGAAGGTTCCTATTACTTACGCCTTTATAATTTTGTTGTATTCCGTAGTAAGTTCAGCTAACTGCTCCCTGACTCGTTTTTTGTGCGCATTCGCTATCGCCATCATTTTGTCATATTCCTCCTTCTGTTTTAGTTGCTCATGGGACATCATTTCTCCTTCTAAAGTACTTGGTTCTTTGGCTCTTTCCATTTTCTAAAATAATTATAGTAAATGTTCCTAACTTGACTTTGTCACAAAGGGGTTGATAAATAAACGACTATGTTAAAAACAATACTTACTGGTATTTCTTCTAATGTTGGAGCGCGTTGTACTGGAAGCAGAGGCTCAGAAAAGTTGATAGCATACGAGAATATGTTGCCATCTGCACCACATGTGTATAAATATCTGTAACAAACAACACCTCATTTTTTTTCAAAGACTTTGGTAGATTTGTATCATTTATCAACTTCTCAAAGAGAGAGATACAATTAAGTGCATCCAAAAATTCTTACTTTCCATCACCGCTGAATTCTAAGCACGTTATAGCACCAGTGTAGAAGTCGTGCATTGGTAAATAGTAATTGTCGTCGAAATCGATGCGCGGAGTCGGTTGCGTCTGAAAATATGTGATATATAAAATATTATTACAAAAATATTCGGCAACTACAGAAACTACATTATTGATATCTGGTGTTAGGATCAACGTGAATTGAGCACCATCACTGATTTCTTCTGAAAAATAACCACGTTAATTTATATGACTAAAAGTAAAAAGTAGGGTCTAAATGAATAATTAGCTGTACGGGTACATACCTCTTCCTTCGCCAATCGTCTCCCTTTAAGTTTCTTAAGCAATGCCTGCTGTGCGAGCATCCATTTAGAGTAGTGGCATTCGGGCAAATCTTCCTCTTCAGTGGGCATTCGCATCACCCGTATGTAGCCAGTATTCGTGCCGATTATGAGGTAGCGGTTCTCGCAACTGGAGTAAGAAGAGTCAGGAATATACGCCAGGCAGTCAGTGTCTTACAGTAAGTGCAGATGAAAGTGTCATCCGCTTGGTAATTCTCACGTTGGTATGTATGGCAACTAAGGAAGGAAACTTTTATTTGACGCAGACTGTAACATCTGCTAGAGCTGATTCATAAATGTTTATGTCAGTTTAGCTGTGTGTATGATAACGAATGTGTGTGTGTGTAGGTATTTATATCCTAAAGAAAGGGAATGAATTTATTTATGAGCCAGTTGGTATAGAAGCTAGTAGAGTAAGTAGTACAGTAGGTGTACTCACACGAAGCGCAGCGCGGTGATGTCGTCGCACCAGGCGCCGCGCACGGGCCCGTACTTGAGCACCTTGAGCCCGCCGGGACGCACGAGCAGCAGCGCGCCCGTGCCGCGCTGCACCACCCAGATGCCCTCCGCGCAGTACTCCGCCCACGTGATCGTCGTGCCCAGCATGCTCTCGCTCTCCACTACACACACACATGTACATCAGCAGCGCGCCCGTGCCGCGCTGCACCACCCAGATGCCCTCCGCGCAGTACTCCGCCCACGTGATCGTCGTGCCCAGCATGCTCTCGCTCTCCACTACACACACACATGTACATCAGCAGCGCGCCCGTGCCGCGCTGCACCACCCAGATGCCCTCCGCGCAGTACTCCGCCCACGTGATCGTCGTGCCCAGCATGCTCTCGCTCTCCACTACACACACACATGTACATCAGCAGCGCGCCCGTGCCGCGCTGCACCACCCAGATGCCCTCCGCGCAGTACTCCGCCCACGTGATCGTCGTGCCCAGCATGCTCTCGCTCTCCACTACACACACACATGTACATCAGCAGCGCGCCCGTGCCGCGCTGCACCACCCAGATGCCCTCCGCGCAGTACTCCGCCCACGTGATCGTCGTGCCCAGCATGCTCTCGCTCTCCACTACACACACACATGTACATCAGCAGCGCGCCCGTGCCGCGCTGCACCACCCAGATGCCCTCCGCGCAGTACTCCGCCCACGTGATCGTCGTGCCCAGCATGCTCTCGCTCTCCACTACACACACACATGTACATCAGCAGCGCGCCCGTGCCGCGCTGCACCACCCAGATGCCCTCCGCGCAGTACTCCGCCCACGTGATCGTCGTGCCCAGCATGCTCTCGCTCTCCACTACACACACACATGTACATCAGCAGCGCGCCCGTGCCGCGCTGCACCACCCAGATGCCCTCCGCGCAGTACTCCGCCCACGTGATCGTCGTGCCCAGCATGCTCTCGCTCTCCACTACACACACACATGTACATCAGCAGCGCGCCCGTGCCGCGCTGCACCACCCAGATGCCCTCCGCGCAGTACTCCGCCCACGTGATCGTCGTGCCCAGCATGCTCTCGCTCTCCACTACACACACACATGTACACATTCATAAACACGAATCTACTTCTGGCATCAGTTTCCTTCGAATGATCTATTTAGCCGGTGTCCGTGCTGTAATGTCGTTCCCTGGACGGGAACGGACCTTGACGCGCGAGGGGCTCAATAAATATCGGTGTGGAAATTTTATATCAAACTCGTTCACCCACGTCCGATATCTTTAGTATGAAAAGATCCCAACAGTTTCGTTTTTACTTGCTTTCGGTACTAACTACATAGTTTATCGAAAGATATTAGAGACCAGTCGTAAATACTGAAATTCTTCCAAATCAGGTTAATTTAAACCGACCCCAATTAGATTTGGGACAAGGGTTCGGGAGAAATCCTAGACATTAAACGCGCAATATTTGTAATTACGTTCTCGAAAACGACTAAAGGTTACGATGAAAGTTGTAATACGAGGATTTGCGGAGAAAATTGTCGTTTTATTCCTGGTAAACAGGTTATATAAACGATGAAAAACTAAGAACATTATCAAAAATATTGTTCACTGAATTCAAACAACTGAAATTCAAAATAGGTGGCGTTGAAAAGAGACTTTGGAAATATACATTAAATGCTAACTTAATTCAACTTCTCCAATCCATTCGGCTTCATCTTCGTCATCCTTTTCGGCTTCGTCCTTAGCTTTGAGAGCCTCTTCATCTATACTTGCAAGATCCTCTTCAGTAGGGAAGGGTCTATTGCGCATGCTGGTGAACAAACACAGATTACTGTAAGTATAATATGATTAAAATGGCAATAACAACCTAGCCTTATTCTGAGGGTTGCTAATGCTGTGACAAGATCTTGCTAATATCAACTTTCTGCCTTAAGAGCTATAGATTTCTGTATAAAAATTCGAATAATAAGGTGTACTTACAAGTGCTTCTTAACAAGAACTTCTTTGTAAGAAACGAATTCCTGTTTAAAAGTAGTGATTTCAGTATATTTTTGAACTGGAACATCAGGTAGAACAGCTTCCATTATGAATCCAACTTGCCCGCAAAGTAGCAACACTCGTTCCTATGAAAACACTCGTTATAACTATGTGAATTGAGTAGACCAAACGTTCACAAATAGAGCAGAAGTATACGTTTAGTTTTGGATTGTAGATAAGGTTTTAATAGTCATTATTATTATCATCATCAGGTGCAAGTCTCTCCATCTAGCCCATCTCATTATAATACTAAAATGATTTTATTTTTTTATATAGCCCTTACCTCTTCCGGTTTCCAAGTCATGTAAGCGATATTGTTTGGTGTTTCAATAAAACCCAATCTTTCCAATACAAAAGGTGTTCCCATAATCAGTTTGTACATGAAAATAGTAGTGTCTTCTCCGCATGTAACTAATAGTGTCCGTTGTTCGTTTATTGATATTTGATTAACTCTTTTAGAATGTGGTTTCAGTATCTGGAATTTTTAAGCAGAAATACTTGTAACTTTCGTACTGCTAAATTTATTATTTGATTTCAACAACGATCAATCTACGATAAGGCTAATGTGTATGGATGGTATAATATGTAACTCGTATTATTGTAAAAAACGGAGCCCAGTGGTTTAACCTGCGTTAGCTTTTCACCTACTGATCATAGCGTGATTTACCTATTGTCTTTGCTCGGTAAATGGGCCAGGACCAGTAGTTTCTGAGATAGGCAGGCGCGTTACAACAAACAAACAAATTCTTCAGCTGTATAATATCATTATACTGCTGAAAATATTATTTACCGCTATAAGATCCAGTACATCAGCATTCACAGAGTCCTCACTGTGAATAGTTAAAGCAGAATGAACTCGTACATCAACGAGCGTGGTTTGGGCTTGAAGACGTTCGGGATGTAATAGTAATGATCTCATTATACCGTCACTGAAGCCTAGCATTAATATGCGCGAGGTTTCATCGACCTATTAAAGAAATTTATTAATTGAAACCTTTTAACCTTTTAATCCAACTTGAATAGAGACTAAATACAGCATATTTCGTGAGTACAAACAATCCGAACTTTTTAGAGATGAGACCATGATGAATAAATTTTATAGCATTACTCTGATGATGGAGGTCACAGGAATAATTGTCACACACTTACGTCGACAGGTGGATACAAAACACAAGTAATAGCCGTAGGAAACGTATATCTTGCAAGAAGGACATGATTTTCGGTACTATAAGCCATCAAAGCACCATCTTCTCCGGCTGACAACAAAATGGGATGTGTTCTCAACGCGACCAATCCTACTACAGCTCCAGCGTGGCTTGTTAGCACCTTCTTGTGATCACATTCTATTTTATCTATTTCCAACTCTGCTGTCCAAATTCCTCCGTTGCCATCCTAACGGAAAATTTTGAAAGATTATTTAGGTTTACTCGTATATTCTGCTACTTAAAAGCAGGCATTTCTAAAAAATGATCTTCTAAATACGATAATCGTGATGAATGATGATGTAAAAGGTCATTTTGTCTAATGAAAGAGCAAATGAAAATACATAAACAGTTACCTGGGCATACCAAAACATATCTTTCTGATGTTTTAGACTCATAATTTGACAACCAGGAACCTGTAATGTATCCCAATATAAATATTTTCTAGAAACGTAATAACATCCCACTTTTAGCATTATTAAAAAAACAGTTATTTACGCAAGTTTCAGCAACGGGATTGAGTTCGACATAAGGATCGTCTTCAGGTGGATCAGCCTGTTCCACGGTGTCCCAGTACCAGGCACGCACACAGCCGTCACGAGCTATGGTAGTCACCTCGTCACCAGCTGGACTTAACATGAATTGGATCTACAAATTGAATATGGTGTATGCTAAAAAACTTTATTAGGGTTTTTTGATAGGACTATAAGTAACCTTTATGTGAGAATATACTGGCGGTATCAATAGCACTGTTATAAAGGCTTAGTTATTTCTCTCTCTCTCTCTCTCTCTCCTTCTCTCTCTCTTACTAATGAAAAGTAGAAGTACAGCGAGAAGGAATACGTCAAATCATAATTCTTACTCAAAAGCGTTTTGGTGACTTGAAACTCGAGACATTTGTGATCACCGAGGCGTTAAAACTATACCCATAGTTTTAACGACAACGATGGGTACAAGCAAAGAGATAATAACGAAATAAGTGTGAATATTTTCTTGTCAAATACTTACTAATAAAGATGCCTTACCACAGGTGCCTTATGACAAGTTTTCCTTCCACGTTGTGTTACTTCCAACTTTACCAACCCCGCTTCCCATACCAACACGTTACCCCATTCGCATCCAGACAACACCTATAAGTTAGAAAATAATATTTTTATCCAAAAATACCTTAAGAACATCTATGGACCAACTTTTTTGGACAAGAATGTTGATGAGTCATTGTCATTTGAATATGGTCTTTATTACAAGGCAGCAGAGTAGGCAATAATATAAAATATACTTTTAACAATGTGCATATTTGTGTGGTTACCCTTAAAATGCAAAATATCAATACAAACCTTTTCATCGGGCATTGGATAGACGCCAAGAACATCGCAAATTTCAGTTTTACCGAATCTGCCAAGTTCTCCCTTTAATTTCAATCCCGTAAAAGTCTCGGCCATTTTCCAAAATTTTATATGAGCTGCGCCTGAATTAAAATACTAGGTAGTTTAGTTTTTGAAGAATACCTATTATAAGTAAACCTATCTTTGCCCGGCGAATTCATTCGCGTTGACATAGACTAAAATAAAACCTCAATATACAGGCTATTTATATTTAATACGAAAACATGAATGAAATTGCAATTTATGAAAGCAACAGCTTTAAGGAAAATAATTTGATCCCTTTACAGAAGGTAAATAAGTATAACAGGAAGTACTTTCATTAATTTCGTACCTGCAGTAGTAAGTTGTCCCGGACAATACGGCGAAAACATGACCGTATTGACGTCAAATGTAAAAGCACTGGTCCTTAGTAGAATCTTGTGACGCTTCCACACCCAAATAGTCAAATTATAATCAGGTTCTCTACCCACTGAGGCTAAGTACTCTCCATCGGGACTAAAAAGTCAAGGAATACTACTTATTATTTTATTTTTTGTATAGAAAACATAAATAGGTAGAAACACCTATTCTAAGATAAACAAACATGTTCAATGCACATATTTTTCGTGGGAATCGAACGTGTAACCCTTGTCGTGGCAGACAGGGTCACTCTCAACTACACCACTTGGTGGTCATCAGAAAGATACACAAGCTCAGAACAATGTAAAAGGGAATATATTTAAAAACTTTAAATGTACATAAAGACGTTACCTAAAGTCCAAAACAGAATAAGCGTTAGTAGTTCCGTCTCTCAATACGGCATCGATTTCCATTTGAGGCCAAGTGTAAAGTACTATCAACGGGTCGCGCTCAGTCTCTCGACCTTCTGCAATCGCTATACGATAGTCGGGGTCCTTTCTGTAAGACTAAAATCTATTGGTAAATAGCTGATCTGGCGAAATCCGTACTGCCAATAATCTATATATGTACTTATGTGAAACAAAGTCATGTTTTTTTATATATTTTTTCTCTTTTAGGTTCTTACATTTGACGTAAGTGTCGGTGAGTTCTTACTGAAAATTTCAAAATGTCTAAGTATCTTCCTATACCTTGCTAATTTCCTTGAATTCCTCATCGGTCCAACAGAATTGAATTACAATAGATTTATTGATTAATATGGAAAAGTAAATACCGCCACCCGTTCCAGCCAGCGGAAAGTTAACAGGTTCTTAAAAGATCATCTTGTTTAAAGTAACACACAACCTCCTCCTTCGTTGGACGTAGTTGATAAAATATATACTTAATATGCAACGTAAGTATATCTACATTTATAAGTAAGAAGTGAACACGTACAGTAAGGGCACCAACAGACCCGCCAGTAGTAGTTCTTCGAAACCATGTCTGTTTAGTGTTGACGTCCATAAAAGTGATAATACTGCCCGCTGCCCAGCACACTACAGATTCGTCGCATGCGCACAAGTTGAAATACTTATGGCAATCATAACCGTAAGAGTGTCTTTGTTTTTGTTAAGAAATATTATTAGACAAGGTTTTATGTAATGTAGTCAAAAGTATCGAGAAGGAAATTGAAACAATTAAGTCCTTAGTTTCATTCCTCATATGCATTAACTCGGTACGAGATATTTCAGGCGCGAAACCTGGTTTAAAAAAAAATGTATAGAAGAATATAGAAGCTGTGCCGCGTTAGGGCCGTTACTATAGATCTTTGCGTGATGATAGGGTTATACCTTCGATAAGTGGGCTATCTAACACTAACATATTTTTTCAAATCGGACCTGTAGTTCCTCAGACTAGTGTGTTCAAACAAACAAACACCTCAGCTTTATAATACACTTAGGGCCTATTTCACGACCTTCAAGTAACGGTACTCACCAAGTAAAGTTAGTTTAGTCTCTTTCTTACTTTATATCAAGTGACAAAGACAAAACTTGTAAGTAGGACCTTACTTGAAGATGGTGAAATAGGCCCTTAGTATATTTTTTTGTTAGATACCCTTCTACCTTAAAAGGATACTCAAATTCAAATAAGTCCAAGGGTATAGTAGAGTCTAATGTGTTAACAGCTCCTGATAAGAAGTCATCGGGGTCGTATTCCGTGAGTATAGATTCTTCTTCTACTTCCTCTTCCTCTAGAACTTCTTCGGGGGGTGGCGGCGGCGCCGGAAGCTCTTCTTCTTCGCCTAGCAAATGCACATTAGCACATGTTTATTATAAGTTAGTAGGTTCAAGTTTTGTTACTACGTATATTACCTACCTAAATGTACCTGGTAACTAGACACGTACATACATGTTGAGGGTCATAGATTGAAAGGTAAATTTTTCTTTATGTGTGATTCTGATTACTTCATACATATTTAGAAATTTCTAAGCAGGTACTAATTAAAAATGTACTAAGTTAATAATTCTGGTACCTATACTAAAAGGGTGTCACAAAAATTGTTTAGACATCATACTCTGCCATTGAAACTAATTTGCGGATCTTATAAACGCATGAACCTTTATTCGCAATAAATACATTTGTATTTGAATTTGAATAGATCCAAAGAAGACAGCCGTAATCGTATTTATTTTTGTTAAAATGGTTCTTTATATAAAAAGTTGATTTTACCTCCAGGTTCATCAGCCATAGCTTAAATTGAGATAACACTTCAGTAAAATAAATAGGTGACTAATATATTCATAAAATTAAATATAATCTTACAGATATTTAATCAATAACAATATTAATTTAACAATCGCGTTTGTTGCGTTGCTATGAAACGCATTTTACGCATTGATTTTTTAAAATTACCGCCATTTCTGTACCATAGATAAGGACTTCCTTCAATTCAATTCTTATTCATGACCATAGACTATAAAACATTGCTGTCATGCTGTCATATTTGACGATATCAGTTTTAGTTGTCATTTGTTATGTCATTTCTGACACTCCTATCAGCTGACTGGATTATTTTATTTTGCTACGTTTGTTTTGTACATAATTTTTATCAAAACAGTGCTCTTGTTTTCTTTGCAAGGTTATTTATTGGTGTTAATTTATATCTATTGGGTAACTATACATCTAATCTACGAGTATATACCCACTTCATTTCATTTAGTCATACCCTATGTGTTACCGTACGTAAACGTATTTGATTTATTTTTACAGTCGGTGGACTATGGACTTTGTTTTTGAAGAATAGAAATATTAAAAACTAAAGAATAATGTCGAATCCGCATAGAAAAGCAGTCCTTAATTTATATAAAACGGTAAGTCAATATTTGCATTGTTTCTTTAGTTTCTATATTTATGACCTCGTATAAAAGGACACAGGAGTTAATTACGAAACAAACTTCTGTTTACGTAGTTGTTTTTGTGCTGATAACGTTACCTAACCATCTGTTTGGTATAAATGCAAGCATAAAAGTTCTATATTAATTTCTTTGATTTACATGAATACTAAAAGTTACTTAAAAGTTCAATTTTACTTTTCAGTTGCTGTATTTGGGTCGAGATTGGCCTCAAGGTTACGATCTCTTCAGAAAGAGATTGCACAAAGTATTTACAAAGAATATTGATGAAACAGACACTCAGAAAATAAGCACAATGATAAAACATGGTGAGTTTGTTGTAAAAGAAATTGAAGCACTTTACAAGTTAAAGAAGTACAGGGCCATGAAAAGAAGGTATTATGATGACAGTTAATTTATATTAGAATAAGAAAATATTAATTTTCATATCGCTTACACTTAAAAAATCTTAGAGATGCAAAAATGGGATCAAATTTTATTTAAATTAGTATGATAGGTCAAAAATGTTGTAAGTACTTAAGTACAATTATGTTTTCGAGGTTTATTTACTTAAGTCTATTAACATTTTTTAGAATGTATTGGAAACTTTAACTTAATATATTTTTTTCCTTCCTTTCCTCCACAACATATTTTTTGTATCTTATCATTCACATTATCTTAAACATATATAAATGTAATGTATATAAATGAAACAAAACAGTCTATGTAATTAATGTATTATAGACATTCTGTATAGTTTACATAATTCATTTACTATAATAAACTCTATTCAAATTATTATAAGTGATATTATAAAATAAAATATCTAACATTTCTAAACAAAATGTTAATAAACGTTAACATAAAATGAATAATGACTTTTATTTATATGGCAAGTGATATGACATTTAGATAATCAGAGATAGGTATATACATTAAAGTCTATGATAACAATTTATGTTTGAAAATAATTTTGGTACTGGTGCAAGAGATGGCTATGATAATAATACAGATAAACCCTGCATTGCTTGTGACAATCTGACTACTTTGAAACAATTGATTACATATGTTTACAATTCTAATATATTAGCAAAGTAGTTGGTAACAAACAGCAATATTACAACAGCACAACACATCCAGCACCCGCTTAATATGATATGCAAAGTGCTGAATGACATTAACACTTGAAGTGACATTTAAAACTGGATTAAATACAATTTATTGTAGTTTCTACAATCACCTACAGTGTCTTGGTCAATTGTTATACAAAATTGCCTCATTAAAAGCCCGAAGACCTAGTTATTATTTTGTTAAGATTTCTTTAATGGCTCATTGAGTTATAACATTTAATCATAATAAACACTCAACTAAAGCTGCAATAGTGGCTATTGCATCTTAATTAAGCGCTAATTATTTAGAAATTGGAAAAGATTAAATATGTATGTAATATGTAAGTATGTGGTAATGACTCTGACTAGACACAAATTGTAAATGTAAAATGATTGATTATTTCATGTATCAACACATTTTAAATCAGTGGAAGCACAAAAAGTAATTTATTTCGATATTTTTAATAGTTAATTTCTTTACGTCTATAAAAATATCTATAAATGGTCAATGCGAATATTCAACCTACCCACTAAAGGCCTATCTAAGATAGATTATTTCGCAACATTTTACCAAAATGTGCCATTTTTCTATCTCAGATAGTTCTTCGTGAAAAGTTTGAATATTCGAGCGGACCATGAAAGACAAAACATCAAGTTAATAATTTATTACAATTTGCGCCATTTCATACTCTGAATGCGTCGTTGTAAGATTTTGGACACGTAGGTATTGCGAGAAAGTTATTCAATGTTTACCTAACATTATTATTATTCTAGCGATTATTCACATACTTCGTGGCTTTATATTCATTAATACAAAATGTAATTATTAATTAGCGTTGGAATGTCTATATTGTCAATCCTACTGAGGCTCGATCTCTTACGATCTGAGATACATATTATAAGTTGTTTATAAATTTACAACAGATTCACATCAGCGTTTCTCTTTAAACATAAATTATTCTAAATTTAATTAACCATAGACTCTTAACAGACAATAATTATAAACTTAATTAAAAGTAACGTAATGCACCCGATTGTATATCTGACACAGTGTTATAATGTAGCTGTTTATGAATCTGTTGCACAGTAAATTACAATACTGTTTGTTTACTATAATTACATGAATAGCTTTTATTGTTAGATAGTACTCGAACCACAATACTATTCCTACTTGTTTCGTGTTGGTGCACCTCTAATAATATATGAAGCCCCACTTTCTATACGTAGATATACATATTACGTAATAGTGAACTTTAACATGTGATTACATTATTTATATACATAATTAATAACACATATTTTTGAGATCAACAACAGTTAAGCGATAGCTAGTTTATAGATTAGTTAGGTAATTAAGATTTTTGGACACTAATCGCAACTACCTTATTCAAATTCACGAAAATATACGTAAATACATGTAAGTATATAACAATAATAAATAAGATTACCGTAAAATGGTAGTCTCAAGTTTAAATTACTAAATTAATAACTGAATGAATATCATGCAATATTTTTTGATGATAATGATGTTATATTTTATTGTAGTCTTTGCATTGTTTGACTAGTTTCGATGATAACTATTAAGATGTTATACACGAGAGCCCATTTCCAAGGAAACTTAAACAAATTGTTAGGTATTATATTTGTAGTGAAATTCATGCTATAGATAAGTACATTAATGGAAATGGACTGTGTTTAATAAATTGTCATGCTTAAGATATAAATAAATTTATCAAGGTACCTAAGAGATAGGCCTATGTTCCTCCTAAAAAGAAACAAAATATACAATTTCATAAATTAAAAATAAAAATGTTCTACAAAATATAGGTTTTAATTGTTTGATTCCAAAGTTTTCTTCCTAAGAGGAACACAATTTACTTTATAATAAAAGGATATAAATATTTCAACACTTATACGATAGTAAAATAGAATGTAGTAAATTTAACAGGTTTCAACTTATTTACATAGTTTAGTATTAAGGTTTACATTAGGTAATGTTTTTTAATAAATAAATAGGCGCGCGTCTCATTGAAACGCTTTAAATTAGAGTTAGTACTAAGCTGAATACAACAAGCTAATTTTGTTTAAGAATTTAAATATTACTTTTGATAAGAAAATAACTTTTTAGGTTACAGAATCTAAGGGTTAAAGGTAGAGCAAATAAGGGAAATTTGGCTAATAACTATTCTAGACACTCTTCACACGCTTAAGTTTCATGCTCCACACCAACTAGATATTCAACATACGAGTATTGATCAAGAGAGAAGATTTATAAAGAACATTTCAACGATTAAGTAAACAGTAGATAGGAAACATTGTCGATGTTACAAAGTTAATAATCACATAGACCGATATTATTGAACATTAGGTACTTTTTTAACAAACATTGAAGACAAATAGTTTTAATTTGTATTAGTTATTTGCCATCTTATTAACTAATAGATATTTAAGATGAAGCGTCAATAATCACGGCGTTCAATAAGGTCCGATTTTTAACTTTTTCAAACAATTGATAAACGCAAATTAATGTTCTAAGTAAATAGCGTGGATGTTCTTCTTTCTTCTGCACTTCCGCTTTCCATTCTGGAAACATAATATTCACAATATTAGAACTTATTATTCATGGATTTGATGGTTTCAAATTATTATTTCAAAAGTGGTTTACGTTTACGCGGAACGCCGCGTATTACTTTTCTAAAAAAAAACTCGTGGGAATTGTAACCCAGCTAAGTCGGGGTGGATCGCTGGCATAATATATCTATGAATCTTACCGACTTCCATGTGACGTTTAGTCCTTCTTCTCCCCGTCTTCTGGGTCCTTGAGTGTGTGCCACTGCGCGATGGGGCGCCGGGGGCTGGCCAGCATGTCGGACCAGTGGCGCAGCTCGGTGCCAGACGCGTTGTACCCCAACACTACCTTGCCGATCGGCTCAGATGTACCGATGCGATCGTAGTCGACCACCGTTACCACTAGATTCACTTTCTGAAGCACAAAACCATCTTTAGACACACAGAATTTTAACACAACGGAAACGTGGTCAAATGTAGTGAAAACATGAAATGTTGTGTCTGATAAAAGTGCTGAAAATAAAAAAATAAGATTTTTGATCTGTGATTCTGTGCGGTGAGATTTTTATTTTGAAATGATATTTAAATTTATTGTGACAATTTAATGAAATGGAACAGAAATATTAAGTACCTGCACCTAGTGATAAAATGTCTATTAGGTACTGTTAGTGAATGTCACTAAAAGTATGTTCATGATTTATGTTCTTGAAATATCACTACATGTTTGACCACGCGATATTGTTATGATACTTTAATTAGTATCTAAATAATATGTAGTAAGACAACGACAGTCATGACATTAACTACACATGCATAGCAGATGAAGAAAAGCGTCTAAAGTCTACTGCAGTCGGGGTACTTACATACCTTGGTATTTATAGTTAAAAGTTATGAGAGTCAAGCACTAAAGTGACAGAAGATAGAATATAACAGTTGCAGAAGAAGAACGAGGGACTGGATTCCTTAAACCATAAGTAATTACAATTTGAAGTCACCAAATTGCAATGCAGTCACGAGGGGAGATTGTCAAACACCACTTCGCTTTAAGGAACGGAAAATATATTGATCGAAGTCTATAAGAATTAGAACTATTTATAAAAATAAAAATCTTTATCAGAAACACCCAAGTCGCCAATAAAGATCAGTATTTTATTGACAACAACTCTAACTTTATGGACTCTGAACAATATACAGAGGAGCAAAGGTAGTCGGAAACGAAACGAGGGGAAGAGAAATGAAGAAGCTTTAAAAGAAATAGCCAATCACATCAAAAGGACTTCTCTACTTCAGACATCTAAAAATAAATAAAATCAAACAAAAAACTTAGGAAATAACTATGTTTCTAACTACAAAACTTCCAATGGACATGATAACATCGTCAAATTAATACAAAAGCGGGACAATCAGGAAAACTTCATCGATCAGGAACTTTTTCATAATGCAGGAATAGTTTTGGTTGTAATTTTGTAAGGGAACTTAAATTGCTAAGTTGTGGAGAGGATCGGGTCTGGATGCAAGTGGTGTGCCTACGGCCAATGTATACTGACAACATTTAGTACACAACATCAAATCGCGCACAGTACAGACAATATTGAACGAAGAAGGCTCGAATTTAGCAACAAACAGTTCACATATCGATATATGTCGAGGCATTCTTCATTTTTGTTGTCCAAGCCGTGCGCAGTAACATCGAATTTTGTATAAATCTCGGCTCGCACCTGTATTTGTTCGAATGGTACTTCAAAAGTAAATGACTCGTTGTAATAGGGATTCAGTGTGCATTTCTTGATGCTCGTTTTCTTCTTCTTGAGACGTTTGCCATTTTGCATGAGTGCTATCTTTACGTACGGATCTGTTATCGGCAGGCGCCAGCGCAGGATATGAAAAAGATAAACGGTTTTTATTATCACACACACATACATATTGTACTACCAACACTAATATAAATGATGATAAATAAGTGGTATATAATTATGAATTTAATTTAAGTAAGCAAGTGTTACTGAAATAATAAGTACTAAGTACATTATTATTTTATAATGTGCACTCAAAAAATTACTGACGAATTAAAAATAAGCGTTTAATTAAACAGTCTTTTGTTGGCTGCTAAAATATTTATATAATACATACTAAATGTACTTCCCATACCTTATATACCCACTTACCTATAATTACTATTACCTAATAAGCAATATAACGTCGATAATATCATCGACGTTATAATGTCGAAAATACAAATTCTGATTGAGCGGTATCTCAATGTGCATGGACATGCATTATAAAGATAGATCTAAATAAATAAGTATTTCTATAAGTAAAAATATTTGTAAAAACCAATGAAGAACA
Source organism: Timandra comae (assembly GCA_958496195.1). Taxonomy (NCBI): domain Eukaryota; kingdom Metazoa; phylum Arthropoda; class Insecta; order Lepidoptera; family Geometridae; genus Timandra; species Timandra comae. Next base: position 7,280,044 of record OY292362.1, read on the forward strand.
TGTAGTACCTAAATAAATTATTACCCTAAAACTCCTGTGAAATTAAACAAGTGTTAGTAATATTAGTTATACTATATTTGTATAAGTTCTCGAAAGTGTTACCTGATAGACCGCCGACGTCCATTTTCTTCAAGTTCTTCGCTTCCAGTATGACAACAGTCAGTTTTCCAGCCGTGGGTACATAACGCAATGAGAAACATATGTCTCCCAACTTGTTATCCTGAAATACATATCATAATATTGACATAATTATCAGTTTATACATGGAACGTCATTATAACATATTTAATTAAATTTCATCACTAATTCAAAAGGAATGTTACTTCAAAAGCAGAATTATTTGATCAAATTCAATACATTTCTATTCCTACGCTATGATTGAATAATATTGTATTTGAGCTTTAGATAACTAAATTAAATATCTACGCACAAAATAATAACAATTATCATGTTTATTATTATTGTATGAACAACATTTCTTGTCGTTTTACTATATATTTAGTCGGTATTTATTTGGATATGAATGGAAAGATACAGAGGAACAGTTGTGTAAGGAACATAGCGTTCAGAGATTGGGTTTGAAAAGCTGTTTATAAAACATAGTACAAATAATATGGACCATAAATAACGCGGCTTAGGGCGGGACGGGGCACTCAAAATCTTGTTACACCAAATAAAAACAAATGAACATAACAATAGCTCCGTGTATTCACCTAAAAGCGAACTTATGTTGTTGGTATATCGCCACAGAATTTCAGCCTTTATGTGTTAGTAAAACGCTTCTATTTTGATATTTTTTCTTTGTATTGCAACAAATGATTGTTAAAGCTGAAAATCTATGTCGAATTTCGTGCTGAGGACGCAGAGGCATAGCCCATAAACAGTTAACAATAGCCTGGTACATATAATGGAGATTGCATCAAGACATACGCACATTTGACGGACACTTTCATTGCGTTACATATAACGTTTTAACACATTTCATTTCATCTAAAACACATTGAATCTAGACGTACAAAAACAAATACATACGATGTTCATAACAAACCTAATATAAAGCGGTTTTGTTTTAAAAAAAGTATAAAATATTATTGTTATTGGTAAAGTCAGAAGATAGGAATGTTTTTTATTACGATCTGTTGCCGAAATGAAGCCAATCGTGTATTTTGTGACACCCAGCTCAGATCATCAAAGTGTAAAAGTTTCTTTAAAATACTTATGTGCTAAGTAAGTCATTCTCACCTTGCCCTAGAGTGTAGGTATCCTAACTCGACCTAAACTATTTTATGTAAGTAAACATTTCCTATATAGTGAACCATTTTAGGAACAGATCGCAATTAACTATAGGTTACATACATACATACATACATAAAATATATACAAAATGGTCTATTAAGAATTTCAACAGCCCTTTTAATTGAATATCAAAAATATAAAACTTTTACATAGATTATTATCATATTAATGTAATAATGTTGTGAAAATCTTTGATAGACCGTTTTCATATATAAGTAAAGTAAGTACATAAATACTTTGTCTAAAGGGTGTGCTGATACATTAATATTAAACAATTGTCAATAAAACATTTAAGTATAGTGTGACAAAGAAGTGAATTGAAATATTCAAAGCAGAGCGTGTGTCATTAGAATGGTGTAGGCTATAAAATATACTAAGTATAATAATTAAGTGCTATAACGTTAACCCATATGCTCCCTCATGATACTCCAGTTGTTGCAGTAAGTTGTGAACTAATTTCCATATAGTTGCTGTTTAAATACAAGCAGTAAAAGAAGTAATATACTTATACATTTCCAAAAGTTGTAATCTTAAGATTTATTATCAATTTATACAGACATTATTTAAATTTTTGGAGAGTTTCCAAGTCCGTTATATTCATAAAACTTAGTTTGCTTATTTCTTTAAAACGTATTTCAATTTTGAGGAATAAGAGAGCATATGTATTAAATATAAATAAGCACAATAAACACCATTGTAACGTGCCATGCAGGAGCATACATTGGTTCAAATACGAAAATTTACAAGTATATGTTGTTTAGGCAGAGACCTGTAACATAATTTGGGTACATAATGATTAGTAATATATTGGAAATAAATACAAATAACACGTTTGTACATAGTATATTCGAAAAAAGTACGACGCGAAAAGAACCATGTCATGAAAAATGGATTATAGAAATCATGTTATTGGAAACGAGGACGTCGCATATAAATTTTGTTAATAAAATACGTATTGGGAGATTGTTTATTAAATTTATAAATGAACGAACCAATGTAGTCTTCTTTCTATGTTCAATACGTATTGTGTTATAGCCAATTACGGAGTCGATATCTCCCTGAATTGTCATTGTGCACCAGCCGAGAAACGACGAAAATGTCGAGTGTCGGTCGGGCGAATGGCAACTCAGGTAACACACATATAGTACAACATGACGAGCATGCAACATTCCCCAGCCGCAATATTAAAATAAATAAAAGTGTTGGATGGAGATACACAAATAATATGGAAAACAATGTGGTTATGACAGGTGATTGTAACAGGTCAAAGGTCTTGTTTATCGAATGGATCTGTATGTCTTACAATGCGGCCTACCGACGTCAATGTTGATTTTCTTCAACGGTCCACTTTTTCTCATTTCTCATCAATTCACTCACCAAAAGTTAAATCCAAAATAAAAAATGCGAATTTTGTATTTACTCGTTTAATATACGCAATTTAGAATGTTTTAGTAATTTTGATGTGTTTCAAAATAATACTTACGTGAATGATCATTTCGTTTTTGAAGCGGCATGCAAGATTGTTCAGGACACAATCAAACACAGCCAAGCAGAGCAGAGAAAATATGGAGAAAAAGAGAAAAACCAAGTAAATACATTTTTGCTGTCGAAATTATTTTTTTTATCAGAAAAAATAAATACTCAATCCATATATTGAGGTTCCTTGACTTCTGCGTGATGCTATTCTGTATCGCATTTACGAACCTTGGAATGAAGTTGTGAATTAATTTATGATAACATTACAATGGTCAAGGTTCCTCTAATTAAAAAAGTGCAGTAAAATTTTAAAAATATGGGTTAATTTTTCAAGGAATATATTAACTTTCTTGATCGTAATAAAATAGAAACTACAAAACACAAAATCTTTATAATAAGTGCTTTTGCACCTGATAATTTTAAAGATAATTAAGTATATGGAAATAATTATATTCCTTGAAAAACAACACGTTATCAAAAATAATGCTTTTCTGCCAAAACACAAATCTAACAATGATAATGATAATTATTTTAATAAAACATTGAATACTTACTATGTTTATGTAATTCTGTTATGAGTATAAAGTATATTGTAATGTCATGTGTTTTGCCAGCCTAGCCTAAGCTAAGAAAAAAAATCCAAAATCTTCCTTTGTTCTTACTTCTGTGGTTTATTATTATGTATCTAAATTGTTCCTTCAAAGTCAGGTATTTGTTTCCTAACCACGGTGTGGTAATGTCTGTTGATGTGACCTGGGTGTTACTGTTAACGAGTACGTTAACGTTACCAATTCGGATTTTGTGCAACAATTTGTGCTACTATTAGCACTGTCCCTACCTTCAACAGAATTTCATGGTCAAAAAATACTTTAAAAACAATAAATTCATGTCAAACCTCAAATGCTGAAAACATATTCTTAAATCAAGAATCGATATGATACCATTTATGATATAACCTAACTTATAATAAACACATCATGGCTTGACGTGTTAGTGCTGAAAAGTAAAGCTTTTTATTATGTTACACAGTCTTTGATGTTATGTCTTACTTTATAGCTCTTTTATGTTAGGTAGGAAAGGTAATATAAAAAGCAAGTGAGGTCATTAGCTTCTGTGCTCTATGACCGGGTCAATGTACATTTTTACATTCTGTTTAAAAATGCGTTTAAGGGTGGTCTGTAGATGGTATGTTGTATGTGAGTCAGTTCGCACCTGCCCGCCTTCGCCTTCGACGCTCTGCAGCTCTCGCCACTCTTCGATGGTCTGCGCCAAGTCTACCTGGCACAGAGGTACCTTCACCTCACCGATTTGGTCATGTTTCGAGAATCGATCAAAGTCGAATATCGCAAACACTAGGGTCTTGTTCATCGCGTCAGCATACGGCACATTCTGAACAAAAAGTTGCATTTATCTATTCTTGTCCAAGTAATGAGCTTATACAATGGAACAACGGTGAGTTTGATAACTAACATACCTTGAATATGAAGGTCTCGTTGAAAATGGGGTTCAAAGTTTTTCGGTGAACCTTGGTTTCGAACTTTTTCTTTTTGTCCGGAAGTAAGTAAACCTTCACGTAAGGATCAGAAGTACCTCCCATGTCTAGAGCGGGAAGCTCTTCAGCTTGAAGTACGGTGACAGACAAACTGTTACTGTTAAAGTCGTACTCCAGCTGCAAACACAACAATATCGTTAACATTGGATAGACCTAACTTGGAGTAAAATAAATAAACGCAAACATAACTGAAATTGATTTGATTCTATACGACTGTTACTACGCGCGGTAAACAAAGTGTACATACGTGAATTTGAAAATGATTCGACGAAATATTATGATAATATAGTAGTTAAACCAAATAGTGGTGAATATGAATAGATAATTATATTTGAAAGTGAATTATGAACATAAAATTACAACGGTTTTATAATGATAAAACTGCAAAAATATACAAGTGCGATGTTATGATGGTAGAATTTTAATGTGTAGTATACTAAGGTACACTAATAAAATGTGGTAACATAATACCATGTTTACGAATGATTAATCTTAAACGTGATTGTCACCTTGCTTTGTGCGCCAAGCTTTGTGTGTCTATAGTGGCACATAGTGGATCTCCATCCTCCCTTGCATTGTTTTGATAACCAATACCAACCTTGTACTGAAGTTTTCCTAATTTCTGCTCTTCCTTCTTAGAGTCACCGTCGTCAGGTTCCTCAGCGTTCTCCGTGAGCTCCTCCATGTCAGGCTGAACCTACATGCACGTCCCGCGGCAAATTTCACATGAATATCTTATTTCTTAATAATAAAATATGCTATTAACTTGATTGATGTATCTCCCTGAACTGAAATACTTTATACATAATAATAAGCCTATATTGACTCAGTAAATAGCAATCTATTCTTTTTTATCTGCTCTTATTTACTTTAAACCATTCAAACAATTGCTTGTTAAATATTATTCTATTTTGATGAAGAATGTTTGTACAGTTGATATTATATGATTTTAGGTTCTCTACCTCGAATGTTTATACCGACATGTGTGAGAGTGATGAAAATATTATGACAGTCAAATATCATAACGTACGTATCATGTATCGTCGTAAGACTGTTGTATAACTTGGGTTTATATAACGTTGAAATGATTGAGGAGTGAAACATTACCTTTTCCTTGTATGCTGAACCGAGGAGCTGGACGGATTTGAGGTCGACACCCTTCATACCCTTTTTGCCATCCTTGGACCGTCTCTTGCGGAAACATCGCCTGATGCAGCAGAAGCATATTCCGAGGACGACCACACCTACTCCTATTTAAATTAAATTAAATTCGATTTACAATTTGTTGTGTTATCAGCTATTAAATGGTTAATTGTAGTATCAGTTTTGTCGTCCCGATAGTCTAGTCTACTATAATCACAGATCATGGAGTCAGTTAATCCGTCCTACTATAATCATTTGAATCTTAAATCCACACAATAGAATTCTAATTAGCTATTAAGTAACAAAACACGATAATTAAATTAAAATAAGTAAGTACCTATATTAAAAAACTTTAAAGTCAGTGAAAGAAATCTTCAATTATTATATTAGGTACCTGTTTTAGTCATTAATTTTACGGGATGCTCGTGTAATAGGTGCACTTACCAACGAGAATAGCGACAAGTTGCCATGTTTCCATGTTCATCTTGCGAGCAATCTCGGCGGTCTTCTCGCCAAGGGACTCCTGGGTGGGAGCCATTGTCGTCGCCTGCGTTGAATTGGGGACGGCCGATTCAACTGTTATAAAGTATTTCATATTACTAGAATTCAAATGTGCTAACGGATCACTAGATGATAAGTTACTACCACCGCCCATGGACGTCTGCAACTCAAGAGTTACGTGTGCATTACCGGCCTTAGAGGCAGGAATACCTACAATCTTTTCTTAAAGGTTTGGAGGTCATATCGCTCCGGAAATACCGCAGGCGACAATTTGTTCCGCACATTTGTGGCTATGTATTGTTTTATTCCGGGTGAAGGTAACAGTACGTACGATATTGATTTCAACTGCGCAATATCGTGTAGGATGTTTAAAAACAATTGCTCTACATTACAACGTTTTAAGTGTTATTTCAATTTTAAGTTCTAGAAACCTGTATTTACTAGTATGGCAATATAATTGTCTGACGTATTGTTGTCTCCACTCCGTAAAAGTTTTAACTGCGTCACTTACCAATGCTTTCGGGCGTTGTGGACCCCATATCGTCAAGCTCGGTAGCCGTTGCCGCCTCGCGGCGCCAACGGAGCAACGCTCCTAATATCGGTGACATCTCTGTGAAGAAAATTTAAATTAAGTACTTAAAATAATTTATGCCTCCAATCATCGTCTAAAATTAAAACTAGGTATACCCGCGCGCTGCGATAAAAATACGGTGCAATCCGTTTCAGACCTATTGAATAACGTATAAGTACTTACAAATACTCGTACATCGTTTTGAAGCGTAATTTTTATGATTTTGTAATAATAGTTAGATTGCATAGAAGTAACTTCTATCGTGGACTCCGGTTGGTTATTCCATTAGTAGCTGTATCTCAATTCATGGACGAGATTGAACTGAACCTATTACCTATTAATCGTTATCTCCATGAGAAGAAATAGGCAGAATCATCGTGCTAGATTGATACGTGTTGGTAATCTCAAACCCGAGCATGTTTGGAAAATATTAAACATGGATCAATTTGTCCAGAAATCTAACTTGAGACTTGTTCGGTAGAGCACAATAGACTGCCAATGTTATATTAAAAAGAGTAGATTTTATTTAAATCAATTATGAATGTTTTAGTTTTTCATCTCAAAAACTTTAATTTAATGTGTATTGTTTTAGTGACGGGGGAGCCAGAATCTCCATCCACCCACTTCATAACGCAAATAGCGTCAACGTTTGCTTAGAAGCTTAGAGTTTAGACCGTACTTTATACCTACCTACCTTATATAGAACGGTTTCAGTACGAGTATTTATGTTCATAATACGTATTATAGAGTCGTCATGTAAATTAGCACTAGGTGTGTCCTACCGTTTTCCTTCCTCAATAAATAGGTAACATATCATCAAAAATATATTGTGCAATTTTGTATGTAATTCCTGAGATGAGCGCGTTCAACTAACATACTCTTTCTGTTTAGTAAGTTAGTAGAATCGAGGAACAGTTACTGTACCTACTACGAGCATAAATTATTTATCTTACGTACAAAATGTTTCTATTCCAAATGTTTTCCCAGAAAACCGACACCGATTCCAACTTCTTAACTTAATAATACAAATGCGAAAGTGAGTTTGTTGTTTATTGTTCTCCTTTCACGCAGCAACGGATCACTGTGATTTTTTGAATAAGTAAAAACCTATAAATTGTTAAAGAGTTTGTTTGTGGCTTCTACCGAATACAATAATAAATGTTCCCAAGGGCTGATCGGACTTTAATGAAAGTATATTATGAAGATACTTTGAAACTTGGGATAGAATTTTATGTAATTTATTCAAAAACCGACCCCAATTAGACATGGGACAAAGGTTCGGAAGAATTTAATTATACGAGTTAGGTACATAAAGTGAAGTATCATCCAGTTAGATCCTAATTCAGGGCAAAGGTCTTTTTGTCACTCATGACATGTTATTAGAACCTACCAACAGTAAGGAGGAATAGGCGTGATCACCACGATTGCCTATCAGAATAAAAATAGGTAGTAGTTAAATTAATTTTCTATAGTTATACGATTTTTCCACGGATTCAGAATTTTGTAACACTATAAATAAGTAATAAAATATTACTCCAAAAAATAGACATGTTATAGTAAAATCACTTGATATAAAAACGATTGAATAGTACGAGTATTACGAATTTAAAAGATTTATCTAATTAAATATCTATTCTACGAATTCTACGAATAATTTGGATTGCAAAATCAGTATACCGTATCGGATAGGCAAAGGAAATGTATTCCTTTGTAGTCAAACGTTACAGTCCAAAAATGCAAAGCTAAGCTCTACCGACCGTTATGTAACGTAATCAGAGTTATTTACGTCCGAATATCGTCAAACTCCCGCTTCCGACTCTAACTTAATTTACAAAAATATTCTAACAAAACTAAAATAGATTAAATTGAAAATACACTTTTACGGCAGTTCTAATAGTCGTCTATTAATGGGTTATTTATTTTTATATGAAAGAAATCCGTTCATGCAATAATGGAACTTAACGTAAAATCATAAAGTCGATATCCGGAATTTTGTCGTATTATCGACTTCTGGATGCTTGACCTAGAATTTCTTATTGTGCTTAAAACCTTTATCTATAGTTTTATGAAAGATTCTCAACATCAACTATGTAGGAAAACTATTTATAGATAAAAGTAAGTATAACATGTATCACTATTAAGTGTTATTTGGTCTATCTTCAATTATGTATCCTAAGTATTATACTTAACACTTGTTTGTGGGTTTTATTTGAAATGATATCAAAAACTATAGAATTTAAAATGTCCTCAATACATTTTATTGGAATTGCTATGTTATATGAGATGGATTTAGGACACACTCCACAATTCAAAGATATCAGTGGATCTTGCATGCCATGGTCTCACAGAGAGATAAATCATGAACAAATTGGTAATAAATTCATAAAGGTTAATCGTTTTAATGAAAATTTGTCGACACCTAAAGAGCTTAACCTAGAGCGAGGCTGGGGTAACAGTACTTCACTGAAAACGTAAACCGTCATGGCTGTACGGAATCAGAAAGGTTGACACCGCCTACTTGCACTGACCTTTGCGTATCCGTCCACACGACTACACAATACTTCTTCCCAGTATTCTTATTTGAATGGTCACTTAGCACGGGTTTGGTACATTTCTGTCGAATTTAATATTCGAATGGAGGCTCAGCTCTTTACTGAAGTGAGGATGGCGGAGATGCGCGCGCATCGGATCGATCGCCGCTGCGCGACGCGATACCACTACGATCACAATTCCTGGCCAAGTCACGATGTTTACGTCATTCATTGCGTACATTCAAGACTTTGCTCAAATGTTAATTGTTGAGTGCTGGTCTACTTTAAATTTTTTATTACAATCCCAAATCTCTCTCTGCTTTTGTTACTATTGTCCTTATTTGAAGCAAACATATCCGAATTTGAGCTAAGAATTTCTTCTTAAACTATTAATTCTTGGATATTAGACCTCAAGTTGTCCCAATTAAGCGATTATCCTTAATAGGAAAATCCCTCTTGGCGACCTGTCTTTTCTTTAATAAGAGTTCTGAGTCTAAAGTTTATTATGCGACCCTAACCCAGTATTTGTCGATATCAGTTACCTAGTCAGGTGATACAGGTTTATCTCAGTTTAGGAATTTATAGCCTATTCTTGATATTTGGGACCGTGTTCAGAGATAAGTCTAACTGATATACTTTTCGGTTGTAAACCTTTTTATATTTGCTGATATTTTTTGTTTAGTAGCTGGTGGAAGCCAAATACTAACTTTTATGTTTAGGCGTAGGTATATCTATGGGCTACTCAATTCGTCACTACTAGACTCGTTACTCGCTAACAATATACAGTTTTTTTTATTAAATCTGGTTTAAAAATAATTTCTGCTACTTAACTCCAAAACCTTCGAAGATTTACTCTTATTAAATCATTAACTCTACCCGGAGTTTTACTTTTTGGGATTAAAAATGAGTACATTTTTAAACATAAATAATTAACAAAGCTCCATACATCTACACTTTACATACATATAAGTATATTATTAATAGGGTGGCATACCTTTTTTTTTTAACGCAGTGAAAATGCATAGAACTGCATACCACCGTGAGCCAATATTGGGAGGACCCACGGGGCATTTAGGGCTCTCCCAGCCAGAAGGGCTGGGCCTACCCACTATAAAGGGTGGCATACCTTCAACAGTAAAACAAATCATAAAAAGCTACGAGTGTCATAAGTCATTCGCCTTTTTTCAGCAATTTGTTTGACCATGACAACAACCCCACAAAGACCTTATTATATCCAATAGTAAATAAAATATCTTCGCCCTGTTATCACGTCACTACATAATATTTATTTATAGCTATTACAAGGGACTGATGCTTTCGGTGTACCACATATTACCTAATCTGTGCTACAAGAAACCATAGTGGGACGATAATAGTACGAATTTTAGTTGTAGTTATGTGTAATGAAGGTCTTTAGTATATTGCTATGTACTTAAAGTTAGTTAGCTATGTATGTTTGAGGTATACCGGTGAAGTTAGAGCTAGTTAATATTTAAGTCGATCTGTAGTTGTATAGGAACCTTAGAAAGTATATACTTACTCGTACATACTAATAAACGGTTACATATTCACTAAAAATATAAATCACCATCAAGTTATATCAGTACCTGTAAATAATATGGGCTATGTTACAATAATTCTCTCTGGTTTTAAATCCAGTACTGAGCTGAATCGTGGTGGTGCTCCCAGGTGAATCGAAAATTTAAATGTTTCAAATTCTCAATACAGAACTAAGTTCATTATTAGATCAGAGACCAAAATATGATTTCAACCCTATGTCATTTCAATAAGTCTATTCGTAATTGTATCAAAATGAGTATCTAATACGTGTTTATAGTTTAATAACACAGGTGTATGTACACGGGTGGTTAACATAAGTATAAACAACTAAATTCTGTTTATATAACAAACACTGTAAAGATATAAAATACTTATTTACATTTTTTCCGCGATATCAAACACCTTCGAAGTTATGCGCTATATTGAAATGGCGTTGAGTTATTTGAAATATTTTACTCATTTAAAATAAGGATTTGAATTTTCTTTTTAAAAAGTATTGACTATCGGCTTGTGGATTACCGCTGCAATGCAAATGATGATGACTTATGATATTAGCGTGTACAATCTGGAGGAAATCAGTTTGGTCGTAGCGTAATGGTATAAAGCTTACATCCATCCTCGATAGGCTATCGAAATAAATAAATAATATAGAAACTTCAAATTTAATAATATTAGTATTACCTACTTGATAGTTTTATATAATTTAGAAATGTTCCGCATTACAATATGTAACAGAAAGCTTACTACGTACCACATAAAAAACCTTATTTTTATACCAAAAAGTTAAACGCGAATTATAAATTATGGCGATAACTTTTCATTTTCCTCTAAACATTTTATTCATGAATAATTTTGAGGAGCTTTGTCAAAACTTATTACTTTACGAAATGATTTCTCTTCTTGTAAGCGTAAGCCATTCATAATAAGTAAGTGTTCTTATTACATAATAGGTTTTGTAATATTTTAAACAGATTTATTCGAACGTCGTAAATAATGAGAATCTTAAAATTATTTTATAGAAAAGCCAAAGATGGAAAATATCGATTTTCACGGAACTTGGTGTTTGAGATCGTCTTATTATCTACAGGTATGAAAAGTCTGATGATATCTGTGTTTGGTATGTCCTCACTTCACTCAGGAAATGACTGACATCCATTTCCTGGGCGGCCGGCCCTGGCCCTTCTAGGGGGGGGTGAAAATTCAAACGTTGAAAATAACTATTGATGGAATCGATAGAATGACAAATAAAACGATTTGTCTATACTTATAGTTTTTTTCGATAAGCCAATAGAGTTAGTTATTTGTTATTAAAAATATTAGTTGGAAATACAACATGTTTTTGATCACATCTTTACGAATAACAATCACATGAATCTAATCATTTTGTGAAACACCGGCCTGAAATGAATATCTAATATATAAAATTCTCGTGTCACAGGTTTCGTTGCCATACTCCTCCGAAACGGCTTGACCGATTCTCATGAAATTTTTGATCATATTCAGTAGGTCTAAGAATCGGCCAACATCTATTTTTCATCCCGGAATTCCCACGGGACCGGGAACGGGAACTACGCGTGTGAAACCGCGGGGCGCAGCTAGTAGTTTATAAAAAAGAAAAGCACCTTTTATTTGCGTTTCTGTATTTTTTTGTGGGATAAAATGATTTCATGGGATTTTGAGATTGATGTTTACTGACGGTAAAGATACTGTACGCTATATTTATAATTGACAAAAAGATGAAAGAGATTAAAAAATAATTTAGATATTCTTTTGTATTTGAATCTATTGTTTAGGTACTCGTTTATTTTCTAAGTACAAGTTTATACCTTTTTATGTTTATAACTGATCTGTTTGAGATCGCCTTTGGAAGGTCAAAACTACCATTAGGTCATGTGTGAGTTAGCACTAGACTATTCGATTCGACTTTTGACATGTATTTTTATGCTCTTTTATTAGTCGGTGCTTTCTACGAAGTACAATTGATTTGTTTTACTTGTTATTAAAATGATGTAAGTATTTTTTATAAAGAAATATTCTCGGAATTTTCAATTGCTTTTATTAGGTATTAATATTCGTAAGTCACATTGTCATTGGATGATGAAATAAAATCGAAGAAAATGGTTCATCATTTTTTTTATTTACCGCAACGTACTCTGGGGAGCATAATTAGAGAGTTCCATAAAGGATTTTTCCAGACAGCCCGCCTACGCAAAACTGAAAGCCATTGGTCTGTACTAGAACATTCTGACGTCATTTGTTTACATGAATAGTAATTATTAATTAAGTATCATTATTATTATCACACTATTATTAGAAATATGAAAGTTGACGAAGATTAATAAAAACTATTGCAAATTAATTTTGGGCCAAATGTTTCTGGCCTAGTAAATTGGATATTGGTCTTCCAATAGTCCCACAGGATGAATGTGTTGTTCAACTATTATGTGTCAGAACTGTCAGAACTGACAGATCACTCAAAATGGCGACCGGACGAAAACTACAGCACTTAGAATTCTGACCAAATAAAATAGTTCAGCTGAACACGCCCACTGCCTCATAGAGATTTTTGCAATAAGTTTTCCGCGGTCGCTTGGCGTTTGAGTGAAGTCATTACAGTTTGAGCCTCAAAGAAGCACTTATGAACGCGAAACAACTCGGGCAAGAAGAAACGACTATAAAAATTTAAGACACATTCCCTGACAGTGAACACAGTAAATCTACTTACCACCAATTCGGAAATTACATCAGCTGAAAATTACACCACAACATTTATATCGTTCGATATAATATTATTATGGGTAGTTAGAGCCCTCAAAGGGTAGTTAGAGCCCTCAAAAGTCTAACATTTGGTTTAACAAAAAATGTCGTATAGCCCTCTGGGTTGTGAAGGTTTGATGGCAGTCGCTTCACGTAAAATACTGACATTCCGCCAAATCTGGTTAAACTGAAAACCGACCCCAAATAGACATGGGATAAAGGAGAAGATATAATATTATTAATGTAAACGTTTCTAAAAATAACGCTCAAATTAGATCGTATATAATTTTATAGCGAGTCAATTACGTGATACACTTTCAGTATTAGCGTCCCTCGATGAAACGGTTAATTTTAACTGGTTTAATAAAGCTATGTGAGAGACTATTTACGTAACTTAATGGTCTATTTATTGCTTATCTCATAGCTTGTGCTTCGGTGTACCCATCTATCTATACTATAACTACTTTATCAAGTGTAACTGAGGGTAAAAGATGCTTTAGAATTGACAAGTAATAATCTCAAAAACAGGGAGTGATATCATGCTGTGCTCATGAAAATAATAAAAACATGTTAAATGTCTAAATTCTTCATTATTCACTTAGTCAAATTATGCCTATTACTCAGGACTAAGTTTCAAGACTAAAATTAATTTCCATTAACACCGAAATAGCACATTGTGTATCCAGAGTCTCCTGAAACATTATATTGGATACAGTTGGGAATACAAGTAAATATTCCGTGAAACTCAATTACAGGGTCCGTTAAAAATAGACATACAAAATTGAGTGGGAACAGAAACCTTTCAGACCATTAATATTTTATTGGTCTGAATTGAACCGAAGTATTTTTTAGATAACAAAAAACATTTCTACAGCGATAATTAACAAAAACACACAGTAAGAAATAAATCAAATAAAAATATACATGTTACAGATAGGTAGGCTACTAGATATCGAAAAATACTTGGAATATTTCCAAACTACGAGCTGGTACGGGCATTACAAGTTCGTCCTCGCCTGGTTTCTTGTTGTACAGAATGTTAGTCTCAACAAGAGCTATAACGGCTTTAACTTAGAATTTGTCATTCTAATGTTACGTATAAGTGTGAATATTTGTGGGAATCAGTGGATGTATGAATTTAATAATTTATGTATGTTTGTCTCTGTATCACGCTTCAACTAAGTACGCATATACTATTTATAATATATCCAGCCCCGAAACGACGAAGTCGGTATAACCGGCAATTACATAGTCGAAACCGCGGCTTATATGCTTAATTATGTATGTATGTTACATAGTTAACGTAGTACCCCGCAGGGACATTGTTAAAGCCGTGATATTATAAACTGTCCCTATTGTCAATAGGACAATTCGGTGAACGCTACTGTGTGTTATCTATCTCTGGTTTAATCAAATATAAAGTGATAATATTTGCTGTTGTTCCGTCGACACATAAAATGATAACAACACAGGCGGTGAAGGTGGCGAGAAGGATACTTATAGGCTTTTATTGTGCTTTTATACCCTCACCCACTGGACTACCTGCTGGTGGTCTTTGGGTGATAGACCCAAAAGCTTTATGGTAGTGAGTACAGAGGTCTTGCTGTGCAAACCAACCTCGTCGACACTGTGCATTAGTCTCTGTATATGCCATTATCTTGAGAATAAGAAGTAAGCACGGCCTTGCCTTGGGGAGTCAAACCCAGTGAGAAGAGATCGTACAATGGAGGCTGCACTGTCATATAAGTAGTAGATGCCAAAAAAGGGAAGACGTGCAAAATAGTGGTTTATATTATTCTAGAGGCGCTTTCAAATTCTTATTAATTTATTAAACACTCTTCAAATAGCAAATTACCGCTGAGCAGGTAAGGATTTCAAGTATATTTTTACAAATAAGTTTAAAAGTATCCTGTTTTGAACCATTATAACGGTTCAAAAAGCAACCTCTTGTGACCTTTATAAGGACGACGTGAGCGTGGTTTGGTTACCTGGGCGATAAGCCTCTTATAAGAAGGCTCAACTGAGTGGGTATTAACTTATTGCCATTATTTTAATTTGCTCCCTAGCGTTGGTGTATCATTTTAAAGGGCATTGTCTTTGTGGGTGTTATGTATATACTCCTACACTTAAGGCCTATTTCACGACCTTCAAAATTGACTCACCAAGTAAAGTTAGTTTTGTCTCTTTCTTACTTTATATCAAGTGACAAAGATAAAACTTGTGAGTAATTATTCGGAACTATACTTGAAGATGGTGAAATAGGCCTTTAGTGAAATAAAATTGAGCTTAAAAGTAATGGAAAACTGTCAGATCTTACTACAGGGTTATCTAAATCTCGCACTACTAATTTGATCAGTGACGATAATATTTGTAATCACCAAGTTAGCCTAACATGTTGGTGATCGCAAAGCCGAACCGCGCAAACTATGGTTTGGCATTACACCGTCAAATGTCGAAAAAGAAATGTTTAATATTTGCAAATGGTTTTCGATTTGCTGCTATCTATAAAAATGTGGCTCATGAAGTAGAAGTGAATTCAGCTCGTTTGTATACGACATCATCACCATACATAATCAAGTAAGTATCTACTACAAAATAAAAATATTTTTAAGTGCTTTTCAAATCCCTTGGATAAAAAAACATCTTTTATTTATATGTTGTACATCGAGAGCATGAATTATTGATGGATTTATCAAAGAAATAATGTTTATACAGCTTATTACTCTTATTTATAAATTTGCATCGGATAAGCGTGGAAAGTTAAATATGTAATCTAATATTCTCATGTTCTCGCCATTATAAGGGTTATTGCCCTGCGATTTGAAAATATTTTGAGTAAGTACTAATAAAATAGTTATACATTTGAAAGCGTATAAATGGTTGCCTTGACTGATTGATTTTTCAAGGCAGAACCACATTAGCTACGAGTTAAGGCCGTGAAAATTTTCAAAGCTGGTTCCATATTATACAGTAGGGGAAAGTTGTTTTGGAAATTCACAAAACATTTTATTAAATTCAACCTCTGAATTTGATAAATATTTTGTGTAGTTCCACTGAGATGATTTATTAATGAGACCAGCCGTTGATAGTGTAACAATTGTTAGCGAGATAACAGAATTTGTACTTACTCGTAGATAACAGATTGTCAAGGGCAAAACATCCCATAAGTACAATAAATTATAACATTTATTTCGAACCAAGTATTTCTAAAAATAGTTTTTTATATTAAATAATGTACTTAATTATTTTTTGTATGAAGTCATTCTAAATCCAATATGGCGAATACTTAAAGATGGCGGCATATTGATTTTTATACACCTACATATAGGTAGATATCAATAAAACGTTTGCTTTCATTTTAAATAAATAGGAGGTATATTATCATAGTCGAATCAGGTAAAACTACGAATCCCAGACAGTTTACGATATAATTTATTAATTTATATGATAGCGTGTTACATATCTATAAATTGAATGGTGGAAGGCGCCGCCATCTTGTAAATACGATCCATAATCGTTCCTGGAAGTTACCGGCGTTCAAGTTCGGCAGTTTAAAAAACTTACCACTATTTTATTTAAATGTTCGTCCTTTGAGTAAAGTTTAATATTGTTTACAAAGTTGCACGTTAAAAACTCAGAATCATAATAATATCTTTATATACAATTAATTGCTATATGCTGCGATACTGCCGCATGATATTAAACGAACTGTCAAGGAAAATTGCTTACGTCATTGTCTCCTAGAAAACTCATTTCAGTAGTTTTTAGTTTATTCATTACATTACTATTACTGAGCGAGAAGACTTGGTCCCACAGAGGATCTTAAAGGCAGATTACCACTACTACAAATAGGTACATTTTATATTAACACAAAATTGCTCCAGAAAGGGACATTGTTCTGATTGCATTGATCTAGCGGTCGCGTTTTCTCTGACGTCAATTTCGGGAGTCTGCTCCCTTAGGGGTAAACCACCGCCTAACGCGATAACAATCTCTAAAGATATATGACTTAAGTACTAATTTTCTTTAACACAACTGTTTCATCCAGTCATTGTTTCTATAGCCTAGATGTTTTGTCATCTATCATTGTGAGACAATATGCTTTTCATCATTGATAAATATTAAATTGTTAGTGATTTTATTGTTGTAATGTATAAAAGGGTTGGGATGCTAAAGGATTTTTTCTTATTTGTAAGTAGGTACCTCCCGGTTTTACCCGTGTAAATCTTAATCCCATGGTAATTATGTAACAAAAGAGTACTTTTTCTATTTATTATTACTGGTTAAAAAGAAAATCAGCTTTAAATTTCACTTAATTCGACCCAGTACTTTTAATGCAAAAGATTATCTAACATCCACACAAACTTTCACACTTATATTTTACTTGGGAGTATGTTTCAAAGGCTTCTTTGTCAAGGATATTCTACCCAAGGTCCGAAATAAACCCGAAAAATCAAGAGGGATAAAATACGCATTAAATGAGAAGGCTGCGTGGGAAGACACTTGACTGGCCTTTATTCTGCTTGGCAATATAAACTATAAGTAAAGAAGCAATAAATACATGTATTAAGCGTGGGCGTTAGAATATCGTGTTAGAAAATATATCTTTATCTATAAATAACGACAACTTGTTATTAAAAGTGACGTTTATTTAAATGGAACCATCCAGTAATGGCTATGCTCGCCCACATCTGATCTATTGAGAGCAGTTCAAGCAGAATAACGGGGTACAAGGAGGAAAGGAGAACAGGATAAGGGCACGGATATTAATTGGTTTCATTGAATTACTTCGTGGTTTTTATTCTATACAGGAGAGGGAAATATAACCTTATAGTTCTTTGGTGCGCGCGTTATAAGTAAGATTTAAATTGAGATCTCATGAATATGAATAACTGTTTTAAAAACATTTCGGTTATATACTAGAGAGCTTTTTAGAATAAAAGAAAATTTAGAAATACCCGGACAACTCAGCCTTTTCCTCAAATTAGGTTAAAACCTAATTTGAGATATTTATCCACATTATGTAAACATAATGTGGATAAAAATCTGATTTAAAAAGGAAAATCGTATAGCACGTTCTACACTGAACAAAAATATTCTAAAATTATATTTTA
Organism: Timandra comae; assembly: GCA_958496195.1. Lineage (NCBI taxonomy): Eukaryota > Metazoa > Arthropoda > Insecta > Lepidoptera > Geometridae > Timandra > Timandra comae. The sequence goes on from OY292362.1 coordinate 7,298,545, forward strand.
GATCAGTTGGTTTGATAAAGAGGCAAAAGAAATTAGTGGGAAGAGTTTCTTTTTAGGTATCGTGAGCGGAAAGAACTGCCAATGACAAGGATTAATGAACTCTTGTGTTTAATACATAAAACCGAATAGTATAATCAAGTTTACTTTATGGTTTCTGTGGTCAAACACAAAACTACGTTGCTTTGGGTATTAAAGTTCAAGTGTAAGAGATTATGAATGTTTGTGATGTGTGTGTCATTATGTATGTATTCGAGGTCGATAGTCTAATCTGGTGGAAACAGAAAGACATATTTTTTACGTAGGTATAAAAGGTGAGTCCGAAGTGATTTACTTTAGACAAACAAATGAAATTGTCTAACACTCGTATTTGGTAGGAGATCTTAGACAAAGAGCAGTCACACTGCACTGCGTAACCTTGAAACAACAGCTTTTGAGCTATCACTGCTACTGATACTTTTATACAATTGATCTTCAAAATAATATAAGACAAAAATAAATTTCTAAGAATCCTCAAAATAAAAATCGATGAAAAATTTTATGGTAAGCCAGAAAACTACGTATTAATAACTGCGACATTAGTTAAAATAATTACAAAACTTAACAACATGTCTAAATAAGTATAATCTACTTGTTCCTATAAATTAAATCTGTAATAAATAACGTTTGAACAAATTGCCTTATATGAAATTGATGGAAATTAAACCAGCTAAACTTATTTTCCCCAATTTATAAATCTCGACACGGGTAACACTAGCGAACTAGCGTAGCATTTTAATAAGTTACGATCGATTTACTAACGTCAAACATTCGTTCTCTTAAAGAGTATAATCCAATAATACATTTTGGTATAAAAACCTTTCAAACATTTAATTTAGTTGAAAAATCTTCATAATTTAATCCGTAAAAATATACATTAACTAGTCATTTCTGTGCAAATGATTTCATCTTTAATTAAAAGACCCTAACTTTTATTAAAATAAATAAATTATTCTATAACTTACCGTTGTTTTTCGCACTAAATGATAGAAGTACTGTATTGGAATCCCATTACGCGGTTAAAGGTACACAACAAGGCGTTATTTCAATGTGTTTCCAGCGTTCTGAAACACGCCTGTCACCGTATGAGCGTACAATCGAACTGGTTTAGGCGGCGCTACTGTTCTGCGCTTCAAAACAATTTCAGCTATAATGCCGCTGAAATGTCCATGTTATTTTGACAGTGGCAACATTTTTAAGAGAATTGAATTTGGAATTTATTAATTATATTATTTTTTTGTTTGATTTTACATGGTAAAGTATACTTTTGTTAACATTAAAATAATATTTTTCTTCATGGGTTCATCAATATTAATTAAGATAGGTAGTGCTTCATTTAACTACTGACCTTTTTAAAAATTAATTGTATGCTAAAAACCAAATGATACAGAATAAAGCATATATTAACATATTTGAAATTTTGATAGGTATCATATTTGAGTACAAATAATGTTAAAAAAAATTATTTCAGAACGGATTTCATTTCTTGCCAGTCTTTAAAACATTTAGCTATAAAGCGCTGTTGTCGCTTTTTGGTGCAAAACGACGAGTTTTCAGCTTAACTTCATTGATTTTTAAAACGTTATCATGAAATCTAACTTTTGACCTTACAAAATCGATTATTTATGTTTGTTTTAAATTTTTACGAGGTCGTCAAATGATTCTCACGTGATTTTTGCTATATTTATACGTAAAAGAATTAAGTTCATGAATAATATGTTTTTATTGATTAAAAAGTACACATTGAAAGTTTGGACTCAGCTATCCCTACCCCTCACTCGAAGACACGAATCTAAATATATTTTTCTGGATTGTTATTCTAATTTTTAGACAATAATATATATTTCTCATTTAATATCCAGATGATAAACAATCTTAAAGTGTTAATGACCGGTGAGAAAACATTAAAGTTTCTTAATTAATTAGATTTTTTTTTTAATTTTATTGATATTATTTATTTCATTTTATGCCTTTTGACAATCTACATACAATAGTGTTAAAGGTAATCATGAATGTCCAGCCAAAAAACTCAAGTGGTTAAGGATTGCAGATAGTGAAAAACTGCCCAATACAAAATATAGATACACATGTACGCAGAAAACCGTAATATAAGACCTGCTTTGTTAGTTCTACTATATACTAGGATTAAAGTGACCTTTTAAATATCAAAATTATTAGGGTTCGGGATTCGGCTTTGGTTTCACAAATTTTAAACTAATTCATTGCTAATGTGTCTTTGTTTTTATTTATTTAGGTGAAGGCTGATCGGGTGGCATAGTTACATGCTAATTTATGTGTTTTTTAACCTTAAATAAATGTTTTTTCCTTATTATTCGATTGTGTTTATTTACTAGTGTTCCGTTCCGGCTTTGCACAGGTCCAGTATATTATTTATTCTTTTCTATGGCACAGATTCTATTGGAACCCGACCGTAGCGCCACCTTTTTCAATGGAGATCTTTTAAAATATTCATTTGTTTATCTTTTGATATTTATTTACTTACTAGCTGCGCCCCGCGGTTTCACATGCGTAATTCCCGTTCCGGTAGGAATTTCGGGATGAAAAATAGATGTTGGCCGATTCTCAGACCTACTGAATATGCTCACAAAATTTCATGAGAATCGGTCTAGCCGTTTCGGAGGAGTATGGCAACGAAAACTGTGACACGAGAATTTTATATATTAGATTAACATCAAATGCATTTAATTAAATTTTTGCCGTCGTACTATAGAACAATTGCGCACTCTACCGAAATCCTAATGAAATATTTGTACCCTTTTACATAATAACCCAAATCAAATTTATTTCATAATGTTAGGGTTCTGAAATTTTCATTACACGTAGTTTCAGTAAGTGAACCTCACTGAAAACGTCAGAACCTCTGAAATAACTTGTTTTCTAGTAAGTTCGCTAGATGTCGCTACCTGTATCTATTTTATTGTGGATATAATTTAATAACGGCTATACACGGTTTAGTTACTGTTACATAATAATTCTAATATGAATAATTTACAAATGAAATTGTACTGCGTAGGTTTAATTATTATATTTCGTGTTTTGTCTTTAATAACAATATACATTTTCATTGAAGTACCTCTTAAAAGTTTAATATAACTACACTTCCAGGTTTAATTACCATCAATTTATATTTTGGATTATGAGTTTACGTTATTAAATAATTATTTTTAGTGCGATACCTTTGAAGAAGTCTCATTTAAGTAAGGATGTACCCACTTTGAATTACCCTGGGGTATTCAATTGTTCCGAGGAAGGATTGTACGTACTCATTATTACGAACTAGACTTTGACAATGGCCTCACAGACCTTGGAAGATTTTAATTGACTATAAACGTGGCAAGAATTTACTAAGAAACTGTTTTCAATTTTAACTTTATCTATTCAGTGGGACCGTACAACAAAACAATGATTACAATGTACCTACTTGAGTAATGTTACTAAATATATCGACGTTAATAACCGCCCAGTGTCTGAGAAACCTATTTACTCTTAATTATTGGCCATGAATTATGCTTGTCTAGATTTATTTGCAACATTTAGGCCAGATTAAATAAGAAAAATATTTAAAATTTAAAACAAACATTTTAATATTTAGAATAAGATAGTATTTTAATTATTTTACCAATCTGCAGTTGAAACAAGTGTATTTGTAAAGGATCTATTATACTAACACCACTTTCAGGAGCTTCTTGTTAAAGAAAAATATTTGCAGTTTATCTTGATAAAAGATGACGTTGAAAACTCGCTGTCTACCTCTTTATTATCTCGAAAATCCACAGGAACCTTTTCTATTCTCACTACATCATTATTTTCCGCCGCAAAAATATACCAAAATATTAAGCGATATTTAATATCTTGCTATGACATTATGTGAATAAAAAAGGTAAAGTTATTCAGAATGTCAGACCAGACGTAAGATTGGAACATCGCTTACCAACATTTGTTAGCAGAATTGTACCGATTTATTTTTCCTTTGTTATCTGGGTCGTTTATGGATAGTTTCCATCCATCGGGGATATGAAATACAACTTGTACAATGTGTACCAAATGTTTATCTATTTACTAGTTGATGGGATTTACAAACTTATGGTTATGTTATATACCCGCCGGTACCATTGTATGTCCCATTATTTTTGTATAGAGTTATCGATTTATTGTGTTTGTGTAATCAACCTAGTAATTGGAATAGATATGTTTCGGATTTCTTACATTGTTTGGTGAAGGCACGTAATATATTTGTATTGTGTTCATTTTATGATTGTTTTAGTGATAAGATGTTTGTATTTCTGACGAGGGCTTAGGAAAGATATAAAAATCAATAATATTTGTAAGCAATTAACATGAAATTCCATTTAACGGTAACCACGACATACGTAAATAAGTAACAACTTATTTTTTGTCAATACTTTATGAATTAAAAATGACGATACTACGAAGTATTGTTAGTAGGTACTCGTACTATTATTTTGTAACATCGTGTTCCGTTCTCATAAGTCGAAACACAAACACTCGTGACATTACGTTACAAAAACAAAAGAACTTTTTCTTTCCACAAAATAAAACCAAAACAACAAGGTACATTAAGAAATAATTATACTTCCCCTTCTAAAAACGAAATTGTTGAAGTACCTTCAAGGATAGTAGGTGATTAGGGCCACGGTTGGAATTGTAGGGAAATTTCTGGGTCATCCGTATTGCTATGTGCTCCCTTGACATTCTCAGGGTATTTCCCTTAAGACTACTTAGCAACACCAACGCATCTAAGAAACGTTACTTTTAAAATGTATCTAGGTAACCGTGTTTGTGTTCGGTTGTTTACGCGCAATATTATCTTTTTTATAATCAATTATTGTTCCTTTGTCTTGCAAAAACTAGAAAATGAGAGCTTAATACTTATATGTTTTTTTAGTTTTGTTACAATATAAATAAAAAAGTTTGTTTATAAATTAATATAAAACTATAATTACTGGTATAACCTACTTACCATAGAGTACACCTACTCAAGAGGAAAATTTATGTATATGTAAGTATCTATAATAAAATTTGACTTAGGCGAGACCAACTGGCACACTTATACATGAAAAACAAACCATTAATTGTTATAATTACACCATTGCACATCATTTATAATTCAAGAATGGACAGGACCGATTTGGCAGAAAGGGACATACTTAATGTTCCTCATAACCAGGAATAGCGTATTAGATTTTTTATCCTTTTTTGCGTCCTTAAATTTTCAGGAGAACATCGGGTAAAACCGGGTAAATTATTAAGGCACAGTACATTTAAAAACGTAAAGAGGTAAATAAACTTTTTACGTCAACATTCTTTATTTGTTTTTTTCAACCCACGTCATCCCACTGGTGGGCAAAGGTCACCCTCTAACATCCCCAACTCTCCCTATCCTTCGCAGCCTCCCACCAGCTACAATATATTTAAATATATTGTTAAAATAAATTGTAGTACGTCTGAGTGTCCTGTAATGCATGCACATCGCAATATTTCAGTTGAACATTTTGTATTGTTCCAAACAAACGTTAAGAGTAAGCTTCAAAGATTAATTGTGATCCCGCTCTTCTTACAAGGACCAAAACTTAATTTTGTTTCTTAAACTAATTGCTTACAGTTAAATCGCCGGCTTAAAATCTTTTAAACTCTTAGGAGTGATTGTTTAAGTCAGAAACAGAAACTCGTACAATAGTACAGAAACTGTATATCGAACTAAGGAGATCAAACAGGGAAATTGAACAATTAATATCGAACACGGTTTGTTTGTTGTATCATTCAGTTAATTGACTATTAATATACGTGGCGCGAACAAAGTTTCATAACATACAAGTATTGATATCATGAGGTAACTAAACAATGGTTTTAGAAATGTATACTATATAGTTTCTAACTTAGTTTTGTTCTAAAGATATTATTTATGTATTCAAATAATACTACTCTGCTATATACCGTATCATATTGAGTACAGTTTAAAGTAGTTTAATTTCACGAAAATCAAAGAAAACAACTTAATCTAACCTTACCTCTGTTAAAACAGTATACAAATCCGTTTAGTAGTTTCAAAATTTGAGAAACGAGTACACAGACAAAGGAACAGTCGCTGTGTCATTCCTTTATACCATACGCCAGCTGTGCAGCGTAGTTTTATCCGTGTTAATCCCCGTTCCTCCTTATCCCGAACGAATTTAAACGGACTAAAAGGTGGCCTAAGATACTCCACATAATTTAACTTACTCTTTATTAGAGAACTATCAGGGCAGTGTAGTCAAAATTATTCCTATAAGTAAACTATCTAGAATCTAGACTGAAAAAAATTGTAGGAATATCTACCGTGTATAATTACTTAAGTATTGAAATAAAACACTTAAACGGATTTTTGTCGTGGTTGTATTTTTTTTAAGTCTTTTATTACAATGTGTAGTGTTCGTGTAAATCAAAGATATCAATAATTACTTATGTATTTAGAAAATATCCATTATTTAGACATTATAAACGAACACTTCAATTTTATTTATGTGTATAAACGTTTCGATGTTATAGACCTGCCTACGTAAAGACGTTAAAAACCGTTTAATACATTGAAAATGGCATTTAAATCTTATTAAAACGCGACTGAGATTTAATCGTAAGATGTTGGAAACTTATTTCCTGATTGGTTCGATCTGAAACGCATTTGTTAAATCCCTTTTCGTCCACTGGCGAGTGCTGAACGTTTCTCGAAGAAATCGATTGTCGCAGCTTATTAGATGATATCCCGGATTATAGATCGTACTATGATTGAAGTTCACTCTATCTGGATAATTTTAGCAGTAAGACATTTGATACGATTAATTGAAACCACGTTATCCAGAAAACTCCTTATTAGATGTTTAGCAATGTTTAGCGCGATTGTAGCTTGATATCGCTTGAGTACGTAGTAAGGATTATGTGGTTCTGCTCTTCAGTTTTATTTGCGGGGATTCAACTTTTGTTGATCTCGTGAAAAAAATCGGCTTTGATAGAATTGTGTTGGTAGTAAAAACAAAGTTTAACCTGATCACCACAGAAGTAGATAAGGAAAAGTGTAATAAGATATAAAAAAGGTTTGCCCTGTGATGCTACAACCTACTGTAAGGTCTATATTTTATAGATGAAGGCCTCTTTATTACTGGTAGCTAGATGGATAGATTTTTACCTATGGTTCTATCACTTGGTTCTGCATTGTGCAATGCTTAACCAAGTGATAGAGACCTTTGTTTAAGCTGATACCATTAGCCTACCGAGGTTCTTAGCAAAATATTTATTAGCTAGTTAAGTAATTTTGGTTTCTGAAAGTACATTAAGTAAATAAACTGTTCTAAAGTTAATTGAATCCCGTTCCTTGAAGTGTACTTACTGTAATTACTATTCCCGCTTTGATAATTTTATGTTTAGAAATAAAATAAATTTTATGTTTTGATATTTCTTACTGTCCAGGTTTAACGAGAGTAAAGTTATAAAATTAATTCATTTAGTATTTTATAGCTGACTCGATTATCTTTAGCGGTTCCTTTTGTTTAGTATAATATTATATTTTTTTAATCTAACGTAATGGATTAAGTTTATCAATGCTAGTAAAAATATCAGGTTCTACCGCCAAGCAAAATGACGACGAGTTCTTCGTCATCTTGCTTGGACATTCAACAACGTCTTACTATTTGATCGCTGATTGCTCACTTTGCCTACGAGAAGTTTTGAATGTTGGTAAAGAAATAGAAATATACGTTAAAGCTTATTACATAAAATAATTATTACAATTATGATAAATGGATTTATTAACACAAAACATACAGAGAAAAATTTAATGAGAACCTATAAGCTCTCGTATTCTCCCTCGTAAAAAGTTCACCAAACTACCACAATAAACCCATTTAATACAAGTGGTCTGTTATTTTTTATGAACCTTGTTTGTAGGTGAAATTAACTTTGGAAATTACTTTAATTCGAACCCTCAGTACGTACATGAACAAACGTTATAAAGACTATCAAATTGAGACTTTATAAAGTTTCGAATACGCAAAAGAGTTTGTCCCTAATTATCTACATTTGTACTTTATTTAGGAAGGCAGTTTTATACAATTAAATCTCTTTAATTTGGGTCATATTTGGGTTCTTTGAGCATGCTGTGATATTTTTCGGGATAACCAATTGTTTGACTTATGAGGGCTCTAACTATCCTTACCGGTCAATGATGTTAAGTCGGCAACAGGAACCAATAACAACTAAACGTATCTTCCAAAGCACGTAACAAAGTATCCGTTACAAAATCACGTATCATTTCAACCACTCCTATTTTATGACCACACAGATTTAACTCTACTGTGTGTTTATTATATAAATGTATGCAATTCAATGATATTATGTAACAATTTACGAAGTGGTATGAGGTATACGCAATCAGGATCGCTTTTACCGGCCCCATGTGAATGGATATGAAACGAGCACGATTCCGCCCTATTATGTATGGAACCGAGCCTAAATAGATAATTCTGTCTAAATGACTTCAATTTCGTGCGACTTTTTTTCTATTTGCTTGCTATGATAAATTCTATGCTGGCACAAAATTATTATATTTGTTTTATTTTATTTGTTTGTTGTTCAATAGAAATGTAAATAAGTAAAATGACAGAGTATTATGTGCTTTTTATCGTATGATTGATAGGTGTGTGATGATGTTATTATTAGTTATTATGGAACGTTTGAATTTGCTAAGGAGATTGCCTCTTTCTTATTAATGAGACATAATCTTTGTTTGTGCTTCATAGAAGTAATAGACGTAACCATGCCTAACCCAAGTCGGTGATCTCAAATTCGAGATACATATAATATTGCTTAACATTCCAAAAATAACCGTCATCAAACAAAAGTATCCACAATAAATAATCACTTATCTCTTATTCGAAACTATAATGCGGACACAGACCGGTATCGGTCACTAAGGTACCATAAACGTGTATGTAAGTAGTGTTATATAGAAATGGATATCAGTGTCTGTACCACGTCCCTTTCTGGTCACTGGGATCCGTATCAGATCAGGTCAAGTTATTCTTTGAAAAGAGCTATTTTCACCCTTTTATTTCCCCCTATCAGGGGTGGAACACTAAGGCTTGAAACGGAACAACAGTTGGCAATGTAACTAAATGTTATATGTACCCACCTAATGGTTGTGTGTTATTGTTTTGCGAATCACGGGTAAGTTTTAATAAGAATCACGGACGGATACAGAACAATATAATGTAGTTTAATGAAACAACGGTGTATATAGACACTTTGACGATCCAAGTATAAGTGTGGGCTCGATTCCAAGAACTGTATATAGATAATAATTAAATTGATACAAAATACTGGCATCGAAAGTAAATATAATTTTGTGTTATTGTTATCATTTAATAAAGAACTTGTAAAACGGAACGCTTTTTCAATCTCCCATTTCACCGTTACCGTTCACCTGCCGAAGTCCCTGTATACGTTGAACCACCAAATTAAATTGTGCCTATCTCGAGGTAAAATCTATTTCCGATGTGTTTACAATCTTCGTTACATCGCGACTCTACTGCGAGACTAACAGAATTGAAAACTTGTCGGAAGCAAGCGTCATGAACAAAATCTAAGTGAATTTGTCAAACGCGACTATGTAATAAGCTTTCGGGTAAGTCGATTATCAACTTTTCAGTTGAGGCACGGTTTTAAGCTCCAATCTGTGTGAGGTACCTCCTTATTACATTTTCTTGAGCTTGTTTTGTTTGAATTCTTTTAACTTCATCACTTTGTTTTATTCAATTAAATATTGTATTTAATTTTGTTTATACTTATAAATAGTTTTGATGTGTGTGACTTATATTATAGTCAAATCAATTTTAGTACAATAATATCTTGGTTACTAAAATAATTTTCGTGATAATTATTATACTTATCATTTATTTACCTTAAAAACAAGGATAATACAAATTAGGTAAGCTTAACTCTAAAGTTTAGTAACTTTTGTAACCTTTCTATGATATAAAATTAACTTATAAATAAACTCACTACAAATATTTTCCATAACTTCTATTAAAAATAATTAAACTACTCTATCTCGAAACACACATATGTATGTACTTACATGTAAGTAACGTCGTCAGTTTTCAAATTACATTTCCGCATAGCAGAAAGCATTGAATCGAACACGGAGCTCCGTTAGTTTTTCTCAGTAGGTAATATAACATCAAATGTCATATCGTGCTTGAAAACATTTCGCGTGGAATGATTTATGTGGATACATTACGTCCATAACGACAGATATAAATAAAGCAAAATCGCGTCTCTTCGGAGACGATCCACAAATACGAGATCAATTTGTAATAGAGACTAAAATTTTCGTTGAAAGCCGCTATCAGATTACCTAGGGGTTGTATTCTGTGCGCGTTTTTTGGACACTGCAAGTCACGAGGTATCAGCGACACTTGAAATGTGTGCACGTAGTCTATAGATACTTATAATTTTTTTTTGTGGATGCTTGTTGTTTTACTTTTGGGGCAATAAAATATATTACAAATGGACTAGAATACTTATTTAAATATGTCATTTCCTTATGAAATACACGAATAATATAAAGGTGAAATGGATGTAGGTAAGTGTTTGTGTTCTGTGCGTATTTGTTACTCTTTCTCGTTCAAATGTCAGAATGGATCTGGATTAAATTTGGTACACATAAAGTTCATTGGGGCACAACTAGTTTTATCTGTAATAAAAAGTACTTGGCAAAGAAAAATAAATAAAAACGTTGCGCTTAAAAAGTGTATAATAGACCTAAGTATATGTACTTACTATAAGTAAATGTATATGGAACTTTTACTGCATGTCTTTATAATAAACTTCATAAAGTCGTATGGGGTTATGACTGTTCAATTTTGTTGTGATCGCTATCTTTTGTAATTTGCAAATAAAGTAAAGACTTGAGCGTGTTCGGATCCGCGATAACCGTCTAGGAGAGACGCCATCCTTCGTCTTAGATTTATTATGTAATAACTGGAGATCGAACTCGCACAGCTTAATACCATGGAATAATGAAAGTGCGTACGTACTCCCATGTACCTACTTGGATACCCTCCTATGGTGTACCACAATAAATCATAAATAAAGCACCTGAAGCTTTTCTATTGAAACCGATACTAAGGAAATTGGTTTACTCTACAACAAACTAAAGTTATTGCCTCTTGATTTTGGTTAGTTTTTGCGTTAAATTGATAGCAGAATAGGCCATTTATTTTAAAAATGTAGCGGTTTAATAGGTTTATCTAGGTGTGTGGGGAGTTTTAACATTTTAAATAAAATATATCAATCTAGACTATTAAATGAAAACTATTAAAATTGAAAAAAATATACGGATTTAGTTCGTACCTAAACGTGTGTAACGGTGTATGTGTGAGTAGTTCGTTAATAGGATTATAAATAATATGTAAACTACAACCTTTATGACGAGTCTATTGACAAAATATAGGTATAATTTAACCAAGCGTAACATTTTATTTATTTCCAAAATAAATACAATACACGTTATGAAAGCAAAAACAGTTAAAAAAAGTATTGTTTACGTTATTACAATGATTATTGTTACATGCCTCCAAGAACCGTATTATACTAAACACATTGTCCATTACATTATTCAGTTTGACCTTTGCTAAATGGTCCCCTAAATACTATATTTTTGATACTACATTTGCTTTTATGTGTGGATTTTCGAGGCTTTTATCATTTTCGTGTTGCCGTTCGCTACGTAATCTGCCGGATTAGCAACTCGCTAGTCCGAAATATAAAACAAAATCCCCGACCATATAAGAGGAGTTAAATAAAACGTGTAAAAGTACCCTCACTTTTACGATTGTCATATAAGTAAGTCTGGAGTCGCACGTTGCACACGATTTTATCCGTTTGTGTCTCTTTCCGTTCGTATCTATCTACAAAAGTCAATCTTCTTTTTTAATATAGACTTTAGGTAATTAATTATGATGTAGAGCCTTCATTCTAAATATCTATCTTAAGAGATTTCCTATTTTCTTTCATACACTTTGTCCTAACAACAAAAAATAAAGAATTATCTTTTGTTCAGATATTTTCAAGTTTTTTTGGGTACTTATATAAAATTTAAATAATAAATTACTTAGGCAAAAAATATTAATTTTGTTTACGCCAAAAAAAATTCAATACAATGAAAAATAACTCGGCCAAATATCGTCCTTTACGGCGTATCTAAGTGCAACAAAAGTCTACAGAATATGTACATTGAAGCGATCTATTATGTAAGTATCTATTCATCGTGTAGCCTATTCTAGTGACCCTCATTTCGTCTGAGTGGAGATATTTTTCATCGTCGTCCATCATCGGTGAGTATTGTGAGCCAGAAAATACGATATGTCTTTTTAATAGTTCTAAGAATACCGTACATTATCAAAAGGTTTCGCTGGACATTCCAAATGAAATGATGTAGAATAACTTTCATATTTGTTAATATTTCATTTTGATTTACTTTTTTTGTAATAAAATATTCTTTTTTATTACAACAGACGGACTTATATGTGTTTAACTGCTTATGGATATGGCTCTATCTTTGTCCAATGGGTTCCTTACATATGGTGGCTGCTAGTTTCGGTCTAAGCCTATTACGAGCCAATATTTGGCGCCCAGTGCGTCCCACTAAGTATAACAATAAAAAATAACGACAACTTATTTTTCACATCAGGTTTTATTAAACAAAGCTGTGGTAAAAGAATGGTCAGATTTTGTGGTATAAAAATATTGTATGGGTTTTGGATTTTGTAATAAAACCCTTAAAAGATTATTGCACAAAAAGGGTCTGGTACAGTACGGGGTTCAATTGCATTGATAGTGCAGGGGTAATGTGTACTTACATACATGTCATATAACTTGAACATTTTAATTCATTATTTTCATTACAAAGTCATTTATGCGTCAAACACAAAACTACATCACCTACAGTTTTTAACACAATATTATCCAAATACGTAATGTTCATTATCAGAACATTACTTATAAAATAAAAACATCAAGATGAAAAAAAGAAAATGAGAAAAAATATGATACATACAATACATTAGATTTAGTAAATAACGCTTATTACTAATAACTCACAACCTTGACTATAATAAAACATTAAAGTCACCTCATTACAAAAGTAAAACAGTATATTTAAATCTCATATCGTTTTAATGAAGAAAATTAGTCGGCAGTCAATATCGAGTTTTAAACTGTTCGTACAGTTGAATGAGCAATTTGATTCAGGTCAACCAGTAGTGAAGTAACGGGATGTTTACAGTTCCGCAGATTAATTTCCACCTCGATATATTACTTCGATGTATCCTTTGTGAAAAATATCCGGGGGCATGTTTCGATTTGTATCTCGGATACACCGATCTACTTCGCATAATTAATTTGAACTTTAGTCTCTATTTGTTGATTGTTAAGAGCTATAGTTATAGAGCAAACAAATATATTTTGTATACGTAGTTTTTTATATTGTAAAACATTTTTAAATAAGAAATTAATGTAATAAATAGGTATGTGTATATTTGATCACTGGATTCATAGTCATAGTCACAAAGATTTGAGCTTAACGTTTCCCGCAAACTGTAACGAGTTTACCATTCTTTGGGTAGTTTTAAAGGCAGTTTACGAACCCCTACATACCAAATATTAATCCAATATCCAGTTATTACAGTAATTTGCACTTAAGTGTAACTTACTAAATCGAATGTGGACTCACCTTAGATGGTGTGTGGAGGGGCGCATTCCTCGGACCGTCCAGTCCGAGTATTAGTATTATGATCCTCATTTGGTTTGCGGTAGAAAGGTTAACTTTTTGTGCAAGGGTTCCCTACAAAATAATATTCCACATTAATAAGTGTCACCTCCCCTTGCAGGACGAGATGTCACGTATTTGGGTCATCCCGTATTCGCAAAGCCTTGATAAATAATATTCAAATTAGAAAATGTACGTAGTGGTTATCCGTTTGAACGTGACGCGTATATAATTTGCCTACAAAATTAACTGAATGAACGAGCTTTAAAAATTTGAAAGTGCTCGCACCACATCGGCATATTAATGAAGGGTTTACGGTTTGATTTGACGTTTGTTAAACAATATATACGCACAAGTAAACATATTGATCAATAAAATTAATTAACTACGTGTCTACTCTACACTTACGCACACATTGTTAACAATGCAGACATATTTAAATCCTCACTCGAAATATTTACATGCTTTTAACAAAATAAATGACATGGAAGTATGAATTCATTTCCCTGAAATGAAAATACCTTTATTAGTATTTCAATAGGTTCCTGTGAGCGATCTAAAAGATCCAAAGGAATTTGTTCTCCTTATAAGAACCCAAGTCAAGACAATGTCAATTTATTTAGATACTAAACGTGATTTATTTACAATACGAGTAGGTATACCTGGATTTTGTTATCTATCACTCAATCTTTTGTGCGTTCTGCGATATTTTATGTTTTAACATTTTGATATCTAACTACCCATTACGACCGTCAATTAAGCCCGTTTGATAACTGAGACCAACGGCTTTTCGTGTCCTCCACACATGAAAATGCTAATGAAAAAGCCACTCACGCTACGGTCACCCATCACAATTATGACGATGTCAAGCGTTGCTTAACCGAAGTAATCGTAAGCGAAACACGTTTGGCAGTGCACTATCAGCGCTAACATAGCTTCTACACAAGCAGTTTATTACCTGTATTAATACATCACAAACTTGTTATCCCAATATATCCACAGTATTAGTATAACTAAGGGTAAAACCGCAAACCATAGTGAGTACTAGGCATATATCTTTATTTCAATCCCATAGTAACTCTTGTGGGGTAAGTTACAGGGTGGTCCGTAATCAAATTATGTAGGTTCCCTAGCGACAGCCAGATAACTAATAGGAACCAGAAACCCTACAGCCTTTAGAAACCTATTTATCTTAGACCTCGGCTCCGGCCGCAATCAATGTACGATTCCGAGCCGGTTGAGTATTCCCAAACATCACCATTGATACAACAATGTAATGTTCTACGTAACCTAAGTTGATTGTTATGGTGCTCCCAAACCGAAGTTTATTATTATAAACTACGTTATATAACAGTTTAATACTTTGTTACTACACAGAAGTTGTGTAAAGTTGCTGAATGTTAAAGCGTACTTACTTAGTAGAATATGGTAGCTACGACTGATTCCAAAATGTTTTGGTAATAGAAATTAGTACTTAAAAGCATGAATAGTAGAAGATTATATGAATAGCAATTTTGAGTTTTTAACATCTTATCTGATATTCTGAATATATTGACATTATAAAAAGTCTAAATGAAGTTCAAAAACTATAACCAATATCTTTCGCTAAATTATCTCGAAATAGAACAGGAGTTAGTTTCATCTAAACTTGTAAATATTAAATTCAATATTACGCAAGTAAAACCGGGAGATAGTTCTAGATCCAATAATACAAAACTGTTCTCCCACAACTAATTACAACGTACGAGTTTCTTTTAAATAATATTTTTGATATTAAATATTAATGTACTCGTATAACCGATAATACGAAAGCTCTATTCTGAATAATTATCATATTTTAATTTATGTTTCGACACGGTTTGATTACACAAGATTGTTCAATGAAATTGAATTCCAAGTCAATATTGAGATTATGTTTTTACTTTATAACGCTTCTCGTCGAAAAGTTATAAAACTAAAACCAACAATAGATTTAATATCCGAAGTTATTCTGCGAAAATATTTGAGTGGTGCATATCGGGATTGCGCTAAAAATGGGATTGGACTGGTTTATATGAGATACTAGCTGTCTTCACTGTTTTATTCTCGTAAATCGTAGTTTAACATTTGTTGGTCACATAAATACATATTTTTTTAGATTTATCAAAGATCAAATCAACATACAACCCTAACTTTAAAGCATTTGGGGATGAATAGAAAAATCATGAGGTTTATAAATCGATCAGTCAGCCTGCAACCTTACTTTATTTATTTATTTTTAGACTAGATAGTGAGTTGTATAAAGATCTGGAACATTCTTAGAATTCCTGACTGCTAAACGAACTCACCGTTTCAGCGTAGATACTAAAAATAAAAATTTAGATATAAATATACATTACACTATAACAACAAAACCGCGTTTCCAAGCAATAAAAAGCAGTATCGTCGTCAAATTATTTACCATTCGTAAATATGATATAATATACAGAATAAAATCTTAGTAAAAATATACATTTACGACATATATGACGCATACTGTAGAATAGCAATGTTCGCGGGGTTTTTCCTTCGTATACCCTTTATTTGCATTGGAGCGAAAATATTTAATCAGGCGTATAATCTTAGCTTTCTCTATGCTTTTGTGGTATAAATGTATAGGAACCGTCAATGTCGTTGTGTACATATGGGATAAAATGTTCGGTAAACTCAGTGTACCGTACCGTGATCATACATACCTATCGACCTATCTATGGCTCGGATAGTGGAAGGAAAATTAAATCTATTTGTTAGGCAATTATTGGACCTTTATGTCAATAGTTAGGGATGGTTCGAATTAGGTATGAGGACCCGAGTTGATGTGGGTAATTGTTGTGATCTTACCCGTATATGTATTAAGCGTTTGATGTGTACCAATATTTTATTACAATATTTTTAAATCCCTTATTAAACAAAACCGTAGAATACTAATAGTAAAATAAATATAATGTCTCATAAAAACACTGTCTCGTATATTTTTACATCAAAGTTGTTTTAAAAAGTCAACCTCATATGGATATGGAAAAAAGGGTCGAGAAGTTGTTAGTTTTAATCATTGAAAAAACCTCCATCGAACATCCACAATGGTCAGATATTAATATCAGTTTTCTATTAAATATTCATCTTGGAAGCTAGAAAAATTGTAATAAAACTAAATGTTGAGGACGATTTTTCTTATACTTATTGAGTTTTTCTTTATAGTACTCATTTATTACATTTCATTCTTGGAATCGTCTCTTTATAACTTCGAGTTAATTACTAGGTGTGTGCCGTGGTTTTACTTGCGTTTCCATAGAAAAATCAAAGTACCTAAATAATGTTATGTTACCCTGTGATTATGTAGCTCACATTTAGTAAATAGGTTGGTTTATAGGTATTTAAACTACCTTAAAGTAGCGACTTAAATTGTCTAAGGAATTTTCACATAATATATTTATTGTGTCACCCGATGCAGTCCCACTGCTGGGCAAGGTTTCCCCTCAAACATTTCAAACAGTCCCTATCCTTCGCATCCTACCAGTATGTTTATTAAAAAGAAACAATATTTTTTTCTCGATATAATATTAGACCGGAATGCGGTGCGTTAGTTCGGCAAACATTCGAAAAAGGTTTGACCGATTCGAATTAAAATACCAAAGAAATTTTGCGACCTAGGCAGAGTGGTCACCATGCCGGACTGCCATCCGTAAGGTTGCGGGTTCGATTCCCGCGCGGTGTGAATATTTGTGTGAACCACAAATGTTTGTCTCGGACTGGGTGTGTGTGTGTGAATGTGTGTGTGCGTAGTTTCTGATACCCTAGATATAGGTAGCGGCACGTAAGTTTAGCGCTGAGCGAAACGTAGAGGGGATAGCTGCGCATGTGTACAGTAGCGAACAAAATACAATTACTTATAACTCAATTACAATTACTATAACTACTTAAACAAATATTTTTAACAACATATTTTATTTAAATAAATAGTAAGTCTATCATGCACGAAATGTGGACGATATTAGGTACTGTTGCGCGCGCTAATATTAATAATTACTTACTTAATATTAAAGTTAACTTAAACTTTAATATTAAGTTGTATAGTATTGACCATCTACTAAAAATTCACTTATAAAAAACCAAATATATCAAACAAACTTAAACTTAAAAAAAACTATCCATGAACGGCAATATACTTTAGAACGCGACTGTTCATTCAGATGTCCGCGGGGTGTGCTATCGTGGCGGGGGACGGAGTACGGCAGACTAGCCAACCGGCGCTATGCATACACTCCTCTCGTCCCTCTAGCCCCCCTGTGATACCTTATTTTTGACTTCTGCGCAATAACGGTCAGCGCTAGAGTTTCGTGCCGCTACTTATACAAGTTTGAGCTTAGTTAGGGGTCAGTTACTATAATAAGATGATGTAGTGAATGCTTATGTTATGTTAAATAGAAAATACTCAGTTGAACACATACACATTAAATAAAGAGCTTATTTATAAGTTTTCACAATCTCAATTCTACTAAAAACCTCATTTAAGTAACCAGCTGATCAGTTTAATCTATCAGTCATTGTGTTACGATTTCATCCAGTACCTAGAAGTACATTATAAACTTATTTGGATTCATTGGGGCCTCCGATGAACATTATAATGTAAGGGAAACCGCTATGGGTTAAAAACAACATCACTGTGTCAACAAAACGGCATAATACATAGAATTCTATTATCCTTTGTTACACGTTGATGGCATCTACGTAGGTAATATAAGTATAGGAGTTTTCTTTTGAACGCGTAAGTTTATGAAAACTTGTTTTGGTCTTGTGACAAACATGGTTAACCGAAAACACTTTTGTTACGTATTGTTTGTTTTAAATTAATGAAGAAATATTTGAAAGAAAATATGAGAATATGAGTAAAAAATTTAGTAAGTATATCTTCCTTAATAAACCTAAAAGAATGTTGCTTTAAAAAACTAACTTAGCGCTAAATTTATGTTACACTGTCTTTTTTACTTGTTTTTCTTAAACAATGTTGTTTATTTATAACATTATTTATCTAAGCGTTCTATTAATGTGATGTTCGATACAAACTTTTAGGTAACCTTAAGGTAATACATTCTAATTATTATTTTTACTCATAGTTGTTTTCATATTGAATTACTTATATAAGATTACTTGTATACGTTGGTATTGTATACTCAACGTAGTATGTGTGTGTGTACCACTGTATAATGCGTATCAAATGATAATGATTTTGCTCATTCGTATTCAGCTTAACTATGGATACAATTTCATGGATATCAGGGTGTGTCTAATATATTATGCGTTATTCGGTTTCAATCTATCGATTTTACTTCGACTGTGTTAGAAAACGGGACTTTTGCGATTTTCCGGACCATTAGTGATGTGACAAACGGTGGTTTGTACCCGCGATGTCGTTTGCCTCCATTATGAGATTTCAAAGATCTTACAATCCTATTCGCTCTTTTAACTTCGATCGGATATCGCACTTATCTTCGACGGAAAACGCCATATTCATAAATAGTAAATTGTCGACTCATCCTGTTTCAAAATAAATTATACGATTCGACTTTCGCAAATGGGTTTCGATTTATCATAGAGATGAGATATGGTTATTTGTCTATTTTTTTAAGAATATCTTTTTGGTTAAAGTGCACGATTCAATGAGTAATTATTTTAATAAATACAAGAAAAATACACGAGTGGGTGTGGGTCTCTGTTTTTCTTTCCTTCAAAGTCCTTCGTATTTAAACACGGGTAGCAAAACCAAATAAAAACATCGAAGAAACATACTTTGTAAACGATTACACAAATAATAAATAATTACCTGTTCCGTTTATGTTTTCGAAACAAATAAAGTTGATAAAAGTATGCGTAGAGTTCATAAGCGGCGTCAGGTAGGGAGTCGTTATCTTAATAATGGTGCGGACACAGTTGCACTAAATGTATCCGCATAATTTTCTCATAGTGTGTTACATGAAAGGCAGCTAAAGGGAGGGCAGCGGAAGAACGCGGCGCAGCGCAGCCACTGCCGGCACCCGTGACGTCACTTCCGTCCGCCCAACAGAAATTATTTTAACGCTCGCCTGAGCCCGAGAGGACCTTTCGCCAATTACATTACAAGCCAACGTTTTAATGCAAAGTACGGGCCGTACTTACCGATCCGATACGTCGGCCCAAATATTTACTCTGCACCCGGTAACTTTGTACTCTAGCTATCAGCAACGTTCACAGGAGAATTGGCCGGTAATTATTTCCTATGAATTTGTTATGCTCTCTAGCCGAGTCCATAACAGCTATCCGTCTTATGTTTGGAAACAAAAGTTAGAATTGGAAATGCTATTAATAAACGATGAAGTGAACATAGATACCTTTATTCTCGTTTCAAAATAAACACACAAAAGGGAAGCGGTCCAATAAAAGCGTAAACACGAAATGGCCAGTAGAAGGAAGACCGATGAGATACATGACTTGAATATCGTATCTTTCTATGGATTTATTGTATTTTCCAGCTACCTATATAGGTACTATTTCATTCAAACTCTTGCAATTCACGTCTTTGTTCTTAAACGTGTTTCGTGTATTTATTTCGTTTATTTTCTTTCTTATACATTACAAAACGTCAATTTGTATTCATGAGTGTTAAAAAATGAGAAAAAACTTATGTTAGTCGAAGAGTGTAGTTGATAACAAAAAGTGGTGAGCATTGTCGTGAAGACTGATGTCACTGGTGTAATAGAGACAAAATCGCTATCTTTCATCATTCTCTGTGAAAAAGTATCACGTAGGTAGTGGCACTGGCGATGGCGGGCGGCGGGCGGCGGGCGGCGGGCGGCGGGCGGCGGGTCGTCAGTGAGCTAAACGGTTGCCTAGTGTAGTAGCCTCGTAATAAATAAAAAGGGTGATTTAGGAAATCCCGACATGACTCCGCGGATTTATACAGAGTGTTCCAACGCAAACTTTTCCTTGAGGTCATCAAAATTCTCCCCTCGTCCGGACGATTGAATGTTATGGGCCGCGAGACGCTATCCACTTCTGAGTTATAGGTTGTTGCCCCCTGACATGCTTACGGTACTGATTTAATTCAATGATTATGTTGTGCCCGCCTGCGGAATATTTCGATCACTCACTGAGTAGGCACTGAGAATTTTTCGTCTTAAAAGAAAAGTTAGCTTATGATCTCGGAAAGTTATGATCCAACTTCGGGTTACGCGAAACGTCTTGATCCTTTTAGAAATTGTTTTATGTTCTTTTTATATTTTTTTACTATCATAAATTATTCTGCTTGATTAAAGAATTTATGTCAATCGTGTATCAAAGAGCTTTATCATTACATAGTTTATCGTTATTATAAATTAGTTAAGGCTTGATAGATACTTTGTCCAATTAGAATAGTTTTATAATTGAAAATAGTTACTTCCACTCAAAAACATGTAGATAAATCAGTTTTGAAAATCTTGTTTGCGAATAAAACTGAACTAACGTTAAAGTTAATTATTCTAAAAAGCATGGAAAGCGGGGAGTTTCCACAAATTGCTATAAATGTGTTACAGCCTGTGATGAACTAATTTGCAAGAGGGATGGGGAAGCAGGATATTGGGTCGCGATTTGTTCAGTGGGCCACAGTAAACAGATCCATGTAACTAAAACATAGAAGCACGTTCACGTGAACCCTCTGTTTTACTTCACTATCATGTTTGATTTGGTACCAAGTGTATTATGCTCAATCTTTACATATAGATTGAGGTACTCAAGGTGCTCGATAAATTACATAAGTACAAATATTTTTTATTGTGTACGCTTAAATAACAGAAATCAATATGAATACTTGCAAGTAAAGGGAGAATGATATTTTTATGATGTCACATATTAGGTAAATAAAAATTGTGACATCATAGCTTTTTATTACATTTATTTTCTATGTTTTTTAACTTTGAAAAGGACAAAATATGCTCTGACATTTTATAACATTAAATTCTTCAAAGTTAGGTAATTTGCTCAATAATTGTGTATAAGGAGTAAATAAAGGGACAGAAACAAAGAATGGTTAAGTTAATTTATTTTTATGTTCTTGATTGCCATTTTAATATAATAAAAAGACCCATGAAATTTTGTGTGTTAAAAATCAAACCAAAAATAAATCAAAAACAACTCGAACACTAATTAAAAACAGTTAATTAATCCAAAATAACAATAACACGTTACAATCTAAAACAGTAAACCGTTAACCATTTAATATGCCAAAACTCAAATCATTTACAAAACCGCATGAAATTTGGTTCGCGCCTCGACACGATGCGGTCACAAGCCAAAAGTTCTCTAGTTACTGTTTACTACACACATAAATTGTAGAACACGTATACCGACGCGATGGTACCTCATTTATATTATGCAGTTGATATCGCGTGATTTGGTTTGCTAACCAGCGTATGAGACATGAGCGGTTGTCGGACCCCGCTGAATGTATGGAACTCTCGTTATTACCTGCCGCCTGATAACGCAGATTTATACACCTACTCTGTTCTACAGTGCATTAAGTAATATCACGGCGAAGACACTTGTTCCCCACATCAGATACAGATAGTTTACTGCGCCGAACATGTTTATGGCAACTAAATTAATATAATATGTAGTAATTTCAGTAGCGTTTTCATAATTATGAACGCAAATAAACTTTATTAAAATAAACCTCTTTCGCTGAAATTGTTAAAATGATTCTGTAAAATATATTGCCGTAACGTGGTTGTAATATAAAATTTTACTGGATATGTTCTGTGGATTTACTCGTAATGGTTACCAAAGGATAGTTCAGATACAAAGATGTTAGTATCTGATTTGTTATGAAAAAGAACCAATTATTTGAGCTGTCTTCGCTTCATTTAATAAAGACGAAGTCACATAACATCCATTATTTTTAAGATATTTCATGTTAAAAAATTATAAAAATTTTCGTTATTCTAATATTAAGAGGATGTATCATTACATCCAATTAGATTTTATTTAATACGGTATTAAAAAGCTATTTAATCATATGTACTTAAGTATATGGTATAAAATTACCTTTTTGTTTCCTTAATCCTTAATTTATGGGCCTTAAACTGATCCCAACAATTAAAATAAAGGGTGCATGTCAAATTAGAAAGTGGTCGTCTTAATACACCCTATGTCAACATGTCATTTCATTATCAAACAACACAGGGATTGCTTTTATCAAAAAAATACCAGCTTTATTAAATTTTTCAATATATATGAAATAACATAACATAATCATTCACTACATCATCTTATTATAGTAACTGACCCCTAACTAAGTTCGAAGCTTGGGGTATCAGAAACTACGCACACACTCATTCACACACACATCCGGACTGAGACAAATCCTAATTAATAGTACCTACCTAAGGATAGGATATACCTAAGGATGACCTAAAATTGTGTAGTTACTAATAGTTAGATCGATTTTTCGCCACTTCGTAGCTCCCAGATTACTGCACTCATCGAAATTGTTAGAGCCGTAATCGAAAGCGAGATAACAAACAAATTAGATAGTGACCGTATTAAAATAAATTAATGTGGAGTAAATGTGAGTAATTTTTTGGTATATTTTGAAATGGACCGTGGAAATACTATCAAAAGAATTTTAATTTTTGCCACACAGATATTTTCACATCAGGTTACTTTCTTCCTGGAAATTAACAGTGAATCAGTTTCGCTGGAAAACCGTGTCGTACTTATATAAAATATCATTATTGTGTAATTCCTTTAAAATAATTGATGAAAACTGAGAACATTCATACTCTCGTAGTTTTTTTAATGTTTCAAATAATATAAAATCTGAATTTCATTCGCCGTTGAGCTATAATGCCACGTACTAATTACACATAACATTTTATATTAAAAATAACAAAATTAATTTCAAATACTTCAACAAGATTATCTTTGATTTCTGACGTCATAGCATTAACATAATCATAAATTCAACGGTTTATTATCGACGAGAACACACTTGACATTTGTTCATTGAATTTCAGACCAATTGTGGTTAGCTATTAGAGATTTTAGCAACAATAATTTGAACAGTCACTGAACGTTAGGTATTCTACTAGGCAGGACTCTACGTGATCGGTTCCTATCAGATTGAACTGTTCGCCGACTAAAATGGACAACCGCGAAGGCAATTACCATAAATAATGTGTCACATCTAAATTAATAAACGTTTGGACGATAAATCAGACTTAATTTAACGCATTGCGGGAAAATTACACGTACAATTACATTGTAATAGAGTCGCGATGATTTTTATCTGTTAACGCGAGAGAGATTTAATTGAAAAATTGTCTAACAATGAAAGCTACTCATAAGTTATTGATGATAAAATAAATCAAAATGTTATAAAGTATACGTGTACGTCATAGAGTGTACCTATAAGGAAAATATAGAGCAAATTAGGCAGTCTATTTCCTCCTTATGTTTTTGTTGAATTAACTGTAAATAAATAAACTAAAAGAACTCATAAGATTCTATACTAAGGCACATAGATAATATAGTCCATTACCCAAAAACGTTGACCGAGAGATACTTGAACAAAAAGTAAAGTAAATCAATAATAATTATAACAGTAATAAAACCCATCAAAACTTACCTATTACTTACACAAATTGGAATTGTTTATACTGAGCGTCAAAAATATTGAAACAACTTGTGAAATAATTTAAAGTTTCAAGGACCTTTCCAGAAACTTTGAGACAACAAAACTTGAAGGGATTTTGAGGATACCTCTCGCTTTGAACAAATTCCGTAAAAAACTCATGAATTTCCAACAGAAGCACTTCAAACCTTAAAACATGTTTAATTAAAAATACTGGGTTTTGATTACTTTATATTATTTGTTGGAAATTATTTGTTGTACAAATTTTATTATTTATTAGGACAACGGCTTTTGTCTCTGGAAACGCTTAGTGTTACATTTAACTAAATTATAATTGCAAAAAAATATCGTTTGTGTGTGTGGTTTCTTACTCTTTCACGCTGAAACGGTCAAACAGATTTGAACGAAGTTTGGTATAGATTTAGTTTAGGGGTCTAAATTAACAAACAAATGGCATACTTTTTACGCTAAAATTGCCTTCAGATCATTTACCCAGGTAAAACCCGTTCGGGACGGGTAGTATATCATAATAATGTGGTTGTAAAATACATCAAAACAAAAAAAACTCGACATTTTCGAACAAAGATGATCATTAAATAAAAATTCAGGCCAAGTGTGATTATGGTACAGTTCCGTTCCATGTACCACGGATACTTTACTAATGGATTTATCTTGTCCAAGTTCATTTGTGATTACAGCCATATTTTTTTTCTAGAGAGTTTCGGAGTTCATATCTCTTCAATATTAACCGCAACGAAAAAGTTTCTTAGAAACCATCATGTCGTTATTAAGACTTTCGAAGATATGTCACAGACGCAAGATATAAAGTTTCCAGATAAAGAAATAAAATTAAAATGTCGGTCGGTTTGGTTTTATGAAAATAAAATCATTTTAAGAAATGCATTAGGAAACTTAATGATGTTCTAAAGTAAAAAATGGTTTTGCTTTCTTTCTTTCCGTTATACATAAAGGTTTGTATATGATAGGAAAATACATTATTTCGTTGTACGTTATTTATAATACGGAACCTTAAAAAGGTAGAAATGTCTGTGAACATTATAATTACCTGTGTTTGCAAAGTACCTTAATTAGTTGATATAATATTATGATTACGAATGTGAAAGTTTATTTTTCAATGACAGCTTGTGTTATGAAAAAAGTTATGGCCGTATGTACTCGTAATAACACTTATGAATATTGTTTCTAGATTTATAAAATGTTCTTCTAAATTCAAAATGACCGACTTTCAAAGATGATGGACTAGTTCTACTGTAAACTACATAGTTTAATAACAAAAAAAAAAACAAATAAGCGTGGAAGTCAAAATCTGAAACAATAAGCCCGGTATAGAATCAGCTGACTTAAAAACACGCCTTGTTCATTACTGTAATAGTATCACACATATCTGTGTATAGTGTCGCTAATAACGATCAAATTCCGGGATGCATGTCATGATGATAAAGTGATTGATTGAAAAAGTACCTCAGTCTCACATTTTAATGAACATCGAATAGCTCACATCGTTTTTATCCACTGAATATTCGTTTATGAATTCCATTTTCAATAAGGAAGTTGTGAGTTGCGTAATTTCCATTCAAAGTGAGTTTATTACTCAAGTCCTGACTTTGATGTGGTTTTTGTAAAGACAAAACCGAATCTTCCTACCCATGGATTGTTTGACGATAAACAATTTAGTAATACTTTTTATTAAGTTATTAAAGGAAAGAAATTACGTAAGAAAAGGTTTTTTGTTATTAACTATCTTCTTGATAACGAAATATTACGTTAAGATGCGAAATTTTACTCTTGTGGTAATTATAGCATTTCAATTCTATGAAATCGATAACGCAACACTTCTATTTCTAGAAAAAAATATCGAAGAATGAGGGTAGTTTGGTGTTTTATTACTTGTTCGATGAAAAACGCCTGCAGACTCCCCGTGACCACGGTCAGTGTAATCTGATCAAGTCGAGTTAATATTAAATTTAAATCATCTATTACGCGAGGTAGGCTTTACCAATGTACAATTGGTAAAGCCTACCTCGAAATTAATTAAATGTTAAAGAGATAAAAACATAACGGTAAATCAGAATATACTGACGGTTACACATACGGTTAAACTGAAAACCGACCACAAATGTTTCTTGAATAGAAAGATAGATAAAAGAATGTCCTATTTTATCAAATTGGAAAAAATAAAGACAGCTACATTTACTCAACTCAATGTACGTACATACGAAGAAATTTAATATAAATATAAAAACAAAACTTAAATACCACATACATCGAAAAGGCGACCGGTACAGCATAATACTTTTCAGCTGGAACCTAATTATAATAGTGAGGCTAGAAAATAACAAAGATAATATCATAAAGGAAAGCGAAACAAATTGGGGCTTAGGTTGCTTAAAAATACTATTGTAATAGTACCTATTCTGAACTTATTTCAACTATAAATTATCTAAATAAGTATTGAAGTTAGAACCTTTTGTTAGCCGTCATGGTAACCACTCATCCATAAGGTACGTTACGAGTATTACTAATATTATAGAAATGTTCACAATTTGGGAATTTCTTTTATATTTCGCTACAAGATATTTCACCTAAAGTAAAATTACGGTAATGATAAATTATTGACAAACATTTTTGGACTTTTTCCCTGTGACCCCATGTTACACGTAATAGGTACGTACGTTCGGTTGAAGTACAGCCTTTGATTGATCGCCGAGCCATGAACCAAGACGAAGTCAAGTGAAATCGTGGTAAGTCATCCATTTTACCACACCTATACACGTAAAACTACCTTCGTGTATACCGCGATACTTGTAGGCAAGTTAAGTGACTTTGCTTTAAAGGCATTGTAGCCTTTGAAAACTGCAAAGTAGGTAACCAAGTTGAAAGTTATGAGTACTTAATGCACTTTTGAATATAAACACGAAGAAGTTACATTTTAGCAAAGTTAGTAACAATGCACCCATCCGACCGTTCATTCTGAAGCTATTTATTCGGTGCTCTTTAAATTAAACACAACAAGAATCTAATTAATTTAAAGTGGCTCTTTACTTAAGTTGTAGAACTCAGTTGACAATATTTGATGGTTCGCTCGTCTCCGGGAAAGATAATACTGGCAATTTATTATACAAGTCCCGAAACATCGTGATATAGATAAAGATAACTTTTTCAATGACTTACGATTATTAGGTTTTGACCTATAAGGCTGATTTGAACTTGAATTATGTTTGAAATTAGAATATAATATTACCTTACTTACCTTACTTATATTCAGTTTGAAAATAGAAAGTATAAAAAAAAATATTTTTCGAATATGGGTTCTGACGTGAATACAATGCTTTTCAAACGACACGCAATATCGATGACACGTATAAGTACAAAAACTGACACTGTGCGTTATTGTTCCAATAGTTCAAATTCGTTTTTAAAACCTTTTCACATAACATGCAATGAAATATGAGGTTGGTAATGAATGACCGAATTGAGTAAACCAATCGACAATCTGAACTGGTACCCTTCGAAGCACGTAAACACACATGAATTTAAAAGCAACTTTAGTATTGGCCACCCATCACTTTCAGATCACCCATCACACGTTGCTTAACCGTACCGATCATAAGTAATCCACAGTTAGCAAAGGGCTACGAGCGCTCACGAATTTTATATAAAGTCAAGTTTGTAAGTGGCCTATTATAAAAACTGGAGTTGGTAATTTCTTTAAGTTGTTTTATGTACTCATACGAAGCTTAGTGCTTAAATAAGTTACGCGCTCAACGTGAATGTATGTCACATACATAATAAGTAATTCAGAACAACTATAAACTTTCAGATATCAAAGTAATGTCCAGTAAATGTTTTCTGTGCAACATGCCACTATGTTTTATTGTTCTTGCGTTTATTACGATTTAGTTAAGGTTTGTTTACACACAAGTTGCGTAAAGTTTGTACCATTAATTATTTCTTATCGTGATTTGCCGCGTCAGAAAGTTTCTTATTTTTAAACGAATTAGTAGCTTGTGTTTTGTTTTGGTATAAACGTAGACCGATTTGATAGCTTTGGTTACTAGCTGTATCCCGTGGTTTTCCCTGCGTTTATCCCTTAACACTTCCTTCAATAATGGCTTTAATAAGCTACGTTATCATTGAGTAACATAGGGCATGATTTACTTTGATATTTTGATGTAGCTGACAACTAATTAAGCATAAAACCGTTTAGTTTTAATTAAGTTTTGTATTAGTAGAATCAAAATTGGCACTTTTCAAAGTAAACACAAAGCAGAGACATCATCGCATTTAAAATATTAATATGTAAGTATAGAAAGTAACTGAAACGTATTGAAATATTCATGGAGCAAGTATCATGTACGTAGTTGTAGTTTTACCAAGTTTCAGTGAGCCAGTAGGTACTACTAGGTGAACACCTTTGTAACTAACTCGGTTTTCCTTCCCAACACTTCCTAACTAAAGTTCGGTTACTTCTTATTTAACAAAGAACAACTATTAAAATTAACAGTTTGCTATCGAGAACTTGTTTTAAGTGAAGAATATTGGCCTGCAGTTTTTACTGCATTGAGATGATATTGCTAACTAGCTGTGCTACGCCTGTTTATAGAGAACGTATGAAGTATATAGAGAGTAACTAGTAATATTTTCAAATGGGCGTAGTAGATCAAAGGAAAACCTTGGTAATTGATCAACTTGGTCTTGAACAGGAATAAATATAACATTAAATTAAAAATTAATTAACCCCCAACACAATTACTTTCAAACCCCCATAACTTTTAAACGGGTTAACCGATTTTCATCAAACATGTCTAAGAACACTCACGCGCACGTAAGTAAGTCCCCTTTAATACAAAAAAAACTAAATTGAAATCGGTTCATCCGTTCGGGAGCTATGATGCCACAGACAGACAGATACACACACACACACACACACACACACACACACACACACACACAGACACGTCAAACTTATAACACCCCTCTTTTTGCGTCGGGGGTTAAAAAAAACCTTTTTGAAAACAAGCTTTTTTTAGCCTTTATTGCATTGTCATGGGACTTACATAAGTATGCCAAATGTCAGCTCAATCGGATAACCAGAAGTGGTCAAAAAATGGTTTGCAAGATTTGATTACAGATAACGGGACAGGTGAAATTAAATAAAAGCTTGTAAAAAGAAATAACTCTTTTGTCTGTCCATAAAACATAACATTAATTACATTAATAAATATAATTTCATTTATCGATTAACTTCATTAATTTATCGACTACTGATTACCTCCATTTATACACCCTTATTTTGAAATTGCGATACCTTATCTCACAGCTAATGTAAACGACGGGTGACAATATAATAGTGAAGTTAGTTTTTTTCTTTTGCTTTTATTTAAAAAGTTATGATAAGTCAAAGATTTTCAAAATCCCGCCGAATTTTATTGTTATTCTACACCGAACGCTGCGATACACAGCTGAGCGCGGTCATCGACCCGAGCCGTCACAGAATACTTGATAGCTAGTGTGCCGTCTGGTAATACGACATTTATTTTGTATTTTTTAAAGATAAGTAATCGACTATCATTTTTGATATTTTTATTGGATATATGAATTCAGTTACTGCTACAGATATTCTGATTTTAATAAGTCCCATATTTTCAAAATAGGGGTGTATACTTTTTGTTTTAAGTAAATATAAACGCATGTAAAACATCGATTCGAGATTCAGCTAGTTAAAAATGAAGCGCGTATTGAGTGAAAACAAAAGGCAAGTTTATTAACTGCGCTTTTACAGTTTAAATAAATTCTTAACAACTTATATTTTGGGGATGAAGCCAATTGGAATATTGAATATTACTTGTTTGTTATTATAATAAATAATAAATAAATCATTTATTCATTAATATTAATGTTATATGGTTTGTATCTATATGACAAAACAGTAATTAATTACAATAATCAATTGTGTATTAAATTTTCATTAGCAGTTTGGAATTAATAATTAACAACAATGCAAATTACTTGCCGCGACATAAAACCTTTTTTGGATATGTTGCAGGTTTCGATTTGCGTTACAAAAACCTGTAACAACGGTGTTTTTGAAAATTGATCTATTATCTATAGGTATAGAGTCAAAAAGTTTTCTATGCCGGTGACAGCGTCGCTGTAATCGCATCTTTTGGTTGTCAGTTTATTGAAAATGTATCCAATCCAAATTACATTAAAGTCTAAATGACAATAATGGTTTCCACTTTTGGCCGCCGGCACAGAAAACTTGGTGACTCTATATTCAATATAAAAATCGATATATCTATCTTACGAAGTACAAAATGGCTGGACCCAGTTTAATATAATTTGGTACAGACGTTTCTGTTAGCCAGGAAGATTACATTGAATCCATTTGATGCAAAACATTTCCACGGAATAGGAATTTATCATGGTAAAACGGTAGGGGACAGCTAGTTGTTAAATAAATTGCGAAAGAGTGAATCGCGGCTCAAACAACAGTAATAAAGTGTTGTGAATTATTCCAATATAAATGAGCTATTATTCATTTGATATTGGCGCGCGGGTAATATTGTAAGCGTGTCGGCACTCGGCAGTGGGGCGCCGCAGCAGATCGCCCTAATGAGAAAAGTTGTATAGCCTTCGTGGGCCTCAAAACAATGCCGACACCCAGCAATCTCGTGACGCCGGACAATCAATTCAAAAGCTTTTTACAGCCAACAGAAAGCTGACTTTACAAACTTTTTTGTTTTCGACACTTAAGCTTTTTAAATTTCTTAGAAAATTAAATTATCGGTTTTTCTAACGTTGCTATAGTGACGTTTGAATTGCTTTTTATTTGAGCGTTTAATATTATTAGATTAATTTCTGGCTGTTTTAAAATTCATTTAGCTTTACTTTTATTTAATGGCAAAACGCTCGTCTCGGCTTCGCAAGGTTTAAATTATATTAAAAGAAAAATCTAGAAGCCGATTGTGTTACCACTTCGTACAATTATGATTATGTATAAAAACATAAAAAGCAACCGCTGTGCCATCTTATTGGAAAATGCTTTAAATATACATTAATTAGATCACAGAAACATTTACATCACATGAAAATCGAAACAGCAGCTCTCTGTTTGGCACTCCGGAATGGAAACCACTGTCCCACAACCATGCTTATTAGATAAAGTGCCCAGCTTAAGTGCCTATATCAAATAAATTTACACAGTGATCCACTAAACAGACAACTCGTAACAAATAGAAAGTCCTAGAAATATTTACAGACATTACTACACTCGAACATCCCAAACATTCAAGACCGCGGACAAACATTATATACAGATGTCTAGTCTAGTCCATACGAGGATTGAACATGGGACCTGTTGCTTGCTGAGGTGTTGTGGTATCCACTAGACCAGTGACCACTAGTCAGTATAAGTACTTGTATTGCAACCAGGTGACTTCCATATGAGGAAAGACTACTGATTTATTTATTTGGGTTCTGGGGAATCAAAATGTTTTCATAGGTGAATTGGTTGTTCAAATAAAATGATAGATTCTTATTTGACGACCTCGATGGCAGAGTAGTCACCATGCCGGACTGCCATCCGTAAGGTTGCGGGTTCGATTCCCGTGCGGGGTGAATATTTGTGTGAACCACAAATGTTTGTCTCGGTCTGGGTGTGTGTGGGAATGAGTGTGTGCGTATTTTCTGATACCCTAGATACATGCTTCGAGCTTAGTTAGGGATCAGTAACTATAATGAGATGATGTAGTAAATGATTATGTTATGTTATGTTTTTTATATTTTACTGCTGAGGCGAAAATTTTGAATGCATTTTTCAAAATCTTTCTGCTAGACTGTTCTATAAACTAGCTTTACCTTGTGATTTCTTTAAACTGTAACCCGTGCATTTAATTCCATTCAGTCGTTTTGTTTGATTAAGTACTATTATCCAAACACCACAAACTTTTACATCGTTAACTTTAATAAACTTTTGCAAAGTATTTCTTTAATTTTATTATATTTTATTGTGCGTCAAAATATTTATTTCATGTATCAAAACAGTTAACAATTCATGTGCGTGCAATATGTTGGCTTAATGGATTTCCATGGATTTACTACAAAAAGCACTTTTATAAAAGGTTTGTGCGGACATTGTATTGTAATTATGCTATATGGAAATGGAATATTTAAATGTATATACTACACTAATATTATAAAGAGGAAAGATTTGTTTGTTTGTTTGTTTGTTTGTATGTAACGAATAGGCTCCGAAACTACTGAACCGATTTCAATAATTCTTTCACCATTAGAAAGCTACATTCAACCTGAATAACATAGGCTATATTTTATCCCCGTATTCCCACGGGAACGAGAACCACGCGGGTGAAACCGCGGGGCACTGCTAGTACTACATAAAGTTCAACAATTATTTTGTCCAAATTAAGTGGCAATATAAAACGTTCACTTTTTGTGATATTTTTCTTTACCGAGGGCAACATTCATTAATTTTCATATACACATACGTTTTTGTTTATTTGCAAATTAGAGTATATGATTGTTATTAATTGTGCAGGTGGCCGACCCAGGCAAGTCAACAAACTGGGTCTGCAATAACGTGGTTTCTTGCACCCACACCTGTCGCCCTCCCGAATATACCTCACAGATTTTCACAATTTAAGTTTCTAAACTCGCTCAAAAGTACAGTAATGAACTTTTACGGTTGTTTCATTGAACCGTCGAGTTGCATTATAAAGTTTTGGTTTCAATTGAATTTAAAGTAAAAACATTAATTATTTAAACAATAAAAGATTTACTGTATAAAGCTGTGTTTTGACAATGTTTTTTGTTAGGATTTTAAAAGAAAAGTATTTGTACCTTTTTTTCTAAAAGGTACGTTGTTTTATTTATTCCTCAATATTTGTGGATTTTTCGAGTAGGAATCAAACATGCAACTCTGTTTGGCAGTTCAGCATGAGGACTACTCTGCCATTTGGATTGACAAATACATTTCACATATTTATAATATCCTCTAGTCTGATCATGCGTCACGTTTACTCTTTGATATATTTTTCTCCAAAGCGGTATCGTTTAGAATACTAAGTTTTCTAGCCGTATACGGCTCTCTTCCGGAAATTTATACTTACAAATAGTTGTAAAGAGTTTGAATTAGAAATCTAGAACCTGCAAATGTATTTAAGTACTCGTAAGTAAACAGTTTTCCGCAATTAGGTCATTTGAGCCTTTGTACGTACTACGATATTTTTTTGTTACGTTTTTGATGGTTCTAACTGCCCGTAACGACTGTCGATGCTGTAATGATATAAAATGTATACTTAAGTACTTATATAAAAATATATTTCAAACCAATTCAATATCTATTTTTTAAGCACAAAACTATATTATTCCGATATCACAGTTAAGCCGTCTAGACGGTTTTGTGGAATACTTTTATCATAAATATGAATATTTTTGATAACAGATTCAAATAAATAAAAATGACAAAATAAGTAATACGAGATTAACCTGTATATAAGTCACAATTTGTTATAAAAATCCCGTGAAATATCAATATTAAGGGTAGTCAATATCATTTCACATTCCTCCGAATATCTATACACAAATTTCGATCAACCGTTAGTTCGTTTCGTTAGGAAAGAAAAACATAACATAAGTAACTTAATCATTTACTGCATCATCTCATTATAGTAACTGACCCCTAACTAAGCTCGAAGAACTGACATACAAACACATCCAAGTTTCTAATGTTAATAATGATAGTACAATATACAAACATATCCTAATATTTTTAAAATGATTTGCTAAATACGGCTGTATATCCAGTGTGTAATAAGTTAACAGTTAATAAACCACAAATAGACTTGTATGTGACGAACTTTTCATTTCGCTACGCCACAAGTTATTTAAAAATTCCTTCATATTTATTTTGTTCCTCTTCTGTAGGCAAAACAAAACTGCAGGGAGCACCACTGTGTGTTATTTTAATAAACTTTTTCATTTTGCATCTAAATTGGATTAGGTCGGTATTTGAGTTATCGTTCATATGTGCATGAGTATCATATACTCGTAGTCATACGTTCGTGCATAATACATCAAGTATTTATTTTATTTATTTATTTATTAAGGCACATCAACAGCATAACATATTTAACATTTATAGAATTAGAAAAAAAAAACAGTTCTAATATGTATCCCAATAATAGTTGTGCACAACATTTACAAATAAAAGACGTAATACAATTAAATTACACTTAAAAACTAATAAAAATGATATTAATAATAAAAAAAGGTTATTTAGTCTGAAACAAGCTAATTACTTTGTGTCTGTATGTGGGAAACGAAACATGAAAGATGTCTATGTCGCAATCGTTGTTAGTGTTACCATTTATTTCGTTGTGCTCCTTGCATATTCTCACTAACAGTATTATGTACTTATGCACGCTATTGGTGTTTTGTTTTTAATTATTAATCATCTTCTTGCATGGCCATACCCAATATTGAGACATAGACTATGTTTTAATACAATATGAAGTACCTGTATCCTTTTTTTAAACGCAGTGAAAATGCATACCACCGTGAGCCGATATCAAGTACCTGTATCCTGAGACGTTTCAGGTGCATACTTCATGCCATTTACCTTTTCATGATGCTTTTTCATTAAAGTGTTGTTCATATTGCTTGTTAATTTAGATTATGGCATTGATTTGATTTGCTATGCTATGTCTGTAGCCGAAATTCCTGGAAAGTTTTACATGTTCTAGAGTATACCTCTAGAGAATAGTTTTCAAACTTTTTCTGACATATGACTTGTTAACATTTAGGATATATGTTTAAGATCTCACTGCAGGGCGTATTGGTTGGATTGCGAAAATGTATCAAGGATAATCTGGACTGGTTATCAACACACATGTCCTGGAAGAATCTACCAAATGCATGCTTCTCTGAACTTTATTACGTTTCTAGCTTTTGCCTGCGACTGTGTCCGCGTGGAATAATGACTTCCGGCAGAATTTGTGTTTTTCCCCCTTTTCTCCGCCTAGGGGGGGGGGGGGGAATTTCCAAAAATCTCTTAGTAGTAGCCTACTCCCCCCCAACAAACACACGTGCCAAATTTCAGCTCTCTACGCCCAGTAGTTTCGACTGTGCGTTGTCTGTCAGTCAGTCATTCAGTCAGTACATCACTCAGTAACGGAAGAGTTTTATATTTGTAATATATATACACCCTTATTTTGAAATTGCGATACCTTATCTCACAGCTAATGTAAACGACGGGTGACAATATAATAGTGAAGTTAGTTTTTTTCTTTTGCTTTTATTTAAAAAGTTATGATAAGTCAAAGATTTTCAAAATCCCGCCGAATTTTAGTGTTATTCTACACCGAACGCTGCGATACACAGCTGAGCGCGGTCATCGACCCGAGCCGTCACAGAATACTTGATAGCTAGTGTGCCGTCTGGTAATACGACATTTATTTTGTATTTTTTAAAGATAAGTAATCGACTATCATTTTTGATATTTTTATTGGATACTAGCAGCGCCCCGCGGTTTCACGCGCGTAGTTCCCGTTCCCGTGGGAATACGGGGATAAAATATAGCCTATGTTATTCAGGGTGAATGTAGCTTTCTAATGGTGAAAGAATTATTGAAATCGGTTCAGTAGCTTCGGAGCCTATTCGTTACATACAAACAAACAAACAAACAAACAAATCTTTCCTCTTTATAATATTAGTATAGATATGGATTCAGTTACTGCTACAGATATTCTGATTTTAATAAGTCCCATATTTTCAAAATAGGGGTGTATATATAAATATAGATATATTACAATAATATTTTCACTAAATTCCATTTAGTTATATATAAAATAAAGGACCATCTAACCAGTACAATAAAAGTCCTATTTGGTTCCGTCACTTGATTGAAACCTTACCCAACCATTGAGTGCTCTCTATTCTTTAAAAACGTCAATAGAACGTCTCGTTCTGGTTAGATACAATACAAAAGGAACGTGGCAAATTGATTTCACAGCGTTCTCAAATAAAAAAGATTTAAAAGATATATATTTTTTTATTTGTATGAAAGAGGTAAATAGCGAAGTATAAATTTGAGTTGTCAGGTAGTGTCTCTGAGGCCATCCCTCGTCAAACCGACGCACAGTGATTTCATCAGAACAAGCTAGCTAGACAAAAATATTTATTAGTGTTTTTTGCTTCTTATGGTTTATTTATTAAGTTTTATTGCTGTTTTAACACAAAACACCTAAAAAAAAAAAAAAAAAAAAAAAAGTAAAAATGAGAAAACAAACAAAAACTCGTCTGTATCTTCACTGTTTGTGAACTTTTGTTTATAAGTGCTATGACCGGAACTCCCATCGCACCCCCATTTGCTTATAAGGGAGAATTCTGAGCCAGGAGGCAAAGATTTGAAAACTTCTTGCTGTGTAGTAATGATACGTTCGACCGTTTTGTTTAAAACGGCTTGAACTTTAATTTCTGCACGCGTTTCATTAACAAAAATCTGTTCCTCCGAAGGATAACAATCATGCTTGGCTTGCCTAACACTATAAAATGATGGAAACACCTGATGTCCTGCCTTGATGCTCCATTTTCTAGTTTGTTTGTAAGAGTGGCTTGTAGCTTTAGCATCTACATAATACGCCAAAGCCTCCTCTTTTGACAAACACCTTTGTGCACTGTCACTTACACCCACACTTTTTTTCATGAGTTGGCACTTTTCGGGACTGTTGCTCGCTTCTTTAATGACGGTAGCTAGACTTCTGTTACCAGATAATCGCGCTGAAATTTCAGCAGCCATCGTCAATTGATTTGTGTCCCGCGTTTGAAGTAGATCGTCTAGTCGCCTTCTTTTAGACTTGTCACTCAGGTCGTCGAAATTCTTTGTTGGACGTCCAGGAGTCGAAGCGCTTTTCGATGTAGATGGCGCTGAGTGGTGGACGATTACTTGAAACGTAAAATACCCGGCCAACCACTCAGAGTGCTTAGTCAGGAAGCGGTCGCGGTTCCATCCAGAATTTGCCCATTTTTCTGCTATCTTGCTTGTTAATCTGGCAATTTTCTTTTTAATTTCCCTCGCAGATTCCTCCGTAATACCAGAAAAATCGGTTTTCATCGACAGGAAATCGTAAAGTCTACTATTGCGATTCTCTTTGGGATGATTCAGACACTCATCAAAAAACTCCGTTTTTGAAATTGAAAATTCGTATTCTGAAAAAACAGACAAAAAAACAAAGTTGTAGACGAGTGTGCAGGCTAATATGACTATTATTTGAAAGCTAATGAATATGGCTATCACTTAAATAATTTATAGCCTGGGGACAAGTGGGGACAAGTACTTTCGGGATCGATGAATACAGAAAAGTGTCGAAAAAATACAACATTCTTCAAACTTGAAGTATTTAAAAAATCTAAGGTTAAGTATATCCATAATACTAATTATAATTTAAAAGTACATACCTTTAACTTGAAGATCCATCACTAATATTTTTCAATAAACGTAATATCACTGACATATAATGTTACTTCGGGAAGCGCAAAAATGCAAGTAATAAATAATTAACTCACCCTTTCTTTTTATACCTGCCCTAATTACCTTATCAGTAATTGACATTAGTGCAAAACAATTCTTGGAAATGGGGCAGTGGGATTGTTGGCTAGGGGCTCAGATATAAGAATCCGGTAAATTCAACAGTGACTTTTGTCTAGCTAGCATGTTAGAAACGAAACACAGTGCGACGCTGGTTGTCAACGTCCCTTATTTTTACGAGTCGCAAAATTACTAACACAACTGTACCGTACTGGTTTCTTTTATTAAATGTGTTTTGTCATAATTTAAGTATGATTGAACCTGAAACTGAGTATTATTGAGTATAACGTTATTTTTTTATCTATTTGGTTTGCTTTTAGGCAATGACAGGTCTGTGCATTAATTGATTTATTACGTTTAATGGTTGTAGTGTTGTGGTATATAAAAATAACAGGACCAACATAGATCCTGTGTTACTTCATTATACGTTATGTGTAAAGAACGTGTGTTATTTGAATGAAATATCCCTGGAATAATATAAAAAAATATAACAAATAAACACTTTTTATTAACATATTTAGTTGCACCATTAGAGAAAGATAAAAGTAATAGAAACATTATAACTACAATTATTGTAGCGTTCATTGTTCATTCATTCTTTTCTTTTAGAATCATAGTGATATTTTTTTCAATTTATCAAGTTTATCAGTAATTAAATAAAATATTTTCTCAATATAAATCGTTATCGTTAATTTTACACTACACAGGTTTTCAAATCAAATCTAACTTGGTACCAATCACTGAATCGTGATATCTGAAAATCGCCATCGAAATCAAGTCTGTGGAACAGAACCACGTTGGCAGTCTTATTTATTCAATCCGATGCGGGCAGAAATATGAATACCATCAATTGATACGAATAAATTATTATTGGACAGGAATAAAACGAAAAAAAAAACAGTTTCATTATTCCCAATGAAATTTGGCCGGCACCCACCTTTTAAAATGATATTTTTTGATTGTGAAGTCAATCTGCCAGTTATTTAAAACGTTTTGGTAATAGGGTGAGTATGAATTTAAAAAACAATATACTAACGTTTAATTTTTATGAGTTCTCTTTTTAAACGACACATTTAGGAACAACTTTATTGTAAACGGGTCGGTTAATTTGTATGCTCGTTTGTTTATTACACTTTTAATTATTATTATCGTACATGTATAAAAGCCTTATACAGACATACATATGTAACATATTCACATGAGTGACAAGTTATGTATTACTCAATCCAAATACAATTTCATGAAAACTGTAAATATACTTAGGGCCTATTTACGACCTTCAAGTAACGTAACTCACCAAGTAAAGTTAGCTTTGTCTCTTTCTTACTTTATATCAAATAACAAAAATAAAACATGTGAGTACGTACTCGGAACGTTACTTGAAGATGGTGAAATAGGCCCTTAATCTCTCAACATGATAACATAATTTAAATAATTGAGATTCTAGTGTCTAAGTTTAAAGATGCCCCAAGTTATTGGATTCAAGATGGCACCACAAACCAATCGAATGTTTACTCATCCTTTCAAGTACGGAAATATTCATTACACAAATGCAGAAATGGTGTTGCACTTGCTAAGTTGTGGTCCTAGAAAACTTTTGAGTTTTCTAGAGTTCTGGGGAAATTCTCATTCATAGGGCTTCGTGTGGTCGTGCTAAGTTGTCAATACAAATATAAAAGTAATGTATCCTAATCTTAGATAACAAAACGAGATTATGATGGAAGATTTATCCGTGAGAGTTTTACTAACTACAGTATTTAGGACTTGAGAAGCCTAGGTGCGGAAAATGCCCGCTTGCAAGTACTTCAGTATTTATTCTGAAGAAATCTTCAGAATAAATATACTATTAGCAAGCAAAATTGTACAGAATCGCTATTCAGTTAAGAACCTCATAAAATTATTATTATAACTATAATTATAAAATTGTGGGTAAGATTATGTTAAATATATTTGATAGAAGGCGCGGCGAAGGGACATTTGGTCTATCGATAAGGGCTCTTCGGATTACAGTACCCCAGAGATGTGAAGGCAATTTTAGAGGCACCGACTGCGGCTAACATTAAATAATATAAATGAGGCTCTCCTTTCCCTTTGATACATACATTTTGAACTATAACATTTTTATGATTAAAATTTGGATATTGGACCATTTTATTTCGCCACACACTGGGAAGAAAATGGGGCATAGACTGATATTATAATTTTTTATTTGTAATTGAAGAAATACTAGTAACTCTAGTTGTTTAACTGTATATTTTAACTTTTATTTCACAAATGCTGACTTTAAAAATAATAAATACATTTATATAAGAAAAAAAAATCTTGTCAAATTCAACATTTTTCTTGTCTCTCCCCGTTTTTGTTAGTTTTTCTGATTTAATTTAATTAGAGATATTCAAAAGAAAAGGGGTCCCAGTACCGTTGAAGCTATAAATTGGAGTCGTGTTAATCTCCAGGTCAAGGTATAAACCCAGAACGCTTCCTCCAAAGACCAATCTTAAGATTACGATTCTCGAGGTAATATTATTAAATTTCTTGAGGTTTGTAATTTGGGTAAATTTGCGTACCTCGGTACAGAGGAAGGCAGTTTGATGTGGATTTATTTAAATTAGCCATTTTCTGTATTCGTATTAACTCTGTTAAATTACGTTTAAAGTAATTGGTTAACGTCTGATTTAAGTAGTTTATTGTTGGCTCAGTGAAACATTTTTGATGAATTGCTAGGGAATAAAAAAGAGGATTAAGCAAATACTTAGTAAATAAACCATTTTTTGTGTATAATCATTTAAATTTTAAGATAGCTAAAAGATAATGCTGACTAATCAATATCAATATATCCAGATCCTATATGGCAAAGAGACCTGTTTCTCGTAGATGATGTTAGTGAGAATGACTAGTACACCTTGATGATCCCAAAACCCACACTTGTTCCAAGAGTCGAAGGTTATCATCCAACCCTGTGTACTCCAACCCGTCTGCCAAGCATGGCGAGTATGGCTTAAACATCTCCCTTCATTAAATGACGTACCAAATTTTAAAAAGAGAAATCATTTTTGAATGAGTAATTATGCGTGAATGTTAATTCTACCCAAAAGTTCTAAATGTTGGACGAAAAAATATATAAAAAAAAAAACAAGTAAAAACTGCCAGTCATAATAATAATGATGACAAAGTTTCAAATAAATAATTTTTCAAGGAGGTCTCTACCATTTGCATAGATAGGAAATTCCGCGGTAATTAATTAGTCGTCGTTGCTTTGAGAAATGAGGGTTACTGTCTGACCACTTCATTCTCGTTTGACAAGATTAATTGCAAAATGCCACGCGAACAATAATAGTTCCGCAGACGTATTGAATAATATTATTTGACGATCCGAGTGGCACAGTGGTCACCATGCTACACTACCAAGGAAGGAGATGTGGATTCGATTTTGCAAGAAGTTAATGTTTTGTGATATTTGTCTTTATCTAGGTGTACCTATGTATGAATGAGTATGTGCGTCAATGCTATGCATTCCCTTTATCTAACTTATTCCCTTTGTCAACGTGCTCATTAAGCATATAATCTGGACCAAGATAAACATTTGTTAATTATAGTTAGACAAGCATTTACCACTCACTTGAATTGAACCCACAACGTTCTGCATAGCTTAGTTACTTTTTGATTAATTAAATCACGTCAACATAGCTTTTCATCTTTTTGTCCACAAAACAGAAATCAAAATTTTCTAAAATTCTTCTATCAACTTTTTCAAAAATCATTTTTGATACACAGAATTCGTAGCACGAAATAAAAAAAATATGACATGTCGAGTCGAACATACGAGTGAATATTTTTTTGAGATATTTTTTATGAAAACAAAATCATGCCATAACACCATGTAGCAATTAAAATAAAAATATTCCTGTATTTTATATATTTGTATACACTTTTTAATATTTCAATCAATATTGATATTTACTAAAAATGTTTATGACATGTTTGTTTTATAAACTAGCAGTGCCCCTTTGTTTTACGTTACGTTCATATTTAGTTAGTTGAGAAAAAATAACCAGATGAAAACAATAAATTTATTTTAAAATACGTATTTATAGATCTGATATAATAAATATTGATTTAATTAGTGTTAAGAAGCTCTACATGAGTAAAAATAGAGAAAACGATCTTTCCAAGAAATGAAACCTTACAAAATCAATTTGTCGCTTCTTCGCCGAAATCTTTAGATCCGTTTCAACAATATCTTTACAAATGTAAACGTAAAATTATCTGGGTCTGTGACGTTTCACTCGTATCAACTTAGCCTATTGAATATCAAAATAAACGAGCTATCTAATGCAATAAGAAATATTTTCTCTAAAATTATTGCGTTAAAATAAACAAACGCCATTTTGATAACATCCATTATAGATATTGTTCATTTAACAGTGTAACACAAATAAAAGTGAACAAAAAGAATCTGAGTCGTTAAATAATGTAGGCAGTACATTGAGCGGTGTTACCATAGTGAGGAACCTTTGTTTTGTTAATTACTGAGCTCGGGGCAGTCTGCACCTGCTTTTACCGCACCAGAATAAACTGTGGGACTAAATTTCCTCTGTTTAAATTAAAAGATAGTCCTGGCCAATAGTTACTTCCGCTCGCACCGAATGGAATTCCAAATTAA
This sequence comes from Timandra comae, assembly GCA_958496195.1. NCBI lineage: Eukaryota > Metazoa > Arthropoda > Insecta > Lepidoptera > Geometridae > Timandra > Timandra comae. The sequence goes on from OY292362.1 coordinate 7,341,371, forward strand.
CTTACATTTGTGGTTTTCGATTGAAAACTCGAAAATACAGTTTATAAAACGACTTTAGCATTTTGTGAATTGTAAAATGTAGTTACAATTGTCTAACACAGTATTTATGGAGCTTTTGTGGTTTAATACAGCCGCTATTTAGTATAGAATGGTTCTTATATTTATTGCCTTATATAATTTATGGACACAACTGTGATTAAATGAAATAAATTAACCAATAATTGTTTTAGTGTCTCCGGTCTGCGATCAAATTGGAGCTTTTGGAGCGATCAAATGCAATTGTATTTTAAGGCTATTCAAATGTTATTAAGACTATTGCAATTATAGATACATAACTACCTATTCGCATAATAAAACCTGACAATATAAACAACGTACTTGTAATGATGCTGTCTAAGTAAACCCCTTGTAAAAATAACAACAAAATTTTTATTCGAATTTGAACTTTACATCCTATTGTAGTTACATTATTACGACGTCTGTTCCAAACAATTCTATAGCCAATGTGTCGTGAAGGCAAGTAGCAAGTGCTCTTGTAGTTTATGAGAATGCTTTAACATAAAATAACACTTGAAGGTGTGGAGAGGGCATAGGTATCGCAGTGGTACTTAAGTCGTTGAGGAAGTCGGATGCGTGCGCTATCAGACCCGCGGGCTCAGACTGTAGAGCCCTACACTTCACCCTCCACATTCTTTTAGACTCCACCACGTAATCAAACTACGCACTTCAATTTCTTTTTTAGAGCATACAGATACGTTTTCGTTTGTACAAGGTTACAATGTGTTTTTGAAACAATAGAATTGTTAGACTTTTTTTGTTGGGAGGATTTCAATTATTTAAATTAGGAATTATTTTTTTATTTCGATCACATAGGATTGCAATGACTGGAATACATCTACGTAATTATATGCAACAGCTAAACCTATTGTGAAATTAAACACAGATAGATTATAACCTGGGTAAATAAAGAGGATAAATACAAAATCCACCCAGATCAGACAACAGTGAATAAAAATAACTAAAGATGAACGTCGTCACTAAAACTAATTAAATTAAGAAGTTCTTGTCCTTCACGTTTAAAAGTTTTAATTGATTCAAAACAAATTAACGTTTTTCATTTGTATGCAAAGTCTGCAACGAAATAACTGCGATGAGAAACAGCTGCAATGCTGCTATAATCAAATTTAATTTTCCATTAGAGGGCTGGTCGGTAAAATTGACTCTTACAACGATCATTGTCACCTCGGTGTTTTTGTTATTAAATTTAATATTTTGTAAGAAAGAACTTTTTTACGATTATTGGAAATTAATTTCATCAGGAAAATCGATAACCTATTAAATTTTATATACCTTGGAATTTTTTCAATTCAATGTTGTTTTTTAATCTGTAACCTAGCGATGAGTATTTACAAATTAATTCGGGATTTCATTGATTGTCTTTAAAAAACTTGTATTTATTATAAAACAGTCGCTACAGGACTTTTAAGGCCAAGTTTTCACTTAACTTTATTGATAACCTAATTATTAGTACTTATTTGATTAATATTTAACCACCATGTCCCTTAGGTTTACTATATAACGATAATAAAGGGATTGATTCTACCGATAGCAATAAAAGACTACATATAAAGTAACAAAACTACTAACGAACACTTATATCTTGTATACCGACTCTATTCTTTAGCATAACAACAAAGAACTTTAACGGCGCTATAAACAACAAAAACACTTACAAAGGAAATGTTAATAAACGTAGCAACGTTATAAAGGTTACCCGCAATTGATTTCAATAATAATAATCTACCTGGTTTTTGTACCAGTTGTTTGCTTGAGTGGCAATCAACACCGCAGTAGGTATATAGGGTTTGTATAACGTAACCAACCGTTTCGTATTGAGGACGGCGGTTTTGAAATGTCCGCAGTTCTCTCTCTCCTAACACCCCAACAATTATAATAGAGCGCAAAGGGAATTAGCCTCAAACGTATTTTAAATAAAAGTATCTACTAAAAGAAAATTGCATATTGTACAGCTTTATCCGCATGCATAGTTAGTAGCGAACTTTAATACCTAAACGGGCATCTTCGGGATCGCAATTTTCTTAAGATTTTCTACATTGTTACTGGGAGTTTTATGAGTTCAATGTGTGTTTATTATAACTAATAATAACTTTAAATTTAATATATGTTTATTATTACTTAAAATTATACTTGGGAGTCTGTTTTGTGTCTTCTGAACTTTTCCCAAAAAGGTCTTAAGAAAATTATTGTGTATTTTTGTCCTTCCCTTCGAAGGCATTTGCAATTCTAACTGTGATAATATAATGTTATAAATGATAGTGTAATAGTAATGAGCTCGTTAATTTTCTTTGAATTTCAACCACTCGCTCACAAATAAGTGAAAATACAATCAAAACATCTAACTAGTAGTAACTGAACTACATTATTAGCGGTTGTGTCGTAGCGCTTAGTGCTCGTATAACAATAACAACACACACACACACACACACACACACACACATGTAGTCGCAAGTAGCTTGTTAACCGAAGCTCAGGAAAGTATTAACCGCTCAGAGGCCGCGGCCGGCGCAGGGCAGTCGGTCTATTTATCGACTCTTAATCCGGAGTTATGCGATCCGACCTGATTTCTTTGCCTCCTAATTGGAGGTTTTACTTTAATACACCAGCTAAACTCTGATTTACTTAAAAGGATTTATATAATTCGCCTTGTCGGTCTGTTTAATACTGTTTATATTCCAAACTTGGATAGTATTTATTTTGTTTACTTAAAAACAAACATCTTGATTAGTCTCCTGTTTTACCTCTTGGAGTTAATTAATACATTTGTTTTGTTTTTAGTTCGTTTCTAATACTTTGGGGCGCTGATATTTTGTGTTAATTGGATTAGTTTTGTTAAAGATTGGTTAGTAACAAGTACTTCAGTAAAAGATCATTATCGACCCGTCAGATCTTACATCTACTTTTGTAGAACAAGAACTCTTTCTTACATATGAGTCAAATTTAAATCAACAAAATTACACAAAAGAACCCTACTTAGTCTACAAGAGGACGAGGAATAGTTGCAGAAAACTGACTTTCAAATAAAACATAATAATTATGAACAAAGAAGTGTATGTGTATGTCAATCGTCTGATTGTTGCCGATGATTCCGCCCCCTAATGGACATACTCTCAATTAGCTTTAACTGCCGCGGCGCCGTTTAATTTAATGCCTAACACAGCCAGCATCCGTACCGCGAACCTATTTATTTTTATTGACAACAAAAATACACACATCCATTCAGACTTTTTTTAAACCATACCGTTTGTAATTTTAAGTTTTATTAGTTTCTGTTCATTAATTTTATGCCTTTAGCTATAAGGATCTGTTTGAATTGCACTCTGTTAGGGTTATTTGTCTTTGTGATTGTAGAGTATAATTAGTAAAGAGGGTAGAACGATTTTATTTTATCTCATGAAATGAGAAAAGAAATAATTAATGAAATTGTAAGTGAAAACTTTATTTCAGGCGAAAAATTGATGGGTTGTCTCATGGATGATCTCAATATGGATGATCTCAACATGTACGTGGTAAGTGTTGCGTTGAATTACTTACAAAATCAAAAAGAACATTTGCTTTTAATGCAGTACTTTTAACTGTCTCTGTTTTAATCTATTGTATGTTTAACAGAATCACAGGAATGCGAGTCTAAAACTAAATTAAGCATATTTATTTACTAGCAGCGCCCCGTGGTTTCACCCGCGTAGTACCCGCTCCCGTGAGAATGCGTAGCTCGTAGTATCATACAATCTCGGCACAATTCACCATCGTGTGTAAAAATTAAGTAACAGCGCCATCTATTGGTAGGATTTGTGACTACAAAAAGTTACAATAAAACATACGATTACTTATACACAATCCCATAGGAATTTCGGGATAAAAAGTATCCTGTGTGTTATTCCTAGTTATAAGGAACATGTGTACCTAATTTAATCAAAATCGATACAGTAGTTTTTGCGTGAAAGTAGAACAAACATCCAAACTCACAAACATCCAAACATACAAACTTTCGCATTTATAAAATTAGGAAGGAAGAAAACTAGGAAGTAGGATATTTGAACACTGAAACGTTTCTACTAACCAGTCAACCTACATCTTAAAACAGTCTGATAAAGCGAGCGATCTATTTATCCCACCCCTTTGTCTCTCAGCCCATCGGAATATAATTATGGAAAACTGATACGGGGAAACGTTCTACCTATTGTTAATAACTAGACCTTTTCCCGTAATTCAACAAATAAAATAGACTAAGTAAATAAAATAACGTAATTCATATTGTAATGCCGAAGAGGTCTTGTATTGGTTGTCGGCGGCACACAATGCCAAATTAAAGGGTTTGAGTGTTCCGTGGTTAATTTTACCCTTTCAAATAAGGGTGAGTTTTCACACAAAGCTTACTAGGCTTTTTGTTTTTTTTAATTAGTTGAATCGAATAGGATGGGTTGTACACTGATATTGTGGATTAAAATGATAATTGTTGAATGTTTACGTAGGTTGTAAAGGTGATTGCCTATAATTTTTAATGGGATTGCCATGGGAATATGTACATATACCTACTTTATTTTAACTTTAAAATATATCCTATATACTCCTAGATTTGTTTAAGAAATTGCTGACGATTATAATAGTAAATATAGTAATACAATTGTAATAGTTTCTAATAATTTTATAAAACTATATTGTTAGGTTAGGTTAGAAATATTTTAGTATTGGATATTCTATTTACTGACGAAGACAGTTTATCATCCTGCTCTTACTAAAGAACAAAAGCCTCGGTGTGACTGAGCCAGATAGATATTTGCAACAGGAATATCTGCGAATTATCCAGCGAGGAGATGTGTACAGTTAATAATAAAATAACTTTTAGAATTTTCGTTATCTGTTAGTTTTTTTTTCCCGTAAGAGTTTTAGATAAAAAAAAATCTATGGCCTTCTCTGTTCTACTGACAACATAATATATTTTATAACAATTAGAGAGTCTAACAAACTAATAAATAAATAAAAAAAATTCGGTGTTCCACGATAGTACCCGATGCCCCGATCGCGAGGAAATTTCTAGATTAATTATATAATATAGGATTCCAACTACATCCACAGCAATGGTGAAAATATTGCAAACAGATACTGATTACGAGAGAGAGTTACTTTCTTAATAATAATACTAGAATATAGTTATCGTGGCTATTAGCACTCAAATTATTATAATCAACGGGATATTTACCATGTATATTATTTGTTTCGAGTTTCCGATATTTCGACGCTGTTGCAAGCGCCATGATCACGGATATAAATACTGGTATAAACTATAGATTAAGTTACGACACTATCAAGTAAACCTTATCATAATAAATCAGTGTAACATCTTCATACACCAACTGACCCTTAACTAGATAAGAGTCTAGTAGATTTATTACCTGTGTCTAGGGTATCAGAAACTACGCACTCAATCATACACTCATCCAGACAAGTTTATTAGTATTACGGTCTCCGTTCAGACCGAGATAAACATTTGTGGAACTCACAAATATTTACCTTGTACGGAAATCAAACCCGCATTTCTGTTCGCAGTTTGGAATTGTGACCACTATGTCATTTGGGTCGTGAAATGTATTTATTTAATAGTTACACGAACAGGATTTACATAAAACATTCTTGTAAAATAAAATTAGAATTTTAGTCTTGGGCAATCGTATATTAGTCGTATATTTATATATTCGTATATATTTAAATAGTCATACATTCGTAAGTATATAACATTACATAATTTTGTTAAATAATTGATGCCAAACGCAGGCCAACCGTAACAATTCGTATTTCCTTGCGCAAACAGTATGAATATCCCATACCTGCCTGTGACTTGCCCGAATATTAATTAAGTATGTACACATTTACTAATATTTTACAATAAACTGTTAATAAATTTATAATGTACGGGAAAAAACATTTAAATAGTGAAGTAACTTTGCTGAATTCTCTCATATTTTTACGTAAACGGGAGCATATAAGGATGCCAGTAAAAGTTATTGATAAAAAATACAGGATTTTAATATAAGTTTTAAAGTATGTATGTAATCTCACAGTTTAAAATTCAAATATCCTAATTAGACAAATATGTTTAGTGCTAGGTCAACGTCCTATAGGTGTGACGTCCTATAGGTCTAAGTTTCATTTAAATAACTTAAACCTACACGACGAAGATACATGAGTAGCACCAACTAATAAACCAACTTTGGTTTATTAGTTCTAAATTCTAAAAACATGATATTAGTAACCGCAAAAATCTATAATGAATGAAAATCGACATCTAACGGATGGTATTTAAATGCTGTGGGTACATTTTGAACCGAACTTTGCTAATAAATGTTAGAGCGTTCATTTGAAGGGAGCTCATTGGTCGCCTTACTTTGAAGTGAATAGTTAGGAGGCGCTATTTGTCGGCTCCACTCCCAGCTATGTGGTTATTGTCAGGTACGATTGTGCTCCGATTTCATATAAATCATTGTTGGATTTGTTTTAATTATTCTCTCTTCTAACTAAAATATTTCACCCTAAAATGTTTTATTTAACTAGCAACATTTTTTTTTTCATTGGCAACATTCAGCTTCTATTCCTAATTTAAAAATTCAAAACGATTTTTTGCAATGTTTCAATGGTTCTTTTTAGTTTACATTTATTATTTTAACATCAAAACCTTTACTAATATAACATTTAATTGATTTATTTTCTTTCATACGTTCAGAAACTTTCAACATTTTAAAGCCAAACGTTGTTTTAGAACAAAAAAATAGAATTTATTGAGTTTAGAATGTTATTCGTATATATTTCATTGAAGCTTTCAGTCGATATTGGTTGAAACAGGTTTCTCAAATGCAAATGTTTGGTGCATCGAGAGAATAAACTCAGTTGGATTGAGTGGGGCCGGTGTGCTAAACAAAGTGTAGTGGAATCTCGCCGTATGCTTTGTCATAGCGCTCCTATGCTTACGTTAGCTTTGTCATACCCTCTATACCGGATCAGACACCATGTTTCATTCAATCTGAATTGTTCTATCTCTCAATTGTTCATGTATTTACTATGTCTATGCGTCTACGTTCTTATGTACCAACTTGGGTTGTTATAATTGCAGCAATATCGAAGATAAAGATAAGATAAAGTTAATAGTATTTAACGTACTCGTATGTAATTCGATTAGGTTTTAATTACAAAATTATAGATCCTACATGTTATGCCAAGGTTGCGTAAAAATATCATAGGTTCATACATAGAACTACATATTTGAATTAAATATTCCTTAGTTAGAAGATTAACTAGAATGTTAGTATGAACGAGGTTTTAATCATGGAGTCCCATTTCAACCATAAAGAGTTTTCCGTAAGATTTTTCTTAGCGGAGCGTGCTTGCCGAATTTATAGTTGGTAGGAGTTAAGTAGGTGCTTACCATTAATGAGATTAGTCACTTACTTGGTGGCAAAATTTTCTTACTACATTTTTTATTAATAATAAGTAAAGCAATTAGATATTAGCGATAAAAACCGCAAATCGTCGATTCCAAAATTAATAAATAATCATGCAACACAGACATTTTCAGCTCGACATATTTGTATTAAGCTAAGTCAAGAAGTTGAAACAAGATATTTAGGTTTTAGCCGTTTTATACACATTTTATTTTTAGACTTTATTCATTCATATCTTTTCATAATATGTATTCGTCACACGTTTTAGTGCGGAGCTGTTGCTGTAGATTATATGATACTAGCAGCGCCCCGCGGCTTCACCCGCGTAGTTCCCGTTCCCGTGGGAATTTTGGGATAAAAAGTATCCTATGTGTTATTCTGATGTATAAGCAAGATTATTGTAAAGTTTCATTAAAATCCATTCAGTAGTTTTTGCGTGAAAGAGTAACAAACATCCATACATACAAACTTTCGCCTTTATAATATTAGTAGGATTTGTTTGCTGTTTCTATAAAGGACTCTTCGCCAGTGCTAACCGCACATAACTTATGATCTTTGCGGTAAAGCAACGTCTGGTACCATCATAAAAGTAATAGGTGGCCGTTACTGAAGCGTCTTTTAATATCATGTGTATTTTTGTGCATCAATAGAGTTCGAAGAGCACGTAAAGTCATATATTCCGGTACCAACCCTTAAAAGTCTATAGTTTACCCAAAAAAAACCGCAATACGTCACAAAAACTCAAACTCGAGAGGTCTAGTTGTGAAAAGCTGCTTTACAAGTACAACACAATACTACACTAGTATTTCAGTAGAATAAACTTGACAATACATTACTGGTATTTAGATGAGCGCGTAAAACGTTTTGTTTGCGTGAATCGTAATGTACGCATGCATGTTGCAGTGCTTACAATTTACAGCGTGTTAGTATTGTGAGTCGGTTCGCACGTACTTCCGACGACTGTACACCGGATACAATAAGAATTGATATGTGTATACGTAGACAGCAATATGCGCTATTTCATCGCCTCCCTATAGAAATTGAAATTTATTCCGCAGCTAAAATTGCTATGCGACTTTAGCAAACGTTTTACTTATGATTGTGAATGTCAGAAGATCGTACGACATTTCAACGTCAAATACCACATTTCGATCGAAGCTTTTATATTGAACTTTCAATAGGGATGAGTAATTTTTATCTTTGTCCGTCCTAGATTTTTGAAGACTCTTAGACATGTATTTTTCTTTATTTATCGAAAGGTTATGGAGATTATTGAGTTGAAATGGCGTTTGACGTCACGTTAGAGTGTATTTAATACACAATGGTGACGTAGTTAGCCTCCCTTTCGTAGCTTGAATGCGCTAAAGTGTGATAAAACAAAAAATACGAGTCTACTGTCTAATATTTTTGTAGTACCTGACTGACAGACACAATAAAATTTCAATTTCTTTACCCATTTATCATCCTCATTGTATTAATCAAATTCTTAATACATTTAAACTAATTTAACTTAGGATTAATCCAATAAAATGTATTTGATAGTAGGTTTACAGTAAACACATTTGGAGCGGCGCATGCCTGTGACATAACGTTAGCAATGCTCGTTGCAATTTAGTGACATTTTGTATAACAATATAACTAAACTAGTTTCTTAGGTAACGAAGAAATTTGAACTAAGTACAAGTACAATTCCAACTTGAAACTCGAAATACGAGACCATACTTAGTTTAATGGCGGGTCTTGATTAAAATATATTATGATTTTAGCTGAAATCTGAAGTCAAAAGTACCTAGGTATATTAAAGGGCCTATTTCACCATCATCAAGTAACGTTCCGGGTAGCTACTCACATGTTTTGTCTTTGTCACTTGATATAAAGTAAAAAAGAGACAAAACTAACTTAGTGAGTAACTTTACTTGACGGCCGTGAAATAGGCCCTTAGTATAGTAAAATACTATATACTTAGTTGTTACAAATGGATTTTTTATATTTTCTACTTAAAGTATAGGAACCAGCAGAATCTACAAGCCTATAAAGCATGAAATTAGTCCTTTTAATCGAGGAAAGAATAAACCTCATCACCGCACACACCTGCTTCGTACCTGTATCGTGCATTGCTCGAACCAGGAATCGATCGCAGGACCTCAGTAGGCAGGTGTACACTTAGTTCAGTTGTACAGTATACTGCATATCTACATATCCCGTTATACCGCGAACGTGATTAAATGTTTATTTTGAATATAAGTACTTATGGATTTTAATTTCAATAATGGAGAGTTCACGTACATAATTTAATAAAGAAAACATTTGCTAATTACACTCAACAAAGCATTCGAAAATAATGAAATTGACCGTAAATTGCCTCAAATGGCGTTCGTATTAGCACGTAGAGTTTTGCTTCAGGGCTAATTTGTTAGATATTTACCTTTTTTAAAGTAATACTGTATATTTTTGAGTAAATTATTATAAAAAAATAAAAATGGATAACTATTATCGGCGGCAGTAACTAAAACCTTTAATAAAAATGTTAAAAATGATATTCAATACATTTTTCTAAATAATAAATAAATAAAACGTTTCACATATATGTGTGTAGTTCCAAATAAAAAATAAAAATACTAAATACTCGTACACCATAAAACTTATTTATATTTTGGCAATACGTTTGGTAATATTTACGTTGAAGGTTTCGATACCTTTTCAAGATAAATATTGTTTACAAACAGGTGAAATGTCGCAAATACTTCGTGACATGAAAAAACTATCGCGAACTTTCACCGAAGACCGTACAACGTTTTCATATTTAAACTCCCAAACTATTTGGGGTACAGTAAGCCAATAAACTTTTCACAAACAAACCTAATAAAATAAGTGGCATTACGTTGAAAGTAACACGATATATTATTTATTATGTTTATGACACTAAACACTGTCACTTTTTTTATTTTGTGTTTCAGACTTATAGAAAAATATAAACTTATATCATATTACTAACTTTACATTAAAGTATATTGGTACATATAAAATACTCAGTATTTCTCGATTAATTGATGAAAACCGCATTTATTTCGTGGCACAGATACAGGTAAAACATGTTGAATTAAGATGATATAATGGTGTTATAATTATGGTCCTTATGGTATAAATTATTCATTACTAAGAGACTATAAGAGGTCTAGAGTACCTGTTCCTTACTATCAAAGATTATATTTAATCTCTACTTTTTACAAATACCAATATCAATTCGGTAACTGCAACTAGTGTTATACGATAGAATTGCATAATCATTGGTCTAATAATTGACGCTTCATAATGAATGTCCCAAATGATACAGGTGTTTAAAATAGTTTAACGTCGAACGCGCACTCTACAAACATTTACTGTATCAATAAACAGCACTACTCAATCATCTGTTCCAATTTTACGTATTTTGTTAATTGGTTCCAAGCGGTAAACCAATATTTAATTGGATATGTATGAAAATTTTAATTAAAATTTCAATGTTTTTATACCTCACTAATGATTAAAACTTTTGCTTAAACGGTTTAGTGATGGTAAAGGAAAAATCTATTGAGAAATAGGGTCGCTGAGATAGAAATATTCCATAGAAGAGGAGTGTCACAAAAAGGTGACATTAGATGCAGGTCGGTAAGGATTATTCCCGGTGGAAATTGAAGGAATGCTACATTCAGTACCAGCTATAGTGAGAGTAGATGTTAAGAATATGATAAATATAAGAATTCGTTCATAATTTGGTCTATTAATTTACTATACGATTACGCTTTTGATTTTTAAAGATTTACGACCAAGTGAATTATTTATTTTAAGAAAAAATAAAATTAATAATTAAAACAGGCACTAATCTGTAGATTAATAACAATGTATTGTTACCGTATCTTTAGTAATATAAAATGTCATACCATAAATAAATTTATCGCAGCCTACAAATTCCCAACTTCATAAAGATTTTATACAGTTCATTTTCTGTTTAATCCAATATAAAGAACACATATTTTTCAAAAGAACGCCATAAACTGAAAAGCAGGTAAGAAACTTCTTCACACAATTCAACGGGAATATTAAGCTTATAAAGGAAAGTAATAATGTTTGGCGGGAGTGTTATATATATGCGGTAGTAAGTAGGCAATAAAATTTAACTTGTGTATATAGTCGTAAAGCGAAAGGCGTTAGTATCATATTATGTCTCGCTCGGCTTATGTCGAAAACGTTTCCTTATCCCTGAGTTCTTGAAGCTTACAACTCAATTTCCTTTAGCAAATCCTGGATCAACGAAGGTGTACGCTCCTTAGCTATTTCATGAATATATCAATGTACAAATCATTGTTTGTTTAATCAAAGCACGCCATTATAATGTTGACACGACAACTGTTCAATCGTCTGTTTGTTTAAGTAACAAAATTATACTAACTATAAAGTAAACAACACTATATCACAAGTTTAAACACAAAGAATTACAAAATAAGTAAATAACGTAGTTTCATGAATGTCAATATATTTTACTTAACAAAATAACGTAATGACATCGGGTCGGATTTTACCATTAATTAAATTCGGAAAATCATTTCCCGTAAGAAGGTAACATACAGTGTGTATTAATTTGCGTTTCCCTTTAATTAAATTTTCACACGACACGTTATTTTGACGCGAGATGATTATGTCACTGGTCGTTACCAAAATGGCGGTGGTCGTCATTAAGTCGGAGTGCCATCGTTTAGGTCTGTGGCGCGTAAACACGCTGGAAGGAAGCTCGGCTAAAAGCCTGGGCCCGGTGCACCTCGCAAATTAGCCACGCTTGCTGGGTACAACACGTGAGGACGGACTAAGAGATTACTTTCTACGGAAATGCGTATTTGCATAGGACGGCCTCGTAGCACTTTCCAAGTTTCGTTGCTTTTTTTTTGACGATGGCCTACTTACACTTCTCCGTGAATCCAGATTTAAATACAATTGTATATTTAAAGCGACCCAATTTTTTTTGTTTCTTATTTGGCTGAATAAAGTTCTCACCGAATCTGCAGTAGCGTCAAAAAATGTATTTAATTTAAAATGTTAAACCGTATAAATATGTGCCATATAAGTCGACAATATTATTTAATATGGCAAGTATATGTGCTATAAATCCGAACCGTCCATCAAAACTTTAGAGTAAACCAGACAAATGTAAGTAGAGTTAGACTTTACTCGGTCCCGTTGTATTTCGTAGAAAGTGTTGAGTTAAACAAAGAAACATTTCTGCTCCTTAAACGAGGCATAAAGATAAGAGATGTATATTATCTGCGTACGGATGTATCTTATTATTTGTCCTTTGGGTATAAATGTCTGAATGGCGAACAAGTCGCTGGGGTACAATGTAACCAAGACTGTCCAAGATTTACCGCGGTCAAAGTTTGACGTCGCACCCGAGGGGAAGGCAAACCGACCTGCAGAAGTGTCGGGACGTAATGTATGTGTTTCCTGCATATTACATCATGTTTACATTTGCCTACATACAATTATTATTACGCAACTGTAAGCCCGGTTACTAACCGAACAGGATTAGCCCTTGAACTGGAAAAATATGACATAATATCAGATAATGGGAATAAGCGGTTTGATTTTAACGTTACTGGAATTTATGCTTAATTAGTTGAATATAAGTTATATTTTCGTTTGTAACAAATTAACAATGTTTCTAACAATTTATATAACTTAATACTTTTTTATACGGTCTATACTAGTGCTGGGTGATCGAGATTTACTTGGGGTTTATTTTTTGTAAAACCGCGTTCGATCTTGATTAACTTAGAGCAAAGTTTATCTTATACAGAACGGGATTCAAATCTCTAGAGTTGTATATATTCTGTATACAAAATAAGTATAACACAAGATTCATTTAAACATATATATTAGTTACATACCTAGTTATTTCTGAAGATAAATGCTATATTAAAAGCTATTTCTAAGTCAACAACATTTATAACGATAATTTTGAAAATATCGAACTATATACATATATATTACAAACAAACACTAACTGTTTAGCAATAAAGTCACGACTATAAACAAGATTTACAATAAAACAATCGACAAAACATAGAAATTATAATAATAGTCGTAAAATGACAAGAACGTTCGCTGTTTATGGATAACTAAAGGAAATTAAATGGTCATGTCTTCGCAGAGGATGCAACATTGCATTGAAATGTCAAGTAAGGCGGCGTACAAACTGACACATTATTTATATTGAACATTTGAAATACTTTTTATATAAAACATGTTATAATAATAGTTTTGATCGTAAAATATATTGTTGTTTTTATGTATGTAAGTTAAAGATTGAAGTAAGTTTATATAAAGAACGGTTGAACAAATATAAATGGAAAAGTAAGGTCACAAAGAAGAGATTGTTTAAATCCAATATTAATATTAGATTCTTAAATACGTTGTACGAAATTTTCATTACAATATTTTGTATTAAATGTCAACCGTGTGACGAGATGTATGTAGGCGTTTTAATAATAACCCTGCTATATGCAAATACTAGCAGCGCCCCGCGGCTTCACCCGCGTAGTTCCCGTTCCCGTGGGAATTTTGGGATAAAAAGTATCCTATGTGTTATTCTGATGTATAAGCAAGATTATTGTAAAGTTTCATTAAAATCCATTCAGTAGTTTTTGCGTGAAAGAGTAACAAACATCCATACATACAAACTTTCGCCTTTATAATATTAGTAGGATAAATTGGAATGGTATAAAAAGTAGGTACATACTTACTGTAATATGAAAATATTCATATATTTATTGTTATAATGTTTTCACGTATATACTTACACATGATTCTGTAGTACCACAAAGTTTCCCAACATATATTAGAAAATAGGTTTGAACAAAACAGTTGGAACAGAAATACATACATCTATTTCGGAATACGGTTTAAATTCGAGTCGAAAGCAATTAAACATACAATTATTGCAAATTGCGCGTACGACTAATACCAGTTCGCGTATTTTGTGTCGAATCTGAATCTAGCCTAAAATAGGGGTAGTTATTTTGGCTCTCATCCAACTGCTTGTTAAGGAAACTAGAGAATTTCGTAAAGCCACCATTGTTTCTTGTTGTGTACGTAAAATAGATTTCCTAGGTGGAACAAGGATCTCAAGAGGTCGATAGTGAGCGAACAGTCTATACCACCGTCTAATGAGCCTTTCAATTCATCGCATGACGGCCGGGTTTGATTTGACGGCGGCGGGGCGGGCGGTACCACCGGAAACCACAAGTTTAATCGGTATGAAATGAGTAAATTTAAACTCACCGGAGACGCTGAAGCTTTACAAAGTTATTTTAGAAAGTGCTCTTTGAATGGGCCCTTGTGGGGTTTTATTAAAATTTATTTTTAATATTTACACACTTCCTGCTCAACAAGTACCTATAAATATCTGACATTTTAATTAAATAATCTAATATTTCGTCTGTACTTTTCATGCAAACCCTACATTTTTGTGTAAACGTATTGAATTACAGAATAATACATTTTATCTATAAAATGTAATCGGATAGAGTAAATTCAACCAGCTTTTAACATTTTCAAAATATTATTCCAATAAATCCCGTTTAAAGGAAAAACATTATTACGTATAAATTTTGCAAAAATATAAGCGTTAATTCATTGAGAAGCGTAAAAGTTAATGGTTGAACTGTTATTAAGATCTCCCTTAATTTGATTGTTACTATACTGAAAATTAATTAACTGTTAACAATTCCGTTGTTAAGTGAAGTCGTACGGGATTATTGGTTAGTTAAATTCTAAGTAGCTACTTAACTGCCATGTTTACTCGGAGGGAATGGAGATTGGTCACGCTCACTGGAAGTTCTGCTTGCGGTCGAAGCCTGCGAAAATGTTTCACTCTCTCATCCCTAGTTTATTTGTTACAATCATTATATGTCATATATCCTATGTTTGTAGCAAAGTTATCAAAAGAAAGACGCAAAGGAACACGACTAGAACTATTTTATGTAATTGTTACGTTACGTAATTATGTTTCTTTAGATTAATTAAATCTTTATTGAAAATTTAGATTAAAGCTTCTAACAATAACAACGTTACAGAACAAATCGATTTGGTTATTTATTGGATACAATGCTCTAACACATATTTTTTTAGGAGGGAAACTTGACACAAATATCTTTAGAAGGAAAACAAACGATAAAATCAAAACACTCAACAATTTATGTGAATGTCTGTGAGTATATCACGATGAGTGATTCCGTGGAGTGATCCCAAACTTATTTTATCCACAACCAAGATAGGGAGTTAGAACGTTCATGTTTTTATGGTAATATGCGTACATTATACGAGACAATGGATATGTAGAGTCGAATCCTTATTTGATTAGATCTCCCTTTACAAGCTGGGGACCGACTCTCCACGAATTTGAATTTTATTTCAATCACGGAACAGCATTTCATTGAAATCGACACGGTTTAGGGAAATACGTGAAGATGTAAGCAAACAGCAGTCAATACAATCATGTATTCAATTTGTGCGAGGATTACTTTTGCTTCCAGCCCTAAATTTTATTTGATCCCCAATTGGAGGTAATATTGATTTTGTTTTTTTACGCAAGGTATACCCAATATCCATATCGATCGGGTTATGATTTCCGATCAACTTTATACTCTAGATAAACTTTAGTATAAACATGCCTACATTTAGTTTTTATTACTGTGACATCGGCGCGGTAAATTCTTCTTATCAGCTTAACAAAAACCAGGTAACATTGCACATACAAACTTTTTATAGCGACCCCAATAGTAAAACAGCTTTTATTATATATCGATTTAATCAACGGAGCGGAGCTTGCTTAATAATCTTTATATAACCATCGGGTAAACTATGGTACTTGAAATGTATGTGAAATTCCGAGTAACGAAATAGATAAGTACTTAAACCTTTACTAATACGTCCGAAAATCTAGTTTACACAAGGGAGGTCCTTGAGTCCCTCATAATAATACCGGAACAGTTACTAGACAAGTAGGTGTATTACTATTTCTATGTATGTACATACCCTATATGTGTGTTGAAACATATTCCCCTGCGTGTTAAGTTATACAGGTTGAATTCAGTTTCAGGAACTACCTATTAATAAAGCTTGCTTTAATCTACTCAAATATCTGTGATTATTATTGTACCAGACTTAAGATATTTAAAGATACTGTTTCATTCATTTTCTCTGATCATTATATGTCTTAAATGTAGTATTTATAGAATGCTAGCTGCGTGCTTTAGTTATATTTACCCGATGCCATAGATGATCTTGCGTAAAACATGAGCCTAAGGGTGACAAATCTACATCGAGCTGTGTTGCGCTGTACTGGGTTTTGGTTAATTTTTACTCCAAACAGAGCGCAGCTTCACCCAGCGCAGCATAGCATGCTTTGATTGTATCCTCATTCAAATATATGGCGAACGAGTTAACTAAACATAGCACAAGCTCGACCCAGCGCAGCACAGCTCGATGTAGATTTGTCACCCTAAGTATATGTGTTTGTTAATTATACATATTGATAATAATACTCGTATACGAGTGGAATTACAGTTCATTTCTACTGCATGTACGTATAGTCTCTGTCACATCACAAGCTAGCGCAAGATTTGATCGGACTTGCGACTCTTGTATCGGTTTATTTCCATAGGAAGTGTTTCAGACTCACTACACATGGACGTATCGTCTGATGTAGACAAAGAGACTAGTGATGAGCACAGCTTAAAGATTTGGATACATATTTATAATAAAATATAATGAATATATGTTTATTCAAAAATATAGGCACTTAATATTAAAACTAAGCTTGCAATTTTATGTTTGAAAGTTATATGTCATATTGAATGTAGCGATTCAAAACATACACAAACATTTTGTATTTTCCGATGGTACAACTAGATTGTACGTCGTGAAAGCTAGTTCTCGTCGTTTACAATGTAGATTCGATCAACTTAGGGTTTTCTTTCAAAAGATGCTATTGTAAGGTTTATGCTAAACTGAGACGTGGCGTCATAAAATGTAGTCAGGTCGGGACTATTGTTACCACTACAAAGTTTAAACGAAATGTTTTATTGTTGTTGTAAACATTATTTTATTATATTTACTTTAGAGAACGTGAAATAATGTTATTCACTTTTCTACTTAACTGTATTTACAAGAGAGAGAATCGAGAAAGAGTTTGGATATGATAAAAGATCTAATTGCAGGAGATGTTTATAGCTCCATTGTACTTTAAATGACCACACTTGAAGTTTATTTTATCAATCATCGTCGTATTATTCCAATCATTCCCTTTGATTTTTTTATTGACCGTTGACATAAAACCCTTTGAACTTTTCTATCCAAGTTGATCGTTATACCTTTCCTACAGAAATAATAACATAGGGATGTAAAATAAGAATTTTGTTAATGAATTAATATTGAAATTATTTTCTTTTGATTTTTATTAATATCTCTTCTAAATTCTTCTAACATTTTATTATATTATTTAAAAATGTTCCTTTATAAGTTGAAGTACGAGAACGTCACTTTAATTGAATAAGTGGGTACTAGAACGCTGTTGAAACGATCCTTTGTAGACATTATGACAAATTTTATTTTATCCCGTAGATTTGGCAAGTGCAGGAGATATATTTCGCCGCGTCCCGCCCACCCGCATCGTTCTCTCTGCTTTTGTCCTCATACACCACTAAATCTTACAACCTTCTCTTAAATTTACTTGCTTTCTTCCGCAAATATTCTTAAAATCTACTTTTAAAGAATTTTCCCAACAATATTTAAATTTTAAACCGGAGCGAACCGCTTATTACATTTCAATCTGACAGTGCGGTAAATACTTAAAGTCGTTACTTAAAAGTACAAATTAGGATTTCACCAAAATAAATATTTTGTTAACTTTCCCTTTTCACGTTGAGGTGACGTGGGCTAATTACATTTCATTGTAGGTTGTGCGTTGAAATGACGCGATATATATAACAATATAAAAACGTGGGTAATGGTCATGTTAGCGTGTTATTTATATAGCGAAGAGGAAAAGGGTATTTTCTTGGGATAATATTTTTCGTTAATGCGTCGTGCAAGTTCGCGGGGGCCTCCTCGATTCTGTCGTGGCGCGGGCGAGTAGCTATAATTTTGCGAAAATGGCCGCCTTGTCGACAGCAGTGCCTCTGCTACGAGCCACGGTGAAATAATAACCGCATTATGATTTTAGACAGGCCACCGCTTAAAGTGGTTTAAGGTGACTCTAAGTGGGAGTACGCTTTTGTTGCTCACTGTGAAAAATGTAATCAGGATATCCTTCACTTCCTGTTGTTAATTTATTAAGTTCACTGTCAGGTACATTTCTTGAAGTGAAATGAAATAAACAAGTACATTTTTGTTTCTAACATTTTATTTTTCTACATTTTAACGAGTGAGTTGTTTATTTTGTGAAATATAATGTCTTTTTAAATAAAATAAAAGTCCAAAACAAGTTCCTTGTGAATTTAGACTTAAACAAACTTTATGGTATCGAGTAAAAGGTACTTAAATTAAGAAATAGAAAGTAACGTAATCTTTTTTTGAAATTAAATAAGCAAAATAAAAAGAAGACGAGCACCACATCGATGTCGTTAAAGTAACAAAGAAATTAATTTCCTCCGTCTCGGCTTTCAGAAGTAATTATTTGAAAACAGATTGCGCCTGTCACTAGAAAAGACGTTGTGTACTTTCGGAGTTGAAGCGTTTTCTCGCTAAGTTATTATCGACGATATTTAATCATATTCATTGCTTTGCCATTAAATGAAGTTACGATGTTACATTTAAATACTTTTTGCATTTTATTTTCTTGTTGCATTTGAAAACCTTTTTACTTTTGTGATTTAACATTTAGATTTAAGAACTTACTTCATTTTATTGATTATAGATTTAATAGTTGTATTAAAGACTTTAACAGATGGTTGAACATTATGTTTATGCAATAAACTTTTTCAATAAGTGGTATGGGTTAATATTATTACTATACAGCTAGTCGTATTGCATGTGTTACAGTTTTCCACAATAACAAACATTAAACTCTGATTTTTATTAAGTAAATTTAAATCACATGTGACAACAAAAATTAGAATCCCATTAACCGTATCAAAACATGGTGACACAAATTTACAGACAATATAATTCTTGCTACGTTGTATGAAACAAAGAACCAACATTTAATCAGAAATGTTGGAGTTTGGAGAACACACGTGCTATACAAACATAGGTATGGGGCTTCATATTCTCGAATTAATGAGATAGAACTTTTTCAATTCAATTTCAATTTGTTTGTCCTTACACCCTTCAAGAACGGTTAAGAGTGCCTAAACAAACACAAAACCGAGAATAATTCTCACACACGGGTTTACTCAGGGCAGGGCTAATCAAAATCGGTTGCTCCTACGACTACCCTTGAAAAATTCTCGCTCACATATTCCTTCAACAAAGTAATTTTAAAATGAATGAATATTTTACATGAACATACGGGTTCTATGTGAAGTTGAACTGTAAACTTTCCGCGGTACAATATTCTTTTATAAATAGCTCATGTCTTGAAGGTGGAGCGAGGGGCCAGCGGTATCATTTCTGTCAGCGCGCGACACACGCAGTTCAAGTTAACTCAAGCGTCTGTTGCGATAACTAAATTAATTTATGAACTTGTATGACGTAGGATGTTCTAACATATTGTCACAAACAATCTGTGCGTAAGACTCGTGAAGATAAATTGTTACAAAAGTTAATTCATAAGTATTCACTTAAATAATGAATATGTATTAAGTTTAGCGACTCGTGATAATATTACTAAATTATTTCGAAGTTATATTAAGTTGGAAAAGTTACTGAGAAAACAAAATGCGAGTCAGTAATCAATACAGTTTATTTATGGGTGATTGAATTTTGATCAATACTGGTTTATTTATATAAGATCAAAAGACTGAAGCGTTAGAGAAACTTACACAACTTAAAATTACGTTGCCAAACTCAATCGTGTTACAATAATAGTGTTGAACAAAGTCGATATTATACTCACCTAGTAATTATAAGGGTCATATGATATGATAGGACTTTGACTAGTGTTTATGTCTATAAGCGAAGGACCAGCATAAAAATAACTCTAAATTCAAAAATAACTAATAGCAAAAATTTAGGTATTATGAATGGCCAGTTTTACGTCAGAATTTCGTAGCAAGTTCTATTTTTAAAAGTTGCCACTAGCACAGCCCTCGCATTTCACTGAAAGCATTCCAAATTCAAAAATTGTGAATGGCCAGTTTGATGTCAGAATTTTGTAAAGTTCTATTTTTAAGATGTCCTAACACTAACATAACAAGCTCTTGAAAATGACATAGTTGACTAAAGTAATACGTAGTTTTACACACAATGTAACTAAACATGATTAAAAGCAAATCTGTTTTCACAAACTTATAAAAATACGTTACAGTGAAAACGCGCTCTTAAATTGTACTTAAAAATTTTATGGCAGAAAATATTTTATGAAATAGCCCCTTATAAAAAAGTTTTACTCTGACCTGAACTTATCCAGTAATATGAGTTTGTACTTAAACATTTTTAGTAGGTACGGGCATACTTTAACTTCCCTTAACTTAGCACTTAGAACGTTGCTTGTTTCTATCGAGTCTTATGAATATAGTATTATCTCGTAAATTAAAATCAAATCTACATTATCCTATTAAGATCATAAAAGTTTTATTATGTTTTATACTTTTATTTTCTTTTTCACCAAGAGAAAAGTATTTGATCTACAGTAGGACTCTGCAGCTTCATAAGTGTTTAATGTTTCGAATTTAAAATAAATGTTAAAGGCACATAATTATCACATACATCGGTCTAAGTGTTTATCAAAAGGTATGTAGTAACTTAGTTTGCGATACCCTAGATACATAACAAACACCGTTAAGTTTAGTTTCTGTACTCATAATAGGATGATAGAGCATTAGCATCATTTTATGTTATTATATTGCTTAATTTGAAATACATTACCTATAATGTAACTATGTAATAAACCCTTCAAACTTAACTAAAATTTCCAGGCATCACAAATTTTGACGTATATTTTCTCACATCCTCAACGTCAAGCCAGCTAATGTAACCTTCTTAAGTAATGAGAGCACCAACCTAAGTAAAGTGAGTTCTACTTAAGTAAAATGTAGATTTTATGACACCATTTTGCATAGATATTTGCACTAACAACCACTCATATACAGAATGCGATAACGTTAACCAAGTTTTTCCTTGTAGTCGTACAATTTTCATTTCGAGTACCAATATCAGTTGGTATGGAGTTACTGAGCCGCGTGGGTTTTATTCTTTACAAACAAACTGCTAAGCTGCAGATAAGGACCCCCTGTTATCGTATGGAGACTAGCCAATAACATGAAAGCACTACTTTATGCGTTTATTTATATTGTATTGTATTGTATTGTATTGTATTGTATTGTATTGTATTCTACGCTCTTCTTATGGAGAAATAGAATTTCTTAGAACACATTTTGAGATTCAATTTTAATATAGATTGAACTGGACAGTTGCTGAAAATGCTGAAGAGTGTAAAAATTGATAATTTTAATGTTAAGTTACATAATTCTTCTTGGTTTTTGTTTAGAATATTATTAATATTATATTACAGGGACCTTCCACTTATTTCCAAATTAAAGTAAACTGCGTAAATCAAGGTGGATGTCACGTTAAAATAAATATTCCTTAAATTCTTTGTGACCAGCGTGACTCTGACAATTCGGATATTGTTTAGATTTTTGTTCTCTTTAGTACGAGATACATCTTCACAATGTTCGCCAATAAAATTAACAAAATAAATTGTTATAAAAATGTACGATTTTAATCACACCTTAGTTAATTTAATCAAAAGAATGAAACAAAAGACAATTTGATAATTAAATCTTGTAATTAAAACCCCGATAGCTTTGTAATTTTCGGTGAAATCTTTTAATATCTTAATATAAAAGTATTATGATTCATATCCTGTTGAATATGCAAGGAAAGTGGAATATTCATAGCAGGCTCGTTAGCAAGCGGGTCGACCGTATTTACTGAAAGTATCGTATTTTATACGCTTCTATTTTTATATCAGAATTGGGTTGAATATATTATAAACCAACTCGTTCATTTTATACTTTTATCACATTTTTATCATTATAAAAATACCTATCTATATAAATAGAAAACAAGAATAATAGTTTAATATTTTAAATGTTATTTTTTCCATTTTATTCCTTTTGATTTGATAAGCGATTCCAATATTCCGATTTTAATTTCAAAGAAAATTTTCAGGGTTTCATTCATTAGTAATAAATTCTCAGAATTAAAAAATGGAACTGCCGGAAAAAAAGAATATAAATAGAAGCTATTCGGTATTCACATTTCGGGTACAAGAATAAACATATATTTTGGGATATAAGAGTTGTATACGGTGAATAAACTGTGGAGATCCATCAAAACTGTGCCTACAACGTTGCCTGGAGGTACTCGTAACTCGAAGCATTCACGTATAGAGACGATGTTGTTCCACTCACCCTGATTTGTGAGACAGAATAACCACCAAAAATATTTTTTCATCAACATTATTTATTCGAACAGTTACTTTTATAGCACACTTAGAAGCACAAAGTACAAAGTATGTCTTGCAAAAACCTTTGAAAAAATACGTCCATATGTTACTACGCATTTTTTTCTTTGCATATGTCGCATTTCATTCAGATATAGGAGATTTAGGAGCCGGAATGTTACCTACATTACAATTGATATGTATGTATAATGCTGGGCTCGAGAAATATGGGTAAGAGGGCGGGAACGTATCCTCTGTTCTCAGTTAAATAATGTAATCTGATCTTATGTTAAAGGAATTAATACAATGGAAAATTTCACATGGTATATTATGATCTTTTTCTAACAATAACAGACAATAATGAAGCT
Organism: Timandra comae; assembly: GCA_958496195.1. NCBI lineage: Eukaryota > Metazoa > Arthropoda > Insecta > Lepidoptera > Geometridae > Timandra > Timandra comae. The sequence goes on from OY292362.1 coordinate 7,364,890, forward strand.
TTACTTCAACGTTATTTCTATAGTTAATTATAAACAGTATATTAAATATAAATAATAAATAAGTTATATTATAAACAGTATATTAAATCTGACACAATTCAAAGAAATTTTCATGTAAACTATTTTAACAATATCTTAATTATAGTAAACAAATATTTCTCAAAGATCACGCGACATTATTTCCCGCAGCACAAAAAGCAACATCTAATGCGCTTTCTTTTCAACGTTTCTTTAAAAATAACAAATACCATTAAATAAAAGCTTCAGTATAGAAAGCTTTTCCAGAAATAAGTTATTTGCTTTGTAACATCTCTGACTGTGGTTGAAAACTAACTATACTTTGAAAAGCTTTGACGCTAGCGCGAGATTTAAAAATCTGTCTGCACAGTCCAGCGTCACTAAATTAGTATAGCATAGATGTTTTTTAATAATATTTTTCGCTTACATAAAATATTTTTATTCAATATATTTTTACTCATAGTTTGTCTGTTGGTTTTAAATATTCATTTACGTATATTTATGGAATATAAATATCAAAATAAAGTGAAAAATTTTCTTAACAAATACAAACTATGTTATACAACTTATGGAACCTACTTTGGCATCAGTTGTTAAGAAGTTGATAAAGTGATTGATTATGTTATGTTAGAAATCCGTTTTTTGTGAGTATAAAACTTGGTATTATATAGATACTTTTTCAACTAGTAAGTATACATAATAAAACGTAGGTCAACATCAAATAAGTATCTCTCTAAAATAAAAATCTCTGAAAGCAAATTTTATTACGACTATTTCCTTAATTGCAAACAAACAACGTATCTACAAAGCGTGCCGTTGTAAAACTTGTCGTGTAAAAACTGTAGCATAACGGAGACGTCTTGTTCTGTTTTGTAACAGTCAAAAGATCCAATTGAAGTTGGAGATTAATGGTATCATTACTTGAACGCTGCAATTGGGGAGACAAAACCGGAGGGTCGGAGGCGAGGAAATAATTAGAGAAACTAGTTGTTCTCCACGGACGATTAATGCTCGTTCACTGACTAGATTTACAACTCAGCTTGCTCTTCGAACTTTGAGCTCGCTGCTATCGATTTGATTTATTTTAATGATATTGAATTCATTAATTACGTTCACACAATTTTCATTAGCTAACTTCGGATTCATTTTACGTTGGAATAATTTCTGGCTAGGTTATTAATACTGTGTTACAAATGGGTTCGGTAAAGGTTTTTGTTTCTTATCTAATTGAATTCTATTTTATTTATCTCTGTTTCTATATTTTTATTAGTTTATGTTATAAATTCGAACTGTAGATACTAAAATACAAGGGCAGGCCTCGCCCTTCAGGTGGGGAGAGCCCGACATCTAGACCACTAGAGATCCCTTCAGACTCTAGAGGCATGCCGTTTTATGCATTTTCCCAATGTTAACTAAACATGTATTAATCGTGTGTAAAACATTGAAAACCATTAATGTTCACTTCGTTATAATACACTGTTTATTTTTAATTATTTTAGAATATGATTCAGTTCGTAAAAGTATTTATCAAATAAATTTACTGTGACCATGTTTTGGAATGTACAGATAGAGCAGTCCTATATTTTTATTTTATTTTGCACTGGGCAAATATTAAATTACTTATAGGTACTTATACAAAATATAATATTAATATTAAAATAGGTTTGTAAATTGAAACAAAGCTGTTTGTTTTCAATTCGCTTTATTTTTAATGTGTTAGTCGTGAAATTATATCTACATATAACATAGCACAATCCCGCATCCTAAAAACTTTTTGGTTGATCATTAATTCAATTCGGTCCAAATAGTTTATTCTGAAAGTCCATCACTGTTAGTATTTTATTTAATATGATGTTATGTTAGTGGCGAAGCAAAATGAAAATAAATAAATAGAATTTCAGTTCTAAGTAATCGGTCACCTTTACACAAAACTAACAGAAAACTGAAACATCTATCTTTAAAAGAGAATACTATGTCCAGACTCTAACCCGTCTTCAAATATGTATTGACAAGTCCTTAAATCAAAATAGATTACATTGATCAATGCGATCGAAAATAGTAAAAATAAACCAATCTATATCGCCTTTGGGGCCATAAGTTATCATTGAACCGGAATTTTGTGTGCCGTGAAAGAAAACGAAAGTTCCATAGGGTAAGAAAGATGGCTTTGACTTTACTTTGGAAGTAGTAAGTCTTTTATCCGAGTTTCTTATCACTTTAAATATACACTACCAACTATTCCCCGATGATGTATTGAAACTTCAAAACCCTGTCGTTAATTTTCTATAGGTATAGTGGTTCTATAGGTGGCTTAATTTTAACACGCTAATCTCAACAATTACTTAAAAATATTTTTTCATACCTAAGTAGGTTAGAGCAAGGGTATTATTTTATAAAACAAATATTTTACACACATTAATGTAGAAAAATTACGTAAGAATAAACTAAAATAAAAATTTAGTTGCTACGACGTTTTTGATTTATAATAACAATAACAGTTGATTAAAAATAACAGTAAGGAGTAGATAATGGATGTTGATTTTAATTTATATGAATATTAACTTTTAAAATACATTTACTTTACAATGGTATAGATTTCGTATTCATACAGTTTACAAGAAAAGCGCAATATAATATGGGAAACATTTTCAGTTTGTATTTCGCAAAGTTTCTTTGTGGTGGATCATTTTGTATCGCACAGAAACATACAAGTTTTTCCCGTAAAATTGAGAGCATAAACTCACTTGTATTTTGTAGCTCAAATATGAATATAAAGACCGTTCAGTTCAGTAGTTGAGATAAGCTTCTTTTAAGGGTCTCTGATCTTTGAAACTTAAGCAAAATTAGGGAAAATATTAAAGCAATATCTTTTAGTAATGCTCAACTAATTATAAACTTACATTCGTATAAACAGTAATCAGTATGCTCATTTATTAACTACACAAATAAATAATTAAAAGATGCCTTATGAGTCTTATGACTGAAGCCTGAAAATTATTTGATTTAGGTATCAAACATCATAAAGTTTTATATCGCCAATGACGAAACAGATACAATTCATAGACGAATGCAATATGTATGTATTTGATCAATGACTATGTAGAGTCACCTAGAACGTAGTATGTAGGACTTGTAGATGATTGCGCCTTTGTAAAAAGAACACGTTTTCTGAAAAATTAGCGATGTTATCCTTTTGATCCTGAATAGTGACAACTTCGGTTTCTGTTTACATTAAGGGGAGTACGTATGTAGATTCAAACGCACTCTCAAACGTGCGTTTATTTACGGTCCTTTAGAAATAGGTGATGCGTTCGCCTTCACGCCTTCTTCACGAGAAAAAGGCTTATTTTTTCACACTATTTCTCATCTTTTTTTCCTTTTTGTTCAAACGGCTCTCATCGTATAGGTTGTTCATGTTCCATTACAAGAAATATGATCTTACGTTTATTCAACGATGCCGTATGTTTCACCAGGAATAACGGTTTCATTCATCCTTTGTACGTGTAAATGTATTATATTTTCTTCTTAAAATACTTTTAAAAACAAAAAGTATTAGTACAAAGCTTTAAAGAAAAACTCGATTAGTTAATTAAACATTGCATCCTAAGAGGATTTCAAGGTATAGTTCGCTGTAAACTTTCTAGAGATGGTTAAACTTCTAGGTCCTTACGGAACTAATCTTTCTAGCTGTTAAAGTAAATATAGGTATCTAGTAACTTCTTGTTCAAATACAGAAATAACATGAGATAAAACTTGAATATGGAACATACTTAAGTGAAGTAGGTTTATAACATAGCGGCTCTCAAAAATCCCCCTTGCATGCACGAAAGCGATTCATAAGGCTTGCTTCGTTTGGCGCAACTCGTCTGCAATCTTGTATCTCCGGAGTTTAAGTGTTTGACCTCCCTTTGCCCAAATGAAGCTCACGAACATGTCTGCCAATATATTACAAGGTTTTATATGGCCCTTATTTCCTTCAGCGTATAGTAGATATTTCATCGTCCTGAGGTCTGCGGTAATCTTGTCGGTTTGCGCCTTTTGTATTTCTTTTTCCGTTTTTTGCTCCAGTACCACGAGAATTTACCAGCTCCAATCCAAGTCTGTATTACTTGTCCGTAAGAGGTACGTCCGCTGAAAGTAGAATGTGTACGGGCTTTAGTAATCTGCCGTGTTTTTGTGTGCCTCCGTTTTCCTTGAATACGTCTTAATGTTTCAATTAATGCGATTGTGTTTACTTCCGTGTTTTATCACGAGTATATTAACTGTATTATTAACGTGTAATATTAGACCTTATTAGTAAACTTACAGTTAGTTTCACTACACGTTTTCATATTAATTTTTTCACATCCCATTTTGTACATGTTATAATTTTCTATTTGCACGTGTAGTAAAAACTTCTTTCGTAGAACTGTACCTCTATTGTGGGTTCTTTGTGCAACGTGCTTTATGTTTAATATTAATATAACAGTTACGTTCATTCTATGTTTTATAATTTGTAATGAATATGCGCTTTACATGAAACGCGTTAAATACACAAAGCGAACTAAATTGAAACATAAATCGGGAACGTTCAACAAAGTTTGATTGTGTTATTGTTGTGAATAGATAGGTTATAAATGAAATAGTATTTCTAAGTTCTGGGTGTTTGTTGTGAAGTCTTCCAGTTGACTATAATAATAGATAGGTGTTTGTGCAATCACGGCCCGCGTTTGTTCAAGGGCCGTAGTATTTATTTGCCAAAATCTCGAGGATTCGTCTGGTAACAGCATCGTTGCCCTAATTTCCAAATGAAGGCTGAATAAGCGTTTGATTGCGTACTCGATAAACATTTCGACAAACATGACTTGTAATTGGCACGTTTTGCATTTTAACATCAAAATATTTATTGTTGTTATAACAACAAAACAATGTGATGTTTAATTAGATTATTAGTATAATATTAAATAAATAATTATTAGTAAATAATTGTGAATTGAATTTATTATAGTAACGATCCAATTTTCACCTTAATTTTTGAAGCAGCAAAATACTTTTTGTAAACAAAATATGTTTTGAATAGAAACTATAAACTTTTTGATGTCGAAATGCCGAAATGTCGTACTTATTACATTTTATGTAGAAGAAGTTTATTAAATGTAGAATATAATGATATGTTTCGCGTAAATCAAGAAACCGATTTACCTGTATTTTTCATTGTGAAAACAACGACAGTCATCAATATAATCAGTCACTTCTTGATTGTATAAACAAGAACAAAATATACCAAAATAAACAACACCAATTAATCAAAATTTGGAATATTAAACTTAAAATTATCGTGTAACGACTTTTGTAATATAAAACACAAATAAAAGATGGCGTGATACAACAGAAGCTCGATCAATCGTTAAATTATAATCTCGAATGAATTCAATCACTGTCATCGTTTTTAATGGCCTAGAGCGACTGCTCCGTTTCAATAGGAGTTTTCAATTAAAACGGGGAACCGATTAAAAACCTTTTTGATAGGTTAGTAGCAAGATACGAATACCAACGGTTACAAAAGATTTTACAATAAAAAATATGCCTTCATACTTTGATCCAGAAAAGTTTTGATCCTATCACAGGATCAAACGTGAAATCGTTAGTGTTTGATCCAATTTGTTTTCAACTTTTAACTGTGATTTTGTCATCAATTTAAAATTGAATCAAAGGTTTTTTGGGTTGTCCCTTTCATATAAATGGGTATGGAAATGGGTCTGAGTCGTAATAGAATTTAAACATATCGATTTGAACATTCAAGTTGACCTCTAGGGAAATGTAATTACTTCACACCTATATACATATTTTTAAGGCTGAAAATAAAAAGTTACATCTATACTAATATTATAAAGAAGTAAAGTTTGTGTGTTTGTTAAATTGTAAGGGGTAATCTCGGGATCTACTGAACCGATATCAAAAATTCTTTCACTCATGGAAAGCTAATTTATCAGTGCGTGACATAGGCTTGTTGATATTTTATCACTGTATTCACACGGGAACGGGAACTAAGCGAGTGAAACTGCGGGGCACTGCTAGTAATAAATAAATCAATAGTCATTAGTTTCTCTAACACTAAAACACGATTCGATTTCAACTTTTTCTTTGGTATGGTATAAAATCTTAAGACAAAAAGAATTACGTGTGTACTCGTAGAAACGGTCGGGCACAGTTAGTATTAGGTAAATAAATTATGAATAAAATAAGGGCTTTAGTAACTCACACATATTTACCTATTATTAGTAGAATTTCGTCAACAATCACACAAAACTAAAAAGTTTCACAAATTGTATAAAACTACCAAATTGTTGTGATATGTTATTATTTCTATACAACTTCGGAGCACACCATTAAAGTAACATCCGAGTTTATAAAACGAATATATTTTCTATGTAAATATGAATAGTATCGGTCGCCGTTGATGCGTAGAATGCAGTCCTAGAGCAACAACCTAGTTGAACTTGGTTACTATATATTTTGTAATCCAGACAACTTAGGAGCGGTATATCCTGAACTTTACCCAAAACCGTTTTGCAATATTAATGTAGTGTACGTGGTAATCTTACTGATGCCAAACCAGAACTAAACAACTGACATTATAATAACTGTCTTCCTCCTATCTTGTTTCTCAAACGATTATCTTGATAAACGGTTTTGAATCTATTCCCAATTTACGATATTATCTATTTACTAATTTTATGTTGTTCACATTAATTATAGGACTATCTTTTGTTGAGATATTTTTTTAGTTGCAATCAACAATACGGCGAGAATTACAATATAAGTACCTACTTACAATAAGTTTTTTATTATTTCCATAAAAATAATATGAACAATAATTATGCTTTTAAGTAACATATCATCACAATATTTTTCATTTTAACTGAATAAAGAACAAATATGCTCGATCCAAGAATTGAACCAGATGCAGTCTTTACAGGCTAGGAAATACGCCACTATACCGCGCAACCGTTCTTTTTATTCAATAACGTTGCCAAATTATATTTTCACATTCATTATCTTCATTAGTAGTCGCTATACATTAGTCCAATTAGTGTATGGAAAGTGAGACAAATCCATGTACGAGTATATCGCATTTTTTTAAAATGGAACCGAATAAAAACGACACGTATATTCCTGGATGTCTGGCCTGGAAGAAGCGAGTGTAAAATTTTAATGAGGTCCACATAGAGAACAGATAGTGAAACACCAATGGTGAGATGTATGCTTCTAGTGCCATGTTTGTTTATCGATTCGGCACCAGATTATTAGATTACTACATTAATTGGATTAATAGGGAAAGGCGTGTTGACTCAATTACGACAAATTAGGGCTTCCAAACTGTAAAACGGCTTAGAACTGAGGTGTCGCTATAAATTCAAATGATTTCCAAGAATTGACGCAAATAATTTCTTGGTATAGGTAGGCGTTATCATTTCCAAGAGTCCTTGGTAAAGCTGTTGATATCGACTGCTTGTAGAATTATATTATCGTGACAAAAATAAAGTTACATTATAATATCATCGTATTTAAATTAACTCGATCCTACTACTAATATTATAAATGCAAAATGTTACATGTTATTCCCCAATTACACAAAAACGGCAAAACGGAGTTGACTATCTTTTTTGTTTGAAATGTTTCGCCACATGGATAGTTTATTATCTGGACTATTGTTGCGAGTGGGCAGTTTCCCGCTATTAGTCCTCTCTAGTTTGGGTCCTTTGTGGGTACTGCTTTTGGTAACCCCAACTGTTACTTTTGAGGGCTACTTGTAACTAACTACGCGTAACAATTGTTGATGATGTTATTACGACAGTCGGCTTAACATGCACGGAGCATGGAAGCGCTTATGAAATTAAAAGCAACAATGATAACGGCTACTTATCACTGATATGGATACTTCATAGAGTAATTGTTATTTTGAAATTCTGAAGGGGATAATTTAACGGTTAAAAAATTATGCACACAGCTAGTTTTCATATAGGTAACACTGAATGTATACTGGGTGGCGACAAATAACCCGATATTGTGTAAAGTCAGATGTGATAGTATGTAAAATTGGATATGGATTTATAAATATTACAAACAGACTCTTCAAAACTAACAAAGTCAGCTTCTTTAAAAAAGTTACTAACTCACTCTATTCGATCTAGAATTCTCCTGATCGTTGTTTAATAAAACCAGTGAGAATGGAATTCGCGCCCTACACAACAAAACTACAACTGTATTGCTAAAATACCGCACGCTTCAATACCTAACAACTTTATATTGTGTTCAACAGTCGAAACAATTCCAATCAATATTTACCTGACAAATATTTTTAATAAATTCATTTGTCCGTTGTTAAATTCGTACTAATGAAATAACAAATGTGAATCGTTTCAATTGTATTTTATAGATGACACAAAGATGGGATGAACTGAAGAAGATGCGAAGAACTTTTCTCAGTAGTGGGACAGTAGGTATATAAAAAATGCGAAAGTTACTGACTGTTATCATTTTAGGATTTAAGATTAGGAAATATGTAGATTGTATCCCAGGGCTATATTTTCTCCAAACCGAAAAGAGTTCTTAGGCCAATAAGACCAAATCGCATGTAGACGCATCCACGGCAAGAAAGCTAGTTGGAAACAAAATCAACCACATTCAAGTTTCATGAAACTCCATTATACTATGAGACCCTCAACAATGACAAACTTTGTTTTGTTTGTCATTGGTAAACAGGAAAAAAACGGCAGCTTCTTCTTTACTCCTTCAAATATTTTGTCCATAAGGTATCTTACAAAAATACTGCAAAATAAAAGTTTCATAATTATAGGTATATGATGTCAATTAATGTGGCTAGCAGTTTTGCCCAGGTAATAATAAATAGTCTTATTAGTACGCCTATCCTATTAGATTTTTTGACTATATTAGACTTCAAAAGTAACTAATTATAAATTGTAAATATGTATTGATAATATCGTTTATTTTAAATTATTTTCTTACTTTTTAGTGCTGAAGTCGGTTTCTTATTTTTTTAAATTAACTTTATTTTAAATTTTTTAGTGGGAAGCAAGTCTCCTTCTACAAAAGACGCTTAAATTTTCTTCCAGAAGAGCTTTTGACTCCTGGATCACATGAATCCTTTTTTGTGGGAGGACGACTTTACGTCTTTCCTCTGTCCAGGGGAACGACGGGGTATATCGGACTCCGCGCCGCAAAGATAGAGCGGCGACGCGCTTACCGACTAAAACCCCTTGGTGTGCCACCTCTGCGCTTATGGCCGAAACCGGAAGAAACACGACTGCACGCTACTACGACCCCAGACAGCGCCTCTACCCTGTTAAGGGTTTCTCCTCCGAGCTAGAATGTAGCTCTAGGCGACAGATGTTGAGTTACCCCCTTCCGAAAGTACCGCGCGCCACCTCGAGGCCTATATGGCGGTAGTGGATCTCCCCCCGGGGATCACTGCCGCAGGTCGGGCGTATGGCGGTTGCAGGACAAAGTGGTAGTCCCGCTTCCGTCTGCCCAACCTTCTGCTGCGGATAGTATTAGTGGAGAGGGCTTCGCGCTCTCTCTCAGCTTTTTTTGCGAGAGTACGACCTCACAAGGTGGACACTCCAATCCAAGACCTCTCCTCGCTCACCATACCAGAGACTACATTTGGCAAGGAGAGGTCGTTTCCCACGATTGCCCCGAGAGTTGCGAGGGCAGTAGCCTCTTGCAGGGATTTTTTCGCTGCTCTATAAGTGTCGAGCAGTTCAACCTCAACGGGTACCGCTTGAATCCTGTCCCATGAGCTGATGTTACACATGATTCATAATCTAACACAACCCTGCATTTTTTACTTCGTTTTAACTTCATCATCCCAATTAAACAATCATTTTATTACAAAACTTCTTTATAACCACAAAGGTATAAGAACTTTTTAGAAAATTAACCAAAGACAAAATAAAAACAAAAATAGAGGATGACGTTTATACTGTCTATTTATTAATTAATATAATATATACAATCTAATCTGGTGCAGTGTTTGTTTGTAATATCTAAATATATTTTTTTACGAAAAGTTTTATGAAAACGCTCTGTAGATATATGTGTAATGGGTACCTATAATAGTATAAAAAAACATTTATAAAAAATGTTGTAGGTTCGGGTTTATTTCAGTGTGTGTTAACGAATTAAAAAACAGGGCATTTTTATATCTAAAACCCATGAATTGTGAACAGCATTTGATTTAAATACGAAAGAATACAGCCAAAAAATTTTCATCCAGAAATTCTTATGGTATCAAGAATATCGCGAGCAAAACCACGGGACACAGGTAGTTTTACTTTTAATAATGTCAATCGACACCCCAGCCTACATTGTTGCGGGTTTTTTCTCGATTTTTCCTGGATCCCATCATCAGATCCTGATTTCCTTGACATGGGACCACTTCGCGAATACCCGCTTTCTAATGAAACAAGAATTTTAAAATGCTCCATTCATGATTACAAAGAAATCGCGTAACAAACACACAAATAAAAAATATATATATACACGTCGAATAGAGAACCTCCTCCTGTTTTTTTGGAAGTCGGTTAAAAAGCCTGCTATTTTCGGTCATAAAAACATGTATACTTAAACAAACATCTAAATCAATCCAGCCGTAATGGCATAAACAACACAGGTTATTTCTGAATGTCATTATTCAACGCAAAAAAGCTTAATCGATACGCTTAGATAAGTCACTCTATAGACCCATGTCATACACTGAGCGATGCAATAGACAATGGCCAACATTTGCAAGGCTGTGTGCGTGTGGTACGCACACAAGCTTATAGCCAGCATCGTCTTACTCGAATGCATAGAGTTGCCAGCTAATGAATCTTCCCTATGAAATGGGGAAAACTGTAAAATTGAGTCGTGTTAATAAAAATATTTTAATAAGATGAATTTTATTGAAATTAATAACTTAAATGTATGGGGTGTATAGCAACATATGCGATGTGATAAAATGTCCTTTTTGCCCATTTTCCTATGGGTGAATTTCAACAAATGCTATTTTTGAAGTGAAAACTTCTTTAGCGGCGCTGAGCACTTTTTTTTGTATGGGTAAAAACTTTCAAACTCGCGTCAGGGTCACGTGATGCTGATCGAAAAAGCGTAAGATCGAGGGGAAGGGAGAGGAACTAGTATCTCCCACTCTTTCTACCGTGCCTGAGTGTGCTGCTCTGTTTAGGCGGCACAGGGCGCTTGCGCGAATGACCGTGTGTGTTTATGTACAGCGTCCCACGCGTATCCAAGGATGGTGACAGATAAATAACAACATATAAATTGTCATATTTGTGTACGATAGCGCAATAAATAAACATTGTATTCTACCTCATAAATGATAGTACTTTTATACTTATAATTAAACACAACGTTAATATTGAAGTTTTCACTTCTGCCGGCACTCCCGGAGTGCAACCTTTTTTTCATTATATCGGTGAACTTTTTCATTTTTTTTGTACTTATATTTTTCAGGTTTTATGTAATCATTAGGATATTAAATATCCCTAAATTCAATAATATCATCAACGTATCATTTAAGACTAAGGAGTAAATTTAGTTTGAATTTTGAATTCTACCGATGCGATGTGACAAACCGGCACCGATTATTTTTCTGTACACCGATTTGTTTAGCTACCGAAATGATATACATATTCAGTGATATGATAAATTTATGTGTACAGCCTTCTTTTCTTTTTTTAATATACCTATTTTAGCTTAGAATAATAAAAATGTTTATATTTATTAACATATTCTTTAATTAAATGAAGTATAAAAAAACAAAATCTGTTATAAGTTAATGACACGGCATCAACCGATATGATAAATAAAAATGACTTTTAGTTTCATAAGCGTTTCTGTGCTTCTGAGGGCACGTAAAGCTGTTGGTCCCGGCTGTCGTACTAACTAACATCATCGACAATCGTTACGGGTAGTTAGAGCTCTCAAAAGTCTAACATTTGGTTTAACCAAAAAATGTCGTATAGCCCTCCGATGGCAGTCGCTTCACATAAAATACTGACATTCCGCCAAATCGGGTTAAACTTAAAACCATACAATATTATTAAGAGGTTGATTAAATCAGTTCAGTTAAAGATTATTCTAATATTATGGAATGTAAATAAATAAAATAAAATCCATTTATTGCTTATACATAAGATATAGGTAAGTAAAATACAAACATGTTTTTTTTGTTACATAAGCAAAGGGTGATGGCTCAGCTTTGTGCTACCCGGAATAGTGTACAACTCATGGAATCAAATAAGGTCGAAATGTAAAAAATACGGAAAAATTACGGAGGCAAAATCGCGGGCGAAAGCTAGAAATAATATACAAGCAACTAAAATATTTATTTCAATTAAGCTAACTGTTATTTAATTTTATAACCATAAAAATATTTATTACACATATACTTTAGTATCGTCATATACGTATGCATATTGTCACATTTTATTTTATTACATTGATAAATGTATAATAGGTATAACATACATACAAAATAAAACTACAGTGGGAAATTCTAAATCTGATATCAGGTAACACTAAAAAATGGCGCAATGGCGGCGTGAAAAATTCATCATTTGATAGGTTTTTTTTTCATAAAATACTATAAGATTTGAGTTACTTTCCGATGGAAGGAGATAGTGTTAGTTGTTTTTAAACGTCCTTTGTAATTCCTGCTGGTTTTCATTGCACAACTAGTCATTTTCAGCAAAATAACTGAATACAAAATCTAGACCGTGCGTGTGTATTGTATGACGTTACAATGAACACTAAGGAGTATGGAACACCTTAGTGGTCAACAGTTAGCCATTATATTTTTTGACGCTATGGCACCGTCCATAGTCAATCTAGAGGTGACTTATCTAAGTCGATACGATTATCTTTTTATTTACTTTGGCATAAATTCTCTTGAAATACTAAAAATATTGTTTTAGGTCAACAATAATAATAACTTTTCGAATAGTAAATTATCGAGAAAAATATGTATTATTCCTACACACACGTACATTGAGTATAGTAGATCTAGATACACTTACTCGTACAATGTAGGCACGCCATTATTGTACCTACTATCATTATAGCCGGTAAGAATGGAAAGCTATCTCGAATAACGGAAATGAAAGAAACGTCGATAGTCACGAGATGCCAACACATCACAGGTATCTAACAACTGTACTAAGCAATTTAATATAGAAAAATCTATTGTTTTAACATTGCCTTCAAAACGGATATAGCTATATAAAATAACTACTTCGTTTATTACAGTACTTGTATTGTTACTTGTAATTGGACAGCCTTTCTAGTTGGATCCTTTGTGTGTGCTAAGATATTTTGGTTAAATCTACAGCGACTTTTGAAGGCTTCTAACTAGCAGTAATGATGTTAGAACAAAACCCGAAATCTACGCCTACAAATACCCTTCGAAGCTAGATCTAGGCAAACATGTCTGTTTGTCTAGGCTAGGTATTTTCTATCTATTATAAGGTTGTTTGCAAAAAAGGTAAGTATGTTTATCTGTTGTCTAGTACCTATGCGCAGTACAAACTTCGTTTAGTTTAGGGCAATGTGTGACCCGTATATATGATAGAATCTTTATTAGTACATAATGTCAAAGCTCAAATTAAACTATTCGAAAAACTACCTTTCACCGTCCTTGGCACAAAGGTAATAGCTACTTTTATTATTGGTAGAAAAAATAAACTTCTCAAGTTTACGTTATTTTTAGCTACGTTTTAGGGGAGTCCGTTTCCGCATACGAATATATACCGCATTGCTGATATTATTCTGTTGTCATGAAGTAGTGTGTGAGCAGTTTGAAGGGCAATGTATTCGGAAAAATTTTTGAACAGATTTGAGTTACAACTGATTTCTCGAGCGGTAGAGGTGCAGTACAATGCTGTATAGAATTTTTAAAGACTATTGTTATTTGCTGACTTTATTGTCATAACTGTGGATAATGCAGTCAGCCTATAAAATACTTTTGAAATTACATAATATTGTCTATTAAATACAAAGTAAATGCATAATATAAACTTAAATGCAAGAAACATTAAAACGAGTATCATGTACAAGCAGTTTACGTGAAAATACCGCCGTAATGTTTGTGACTTTTATAAAAAAAGAACCAGTGACGTCACATCCGGAGACGAGACAATGCCTGCGGTTACTTCTCCACTCGCGATAAAAGTCCTAGACATTCATTGTGCCTTTGTACACAACTTGGGTTACAAAGAACTAAACCTTACAAAAACTCACATATAAGCGAAAAAGGAATTCACAATTTAAACTCTAAAAAATCGCGATTCATCTTTTATTTATGACTAAAGTTACAAAAACAACTACCACTGTATAATAAGTTAAATAATAGTTTAAACCACAAAATACGGATCCCAAAAACGAGGCAGAACAAATGGACGGAAAAACAGTAATGATGGCACACAAAAACGTCGTACTGAAACCGGACAGCGCGTTCAAATGTCGAAGACAAAAGGAAAAAAAACAGATTTAAAATCCACATCGAAAGCCTTTCAGAGCGTGACTAATAGGTACACGTCATGGAACAGAAGACTTGAAAGTAGAAAAAATACGCAGCAGCTGTTTCAATGAAAAATAACGTGTCATTAATCATAACGATGAAAGGAAGGAGCGACAAGGCAGCACGACAAATACCTTCCTGCAGGAGCGGGCCTGTGTTTGCACTTACGCGTCTCACGGCCCACCGCTGAAATCATATCCCCGTCGAATGGATCCAACGTTTACTCCCATTGTTTTATTTATACAATACGCCGGTACAACAATACGTACGGCTCAGTTAAAGATGACAATTCAATCAATATCATATTTTCTGTGTCGTAGCTCTCGATAGCTTTGTTGGAAATGTTTCCATCTCATCTTAATTTATTTAAAGTTACAGTTGAATGATTCACAGTCAATGAAATATAATTTAAATGAAGCAACAATGTTTAAAATATAGATACATACTTTTATATACTACAACTAGCGGCGCCCCGCGGTTTCACGCGCGTAGTTCCCATTCCCGTAAAAATGTCTATCTAATAAACTCTATCTATTCAAAACAAACCGCATCAAAATTCGTTGCGTAGTTTTAAAGATCTAAGCATACATAGGGACAGAGAAAGCGACTTTATTTTATACTATGTAGTGGAGTCAAAATTAAAATATATGAAGTCAAAATACCGAAAGCAAAAAAAGTAAAATTAGTAACGGAAAGTAAAGTATATTAAGGTTTTCATAGAAGTATATATAGCTATAATAGTAACGAATATCGTCTAAAGGTAGACGGTACAGCTATCAACAACGTTTTTGAGCCCGCGATAATTTTACCTGCGGGCCATGTTTAATTTCTGAACAATTAGACTAGCCCCTATTAAAAGGGTTGTTCCAAATGTGGCTATTTAATACGGCTGTCTCTTAAAATTACGATCTTGTTATACGATATTCTATTGTGAATTAAATTTAGCTATACACACACTATAACTGAGTAATTTAATTTATCTCTTTGTTACTGTGAATGTATTAACCATCTTAACGTGACCATCAACCATCGCCATTTTAATTAACAATGAATACACTTTTATCTTGCACAGTTAGAGTCTTCAAAAATATCGTTGGTTAAACCAAAAAAATACGTAGCACACACAATGACTTAAATCAGAACTGCGCAAAACGAAGATTTGACACAAAAATATATAACTAT
This sequence comes from Timandra comae, assembly GCA_958496195.1. Classification (NCBI taxonomy): domain Eukaryota; kingdom Metazoa; phylum Arthropoda; class Insecta; order Lepidoptera; family Geometridae; genus Timandra; species Timandra comae. Next base: position 7,380,668 of record OY292362.1, read on the forward strand.
GTAACTGACATGACTAAAACACAAGACAATGCGACTTTCATTTATTTAAATTAGGTTGTGCAAAACGCAAACAATTGCGTTTATAATCAGCTTTGTTACAATATATGGGTATTAGTTAAATTAAATGGAATGAGACTAGATAGAGTTGTTATATATAATTAGTGTTACAATTTATGAGAGTGCGGAAGGAAATGCAAGGTAGACACGACTGCTAATTGATGATGCACGTTGAGGCGCAGTGACTCACAACTTTAACTATAATTTCCAGACCGGTCTCCGCCGAGAGTACACTCAACTTCATAAATATTCATCTACCTGTAATAGTCCTTTGAATTGTAAGCTAAAATATCATCCAACTATTGTATTTACAGATACTGTTTTAAGTTTTGTATTTATAAAGTTAAGTAGTTAGTAGTTTTCTTGTGAAAAGTAGCTGTATAACGGAGATATTTCTGTTTGTTTAACTTATGACTAATAAAAAATAATATTATACCAATGCTTGAAAATTATAACTTGACGATTCATCGACCTTGTAGACAAATTGAGTTACGATTCCCATTTTTATGAATACTCAATTCGAAAACAACCAATAAACTTATTCTAGTTCTAAAAAAACACCAGAAAATATGATGTCAACTATTCACAGATGCGTTAACTTCTACTTTTAATATCATTTTCATTTGCATCTTCTCTTTTAGCTATCTAATCTACTCGTAAAAGGTCCATGTTATTAGATCAAATCTTTTAAAGTATTAGAGAAAACCTTATATACGAGGAGTTTATTTTAAGCATTTTCAAATTCTTTTTAACACGTTTATGGAGCCGCCTGTACACCAAACGTTTCCTGTAAAACTTTATAACTGTTGAGATTTACCGTTTATAATGCAAACAAGTTTTGCAATACGTCAAGACAAGAGTTCCTTGATAAAATCCCACTCGAAATTTAAGTTGTTTTCTAGTTTGTATACAAATGTTATACAATTATTTTATTATTGTCAATTTATTAATGGAGAAGTCGGATAATGAATTGGAAAGTTGAAGTATATTTGTTTAGTGTGTATTGTTTTATTTTAAGAAAATATTATTTACTGAATAAAAATATTATTGTTTAAATCAAACCTAATGTTATATACTAGAAATAAATATATTTACACTTCAAAAGTATACTTAATTTGTTACATCATCCAACACCGTGACATTTGAAGAGTAAATCATTATGACAGTACTAGCGTAACGAAATGGAAAACATATCATTTAGTTAAATGTTTAACATATAAATTGATATCAACTTCTTTATTTAAGTACCTATCTCCGCGGCTGCTCTAAGTAGATAAGGCATAAAGCGCGTACTCTCATTTTATTACGAAAACGCGAAATGATATCGGATGGGAACGATTAGGAATACATTTTAATATTTGTATGGGAAATCTTTTAAAATAGTAGCTTTTATTAATAGAGATGCGCTTTGGTTTCATCCATATATTTTCCTGGAGTAAAATGCATATTCTTTCTCAAAAAATTGGAGAACGAATAAACTTTCTCCTATAGCAAAAAACTGAAAACTCAAAGCTGTTGTCAATTTTCAAAACCTGCGGATTAAAAAACTAGTTGTGCTCCGCAGAGAAATACTCTCTAATAGTGGGAATATAAATACGAAAAATAGCTTTGAAGTACCACTTTAATAATGCGCCCCTCAAAGTCACCTCAACCGGGGAAGTAGCACACTCTCAGAATATCGGCGTGAAGTGGTAGCTCCTACTACTGCTTCTCGCACGGATAGTGAGAGATCCGGAGCCCAATCCCCCTTCCTCCTCTCCCAATCCTCTAAATTAGAACGTCCTGTCTTGTAATCCCTTAAAGGCTGGCCAACGCACTTGTAACTCTTTTAATTTGCAGGTGTCTATGGGTGATGGAAGTTTCTTAGCTTAAGGTGACTTGTCTGTTTGTTTACCCCTAATTTATAAAAACCTTTAAATATAAGTATTACAAATTGAAAATTGAACATACGTTTTCTTGTAAGTTCGTACATTAAATAGTGTCCAAGGTAATACATAGGTAGAGGGTGTATAACTAACATAAAACAAATATAGTTATTTGTTCGAAAAAGTTAATTCTAAAAACTGTACATACGAAAATTGGTTTGCCAAAAACAAATAGGTGCACATCGTCCTGTGGTCGGTTATAAAAGTTTAACTGTTTTTTCGACGTTTAATCCTGTATGTGAAACTAATTTTATTTGTGTTTTAGTTTTGCACAAAGTTCGTTGACTGGAAAAGTTTCACCGAGTGTGTACATAGTGAGTAAAAATGATGTGGAACTCGGGAAATGTATTTGAGCCAGTTGAGTGAGATTTGTTCAACTCGGCTTGACGTAGACTAGAGAATTTCGTTAAGATAACGCCGATGATCGACACCGGCGCAAATTGGTTCGATAATTCAACATCGTTTCACACTTGTGACTCCCGAATTCTGGGAGATCACGCGATGAATGTTGAAGGACATCTCTCAAGAATTAGGACGCGAATTTACGTCTTTGTTCAGCCGATAAGCGGGAAGGGTACGCGCATAAATTATCTGTTTTACGAATACAAAACAAATGGGTATTTAAATTTGCTTAAATATGGTACTTATTCTATAAAGTAAGTATATATCGTTTAATTTAGATTGTGTTCTTATCATATTATTTGTATTATTATAGTATCTTTGCTTTAATCGGCTGAAAATAGAGAAGATGCATTTTCATTTTCATCGAAATTGTTAGAGCTGTATTCGATAAAACAGGGTAAATATAGGGCGAAGTGCTATTCCATAGGTGTACTTTATGTTACCACAAATATATATAAAGGTAGTCCAAATAAAATTTAAGGTATCTCTGTAAAAAATTAAAGCTCTGGAATTGCTTATTCATCATTGCCACCTCGAATATACAAATTTTACTTACTACAAAACTTCAAAAATGTAACACAAAATAAAACCGCGACAAAAATCCGCATGAATTTTATTTCAATAATAATTACTTATTTCATATTAACACCATTTTTTTATTCTTTATATTTCTACTTAATTTATATTCTGTTCAAAAAACTGTCGTAACCTTTAAACCTTTGTTAGTTTACAAAACAGTGTAAACATTTTAATGACCAAAGCCCTTCAGTAGTCCAATAATGCGGCTTGCTATGATTCCCTTCACGTAGAAAACTTTGTTATTGTAGATTTTGTACGTGGAACTGAACGTTTGGACACGAGATGTTTTATAGCATTACGAATACGTTTTGTAACGTATGTACTGGTTGGGTTAGGTTAGGTTTATACTCAAATAGGACGGTTTTGTTTAGCTTAGATTGAAATTCAATTACATTTAGTTCCTGATCTGTAGTTTATTATAAACTTTTACCATTGTCAGTCCTTTACTTTTCCTGAACAACCTCATCATATCAAATCATCATCTAATAAGTCACGTCAAACTTAGTCAATTTTTATTTTGAAAAACTCATTTATAAAAATATACAGTGCTTCAAAATATAATGTACAACACTGTATACAGTCAGTCAACCATAAATATTTAATAAAAACACAAAACAAGAAGCTTTCATAAAATATTTACGATTTACGTAAATATAAGCAATTGACAATTCTATTTTCAGGTGTAAACGAATTCAGACTTTCACGCGTAGCCATTGCGAAGAAGGAAGGGGGAATATTTTATACATAATATTATTCTAGTACCTCGCAACAACCTTTACATATTGTAAACGAGGCGTAAATTGTTTTTAAAGTCATGTGTATGAGGAAAAGTAAGTTGTTATGAGGCGCGTTTTAACGTCTCTCGTACTTTAAGCGGTATGCGTGTACGTTAACTACGCACGGTAATGTGTAGCGAGATTGTCTCAGCTACGATATTAACTACGCGCTGCCTGCTAACGAGCTTTTAGTGGTGTGCTGCTAAGGCTATTTTTTGGTTAATACGTCATATCTTTAGCAGAGGTAATAAAAATAATAACATTATTAAATATTTCATAAGTCTTCTTCTTTATGGTTGTCAATTACACTCTTATTTTATGTTAAAATGGAAGTTGCAATAAGGCTTATTTTAAATAAAAATTTTGAAACATCTCTAATAAAATCCTATTCATTTGCGTTCAAGTAATAAAAGCAGTCAGATTTCATACAGTCCAAGCAAGCGTCCGTTTTAAATAACCGATCAAGCCAAGTTTATTATCAAGTGAATTCACTAATAAGAACATTCTTCGGACACCCACGGAGTTAATAACGGAGAATTCTCTGGACTATTTCCACCAACGAATGGCAAACGGTCCCCGAGCTCGAATTTCACAAATTGCTGTGGTAAAACCGCACACTAAATGCATATTATATTGAGTTACTCTACTCTGGCCATAAAAAGGGTTTTATCCACGTATTCTCATCCCTTGAGGCGTTCAAAGTAATGAAACATTTAAAATTATTCTACTAATACATTTCAAGAGAACTTGTTCAGCGAGGTCACAATACTTACCACGCGGTGGACATTCTAGACCTGAAAAACTTAGTAACTTAATTTTAATAAATTAAATTTATACAGTGTTTTACGCGCTTTAGAACTGTGAAAAAAATATTCATTGTAAGTAAATAATTCTTATCCCAAAAGAGGTTCAAAGAATTGTTTTTTATTTACACAGACACAATATTTTAAGTTTAAAGATAAAAATCTAACTTTATAAAAACTACATATTTTCAAATTTCTCCTCCCCTTACTACACGTTTGACAACCAATAAACTTACTCGGAATCTAAATCTTATAACAAAATTTAATTACAAAAGGTGGGAATTAAAGCCGTAACTGAATTAGAAGTTTAAAAAAAATATTAATAAAATAAAATCAGAACTTTTCAAAACGTTACTAAAAACGCATTGCCGAATGCATATGTTACATTTAAATGTAATTGGTCAGTAATAGCATGTTGTTAATTGATGAATAGTTAATAGAATCTAATCCATTAGGTAAATTTATTCATGATGCGACACTTAGCCATCTGCTGCCTCTGCAAAAAGTTTTAATAGAAATTGTTACTTATTTGACGCCGCTTGCGTTAGTGGGCGTCTAATTACTTTTTAGTTTTTAATTGTGTATAAGTACTAAGTAGTTTTATGGACGATTTTGAAAATAAACCTTATCATTATTAGAACTATTTTTATACCTCAATTAAAGCGATAGAAAAATTAATTCGTTTTTTTTCTGTCTGAATTATTTAAAACAAATGGAAGTTCATAACTCTTTTATTTTGAAATAGGCCAATAATTGAAAAATAGATACCTTCTTTATTTTTATATAATAATATTTCAATTTCATAATATTACCCACATTTATCTTAATCCTATAAGAAAATTGAGATTGGTTTCAAGATATCTTAACTATATATCGTTACTATATCTTTTATTAAAACAGTTAAGAAGATTAGATGTCGTCTTATTCAAGTCTGATTCCATTTCTATTTAGATTTGGCCCTTTTTATCATCAGTTTATACGAATAAGGCCCTAGGGTATGTCTGTTTTGTATATTACTAGATATTTAATACAATAAAAATTACGTAGAGGTTTAATGGTAAAATGACCCATGACTGATGTTTATTATAATCTGTAGTAAATTTAAATAGTACTTATTTAAAATTCAAAAATATTGATGAAACTTCTACATAATAGAGGTCTTACGCCTCGGTTTTCTGTGAACACGGATCATGTAAAGAACGTCAAAAATGTTAAACAAAATTAAAACCATGACAAAAATCTGTCAATGTAACCGTAGTTTTATAACAATGGGTAGAGTTTGCCTAAAGCAAAGAAATCAATATGTAAAAGTTGCTATGGATAAAGCTAAAGGAAATAATTATCAATGCATTGATAAGGCTCACAGGGTCAAGTGAAACTTATTCACTCCCGAGCTCGGCAAGCTGCAAGCAAATTTTAAAACATACTCACGTACCTCATTTCCTTAGTAATGGAGTTATATTCCGCGGCACAATTTTCAATTTCCTAACCTCTTTTCGCATTGGGTACGTCCGTTTTTTTTTCCTCGAAGAAAATTGTATTTTTCAAATAAGGAACTTGATGTTTTGTTAAGTTTCTGTCTAATTTCTTTTGTTATTGTACTTTTACTTGTTGTGATTTTCTCTTTTGAAAACGTTCTTGATGTTTGTGGAATATTTTCCAACTGTGACTGGAATATTAATGTATTTTCAAATATTTTTTGCCAATGACATGAATGGAATAAAAGATTTTGCTGGTAATACGAGTTTAATATATTTTCAGATATTATATTGTCCAACTCTCTTGATAACTAGTGGCGAATATGATTAATTTATACGACAACTATACCTTGTTTATTAAAGCAGAGGTCTTCATCACGGATAAAAACATTAAAACTTGTATAACCTTATACTTATTGACGCTGTTTTGATTATGACCCGTGTTCGATAAAATGAATGAACTCACTTCGCGAAAGTATAAAAAGCCATTAACTTGAATAAAATTGACAGCAGTTAGTGAGCAAAAGCAAGTAAAAGCAAATAATCTAAATGAGCCATAAAGTTAATACGATTAAAATGTTTAAAGATTTAAGTAAGTAACTGAATAATGGAATCCATTTTCATCTTCATTACAAAAAAGGTCGAATTTGGGAAAGTTTTATCTGATTCAAATTTCAAGGTTAGCCGTTTCATATTTTATCTCCGTGTTGAAGAGCTGAAAATTAAAAACTGTACCCTCTTTATCTTGGAGCTTAAAAGAAAAGTTCATTAAATATTTTGTAAGCGACGCAAGCATCAATATTTTAGTGACGACATCGGCTCACGGACTCGGCAAAACAAAATTAATGGTATTGAGATGAGTTTTGTGAAATTTTAATTTCGTTGTGTTTTGAAATTTACCTAGAAAACGTGTTCCTTTGAACTCAGACGGGTGATATATTTAAATTGTTCTTTGTCAATAAGTGTCTTGCTTTGGTAAGGGCGGCATCGGTATTATAATGAATTTAAGTACTTAGATACACAAACCTTGCTCTAAGTGCGAAACTATATATCATTAAACTATATATTAGCCACTCTATCATCTTCTGACCTCTTACTAGGTTTATTATCCGTGTCTAGGGCGTCGGAAACTATGCACTCACTCATTCATAGATATGTGCGTCTAGACCAAGATAAACATTTGCGAATGACATAGATTAACCTAGACAGTCTGACCGACGTCTAACCAGTTTTGCTACGTTTATTCTATGAACAAAAGAGATAGATTTTCTATATGATAAAAACAATAATGTTACGGCTAAAATATCACATCGTTTAACAACTTTGAATAATAATGAATCAAAATTGAAATTTCAAACGGAATTTTATCTGAGTTTTCATTAACTTTAACTGCGCGAGTGTGTACCTAAGTAACTTCTAGCTTTGTGGACTGTTCCCCGATTAATTTAATTCCTAACTACATTTAGTGTTCCTGTAATGGCTGACTCCAGTTGCATTCTAAATGAGCTGAAAATAAATGCTTACTGATAAAAGTTTTAAAACATTAAATTTATTTGTCTCGTAAAATTTTAAGTTATTTGTTTTCGTGTCACCGGTATTGTTACAGTATCTTTGAGGAAGATAATAAATAAATATTATTTCTAAAAGACCTTTACGCAGTGTAGGTTTTTTTAAACATTGGGTTGGTATACGTTAATCAAATTCAACCCTTATTATATACCCTACTCATGTGGTACTTGTAAGCGGCCAGTTTTCCGCAATTAGATCACTCCAGTTTAGGTCCTCAAAATTATTTAATATTTGAAGCCGGTTCTTAATACGAAAAAAGAAGGTTAACAAAAATAATACACACAAATATGTTATTAACCTTTTTGTGAAGTCACTTAATAAAAAACAATTATTTAATGACGCATACTTCCAGCACGCAACATCACACAAAAATACATCGAAATAAAATAAGAAATCAAATTTACCCTCAAAATACCGATAAATAAGAAGAAGAGATATTCAAATAAACAGAATTAACATGTCTTGTTAATCCGGAATGTGTTTGTATTACTTTATTTATACGGGTTGACAAAAATCAGGGATATTTTGGTGATTTTTCGATTTGCCGCTACACTGACGGGCGCCGCGATTGATTGACTTACGACGCGACGACGTAACGTTTCCTATTTATATGAAGATCTCACAAGTTTATATAAGGAATACTCAAGGGAATGTGCTCAACTTGTACACGATAACTTCCTTAGTATATAATGTATGTATTGTAGGCCACATTTATTAGTAACAATATTTTACCCTTTGACAAGTTGTATGAATATTTTAGCGGTTTAGTATTAGTATATTATGTTTATTCACATGAAGTTGCTACAAAATATAATTAAATGTGACTTAACTTTATTTTGATATGGATTTGATTAAAATCCAAGTACCCTAAACTTCTGAACGAATAGATATTTTATTAAAATTGTATTAGTTACAGTAAAATATATAGTTGTAATAGAAGTTATTTTGTTAATAGTTTTAATAAAAGTTATATATAAGTAATTCAAGCATTTATAAAAACACAACCAAGTATATAAAGTATGTATTTTACTTGATCCATATTAATGCCGATTTGTAGTCTAGCTAGCAGCTACTAATAAATATTAACAAGAACCATTTACTATTAAAATAGTACATTTATGTAATAAATATTTCATGTACCCAAAAACAATCATCTATACTAATAGCTTATTCATGATTTCATTGAGCTAATCATACAATTAATGCGTCGAATCATAATCTTAATGAGATTAATTAAATGATAGATTAAGCAGTAAATCATTGATTGAATAAACTGGTCAGTGGGAAATGTACTGACTGATAAGGTGGCCAGTCAGTTGAACTGATCAGTACAAACATAAAACTGTGGCGTGTCACTCCAAAAGTATAAGGTCAACTAGATTTCCCCACTGGGATCTGGAACCGCTCCGGTGATGACGACCATTTTTGGATGGACGTCAGTTAAACAGACTCGTCAATGACCACCTATATAGGGGACATCATAGACAATTATTGGGTTCACTAATAACTACTAAGTATGTGCTTATGAGTTGTGAACGTGAATTGAAAGGGGAAATGCGTTAATTAACCAAATGTGGTTTTCTCTAATTAATAACATGATTTATTTAACTAACCCTAATTTGTTTTTAATTTAATTTTAGTGAAGTGGTGGTTATGGTGAAGTTTGTGTGTTTTTTTATTTAACTATGTTTTTTTTTAATTAATACTGTTAGTTCGTGTCTCAATACTTTTCAGGTATATTAACATCTCTCAAAAGCATGCAATCAAATAACAAAATGATTTCTTGTTTGTAACATGTAGAAGGACATAAGAAAACATGTAAATACACTATATTATGATATTAGCAGTTAAACCTACGATAAACTTTGTTCGGCTCTATCCGCAACCTCCGTCAATGATGTAAGTACTAGACTGGCTTAACGTCTTCCGAGACATATGTACCAATTAACTGATTGCGTGCGCCGTTACATCATGATTAGAGAACAAATATCCAAAATAGTGGAATACTACTAATACTATATGAAGAATACTTTTAAAAGGAAACATACAAAACAAATAGTTGAATACAATAAGAACAAAATTCATTAAAATGTTAATAAATTCAAAAGTTATAAAGAAAAATCTATTAATAAATAGCAAACCTCATAATCAACCTCAGTATCGGTTGCCCAAACAATTATCGTATCTCAGTAAAGAGAAATTAGCCAAATATTTGCGAATATTAATTGTGGTACAGGAACAAGTACACTTTGCTTGGCAATAACACAAACGGTTCGCAAATACGAGTGCTTAGCTATTATTCAACGATGATTACGCTGGCAAGGAGCCAGACACCGTCTATTCCCCCATTTATGCGTTTGAAAATACCTAGAAGACTGTCATGAGCGTCATTTTATTGCCAGACGAAGATAACAAAATACCACGCCATTATACGTTAGGGCGTTTTAGTGGTACGCGGATTTGATCGGACGCGGGATTCGCCTGCATGCGTGAAGGTTTAACGATAGCGATAATGTAGTATTCTATTAGTGAAGTTGTTCAATTCTCTAGTATAATCATTACATACAAACATATTAAATATGATCTCAAATTAAAAAGTAAAGCGGAGTATTGTGGGAACGTAGTCAAAGCAGCGTAGCTAAGTCGTAGCAGTCGTAGCCTACGAGTAATTGGCTACGCAGTCTACGTAGTCAACTACGAGTAAAGTCAAAGTGATCAGACGTTCAAATTGATAGTTATTAAAAAGTTATTTAAAAGCCAGAGAATAAAACTTGAACTATTATTTTTTAGTAAAAGTGTAGTTTTATTTCCAACTAAAGTACAGCATTGACTTTCTGATGTAAACTATGAGAACAGTTTTCTAAAGCAAATATTTGTACTGACCACGCAACTTTCATATGAAATTTAACGTTTTAACGTTGCCGTAATAAATGGAAACGTTTTTGGATCGAGTTAATATTACAATATTTAATCAAATATTAAAATTTATATAATATTTATAAAAGTATTAAATCCGAATGTATTCATTAACATAATACGTAAATACTAGTTACATTGTTAATTAACACAAAATGAAAATCATTTGTTTAGTAACGCAAATTATACTTACACAGAAATCAAAGGAAACGAGAAAATTACTAAGACGTTAGACGGTATTGTAATTTAATATAACAGACTTTAATATGATCTTACTTACGTTATACACGCGACAGTTTGTTTGTCTGTTAACATTTTTATGAGAACACATTTAAATAATGAAACCTTTATTGTTAAAATGTCACAATAAGACTCTTCAAGAAGTTACTGATTAGAATTTTAATTTATTTCAGGCTATTAGAAAATTTAAGCCTAATAGCTACTTTTTAAAGATCACTTCGATTTAAGATCACCAACACGTACTTACATTTATCAGTGTAAGACAGGCCTTCAGTGGGATCTTACAAGGTGATACTTTACTTTCTTTAGCCTAATCGGTCCAGAGGGTAACTCAAAGTAAGCATTTTTTAAAACTTCCGCACTTTAGTTGGAATAATTTCAACGCGGGAATTTCCGCGGGTAGTAGTCTACTACAAAACCAGAATTCGTATTTATTAAAACTTGATACAAACACATTTCTGCGTATTTTGAACGTTTGTAATATAAGGCTTTGTTCACATATTTTGTATCATTTCAACGTTGCGTATCGCTGTCGTGTTGGCAATCGCATTGCGTGAATGTATTTGTAAACGTGTTTTGACGAGGCACTGCTATCCGCGCTGCGAATCAAAATACATAACTATGTAAGATTCCATCCAATACGTGGAAGTATGGAGCGTGGAATGATAATGTATGTACTCAGGTTTATATCAACCATTTTGTTGGTGTCAAAGTTACTTCTAATTTTGAACAACCGCTAAATTCATTGTGTTCTAATTTTAAACCGCTAAAGTTATCGTGAATTTCTTTAATTATTTCTATACATATAAACTTAATTTGGTTTTTTTAATTTATCTTGAATTACGTTAATTTAATAGAGATAAACGTTAACGTTGTTATTTTATAATGAACATTAAAAATTACTATTTTTTCATTGTTTTGTAGAATAATTAAACTGAAGTTGGAAGAGTTATTGTTTCTATGAAATGATATCGAAACTTTATCCAGGGTGCTTCACTATTTCTTAGTTAATTAAAAATACTGCTTTTATTTCCAATTAAATTTTACGTAGTTAACACATTTTAGTTTTCTTATTTAAATTGGCAATTCAAATTATTATAATTAACGGGATATTTACCATGTATATTATTTGTTTCGAGTTTCCGATATTTCGACGCTGTTGCAAGCGCCATGATCACGGATGAACTTTGAGTTGAGTTGAGTTCATCCGTGATTATGGCGCTTGCAACAGCGTCGAAATATCGGAAACTCGAAACAAATAATATACATGGTAAATATCCCGTTAATTATAATAATTTGAGTGCTAATAACCATGATAACTATAAAAACTAAATTGGTAATTGTATATGGTTTACGAAATAGTATAAAATTAGGTACGGATAAAGTATTTTATTTACCTATAGTATTTGATACACTGATCGCTAAAGCTTTGCCACGGTTGGAGTACCTATTCATACATATAAATACCAGCTATGATAAAATATTTTGAGTTTTACCATATCATCTGAGGTTCTGTTTTTCTAATATACAAGATTTCTATAGCTACTTCAGTCACGTGGAAATTTAAAACATCGTGTTCCCTACGGAACTCATTAAATTTTGGGATGAAAGGTTGTCTATGTGACTCTTCAGGTTTTCAACTATCTTAATTTCATATTTTATAGGACAAAATAATGTTAATGGCAATAGTTATTTATGGTACAAGCGAGGTAAGTTGGTGATTACTTCCGAGGCGCTATTGAGGCCCGAGCCGTCAGGCGAGGGTCTGAAGATAGCCGAGGATAGTAATCATCAATAAAAGCGTGTACCATACAACGTTTTTCAACACGTTTGCGAAGAAATTATCATTTTTCGCTAATAAATAAACAGTTTTTCTATTCGCGCGCATCCAACACAACAATGGTGATCGGTCAAAGACTAAAAGAATATACATAATTTAAAAAAAATCGAATGAATGAATGAATGGAATCGACCATAGACCTACCAAAAGTAAGGAAACATAGTTGAAGTTTGTTTTTAAAATGTATGGACACAATTTTTTTGGTATCGAAACTTTTTTAAAATGAAATCAATTTAAAAATACAATCTATAACTCACTAGTGAGTAAAACGTGTCATTATTCAACTGTTTTTGCACAAATAAGAGCCCCTTTATGAGCAAGTGTGTTGAAAAATATTTTGCACTCAAATACGTGATCACTAAAGATCAAAATTAAACGAAAATGCGAAATCATAATTCAGAATTCCTAATTTCAAACGAAACAGGTGAAATTAGAAGCTCTACTGGTTTGTTATTTAAATAAAGATAATACGATTAACAGATAATTAAATCATTATTTAATTCGGAATGAATAATTTCCTATTCATGTTGAATAAAATGAGCAAATCATCGTCCGAAAGAATAGGGTTTCCTCACTTAACATAAAATGCGAACGGAAACTCCCCAAGTAGGTACTCGAATACTGTTGATTCTTGAAATTTTTCATAAAGTTCAATTTCTCTGATTTAATACCGGGTTATGTATATTTACATAGCCAGTTAAAAACCCCGACGGTGCGTTAATACTCGCAAAGGTAAACGTTGTTTTCCCAAAATGGAGACTTAAGGCAACCCTTCCTCCGAAGTCCCAGAAGGAAGCGACCTAAATCCTTTACTGTCAACATTTCTCGTGTTCCAACATCCACTTACATTTTGCTTAAGTGTAATGGATGTTATTTAAACTGCACCGCTCTTAATAATCAGGTTCTTAATTGTTTTAATGACATTACGCCCTAAAAATAATTAGTTTATTGAAAAATATCGCAAGCATTTAGATAGCTAATTTTTAAGATAAAGAAATACTTGTTTATTGCAACTGCAATCTGTACGCAATAAAGTTGTTAAAATGAGCTCACGTAAAATAATATTTCTTTCCAAATATCCAAAAGCGTTCTATTTAGAATTTTAGAATGCACGTTAATTTTCACCGGCGATACAATGGGTGGGACGGTAATTATTCTAGATCAAATTGAGAACGCACGCACTACACCGCAACGAAGGCTTCGGACACCAACACCGGATTGTGTAATAATAGGCCAATAACCTTGTTAGTGCTTCTAAACAGTTACAATTTTCCGACGAAAATATCATTTGTAATAACTTGCATAGTAATCTATAACTCAAGTAAAAATTTATTAAAACATAATACTGTTATAACATGAAGTAATAACAACATATTTGCAGTAAATAAACCAATTTCAAAGGCAGCGCTTTTCTGACGCAAGTGGTAAAAAGAAGGTAAAGTTTTCACATTATTTCTGGAGGGGAGAGCGCGGCAAGAAGTGTGGAAGTTTGCGGGGGATGTTTAAATTGTCGCTTCGGTACACGAAACTGTTGGTGCACGGGGCACCATCTGTGACCCACACTCAGACTAATGTTTGAATGAAAGGTTTAGGGCGTGTTTACAGAGGAAACCAACTTTCTTGTCTACAACCTGCCCGCCTGCCCGCGCCCGTACACTACGCGTGTGCTGAAATAATATTAGGCTATTACACTCCAAACCCAGGAGGACGTTGTAAAGTTACGTATTGCAATTAGCGGTTAGATTTATCTTTACTTTGGTAACCATCTATTTTACTATTATTGAGGCATTTATATAAATACTTTGACATTATAGATATAATGTTTTATGCAAAAGCAATGTTTTATTTATCAAAAAAACTTGTCAGTAATAAAGAAACTGGATCAATGTTTATTCAATAAAAGAGTTAACTTAAGGAAGTAAAAGTAAGAATCAAACAGAAAACAACCTTACTAGGTCAATAATATTAGTGAAAATACAACAAAATATATCATAAAGATTCCTTTTATTCAAATACCGTTGATACCACAGGGAATAACTAATTATATTAAGGTGTTAATAAATAATTAAACATTAAGTTATTAGATATTTATCGTTCAGGTGACAATTATATATTATTAAAACGGATATATATCCTGACAAAAATTACCAGGAGACACATTATTATGTTAACCCAGCCGTACCCGGCCGGTCCCGTGAGAATACAGCCTTGCATAAACAAATGTATAAAAAAATATTGTTTATTTTAAATGTAGCTAAATTTTCCCTTCTAAAAAAGGAACAATCAATTTACTTTACCTGTAATACAAACAATGGAATTCAACATGTTTGTTATTATACCTTTGGCAACGTAAACGTATTTAATAAAGTTTATGGCTCACTGTTGGACATTACAGCCTTTATTGATCGGTCTAGAAGATAGTAATTTTGGATTGATGTTCTTTACAAACTTACACACTATATACAATTATTCATGTTTATAATTAAGTAGCGGTTCGATACGATACGGCTTAGCACAAACTAAATTTTCTCGTAGATTATTCCAGATTTTATTCTTTCACAAAAACTGACAATATGAACACAAAACTTAGTTAAGAATTATCTAATTTAGTTCAGTTGTTTTCAAATATGTCGAAATCAAGGGAAAAGGCAGTCATTTCATATAATACATTATATATTTTTATACAATTTTTGTATGATTATTACCTAACATAACCTAAACTTTATGTTTTTGTTATTCAGATGTTCTAAATTAAAAAATATATATCTGCAAACAGTTCTAAAAAGGTTTGTTTTTAATTCCATATGATACCTAAGCCGTTTATGTTTACATCTGTTAAATCAACAAAATTAATCCAGGAATTCCGTATAAGTTTTATTTGTTAAAATTTTGGTAGAATTCATTTAAGTAAATAAAAAAATCTAAAATGTTATATGAAAAGCTAAACGGTAGATTAAACCATGATATTCACATAAAAAAAATATATCAAGTACTACAAGGCTTGATTTTACTTAACCACTACCCAAATCTATGAAATATCCAACGAAAAACCATCAAGTAAAACTTTAACTACAATACCAATAAGTACCTACTCGTATTTGAAATATCGGAACTGGTGAATAGGTCCTCTCGAAACTGTTCGGAGCCAAGTTGTCGACCGAATCTAGATTTTGAACTAAGTTAGTTTTGTTGCGGGTTCGTGACAAGGCCTGCCACTCAATCGGTTGACCGTCTTTGCCTGCCAATTGCAAACCAATCTGCGACTGAAATCGTTACTAATATTTAACTTTGTTGATCAAACTTTAACTTCAATTTAAAATTTATACCTTTATTTTACTTTTAAATGATGAAAAGAGATTGAATTGCTTCAATCTTTAAATACTTTTAGTGGTAAAACAAAACTTTATATCTTTATATTATTTAATCACAGTTCAAACACTGTCTGGCTCGACAGGGTTAGGTTAATATACACTTAGCTGCTTAAAAACTTTTTGTAGTAAGGTATGAACCTTTCTTCGTGTTTGTTACTAACCAAGAAATATAGGCCTATCACACGAAGTAAAAGATTGCCATTTTAGGCACCAAACTGGCTTAAAGACTCATAAGATAACTCTAGATCTCTTAAAACACTGAAAGCATAAAAGTAAATAAAATAAAGAAGATTTCGGATTTCTCAATTCATATAAAACAAACTAAAGTCACTGTGGTGTGTTACCTTGTATAAAATACTAGCAACGCCCCGCGGTTTCACCCGCGTAAATGTAATATAGCCTATGACACTCCGGAATAATGTGGCTTTCCAATAGTGAAAGAATTTTTGAAATCGGAGTAGTTTCGGAGCCTATTCGTTACAAAGAAACAATCAAATCTTTTCTCTTTATAATATTAGTTTGGAAATAATTCAATTTGAAATCTAAATAACATTAAAATATTAATTTACATCGACTAATGAGCATATTACCTCTAATGACATTAAAATGTAATTTTAGTTGACAAAATAATTTAAACCAAAACATTGATAAAACTTATGAAACAACATGGAATTAAATTAATTAGTTATAGTTAACATTTTGTAATTATTTCATGTTCAAAGCAATGTTACGAATAGCTTAATTTTAGTTTATTTTCCGATGGCAATGTCGGTATGTTATACCTGTGACACGGAATTTAGCTGCGTTTAATTTAATATGGAATTAAATTTTTCATTGACAAGAATTCAAAGTATGAACTGGCGTATAATGTGACCTATTGTGAGGTCCATACGTTCATATAATACACTGCATTCTGTGTATAGAGTTCCCAACACAACGCCCACATTGCTTCTCTTGGGTGAATATTGAAATTTCAATTTAAATTCTATTGAAATAACATTGATATTAGATCCTATTTTTCTTGCGTATTAAAAAACAAACAATGATTTTATTTTAAAATCATGTATCGAACATCCGATTGTTTAAAATTGATGTATGTATAGCAAAAATTTACTGTACCTACCACAAATAATGTCTAAGGGCCTATTTCACGACTTTCAAGCATAGTCATCAAGTTAAGTTAGTTTTGTCTCTTTCTTACTTTATATCAAGTGACGACAAAGAAAAGACAAAACATGTGAGTATTTACTCGGAGCGTTACTTGAAGATGGTAAAATAGGCCCTAATTCTTAATTAAGTATGACATATAATAGAAATACTCATAATGCGATATAGAAATACAAAATTAAAATAAAATTTAACGTTTAAAAATAAGTACTAAATTCGGTACCCCTTTCTAAATCTTATTGGTAAATAAATCACACCAAAAGAAACATTTATAGACCTCCGCATTTATTATTGTTATTTCATGAATAAAATATAAATAAATTAAGTGGAATGTACCGTATTTCAATGTCAAATTATTTCGCATTGAGAACGCTCCGAAATAGCGCAAGTAATTGACATCGTTAACGCGCCCACTAATTAAAGCCTAGTTACGGTAATAGCGGTAAATAGTTAATAGATACCTAACTAACTATGGACGGAGTTAACACAAACCAAATACACGTACTTATTTTTTAAAACAGCTTTTCAATTTGTAAGGAAAAACGCTTCTCTTTATTAAACCCTCTTTGTGTGAGTTCCCAGGTGACTATATTCTATCAACAGTCAGTTTTAATACAAGCAACGGAATATTATCCAAATTAACGTATAATCTAAATGGGTTTTTTAACACGTTATTTAAACAGGCGGTCGTTTTCTATTTTGTTTTTGCTGTTTTCGTAACAAATACAAAGAAACTGTAACCTACGATCAATTTAATCATAGTCCGCATAATATTGTGTCTACAAATATTTATGATGGTCTGGGTATATGAATAAAGTGTGTGTTTAGTCTAAGATACAAGTAGTAAACTTACTTTACTTTAATAGGATGATAGAGCAAGTAAATATATTATAGTGTATGACATAATTCAGTCATATACCCAAAATTATTTATTACAGCTTCGTCTAAAAACAAAACAACATTAAGAAAGTTTTTTACGAACGCTCAATTTAGGGAACGTTGTAAAAGGTTGCATTTATTACACGACTCTTAAGCCATTCCTGCGACATACGTAAGTATCACATCTTTCCCTTCGCCGAGTGAAGAAAATTAAAAGTGCTTGGTGAAAATCTCACTCCGGTTCATTGCGGGACATAATGTAACTCGGAGTGAATAAACAAGAAATATGCGGTCGGTCGTGTTTTGTTTTAGCGTTTATAAAGCGGGGAGCCTTTATGGTTTATAGCTCAATAATATAGGCAGTAAAAAGACCCAGTCCCTCGGCCCATCTTACGCTGCTCCACAATTGAGTCATCCTGGCTAGTCCCTTCTCCTTTAGGACTGACTCCTTGAATAATTCCGCTTTGTAGATACCTAACAAGATGGAAATGTACTGTGTGTTCGTTCCTTTGTTATATGTTTTATACAGTAGGTCTCATATCTGTTATTTACGACACTGTTATTTGAACCACACACACGAATAAATGTGTAGTTTAGTGAGATGCGTTTCACTTGAACAAATAAACTGAGGTTAAACATGAGAGGATTACAATAATGGAGTTTGAAAGCTACGACGGCGCCACCTCTTCGCAGGTTCACATTTTATTACATCCAACATTCGAATTGAATTTATTTTTGAGTAGATTACAGCAAATCCTAAAATTGATACCAAATTGAAACTTGGAATTTGTCGAAAGTTGACTTCGATATTTTCTGTTCGCTAAAATCTTTCTATTACATTGAACTTCATAAATTAAACTTAAGCCAAACGAGAAACTCCTGTATCTTAATATAATCATAATAATATCTGATGAACTTCATTTTTTGAACACTCACATCAAATTTATTTAAGAAATTAGTTTATTTATTGTAATTTTAACGAAACATATTATAATATCCCAATGAAAATCATAATAAAAAGCTTACCAACAACATTTTTGTACAATTAGAATTTTCTAACTGTATTGCGTTCAACTACACAAACAAACTCTTCAGCTTTACAATATTAGTACATACTGCCAAATAGTTTGCTAAACGGTAACTGCTCTGATGGTACATAGTAATAGAATATCAAGTTAATATTCAATTGCAATCGCATTACAATGGCTTGGGCAGTAATGCATAAACAATTCAATGAAACTTTAATAGACCGTCTTAGCTCATAATGGTTTGTTTAAAATTAGACGTCGTAAGTAGAAAATAACTTACTAAGCTACATAATTTAACGTTTGAACAGCAAATACGAAGTGCTAATGTTTGTTTATTTTATTTAATTCTTTCTATTAACGAATGTTGCCGACAAAATTTTAAAGTAAATAAACGTTTTTAGTCTGTTTGTTTGTTTATTTATCTTTTATATACTTACTCGAAAATGTCGTGTAGGATTTTAGTGGTTATTTTTTAGTATATTTTGTTAAAATGTTGCTGAAATATTTTCACTATTTACTGGTCTCATCTTTTCCATTCACTATTAAGGAGTCCCGGTCTTTTGGAAGGCTAGTATGGGGCCAAAGCCACTGGTCTCATTATTATTATTTTTATCTGGTTATGCATAAAACTTTTTGAACATAATGAAGAAGGCTCTTACCAACAGGGGAGTACTAATGATTGCTGATGATGATTGATGTACATAAAATATACATTAATAACTCGTCGTATCGCATCAATCATATAAAAAGACTATCGGTTAGAGACCTTTTCGTATTCGTCTTTATGTTGTAAGATAATTATAGGAGTATGTAGATAATCCAAACAATCAGGGCAGGCCATAACAAATTACAAACTAATCATAGCTCACCAATTGGCCAGCTGTAGGAAGAGGTTAATTTTCCCAATCGCAGTGGTGACTCGGCTCGCCGCTGCGCCGGTACCGCCCGCCCCACCAATTAGCTTTTACTGCCCTTGTGGTCCGATAACTACTCCACGAAACTTATCTATCGGACGATCCGACCGTTACGCCCTAGTAAACACACTCAAATTATTTCCAACGTAGCTACTTCCTCTTGTCTACGATTTAATTATGAATTAACGACTGTTCGCACACTGTTTTCTTATCTCCGGTCCCTACTAAGATTGTGGATTTGATTGTTGTTTGAGAAAACGCACTTGTTATCGCACAATAAACTGGTGTCGTAATTGTATTGTAAAGGTGTGACATATTGTGTTCGTAATTCGCTGTAAACACAATAGTCGGGGCCACTGGTAAATCTATTATAATACACTGATAAAATTATACTCGACACCGTGAGTCGGTAAAAACGGAACGGTGATGTATTGCCTCCTATTTATTTTCGTCATTTATTATTTACAGCGATGAATGAAACAAATAAAACAAGTCCATATTTTTTTGACTGTTGAAAAAACAATAAAAAATGTCAAAACAATTTTATATTTGTGTATTTCAAGAGTTATGTCCCAGCCCTGTGAAATTGTGAACACAACATTTGTTTGCACGGATATTTAGGTGACATCAGTAAACGTACCTCCATCACAATCTGATTTTTGGTTTCACAATTTAAACAACCATTTTACAATATCCACGGATCCATTACACACGAGGGTAACGAGATAAATATCAGTAACTAGTTAAGTGCACAAAAAATAATCTAATATGGTATAGCGTTGCATGTATAAAGATATTCTCGGTGTATTAGCCAAGTGTTGCAGTAGAGCAATATCAATTTTATAGACAAGCCTGAAATAGAATTTCCTCAGTGCAATTGAATCATAGCTCCCTGAGAGCGGCGCTCCGAGGCACGCTCTGACAAAACTCTATCAATACCTTCCTTACATATAAACTTCTCGTGTATTGTTTAACTTTCTCTCTCTGAGCGTCGCATAAACTCCGCGCAAATCCTACGGAGGGCTTGAATGCGTCGTCTCAGAAATTTTCCAAGTCAACGACAGCAAGCAACGACAATATCGCCGACCTACGTCTTATTTTTCGAGAGAGCCGACCCGTTACAACGACAGAGATTTACATTTGAAATAGGCTGAGACACTCTTTTATTTCATTCCTTTTATTTTTTGTCTATTTTCTTCGTTGCAGCGACCATGATTTTTCATTTATTAACTTTATTAAAATGTCTAACATAAATGAAGACTTATTTATAAGTAAATATATAAATGAAACGGAACGCTCCGAAGTGTTCTCGAGATTATTAAAATAGTAAATATCTGAGTTAACCGAGGGAGCTGGAAGCATACAATTAAAAAGTAAATTTGCTGGTAAACGATCTCAAGTTGGAGTATTCCGGCGGCTTATTTGATTAAACTGCTAATTTTTAATAATACGTTAACTAGCAATTTGCTATGTAAATGGGTCGAGTTACCGTCATATCGTGGCGGAGGCTCGGGATGAAATAGCCTTATACAAAAAATATTAAGGAAACAAATTGTGTTTAATGATACCATCCATCAAAGATTCACTATTGAGCTAGGCGGGTATAGCGTTATTGATGGTAGGTACTTACTACATAAAACGACCTAAATGTGCCTTAACTTTAACGTAATAAACATGTTTCATATTGAGGAGGACACACACTACCTACAATCTTACTTAAACAGGTTATATTCATGGTAACGTCTTGGCAAATGTTAACAATATTAAAAACAAATATTATCACAGCACTTTGTATTAAATAGGTTAAGATTGGATACAGACTTGGGTAAATATTTGTATACAACAAATATTGTTAAACAATGCTTGTGATTTTTGTACGGTTGCCAAAGTATACAAAAAATGTTAGTAAGTGTGTGTGTGTAAGTGAAGTATTAATCTGGCGAGCTACAGCGATCACTAAAGCACCGAGTAATAGCTTTTTAATAGTTATTTATGGTACAAGCGAGGTAAGTTGGTGATTACTTCCGAGGCGCTATTGAGGCCCGAGCCGTCAGGCGAGGGTCAGAAGATAGCCGAGGATAGTAATCATCAATACACGCGTGTACCATACAACGTTTTTCAACACACTTGCGAAGAAATTATCATTTTTCGCTAATAAATAAACAGTTTTCATATTCGCGCGCATCCAACACAACAATGGTGATCGGCCAAAGACTAAAAAAATATACTAATTAAAAAAAAATCGAATGAATGAATGAATGGAATCGACCATAGACCTACCGAAAGTAAGGCAACATAGTTGAAGTTTGTTTTTAAAATGTATGGACACAATTTTTTTGGTATTGAAACTTTTTTAAAAACATAGCAATTTAAAAAAACAATCTATAACTCACTAGTGAATCAAGCGTGTCATTATTCAACTGTTTTTGCACAAATAAGAGCCCCTTTATGAGCAAGTGTGTTGAAAAATAATAAACAGCCTTTTCCTTACATATATCGTTCCATCTAATTTTTACAACTGAACCCTACATACCAAAATGAAAGACATTTCACGACAATAAATGTACAAAATACAAAAAAAATATCAAAATATGTGCCAAAATTCCTTTTAATATGTAAACTTGACAAACCAGATTTGAGAAAACATTACGAGTAGACGGTAGAGGAAGCAATGTCTGCCTCGTGGCATACATGGCCTAATACTTCTTATTAGGTACATTACAACGTACCCGCTTGCTCTGCTCTGTCTCAACAAATTAAAAACCATTCCCCAGTGACTTCATTGTTTTTGAATTGTTCAAGAATAGCAAACGCCTCAACTGAGATCTGCAGAGATTTACTCTTTTTTACATTATTTTACTTTGTAATTAATCATGTTGGCCGTTCTTCCTTACTTTACTGAGCGTTTTCTCTCGCAGTACCAGCTGAGCAATTTCATTTATTCTTTAGTACGTACCTATTCATTGCTCGGTACACTTGCTTAAAGTTTCTTTAACTAGATAAATTAGCTTAGAGTGCCGCTCGCTGCCTCGGTCTCATCTTTATTATTGTGCAAACCATGCGCCACCGACACTTTCTTGTTTCACTTTACAAAACAATATGGAAAATTGTGTTTATAAACAGCCATTCTACACGCTACATAAATGTCTACTTTCACAAACAGAATAAGTAAATTAAGTACAAATAAAAACAAAAACTCACGTTGAATTACATTAATATTATAAATGCAAATGTTTGTTTGACAAGTTTTCATGTTAAATGATTTGGATGAAAGGTATTGAGAAAGGCACTTTGAGCCCTCTATTATTCATCCGATCTGATAAAAAAAACACCAAAGCGTATGAAACCGTGGTACTTTGCTAGTCGTTTATAATAACTAATTTTGATTTATGTACTTTGATCAACGTTCAGTGCTCAGTTCAATGAGACGTCATACAACAAATTTCAATATGGCTTCTTTAATATTAATCTTAGCTCATAATAGTATTACGTTACGGTTTATTAACTCGAGGTAGTTAATCATAGGAGGTATCCATAACAGCGATATGCTTTGTAGGATAATCACTTAACGCCTATACTATTACCTATAGCCAGTGGTCGGCGCTTTTGTGTGTGTAGTTTAGTGGTTATTGTTCGTGTAATCGCGACCACACAGATTACATTATGCTTAAACATGACCCATAATAGCTGTGAAACCCTTAACTCAAACTAGCACATAATAATATACACCTACGTTATTACATACCTAATTAAACCTATTCAATTAACTCTATAATTACCTAAATAAATATTCATTATCAATATTAGGCAATTTTCATCAAAATTAAAAATTCCTTTATTAGATATAAAATGAGTTACATTGTCATGTTCTCTTTTAAGTAATATAATTTTTCAACACACTTGCTCATAAAGGGGCTCTTATTTGTGCAAAAACAGTTGAATAATGACACGTTTTATTCACAAGTGAGTTATAGATTGGTTTTTAAAATTGCTTTGTTTTTAAAAAGTTTCGATACCAAAAAAATTGTGTCCGTACATTTTAAAAACAAACTTCAACTATGTTGCCTAACTTTTGGTAGGTCTATGGTCGATTCCATTCATTCAATCATTCGATTTTTTTTAATAAGTATATTCTTTTAGTCTTTGGCCGATCACCATTGTTGTGTTGGATGCGCGCGAATAGAAAAACTGTTTATTTATTAGCAAAAAATGATAATTTCTTCGCAAATGTGTTGAAAAACGTTGTATGGTACACGCGTGTATTGATGATTACTATCCTCGGCTATCTTCAGACCCTCGCCTGACGGCTCGGGCCTCAATAGCGCCTCGGAAGTAATCACCAACTTACCTCGCTTGTACCATAAATAACTATTACTTGTGTCAGAGGTTCAATAATTATAATATACTATTGTATTATCAATATGCTATTGATTAAGTAAATATTTTCGTTCATTCCGTTAGATTTCCCTTAGAAATTAACCTTTTAAGCAACAAATTTTCTTTCCCTTTGAGAGAAAAACACGATCAAAATGACTGACCTAAATATTTTATTTACTTCTTATTTCACATAACAAGCAACGACTCGATGGAGTGGAGACAGAAACTGGTAAAAGGGAACCAAATAAAATGAAACGGAATTAGAAACTAAATGAAACAAATCGACATATTGAAAGAGGTTTATGCTGCAGTCGTCAAAATTAAAAAGAAAACCTGAAAGGATTCTATAATTTTACTTATTAATAGAAATGTAAAAAATATTTGCTCCATTTAATTTTCTTTGACGGTATTGCAACTCATTAGTATCTCTTTAGCTCATCATTTAAAAACCAATATTCCAGTCGCTCTGGGATTTAAAATATAAAAATGATGACGATTTGCAAGTAGATTTTAAAACATATACTGGGTAGTATTTTTGTTGGACGCGCTCAGCTAATGGATTGGGATATTAAGATTTATACTTACCATTTTCCTGAAAAGGGGATTGGAACATACAAAGGAAACTTTTTGACAAAAGGAGAATAACTTGAAAAGTTAGGATTTTTTCATTAACGATGGGAATCTTTAATGTTGGTTGATATAACTTTATGCTCAAGGTTATGTAATTGCCACTTAGATGCTCACTTTTACTTTCTTTACACTAATTATACTGGTAATATATCCCATATCCCAATCCATATTTCCTTATTCAAAACTTTCTTTTACTGTTGGTTTTCATACATGCGAATTTTTGTATGTATGTTAGTATGTATTATTAGTTGCTTTTTACGTTTAAGTCCCTAAACGAATTTTGATAAAGTCTGGTACCAGAAAAGAGTATATCCTGAATTGAGATTTTTAACCCAAAATTCTTTATGTAATCCCAAAAATTTTGTGGGAACACCGCTTGGTACAGCTAGATATAATATAATATTTAAACTGGCATGAGTAAACTGACACCAAACTTATTCTAAAGTATTTTCGTATTCACAACTTTAAAAACGATGTGACTTCAAGTTCGTGGCATAGACACATTCGTTTAGAGTTAAAAAAGTATAATATGTATAGTAGTGATATTTACAACAACCTGTGAACTGGGACCCAAAGATAATACAGGGCAATTGATAATAATAGTACACACACAGTGTGACAATGATTACGCGTAATCATCACGCTTACCTTTAATGAACTAAACATTTACCTCATGTTTTAACTTCATACTTTAATCAAAACCTTTTCTACAGCAATAATTTGTCTCTGTTTACGATAAAAAACCAATAGAACACTTCAATAAGCTCACGTTTTATTTATAGGTGTGTGTAAGAATATATTCCTTTAGTCGTTGAAACCAATACTCGCTTGAGACAAATAACCTTAAATTTCCATTAGCCGTCGACAGTTTGACGGCGACTAATCCTAAAAGCATCGTAAGCATTAGATTCACGAGTGCGGTTACAACTGTGTATTACCTTTCGACGTTTATTTAATCAACCATCTAAAAAAACTTTGTAATTAAAAGGCAAACAAGTTGTTTGCAGTTTAATCTACTTTTTGGATTTTAACTTTCCTTTTACTATTTAAAGCAAAATAGTAATCCTGCTGATATTATACCATGAGAAAGTTTGAGAGCATATATTTGTAACACTTAATCACTACATAGTATAAAACAAAATCGCTTTCTCTGTCCCTATGTCCCTTGTATGTTTAGATCTTTAAAACTACGCAACGGATTTTGATGCGGTTTGTTTTAATAGATAGAATGGGAAGGTTTTTAGCATAATTTTATCCCCATATTCCTACGGGAACGAGAAATACGCGGGTGAAACCGCGGGGCGCCGCTGGTTAAACATAAATGTGAAAGATTGAATGTGCATATGATTGGACAGATTGGATGTTTGACACAGCTAGTATCTATTAATACTTATATGAATATAATAATGATAGACGTGTGAAATTAGGTATTCACAGAATACTGATTAATGAAATACATGCATCTTATCATCTATATCTCCGGATAGATTATTTTTAAGCAAATCAAGCAATTAGATTTGGCTTGCTTAGATAGACGTTATAAAACTAAGTTGTAACTTCTAACCTAATCTAGCGTTACTTAATACAAATAACATTTTCAAGGTTTAAAGACCTAATAAAATCACATTTGAAATACTCAAAAACAACTCATTTAAATATAGAAGTTTCTCCGAAATCACGCCAGACATTAGCATTAAAGGAAATTGATTTTAAATACAACCTAATTGAATTTCAATAGAAGTCTTAAGTTCAAGAAAAAATCTTAAGCTCAAAGTAAATTAAGAAAGTCTAAAAAGGAAAAATTTAGTTACTAGAATTTAACGTCTCTGGAGAATTCAAGGGTTTAAATAAAATGTTTAATTTGCTGCCTTTGGAATACAAAAGTACGTAAAATTTAAAATATTTTTAAAGAAATGCAAAACTAAATCATTCGAGATTAACAATTCTTTAAAGGAAATAAGTTTTTTTACGATAAAATAGTAAAAATATAATGTCCAATATTTCTTGCGACCTTGTTGATTGAAGCGGAGCGTGCGATATTAATTTGTAACCAGCTTTTGGTTACATGAATAATTTCGATGTGTACGTTCACATGTCACCAAGTGTACGGCACTTTATTTTAGCGTCATCAGTGTCTGCTTCCCTCGTGACAGCTTACACATGAATTCGGGGATAGACAAAGAGTATGCACGATGAAAGAGGCTTTCATACATCTCGGAGCTCGCAGGGCGAGTTTCAGAGGCTGTGTGTGTTGTGATAACAGTTAACGAGTCCTCGTACCAAGTAAATAAACTATTGTATGTACGACTGACTCAAACGAATGGATAAATAAAAATATATACATGTAAGACTTGTAGAAATGGCATGGATTAATATATTTTTGGATGAATTATGCATTATTTGTATATTATTATTACTATATCCAAATCGTTAGAGCAGTTTCTTAGAAGTGTTGACTTTCACGACTGATGATTTCGTTCACATTTTGTAGATAGATCATAATAAATATTTGAAATTTGGAACTCGGATACGTTAAATAAAGTCAATCTTTATTTAACGTACCAAATGCTGCATTTTAATAACTTTACTTATAATATATTTTTTTGTTAAAGATTACACCAAAATTTAAATCTTATTAGAATCATTTTTTGTGTTTCTTGTTGTGGATGGCGAGTTAGGTTAGAGTTTCCAAGCCACCGGAAACCTCTAAGACTTTGATAAGTACTTAGTGCTTAACCTATACACTGCCTGTGAAGTCGAAGGTTGGGGTTTGATTCTTGTGTCGAACGATCCTATTGGCAATTTATTGAACATGGGAATGGCTTGAGATGAATGCATTACGCGAGCGAGGTAATAATGCTAATTATATCACTGAGAGAGGCATTAGCTTTGCAGCTGTCATCTCACGGGAGGTAGGATATTGACGTCAAATAATTTGATGTACCTACTACCTATATAATAATTAAATAAGTAAGTACATATAATCAAAAACATCACCATGATAGTTCAATAACTACACATTTATTTAATAAACACACAAATATTTACTTTGATAAATTGAAGAGAGAAATGCCATTGAGCGCTTGTTAGTAAATTGTGTAAACAAATTGTGAGGTACGATACTTCGTTTAAATAAACAGCTAATTATATGTACCGTTGTGTGTATGTAGATATGTATTGATGCGGCGGTGCCTGCGTTATTTGTGTCGGTATGGACTGTAAGTCGTTTAACAAAATGACGGGCCCTTTTTATCTTAGTCGAGCTGCAATTTGTTTCTCGTTCTATTTTCTCGAAACCGCAAACAGACCGGCGGTTTCCTATTCTGAATATGCTCTTTCCAAAAATGGTGCTGTGTTCGTAAAGAGTCAACATAAAAGAGAATAGCGTTGGTTGATGTTTGAGAGGGTAATTGGGTAATGAAATCACATTTTTTGTGACGAAAATTCAACTTTTATGTACGGGACCAATCGGAATGTAATCCTTTCAGATAAAAAATATATTACAAATCGGTTCATAAATTACGGAAATATGAGGTCACAAATATATACTAAATAAATATTTTACGCGTGAGAGATTCATTTTCTTTTTATAACTTATCTATTGTAAATATTATAGGCTGTTGGTTTTCCTAAAAAATAATAAAAAGAACAATTGAAGTAAGACCGTTCACGATTTTTGCTATCGGTTAATTTTAAATAGGATGACGTCAGTTGATGTTTGTACCGGCAATTGGATAATCAATAAAAAATTCAAATGCAAAACTTCAAACCAATATTGGGTGTCGTTTCATAGCAGCTTTGATTTATTCTATTATTGAAACAATTGCACGCGGGTTCATGAATTGGTAATACCTATCTGTATTCAAATCCGTAAAAAAGCGTTGTGCTCTGTCTGTTCAGCAACGAGGATCCTTAACTATACTTCTGCATTTCCTTTGTATCTAAAAAATAACCTATTTTTCATGTTTCCGCTCAAACGGAGCTCGGTAACAATCATCATTTATCGAAAGTACCTTTGTGCTTTACCGTACCGTTTGGAACAGGCATAACAAGGTTTTCTGTCGCTTATTATAACTACAATCACAGAAAGGATTGGCATGGACTTACTCAACGATGTAAAAGGATTTAATGATGGTTTTTAGTAGATCCAATACGTACTAGAATTCCATTCGATAGTTGACTCCAATTATAGATTCCGATATTTTATGTATAGTACATACTTACTCGTATTATGTGATTATTTTGTTACTAACTGGAGACGGTATTTTGTTAAAGTTTAGAACTATTTTTACCTCGCGAATTCACGCTCGTTGATATAACAATATACACTTCCCTGTTCAGCAGTTTTAAATCATTCAATTATTGATGAAAATTGCTTTAAAATGCGTTGCGAGGTTTAAAAATTTAACTTAACCGTATATGTAGAAGACACTTGAACCGTTTTTGTTTGACTTGACTTGAAAAGACTTGACATAAAAAAGTAATTTTATAATAATTGAAAAGGTTAAGTTTAACTATCGTAGTTACTGCGGCTTTTCTCATTTCACCCTTTAAGTTGGAATGTCGTGAAATCCTTCCTTAGCGGGATACTTAAGCTGTAATGGAAGCATGGAAGTTAAGGTAGGTACATATTACATATAATTGCTTTTACTGTTAGAAATGTACAAATATTGAATAAAATATTAATGCTACTAATTGTGTACAATTAATGTGAATTTTAACTTAATAATTCCAAAATTTAACTTTAGAATAATATTTAGGCAGTTCCACAAAATAGGTCACGTTGAAATGAATCTAATTTAAACTAAAGGCTTAAGTTAATCCTAAAATTAAGTTTATCCGCTTAAAATAGAACTACATTCTCGTTTTTATAATTCAGCTTTTAGTCTTATATAATGTGTTTAAAGTTATTT
This sequence comes from Timandra comae, assembly GCA_958496195.1. Taxonomy (NCBI): domain Eukaryota; kingdom Metazoa; phylum Arthropoda; class Insecta; order Lepidoptera; family Geometridae; genus Timandra; species Timandra comae. Next base: position 7,410,532 of record OY292362.1, read on the forward strand.
AATACAGGCATTGTATTATGGGATAAAATCTACAATATTGCCAATGTCAATACAAAATCCCATCGCAAAGCAAATTGTTAAATTCACGGCAAATCCCAGAAAATCTACTTGACACAAAACAGTCAGCAGTAACCAAGGAAGATAAAAAATAATTTTATAAAAATCGGAATGGTATGATGTCTCCAGAGGCCACATAATTGGTTCAGCTGTCGTTGCCAATCGACTACTTCGGTCTTCGTATTGCTACGAAACGACTTCAATATATCGTCCGAGAGCAATCATATTGCGATTTATAAAGTTTTACCGAAATTTTCCTGTTCTATCGGTTTTTGTTGCTTGTGATATACGATATTGAGAAGGTAAAGTTTCTTTATACTGTATTCGTATACTCGTGTCTGTGCAATCTGGTAGCACTTTAATATCTGACAAATATTAGTGCGGAAATATAGTTTGTAACATTTAAAGTACTGACTAAACTATGGCCGCGTATTTGTTTCTTTGTGTTTTGGAACGTTGCTACTTGATATACAAGTTTTACTATTTATTTGTAAGTTACAATAGCAATAAGTATTTTAAGGTAAATAAGGAAAATACATAAAAAAAGAAAAGTTTTTAAGATATTTTAAGTGTGGTCTACTGAAACAGAATCCTTATAGAATAGCGAATTAATATTCTTGACGGCTTTGACATTTTAATTTAATGTAACGACGAATCATGTTGTAAGTAATGAGTTCGATGCTGGACTACGGAAAGAAGAATTGATGATTTTGATTCCATTGATAAGATTGTTCTCTTGTTCTCTTGCTGCACTTATGTTCCCTTATGTTAATGTTTATCTCAATACAGGGTGTCCCGTTAGTAGTGGACCAACGGGATGTGGGGGATAGGGGAGACCGTTACCTACCAGAATCACCAAAATTTATTGTCCTAGGCCTTATAGTTTTGAAGTTATAACGTTTTTTAGTAAGTAGGTGAAATGATCGTACTATGTGCACATTTTTCTTAATTCTACAAAATCTGTTACTTAATTTGATGTTATTTTTATTCAAGGGCGTTAAGAATACATAGGTTTTTCTAATTTAAATCATTTTTTAGTGTAGTTATCATTAACATTAAAATTAATCAACAAAACAAGTGCAATTGTTAAATTTCAAAAAACTCTAAGTGGTATTTGAGCTGAGCTGGTGTAAAAAAATGTATTGTAGCCTTGTGGCACTTTATTTTAAAAACATCTACATATCATAAGGATTACAAAAACGTATAACACTGTGGTTTCAAATGAGTAGTTTTTTATTTTGACTAATATCAACGTAAAAGGGAACTTTTGAGAGAAAACAAAAATTCATTGCTAATTATGGAAATTCGTTTATTACTCAATTTATTTTTACATTAAGGGTTCAAAATGCTTTTCTTTAGCTCTTGTGCATTAAAACATCTTCGTATAAAGTCTTTTTGTAAACTTTTTTGGGCTCTTTGATGTTTTTTTATCAATTCAGCAACATGATTGAAATTTTGTGATAACTCTCTTTTTATCAGAAATATTTGTCTCATAAACTGCTTCTTTGAGGAAACCCCATAGAAAATAATCCAAAGGATTCAAGTCGGGAGATCGTGGCCTATTTCATGGCCGATCACTGGCCATGAAATAGTACCTTCGAGTCCAAACCATCGATTTGGGAACGTCTCATTCAAAAATTCAGTCACTTACCGTGAATAGTGGGCAGGTTCACCTTCGTACTGCAACCACATTCTCTCCCGCGCAGTTTCAGGCCTTATGCATAACCAACATCTTCGAATAAAGTTAAGAAGTACGCGAGAGTATGTGGTTCCGCGCAGTTTCAGGCCTTGTGTATAACCAACATCTTCGTTAAGTTAAGAAGCACGTACGAATGTTGCAGTATGAAGGTGAACCTGCCCACTATTCACGGTAAGTGACTGAATTTTTGAATGAGACGTTCCCAAATCGATGGTTTGGACGCGAAGATACTATTTCATGGCCAGCGATCGGCCATGAAATAGGCCACGATCTCCCGACTTGAATCCTTTGGATTATTTTTTATGGGGTTTCCTCAAAAAAGCAGTTAATGAGACAAATATTTCTGATAAAAAGAGAGTTATCACAAAATTTTAATCATGTTGCTGAATTGATAAAAAAACATCAAAGAGCCCAAAAAAGTTTACAAAAAGACTTTATACGAAGATGTTTTAATGCACAAGAGCTAAAGAAAAGCATTTTGAACCCTTAATGTAAAAATAAATTGAGTAATAAACGAATTTCCATAATTAGCAATGAATTTTTGTTTTCTCTCAAAAGTTCCCTTTTACGTTGATATTAGTCAAAATAAAAAACTACTCATTTGAAACCACAGTGTTATACGTTTTTGTAATCCTTATGATATGTAGATGTTTTTAAAATAAAGTGCCACAAGGCTACAATTCATTTTTTTTACACCAGCTCAGCTCAAATACCACTTAGAGTTTTTTGAAATTTAACAATTGCACTTGTTTTGTTGATTAATTTTAATGTTAATGATAACTACACTAAAAAATGATTTAAATTAGAAAAACCTATGTATTCTTAACGCCCTTGAATAAAAATAACATCAAATTAAGTAACAGATTTTGTAGAATTAAGAAAAATGTGCACATAGTACGATCATTTCACCTACTTACTAAAAAACGTTATAACTTCAAAACTATGAGGCCTAGGACAATAAATTTTGGTGATTCTGGTAGGTAACGGTCTCCCCTATCCCCCACATCCCGTTGGTCCACTACTTACGGGACACCCTGTATATAAATTCAAAGCAACAACATTGCCATGAAAAGTCATTCTTTTCACCAATCCAAACACGACAATCCCCGAGGAAGCAGTAAAGTATTACAGCGAAGTGCATACCGTTTACCATATACAAGATAATTTGTTTTGAATGTCAAATTGCTTTCATGTAAACAGCAGACAATGTACATTAACCGTTGTATTATGACCCCACTACCCACTACAATTTTGTTACTAGTACCCTTACTAGAATGTAAATAATGTTTCTCTGAGAGCTTTATTCAAGCAACGAGGGACATAAACAACACAGGGCGACAGTAAATTAAGCTAGGAGAGTTTCTTGGCTATATAGACATACCAGTTATAGAGCATCGGCGTTTGAATTACCAATTAGCACATTTGCACCGGATAACTACGACCACCCCTTACAGCCAGATTGGCAATTTCGCACAGGCTCGCAAATTCACTAATAGATACTCACTTATAGATAGACTACCTGTTAACAAACTAATTCTAACTGGCTAGAGACTCCGCTAGACCGCTAGACGTCTCGTTATTTAAACTGTACCTCTCCATTTATATTTTAGTAGATATCTAATAATGATTTGTTTGTTTGAGAATTTACAGCAACCCATTTTACACCGTCGAGTTGACAGGTATAAAACGTAAACATACAAGTAATGTAAGGGTAATCTTTTGGTATCCAAATTCCTGCCTTGCCTTGTTGCGGTTTTTGGCTTGTGAAAGTTTATAAAACAAACAAAATAACAAGCACGTTGTTAAGCCCAAACATCCGAATCCAATTTATACATTTCCAAAGTTGAACGCCACATCCTTAGCTAACATTTCGTATCCTTAACAAAACGGTGTCGGGGGTATGTTGGTATGTTGTACGTTATTTTTTGTAGAGGGGATGGCGATGGCGGCAGGCGGAGTGAATGCGAGCGCGTGGCGGTGCGCGCCGCTCGCTCCCTGGATGAGGGAACACTTCGTTTGTCGCGATATCGCTCATAAGCGCGCGCTATCTCGCCGAGCCGCCGCGCTATTCACCCGAAATAGTACCTCAAGGAGTTCGGTAATGAGTTCCCTTCAACACTCTTACTAGCATCCCACTATTTTTAATGATGCCATTTTTGAAAATTGACTCTATATGCCATTTACATTCTTCCGTCTGGAGCGCTGAACAAAGACCGTTGAGGTAGTTTTTCCTTCGAGTATAAAATACTTACAGCGACTTAAGTGTCTATTATTTTGCTGTACAAACATTTTCTAGAATTTGTGTTGGTTTTGTGAGTATTTTTATTTAAGTTAAAAGGTATTTCGGAGGTGTTTGGTACTCGGCCGCGTTCTTTAATGTGGCCTTTTTGTACAAATACTTATTAATGGATTTAGATAATGAAATGTACATTTTGATATTACACTTACGTAAGTATTTGTATAAATATTACGTTGTTTACAATAACAAGTATTATGTTAACATGATATTATTTGGAAACTATAAACAAGTATTTGCACCTCACGGGTTCCAAGTAGCTTATCCTCTGTGTAATTAAAAGTTAATAACAAACCAATTGTGACTGTCGGCTGTTAGTGGCACTCGGCCATTTTGCTCGAGTTCGGACGTCCCAACCGGCACTCCCGCTAACTAAGGAAAGGTAAATTTACATTACAAACGAACGAAATACAAAATCTACATACGTACCTCGAAAATGTCCTCAGAAATTTTCATATTAAATTTAAGAGTGTTAATAAAAAAACAAGAACAAAACTTCTTAGATTCTACATTTCAACATCTTAATTCATTCATAGGTATGAGTTAATTCAAATACAATTATGATTATACTTAACTTAAAAAACTATCAATTCATAACGTGTCCTGTGTAACCTGTATTACGGAAATAACTACAGATCAGCCGAAACTATATATTCCAGGGTAATTATATTTAAATCTTAACACTTTTTCTTGAAATCGAAGTCATCGATAAATACTCTCTACAATTTTGACAAATAAATTTTACATCAAACAGTCTGCACACTTCACTGCACTCTCTAATTATTTGTACTCTAATTTTACCTTAACTATATCATTTTGAACGTTGAGCATCACTATTTCTTTTGACAAGAGACTTACAATTGTGATAAAGCGTGTTATGTACGGCAGTCTGGGTCCACATTTTATTACTGCTTGGGCAGCAATTTTTAATGGTATTTTTATCAAATTCAAGGTAGGTGTATTAATGAATTTAAGCAACGGCCGAGTATGCTATGTTATGTTGTGTTATAAAGGTATAAAACCAGAGAGACCAGAGAGAATCTCATGCTCCATATTCAAGGTTTAAAACGCATAAGTATAAAAATCCACTGGCATTTATAAGTGCTTGTTTGAGACCCAATCTGTAAAAAAGGAAGCAGTCTAGCCACTAGATTCTAGTAGCATGTGCATTACCAGCCAAACTAAAGGCTCTGGTTTACTTCATAGGTCAAACATGTTTTATTTTTTGAACAAAGCTCAAATTTGAGATCACATTCAGAATTCCCACAAGCATTGTGACTATTTTAGTTTTCTTTAAGGTATATATCAGTTAAAGAGAGGCTTTTGTAATGCAATAAAATCTTATGGCTTAGGATTTGAAAAACATATAATTTGGTATTCCTCAAACATATTCACCCAGTTATTATTTATTAACATCAATAAAACTACTACAGTAAAGTAAATAATGAGTTAAACAAATAGATTGTATGTAGTTTACACAACGGACGAAAGTGGTAAAACAAACAATACATTAAGACGTAGAATTATACTACTATACAGTTGGTCTAGAGACTAAATGGTTTTTGCAGTTGCGTGGTTGGATGGATTAAATGGTAGCAAACTACCGACATTCGTCTCGTAACTAAATCGTTTGCAACTCGTTCACAATAAAAACGTTCAGAAACAATTAGACAAATTGTGAAACGCGAGTTTTTATTACATTATTTGTTTATTTTGTTATAATAACAATGTTCCGATATCGATTACAAATTGTACTTGAATCTTATGAACTTTTCTTCTATAATAAATACGAGTACATCAAAGTGTTATTTACGCAATCCGTTCTGTGGTTTAAACGTGCGTTTATAAATCGGTCAGATTAGTACAAAAATTGCTAAAGCACTTTACATATTTAGATGTTATTCCTGAAAAAAAAACGATTCCCCCAAATGACGACCCACCAAGTTAAAAAAGCATTCGCTGTTTCTCATTTACCTAACTATATTGTATAAAGCAGCAAGAAAACATCTTTAATGAACGTTCTGAGAAAAAATAAATCATTCTCGTTTGCCCCCGTTTATTAGAGTCATGAAACTCGGGCGAGTGTAACAAAGTTTGAAAGCAACCAATATATATCGTTACTCTGTAATATTATAGAAAAATATGTGCAGCAAAATATTATTTATTTTTTGGGACGAGTAGATACTCACTCGCCTCTGAATATTGAAGGCGTTGAACAATTTCTTTGTTAAGTCAAAAGATTGCCTGTCTTTTACGGAAAATAATATGAAACATGGCATGAATTGAAAAAGTTTGCCGAGAAAAACTCGCAACAACGCAAGCAAGCTCTATTGTTGAAAACGACATAGTACCTACTTCTAAAAAATCTCGTATACGGTTTGTGAAGTTTCTCAAGTACACATAACTGACGCAACTTCGAATGAGTAATCTGAACTTGGTAAAGTACTTTGCTATTGTAAGTCACATACACCGTGCTGCGTCGACAAGTAATTAGGGAATTATATAAAAACTGTTCAAGAGTTATATTTTATACCCAAGTCTCGCGAAATAAAGAGTAGAGTTGCAAAAATGTTTACGTTTAAAGTTTAAACACTCGTCGAGTCGGACGAGTAAAAACTTAAAAATCCAAATGGATCGTCATCAACATTGAAATGCCTAAATATTTATAGGATAGGAATTTTAAATGTGTTCGGGTACGCAACCGAGTTCGTGTATCGCAAGCAGAGATCGCCGGCAACAAATTGCGGTTGGACGAGATAAAAAAGGTCCGTCCGTCATTTTGGTAAACGAGCGGTTTGAGTGCGCCGTGGTCGAATGCGGACGAAAAAACGACGCGCACAAACCCTCCGACCAACTTGGACTTCTCTTCGTCTTCCACAAAAATAATACCGATGTCAATTTCTATTTACGATAGTTTCGAACCAACTTCGTCCTTCATCTGGCCCGCATCAAACCACAGAACAGGCACATCTTAGAAATGGACATGAAAAATTGAAATAAACATTTCACATACTCGTTCTTCTGAAGGGAGGAATGTGAATGTGACGATTATTCAAATTGTGATAACATTCCTTTTTATTATGTATAGTATATTGACTCTATTATGTACGTTTGAGGAATTTTGTCGATTCAAAATTTGAATAATGTTTTGTCGTGATTTATGTTATTAGGATGTTATTTTCATAAAAACAAAACGGTTTTAGTATCTGATTTCCTTCGAATACAAAATATCGTGTAGGTAACTAGGTAATCGCGATAGTTCATAACATCGCGTGCACTCACCATTGCCTATAAACCAAACTGAACTAAAACTAGGTTTCCTGTTAAGAAACTAAATTGTTTTTTTCTGTTCCGTGGCTTTGTTTTACATATTTTAATAAAAAAACAATGTTGCGGATACGTACCAAATTGACATTTATCCTGAAGTGGATGCAAACAGATTTTATGGATTGGTTGAGATTTATCCATTTCGATATAGAAGAAAAACACTCGTTTGGCAAAATGGAAGGTTGGCCTGTGCTTGCCTCTCAATACAAATAGATATATCCGTACTCAGCAAAATTTGTCCGATCTCGCTGACCCTTTTATAATGTCAAGGAAATAACAAATTGAATAGACACACTTGCCACATTATTATAAATATTACTCGCACAAAGAATAGGAACAGTAATAAAATGGGATTTTATGTCTTAATTTACTAATAATTTTCGTGTACTTGTATACATATATGTTATAATTGTATAGTTTACTAGTGTATACTTACGCATGTAGAAATCATCAGCTTCAATGTGTTTTTTTTTTGCCCACAGCTGGGCAAAGTTCTTGCGTATCCAGTTCATCGCCCTACCTTTTCTGGGACGGTCTCGACAGTAAGTTTTAAATAGCAGAAATCCTAATCCATATTAGTAATAATACAATACTTTACTACATTATCATCAAATTATGCCACTTACTTATCCTTCTTAAAAAAAAAAACAAAGAACTCTTACTTTAATCGAGAGATAATAGCGCTTAATTGAGTTGACGCAATTTTTCCAGCATTAATCTGTTCCATCGGAGCTGTCGGATTTACTGGACAATAACATTAAATCAACATGAAGTTATAGCGAGAATACGCAACGGGATAGCGACGACATCGTCTCCACTACGGAAAGGCAATTTACAGCAACAATAAAAGTATCGCTTTTATTGTCGAACACACAATTCGTTCGGACAGCTGTAATTGCGAACTCTCGCACTGTCTATTGGTCCCGTAATTTAGATCCCACTGTTTTAGCATCACACTCGTTCAGCCGAGTTGATTTTATTTATATGGTGTTACATATCACATATTATGGGTATTTTATTTGGATTAACATCGAGTTATGGAGTTTTTACGTGTTGGTCTACCTGTAACGTGATCGTATTTATAGCTGACTCGTTGTTTCGACCTTATTTATGTATTTGTTTTAGCATTTGTTATTCAATGAAATCAGTAAAGTATTTATGTGGAATAAGAATTGATTTGATTTTATTTATTACTGAGTAGTACTCATATACTGAAAGCTTTGATCACAACATTAATAGTTATTATCCAAAGCGGTTTTCTTTTTCCAAGAAGAAATATGTTTGGCTAATTTAAAATGCTTTTCTACACGCTAAGTCTTTGTTCTATGATATCTTAATAACATTAAATTATAAAAGTATGATGAAATCTAAACGAACCACGTTCTGAAAATTTTAATAATTAAAATCTTCTTTAATCTTTAAAACTTTGTTAAGTTGATACTTATCTTTCTTTCGTAACTATTTATAAAAGTGCTTTTGCTTTTGTAACATGTTGAAAGTCATATTAAAGACATTTTCAGTCTGATGAACACTATTTTACTTAATTTGACGATTACAAATAGCTTTCAAGACAGTAATTTGTATTATAAAATTGTTTAGTAAATTAAGTCTGTATTTCAATTACTGTTCAAAAATAGAAAAATATTTTTTAAATATCGAAGTTTCTTATGAAAATTTTACTGTCACAGATTACCAAACCTTTGAGTGTATTTACCGTAATAAGAAAACAATGAGGCACAATAGATACTTCAAAACAGATTTAAAAATATTTTCTTCGATATTCGGTTACTTGATTGTTTCTCCAATACATATTCCAAATAAAGCGATTGTTATCAATCATTTACGGTAATACGTTTGTTGTAACCCAAAACCGAAAGGAAATGGTCTCCGAATGAATAATAGATACCTTATGACTGCAAATAACGAACTTTGTTGTACATTTTTAGTTCGCAAACTATTTCGGAGAATTTAATACGAAAATGTATAACGCGTATAATATACCGAGTTTTCAGAATTCAGATATTTGATCAGGCGATATCAATGTCTGTATGATTTGGAATAAAATTATTTAATATTAATTATATTCTCGGAAATGTTTTTTGCGTAGTGAAATTTAAACTTCATTCTTTGCAAGAATTTATTGTATTCATCGTAATTATATTTAATACTAAATTCAGAACCAAACTGTATATGTATAACTTATTGTTGGTTTGATGAATATACTTAATTACTAATTGAACTCTCAATTTCATTCTTTACCTTAACTATACGAGAAAACGTGCTTGTACTTTCATTTTATCAAAAAACCATGATTTATATCGTAAAGACATCATTATGCAATAAATATTATATATTGTTATATGTTATATATTTTAATACTTACTTAAACATAAAACTAAATACTCACATAATGTATCTCGAATGTAATGCGAATTCTCCCGTTGAGCATCAATTGACCTGATAGTACTCGTACCTGTTCCTGGAGTAGTGTAACAAGCCTGCTGGCACAGTTTCTTATTCCATTGCACCTTGTTTATTTTATTGAAAGCTCCACACATCTCGAATGCACCTTTATACCTCTCAATTCTATCGTTGTTCGTATATATCGTTACCTGTCTTGTATTTTACAAATTGTAGAATATAAACTTATTCTAAATTCAAAATTTGTTGCACAATTTTTCTTCGTGTATTGGGAAGTCGTTTGGGTTTTATTTAATAAAGTGAATTTGCTACAAATTGTTATTTTATTAGTTGTACTTGCCATTTATGTCGTACTAACGTCATTGACAGTTGTTACGAGTAGTTAGGGACTTCAAAAATCTAACCAAAATATACTTATCGCAACACGCACAAAGGATATTATTTCGAAAAACTGCTGAATTATGAGTAGGCATATAATAAATATAACGTCCATATCATAGAAGGTCCATAATTAACGATTCCATTTCATTTGGTATCAAATTCATTTAGACTTTATTTTATCATTTATTTTAACTCCTAAACCATAATCTCACATATAAAAGTTTTAATTTGTACGTTGTTCAATTTCAAACACAGTATTATGTTACATTTGAAAACGATATTCTCTGTACCCAAAATGAAATACCTAATAGTATTTTGTCAATAAAGTGCAATCCTTTTGTATACTGATACCGTTTCAAAAACTATACAATAAAATGCACATTACTTCTACTTTTTCCCTGATTCTAGCTTTTGTCGTTTGAAAGTTTTGAGTGAAAAATGCTCAGACATTTATTTATTTCAAATATATTTAGATCAGTTGTGTGTTATCCAGAATCACTTTTGTTTTTGACAATATTAGTTAAATTTTAGTATCTAGCGGTAGCATGAGTGTCTAAACCTAATTATCACAACTTCATGTTGGTATAACGCCACCAGTCCCGGATGAACCCTTAATCAAATTAAGCAATTGCCTAGGGCACCACGTCTGGGAGGCACCAGAAAAGGGGCACCAGAACACAAGGATAGGGGGCTCCAGGGCCGTAGCTATGCTTGAAATGACAAATGCCCTACTTTGTTGAACATAGGGAGCTCAGTGTTTTTTTTTTCGTCGTCAAATTCCACTCTAGCTACAGCCCTGGGGGCACGAAGGCTTGGATAGCTTAGGGCATCATAAAGTCTTAAACAGTCACTGAACGCCACAAATTACAAATATTGTGTTACCTACATCCATAAGTTCTATAAATCAATTCATTTAAAATGGGCTGTCTTTACCAGGAAAGTATCACACACTCATTGAATATCATCGTGAAATAGTACTGTGAGCTACGGCGTTTTGCATGGTGAGAGGTCTGTGACCCAACACTCTTGTATCATCTTGTTAATGTGTATTGTTTTCACTTAAAGGCAACCAACACACATGTGACTCTTGAGTTGCAGGTATCCATGACGTCAGCATCAGTCGAACCTTTTGTATCCCTATTTATAGAAAAACAATTGTTTAAGTATTGATATCTTTGATTTACACGAACACTACGAGTACACATTGAAATAAATCACTTAAACGGATTTTTGTCGTGGTTGTATTTTGTTTTACATTTTCTGACGTTTCGGATTCTTTACAGAACCCGTGATCACAGAAGACTAAGATGGAAATCGTCTGTACAAAGTACATGGGAGAATGGGAATTCATTTTAAAACAGATTAATACTCACATTTTGCTTCTATTTTCTAGTTTTGATGATTCCTAAATGACTATAAATTCTTAATTCGATTCCCGTGCGGGATGAATATTTGAGTGAACCACAAATGTTTGACTCGGCCTTGGTGTATGTGTGAATGAGTGTGTGCGTAGTTTCTGATACCCTATATATCAGTTACTAATGAGATGATGTAGTGAAAAATATAGTTGGTTATTTTGGTTCTACCTACACTACACCATTCCTATTATTAATAGATGAAAACGGTAAGTATTCAGTTCTATTCAACATTTATTTTTAGCTGGAACTGATTTTCTTGAGTGCCCCTTTAATAGGCATTGTAGGTATTCAAAGGAGAAGGTTCATTATTTGGTTCTTGTATACCTCCGATACCATTGGTTCGTTTATAAATTCTAATTTTTGTATCTATTTTTAGATGTTTGCTTGTTTGGGTATTTGCTACACTAAAAGGGTTAACTGATATAAATTACATAAGTACACATAGATACATAAACATTTCACTAACCAAACTTATTGCTTTTAATTTCATGAGCGTTTCCGTGCTTCGGAGGATGTTAAATTATCATCTGTCTGTCTGTGCGTCTTGGTTGTTGAACTAACTGTATTGTCGATACAATCGATGCGAGTAGTTAGAGCCCCCAAGACACTAAAGGTCTAACAAATAAATCGCAGTGTGCACAAAAAACCTAAACTGGAGAAATCTAGCTGCCAAAATCACACCATTTTCAAGTACAAATCAAACGAAAATCAGAATATTTTTGTTTAGAAACTTTAGGGTTTGCCCTTAAAATATTGCCCTTAGGGGCACTACTGGCATTGACTGTGTATCGTACACTAATACTACAAAAGGTCTACCTGAAGTTACGAACGTAAAAGGTATGATACTGATCCTATTCTGAACAAATAACCTATCGCAAACCATATTATCCTCGAATGTAGAATGTTTAACCCCATTTTGCCGGGTATTGTAAACGTTGGCGGTTGGCAATACATTCCAATGCAAAAAGTGTACGACCTGAATTGTCAACAATTGTCAAACAAATATACCCAGGGCCTCTTCAAGACGTGCTTCGCATAATTTAGACTTACAAATTTCTTTCTAATAAAGCCTGTGTACGCCAAAGTAATAACATAATTTTTAAATTAATCTGCCATCTTCACGAAGCTTTTGACCTTAAACTAAGTTATTACTTGAAGTATAGAAAACTACGTTTACACTCATAACCACACTTGAATTAAGATAAACATTCGTAGATCCCACAAATATTTACATAGCAAGGGAATCGAACCCCATTTGCACATCAACCTTTGGCAGCCGGCCAACTTGACTACTCTGCCATTTGTCTCGTCCATAATCCAATAAACAGAATACACACCAATTCTTTTCAATACCAATTTTAGAATAACATTAATTTATCTCTAAATACTCTTACCCGTTAGCCAATCGCATAAAACAAATACCAATTAACACGTTGAAAGGCTAACAAATCAAGGCAGAGCAAACATTCGATATTAAATCCGGCCGTCATATCAATTTTAATCGGCAAATCCAATCTTAATTGGCATTTTTCCTTATCCGTGACGTGGTGTTTGTTTTCTTGTTTACAAAAGGCCATACAAACGGTACGTTCACCTTTGTTCCTGTAATTACATTGTCGCTTTCACACCGCACCTGTCTATGTCAAACAACGCTCACCAATTTTCAGAACATAATTTAGTTGAAAGATATATACATTTGGATTATTAAATTTTTGATAACTTTCGCTTCTAACGCTTTTGTGTTGTTGTTTGTTACTATTTTTATCATCATTCAAATAATATGTATTGTATATGTCTATCGTGGTTGATGAAATCAAAATCGATAAAGCCGTTTTGGAGAAAGTAAGACATTTGATTTCTAAAACTTATAGCAAATCAAAAATAAGAGGTCAATATTTTTATTGATAGGTATTCAATAAAAGTATCGTAAAAACTTAGTTCAATATACAAGATTTATCGTATTTTTAACTTTATTGAAACTCATCTACTGGATGACTTAAGTCAAAGATCATTTGCAGGGTAATTTGGTATAAAAACAACTATAAAGTATACCTGTTTAGCATTCGCAAAGAAGAATATTTAATATCAAAGATTTATGTACTGGTAGTTGTAAATAACCTTCAGTTTTATCGAGACTGCAATGATTGATTGTTCGTGCTCCGTACGTTCACTACGATACATACTCGATCCGTGAATAAACGGCCATATTGACCAGTCTGCTGGTGGACTATCTATCAATGGACCGCACTGACCACTACCAGAATAGCGGTTCATTTTAAAAACTTTGTTACTCGTCCAACAGACAATTAACTACCTGGGTATTCTGTTTTTCTTACACATAAAGAACAAAAATAAGAAAACTATCAATTGAAATTTATTTATTCCAACATTTAAAGAATGCATGCCTGCATTTTACTTACAAACAATCTTATGTTTAATGTCAGTTCATTTATTTACATTACTTAAAATCTAAAATTAATCATTAAATGATTTCAAATATTAAATGTTTATACCGAGATCACGTACATGTTTAATATTAAAAATGTCTACTAATTTCGATAGAGTAACGACTTGAGCCACTCAGGGCGGGGCTGTTGGGGCTTGTATTCCGGTGGACTGAGAGCAAGAGGAGACGCAGCGTCAGCTAAAGTGACAGACGATGAAGTCTCAGTGACGGCCACGCTAGGTTTGCCTTTCAATATAGACCGCAGCTCATCATTTTCTCCCGCTCTAGTCCTTTGTAGATTTTCCCTTGTCTCTTTCATTCTGGATAGCTGTTCTCTTAATGTTCTGTATTCCTCTAAAAACTTTTCTAGTTGAGATGCGCGGAAATCGTAATCTTCCATCACTTGCCCTGCACGCGAATAGTCTCGGAGGCCTGATAGATCGAGCAATGGGGTGGCGGACGGCACTGTGGGTTGCTCCCTCGACGGTGACGCGGGCAAACTAGGGTTACGACGCATACGGCTACTGCCAGCGGAGAGATCTAAAAAACTGTTTGAACGTCGACTGCTAGACCTCTGTCTTGACTTTTCGTATCCCCTATTATCAAGAAATGAAATAGAATCACCCCCAGAGCTATTTCGTCGGCTGTTGAGAAGTGGACTACGACTATCGCCATCTTTTCTTCTTGGTATGGTGTAAAAATAGTAAGGATCGTGTTTCTCACTCCGTAGGTACGATGATGTCCCTAGGGCACTCATTTCAATAAGGTCTGGATAGTTTTTCTCGCTGTCGCTTCCAGACAGATCGTTGTCTAGCCGTTCACGTGTTCGGACTCGAGGACAACTCCGAGAATTATTATTATACCGATTGCTTTCTGACATAATTTCAACGTGGGCGTTCATAATACTCGTTGAATTTGAACTTTGGACCGAGTCAGGTGTTGCTTCTGATCTGTAACAAGAATAACATCATTGTTAATTTACTATTCCAATACCATTTTCATAATATTAACCTCATATTTTGTAATGAAGATCATATAACAATGATATAATAAGAATTTATTTATATCATTAATTATTAAAGTAAAAATGTATCATATACAATATTTTATGGTCACTGTGTGGTAATAATTATAATATAGTTGGACTCAAACTCAATTAATTTAACAGACCGAAAACTATATGGACATATAAAATTATACCCGAAATAGTGAAATAAATAATTAAAATAATTACCTTAAATTATAATCGCTGAAACGTGGTATATGCAAGTCACGTTCTGTATTTAAATTTCTATTTCCGCCAGGCTCAAAATCTACTCGTCTCCAAGAGCCTTCTATTGGAGGAGTTAGAGAGCGTTCATCTCTGACGTCCCTTCTCACATATCCTTCATATTCATCCTCAGGGTCATTCAGAGGCACATTTCTATAGTCACCCCTCTTACGACCATTGTCCGAAGGTAACACACGGGGCACTTCCACATTGTTCTTAAAATTAGCATCAATCTTCTCATAACTATCATCACGATGATTTGTCGTCACTATTTGCTCGTTCCATCTATCTAATTGTCTCTTTTTACGAGTTTCATACGCGCACAGTCCTATCAAACACGAACTCAATACTATCACTGCAGAAACTGCCATTCCTGCCATTAACGCTCGACCACCGAAACTTTTACTTTCTGGTTTCTTTTCTACAGCTAAACTTAGAACCACTTCTGCTTTTCCAGCTCTGTTTTCGGCATTACACGTATATGTTCCAGAGTCTTGTAAATCGGCAGACTTAATAGTTAAATTGCTAGTTTGACCTTCACTACGTAACATAAAAGCTCTACCAGAATTGACATTAGTAGAAGTGTTGCCAAGTAATCGACCTGCACGGACCCATCGTACTCTGGGTGCTGGCACTCCAATCACACGACACACCAGTGTCACTTCTTCACCTTCTAGACCTTGGAATTGACTAGCTGCGGCAGTTACCTCGGGCTGACAAGCAAAATCCTCTAAATCTAGTTTATCCCAAGACTGGGCTATCAGTCGTGGAGGTAGAGCGCACTCTGGAACCACTGTCGCGGGCACATTCTTCCTTAACATCCAATCTCGTAATGGTCTCAAAGCACAAGTACATTCCCAAGGATTACTCGCCAGCTCCAAGCCTTTGAGTGTTCTTAAAGGTGCCATGACAGCCACGTGCAATATTTGCAACTTATTTTTACTGAGCTCTAGATATTCCAGTGAAGATTCTAGACCCGCAAAACCTCGTAATTCTATTTCAGATATCTTGCAAGCGCTAAGTGATAATCGCACCAAGTGTGGCAGTGAAATAAAGGCCTCATTGCCTACTTTAGTTATAGGGTTTCCTCCAAGTCGAAGTTCACGAAGTTCCGGTATTGAATCGAATGAATGTGATGGTATGTTAACCAAACTGTTACGAGATAGATCGAGTTCGACTAGATTAACTAGCGCTCGAAAGGCATGCTGTCGTATGTTTCGTAAATTGCAGGTTGATATGTAGAGTCGTTGAAGATTGAGAAGTCCCGCATTGGAGAACACGTCGTCGCGAAGTATGGGTATTCTATTTTCTGATAGATCGAGTAGTTGCGTGGTGGGGTCCAGCCGGGGCGGGACGGAGATGAGGCCCGCTCGCGCACACAACGCCGACTCCTTGCCGCTGCGCCACTTGCACTCGCAGTGGCGCGGGCAGTCGGCGGAGGCGGCCGCCGCCAGCGCGAGCATGACCAGCACCCACATGCCCCCCGCCAGCTCACCCAGCGCCACACCGCTCGTCTTCGGCCTCAACCGACATCCCCTATATGGCCTTCCACCTGCAACAATACACAACATTATAGTTAGAATTTAATAATGAAAAAGATTTTTTCGACAACAAAACAACCATTTATACATCATCTTTTATGTTTACATACGCAAACACATGTATTATTTAAACCATAAACAACCCTTAGTCCATTAAATATTCCATAACATTTCACAACAAACTATATACGAGTAATATACATTTGACATTTTGAAGTGTAAAATGCGGAACGGAAAAGGCTTTGAAAGTCATATCCGCGTTTCACCGTATACAGAAGAGTTCTCACAAACTTAGAAAGTTATTGTCAGTTTGATGAAAACGGGCGCACGTGTCGCCTCCGGTAAAATTACAGGGACAAGTCTAGTTAACGTTCGAGTTGGATCGGATACACCTTCCTACAATTTTGAACAGTTAAGCTTTCGTGCCAAGTATTAGTTTACAGCTTTGTGGCTGTTATGCAAATACAAATAGGCGTCTAAAGTACCCATAGCCATTGTTTCACCTCGAAGCCTGACACGGTTAGAACTAGCGACCGAGCCTTTTGTGTTACAAGTGCTTACTTATATTAACAAAACGTACTCGTATGGTTTATACCTAAAACTAATTAATAGAAGACAATGAAGTTTTCCAAGCAAAATTTAATATTACAAATACTTATATTTTAAGTTAAAATACCGAATAGTAACTAGTACAATCAGTATTACCAACAATACATTAAAAGCCGAATTGCACAAACATATAAAAATATATTTGTTTGCCCCTTTCGAATCACGCAATGTTCGCGTGTGCCGTATTTCCACATGCGACTTTCATTTCATTGTTAGTTACACGGTTTTTGCGTGGTGAAGCTCACCGCACCGATTTATCTATATCACGGTTTAAAACCAATGCGATAAACACTGTATTTTCAAAAACTTTCAATGTTACCTAGTTTTTTTCTGGTGTTTTGTGATTTAAAGATTTATTTATAGGTTTCAACGTGTGGGCGGCCTAGTGGCAAGTCAGCGGCCTACAATGTTGGATAATATCCCGAAAATGAATTTAACTCTGAGGCGAGGCGAGTTTGTTTGTCACTCATGTGTAATAACGCCTATTCTTCTTCACTGTGCGTGTATCACCAAGACAGAAATTACTAGAATCAATTTGAATGTCGACACACTCGTCAGTGACCCTAAAAGATTACAACATTTATTTCAAATTAATATAGCTTTCCATATAATCTATATACATGTACATTCATGTCAAACATTACCTAAAACCTTGTACACTTTAATATAAATTCCCTAATAACATTTTCTTACTTTTAAATCACAACCAGTCTCTCGGTTATTGTAATAATATTTCATTGATACATTTTTGGTCGTCCTCCGTCGGTTTCAATCCATAAAATAATTCACAATTGATTTATTTTCCCGGTCACCCTTCTCAACCTTCTCATAGCAATTTTATTCGTAAGATACTCTGAAAAGACTGAGTAATTTCTTAATACAACTCTATTCAGCGTCTACTTGGTTTATGGGGTAAAATTTCCCATTGAGTGTATCCCGCAGTTAAATGTGGCGATTATTTACGACCACGCTTTCTTACATCGACCTTTCTTAGTCTCCGAGGGGTATATAAGCTCGGTTTTATTGCACTTCCTTTAGTGAAACGTAAAAATTAAGCCGCGTTTATGTTGCTAGCTAACTAAATGAGCACGCTTGTGGGACTCTGGGATTAGTTGCCAGTGTACACGTTATATCATATTTTTAAATCCCAACACAGTTTATTTCAGTCGTACTGGGATTTTGATAAATTAACTGGTCTTACAATTCGAACATGGTTTTATTCTTAAAAAGAAAATTAAGCTTTATTTATGGTGTAATGGGCAAACTACCAGGTGGGTCACCTGATGATAAGTAACTGCGGTTGATCATCTTAGACAAGTATCAAGACCTTCAAGAGTATCAAGCATGTTTCTGATTCTTATGGATATATCAGGATATTAGAAAAATATTTTGGAGGGAAAGCAAGAGTATACCCTACGAAACACAGGAGCTTGAGCTACTACTTATCGGTGATATTCTGTGAAAATAGGGAATCTTCCTTAAAGCCAGCTCGTCTTTGAACTAATAAAATTGCAGTTAAGCTCTATCTTAAGTCTTATAAGAAGGCTATATTGCAATCAAAATACGTATCATTCTGATAAAATCTTCCTAGTAAGACCAAGTAAGACTTGCCAAACAACATTCATATTTTATAAAGAAAATGCAAATATCATATGTACTAAATAAAAACCTCAAGTCTTCCCTAAAACGACCTCTTTTTCATATGTTATGTTCGCTAAATTAACCTTAATAATTTTGGGTTACTTATGCATCTACAAAATAAGTTACGGTTATCATGTTTCCTTGTTGCTAACCTAATGAATATAATAACCCACATCAATCACTGTTTTATTCCGTACAAAGGATTTTGGTCCTTAACGTGAAGAGAATAAGTGTTGTTGAGTTGATATTTTCGTGGTATAGAAATGAACATCACGATGACGATGTATAAAATATATCTGTTAGAGGACGGAAGATGAATATTAATATTTGGTATTTGATGATGTAATTTTGCACGTAGTCACTCACTACCAACAAATTGAAGTTCACGAACTCATTCTATCAAGAATATTAAATTCATGTCTCTTTTATTGCGAATTTAAATGTACATAAATACAAATGACGGTAATTTGAAAAACTTGAATTATTTCTTATTCACAATAATATAATTACTTATTTTACTTTTATAAAGGCAGAGTATCTCAGAAACTACTAATCAAATTTTGAAAAAATAGTTTTAACTTAACCGCTTCAAATTTTGTACCCAAACAGGTACATGTTATCAACCATTTCACTATAATAAATTAAGGCAAACTATAATAAATAAAAAATCCGTATATTTCTTACTAAAACAAACTGTCCAAAAAACATTTCTAATTCATTATAAAAAACACACTACAATTTGTCAAACTATAATAAATGGACTAAAATTAAATAACTAATTCATAGAATCATGACAAGGGAAATCCTGTAATCTAGATTGGAAAACTGGTATTTGACCACAAATTAGCCGCAACTACGAGTTTTATAAAATGGTTTGTTCAAACAAATGAATTTTCATTAGCTGCCCACGCACTCTCCGAGGTTAGTGACATTATAGCCCAATAATTAAAAGTAGTTTTAATGACATTTTCAAATAAAATCTTTCAATTAGTTTCTAACTCTCTTTCCCCAACCTTTATCCATGTCTATTTTGGGGTCGGTTTTCAGTTTAACCAGATTTGGCGGAATGTCAGTATTTTGACGTGAAGCGACTGCCATCAGACCTTCACAACCCAGAGGGCTATACGACATTTTTTGGTTAAAACAAATGTTAGACTTTTGAGGGCTCTAACTACCCGTAACGACTGTTCTAACATTAAGTATATTTTAAGTTATTAGTAATTAGGCTTCTTTACTTTAAGTTATTACACTGTTATTAACGACGACGACCTCGATGGCAGAGTGGTCACCATGCCGGACTGCCATCCGTAAGGTTGCGGGTTCGATTCCCGTGCGGGGTGAATATTTGTGTGAACCACAAATGTTTGTCTCGGTCTGGGCGTGTGTGCGTGAATGAGTGTGTGCGTAATTTCTGATACCCTAGATACAAGCTTCGGGCTTAGTTAGGGGTCAGTTACTATAATAAGATGATGTAGTGAATGATTGTTATGTATGTATGTTATGTTATTAGTATAAAATAAGTAAATTAGAATATTAAATTAGTGTGAACAAACAAATGAGTGTGGGTAGTATAAATTGATGGCATTTTCTTTTATTTTTATAAAAATTCTACCGCAATCCGTTCAGTGGCTTGAGTTGTGTGTTGATAAATCTGTCAGTCATGTCACCGCGGTTTTTCGCCCACGTAATTTCTTTTTTACAATCCCGTGAGAAATTTCGTAAAAGAAACATCATGTGATATTATTGTTATGCTATTTCTGGTTACAAGGATGTTTGTACCAAACTCTTGAATCGATTCTACTGTTGATTGTTGAGTTATAAATGATGTAACTAGAGTTTACTCTGTCAATTAACAAATCCTTACTATGTAATATTATAAATGCGAAAGTAACTCAGTATGTCTGTCTGTTACCTGTTCACGGCTAAACTACTGAACCGATTGACTTGAAATTTGGTACAGGGATAGCTTATGGTCCGGGAACAGACATAGGCGGATGTTTTATCCCGAAATTCCCACGGGATTGGTAACTACGCGGGTGAAACCGCAGGGCGCAGCTAGTACTTACATAACAGTATTTTCAAAGTTATTAATATTAAAGAAAACTGAAATCAAAATGAGCAACACATAATATTTTCTACAAGAAACTTCGTCATTAAAGTAAATAAACATAGAACCCTTTGATATTTCGTTATATAAAACATTTCATACACTGTTTAAATTAAATATTAATCGATGAAATTGCAAGAGTCTGAATGAAGGTATTGAACTGGGCTTCATTCAATATCTTTCTATACTCGCGTTCATATGATTTTACTTCGAATGAAATACTTGTACATAAGTAATGAAACATTTTAATATTTTAACAGAACAAATAACTCTTACGAGTGCTCTGAAAATGAAGTATTTTCGCTCGCTACTTACTATGATAACACTTCAACTAGCTATGGGAGTATAGTTAAAAGAAAATGACTTTAAATATATGAATTAAGTATAAGTATTTTATATATCTACATCTACACTATCTACACTTCTACACTAATATTATAAAGAGGAAAGATTTGTATTTTTGTATGTAACAAATAAACTCAAAAAGTACTGGACCGATTTTAATAATTCTTTTTTTATTAGAAAGCTACATTCACCTTGAGTAACATAGGCTATTTTATCCCCGTATTCCCACGGGAACAGGAACCACGCGGGTGAAACCGCGAGACGCTACTTGATAAATAAATTGATATTATAATCACTGCTCTACTAACAACGCGATTTACCGCCATATATAACCTGTTTGACCAATCCCGTGGAAACGTGATAAAAGTAGCCTATAATGTTTTTCCAGCGCTCACACTCTATAGAAAAATATACACCAGCTAGGCTAGCATGACTTCGAAAACGCGATAGATACAGCGATTTATTGACATCCAACTGTCAAAATTTGATAAAAATGCCCGCCATATTTAATTTTACCACATGATTACTTTTAAGACATTTGGTCATGCTCGCGAAACCGATATAGCTATTTATTGACATCCAACTGTCAAAATATAATAAATATAGCCGCCATATTTAATTTTATCAAATCGTACTACGCCATATTCATTTGGTCATGCTCGCGAAATCGACATTATTTCGTGGTGTCTATATCATTTATCACGCACAGTCATGCTAGGCAGGCAGTCTCTCACTGTAGTAATATCATCGGTGAGAGAGAAGTCTGTGCCCAGCAATTTGTTCTTACAAACAGGCTGATGTTTTCTTTAGTGTTCCCGTTAATTATACAAATTCAAGTTGAATGTTCTTATACTATTATAACATACTAGCGGCGCCCCGCGGTTTCACCCGCATAGTTCCCGTTCCCGTGGGAATATGGGGATAAAATTATGCTAAAAACCTTCCCACTGAATCACTCTATCGATTAAAATAAACCGCAACAAAACCCGTTGCGTAGTTTTAAAGATCTAAGCATACATAGGGACAGAGAAAGCTACTTTGCTTTATACTATGTAGTAATTCTGTGAGAATAGTTATTATGTTTGATCAATATGTTATACTTTATAATATAAATAAAGGATGAAAAGTTATAAATTTTAATTAATTACTGAATCATTAATACCCAACAACACAAGTCGACATTGTCATTTAATTTTGCAAAATTCCCCCTTTAATGAAAACGTCGTTATGAATCGGGCTCACAATTTATTTTTGTCTTTATTTATAAGTTAATCTTGAATTTGAATAAAGAATTCAATTTTATTTAAGAGATTTTTTATTTAGATTTCAATTTATGAAAAGATTTTGTCGAATTAATTACTTTTTTTGGACGCATGAATTTTATCGTAATTACTTGAGTAACGTTTTATTGATATTATTTTGTTATCAATTTAGATACACAAATCATAGAAATTGATAATAACAAATTCAAAATAACTTACTAATTAGCTCCCAAGAAGCACTTAGAGATAAATGAGATAATACACAAACCGAAATTAAAATGTAAATAAAAAGTCTAACTTTACAGCAGACATGTGCCTTCTTTTTAGCTCGGGACACGTAAAAAGAGGGGTGTTTCACTTGTGTGTTTATGTCTATGTGTTGATGTATCTGTGTACTTGTGTCTGGCTGCAACATCCGTAGCTTTCAGACTGATTTTGATTTAGTTCTTCTTTATTACAAAGATGACATTATAGAGCGTAAACTTACTTAATAAGGATTCAGGAGTTGTTTAGATTTTTGCGTTAGCTATGTAATATTGGATTTGTTTTACTAATGTTATTTTAAAGTAACACAATATTTTCTTGCAAGTCAATCCGTACAGTGGCTTGAGCTGTGTGTTGAAAGATCAAATCAGTAATTGTTGCCTTTTATTAATACAGATTATAGTGTCGAAGCTTACGTAGCGAGTCAGTTTTGTGAGTTAATGAGTACGATATGTCCATATATTTTACGTACAGTAAGTAAATACCTAATGTAAGTCTATACTATTTACTAAAACACTTCAGTTCTATTTGTATATTAAATAATTCCACAAACACTAACAATACTGGACCGCTGTCACATGCTCTAAAACAGACAAGCGTTATCATTCTCGAGTAAGCGACGACCAACGACTAAAAGGAATTTGCATATTGTTAAAACTAAAGCCAATTTAAAATGCAGTTTATCAAGTTGACAGAACAAGAGAATTTCATATTTTTTATAAAATATTCTCACAAATTTAGCTCTAATAAAGTTTAGTACCGGTACGAACTCTGCGCGGGTGAAAATAGAAATAACGAATTTTCCCTGAAATGGCAACTGAACTGGCTAGATTGATTTTTGGCACGGGATTTTGGCCCCAAAAATTTCCATGTTACAACTTTCGTCGAAATCGTTAAAACTGTTTCTAATTGTTTGAATTTATTGATATTTTTTATATGTATATACGAACACATTTAAATTAAACTGTTTTTTAAAACGGATTTTGTTTCGCGAATTTAATTTTATGTTACATTTCATACATATCGGCACTAAAGTTTCTGAATTCTGAACTTACGATAAAAATACATTAAAGTAGTTTTATTCAATTGCCGATTAAAAACATCACAAAATGAATAAATAGTCACTTTAATATTCAATCATAAAATAAAAATCAAAATCTATTAAAACAATGTCTGTCCCTTTTCTTCACCTATTCCAAAAAAAGGACAACGATGTTTAATAGACCGTCTGTCTAGCCATTTCAAAAAACAATATTACTTTTAAACGTTACCTACGTTTTGCGTCACCTGTTCGCATGCAGCCACTCTTTCAACGTGTCAGACACAGACTTGAAATGACATCTGAATATTCGTTCATCGGATTTGGTGTAGCTACATGGACGTAGAAAATAGTAGGGAAGTATGTAGGTGCCTATTATTCATCACTAGCTGTGGGAACCTTATCTTATGAGTATCTTGGGATAAAAATGGCCCTATGTGTTATTCCTAGTTATAAGAGACATCTGTACAAAATTTTATATAAATCGCTCAAGACTTTTAGACGTAAAGAAGAAACAAACATACACACTCACAAACTTTCGCTTTAATATTTGTGTGATGTGATAATCATATTTTTAACAGGTTGGTTTTAAATCTCTATCATAAGCATATTTCTTATAAGAAATACCTACCGAATAGTTTGCCTTAAGTACATATAGTTTATTTATTCCAAAGAGAAGACGGAAGTTTCCTAGCGCTCAAACTATATGGAATCTGTACACCTAAACAATAAACATTCCATTGCCTTGAAACATTAAGACACAGAATATATTTTTTCTGGAAATTCCCAAGGGATTTGGACTACAAGGCATAGCTTGGCCATCGTTAGAAATATACTTCTTTTAAATTAAAACATTTACAAGCAAAAAAATATTTCATCCGTGATCTGGCGCTTGCAACAGCGTCGAAATATCGGAAACTCGAAATTAATAACATACATGGTAAATATCCCGTTAATCATAATAATTTGAGTGCTAATAACCATGATAACTATAAAAACAATAAAAAAAATATATATTACAAAAAGTATTTTCATTATTATAAAATGTTTCCTTATCTGTTTTTCTTTTCCATCAATTTTGACAAATTGTAAGTTTCTAATAGAGAAACTACAAGTATATTATCCCGTTAAAAGTATTTTACTCAGGATGGGTAGTGATCGTGATTGGGTCCCCGTGAATTAAACAAGATGATTCCAGAAAGGACCGACCCTCGATGTATCTTTGGTTTGTCTATTCGAACAACTTTTACCCACAACAGTATTGAGGTACTTAGTTTTATTCAACCAAAGTCCCTTCAATATCTTTCTACGAAATTTTGTTAGTATGGTCGGCATGAAAATTGAGTCTCAGTATTAAAATATATAGTTTATTGCCTGTGTTCCAAGATGGGAATTTCTGCGAGCTACAAAAAAACATGGCCCATATAAAAATGTCTAATAGACTTTTAAATTATAATCAAGTAAGAGATTATTAAAAGATTATAAACATGTGTGATAATAATAAGGAGCAGACCTAAAAGCAGGAAAAAATATTCACATTAACTTTATTATATTATGATTATTATAATGTACAATACATTCTCGCGTAAGTAAATCAACAAAGAAAATAACATTACACTCCTTTTAGGTAGTCGTGTCAAAATCAAGGTACGCTAGCTCTCCGTTCAGCTAATGGTTAGCGCAATCAATAACTTTGCACTTTGCTTTACAAAGTCCTGTTCAACAATACACTGCGCTCCATGGAATATCAGTTTTAAAGTCTACCCTTTGAAAATGGAACTTAATAAAGAGAAGGTACGTGTTGTATGATATAGGGGGCATGTGGGGGCTAGCAGAGGACTCACATATAGTAATTGTTTGGAGCTTAGATCGTCCATGGATACTTGTTACTAAGGAGAGTCAGAAAAGCATTGCTGGTCTTTAAGAAACAATAGGATATAAGGAGGGGAACAGAAAAAGGGGGGATTGGATGCCGGATTTCTCACTCATCATGCGAAGCGCAGAAGATTGATCGAGTACTTCACGCCGATATTTCTATTAAAGTGTGGTATTTCCCCGGACAAACCATTCCGTACTCGAACTGTGGTAGTCACAATTTAATTCTACAACTATTGTTACTCATACTCAGTAACCTTAATATAATATACTAGCTGTGCCCCGCGGTTTCACACGCGTAGTTCCCGTTCCCGTTCCCGAGGGAATTTCGGGATAAGAGGGAAGTCCTATGTCCTTTTCCTGGTTCTTATCTACCTCCCCACCAATTTTCAGCCAAATCGGTCCAGCCGTTCTTGAGTTATAAGTGGCGTAACTAACACGACTTTCTTTTATATATATAGATTTAGTAAGATTATGTATACATTATTACACTGGATACGTAAGGTATGTTATGTAAGTATTTACCTTCATAAGTCGCAAATAGTCTTAGTTATATGGACAATGAATAGACCGTCAATTTTAGTTATTTGGCTAAATATAAGTGTAGTGTATGTATATAAAAATATCCATGGGTAGAAATATAAAATATTTATGACAAATGTGATCTATGCATACCAAAACCAGGTCAGAATATTTTAATGAATTTTTGAAATATTTTATTACCCAACATATAAGGTAAAAAAGTAAAAAATTGATAGCAGAGTAACGGGAGAAATTTATGGCTTTAACGTTTATAGCTTTGGCGAGAACCGTGTATTGAATTGGAATAAACGTTGTACTACACTGTGTTTAAACTGTTACTATTTACAGTTTTCATTTCTACAGATTTTAGTGCAAAATCACCTTAAAAATGGCACATATATTGAGTCCTTAAGACCTTGTGGTGGAACCGTAAAAACGTTAATAAAATTTATAGTAAAACCCACCAAATGTGCTTAACTGAAGCATAAAATCGGGAACCGGAGTTCAAAAATATAGAGGTTCACTAGTCCCCGGTAGTATTACTTACGGGGACATAAAGGGACAGACAACTGACCGTCCTTTATGATTTCAATAAGAAACTCTAGTCTGTCTCCATTTATTATTAAGTATCAATTTTGTGACTATCGTTAATCTATCTGTGTTTATATTAAGTTTCCCGGTATGTCATTACTAAATACCGCTGGGACAAAAATATAAAATTTTGGTATATTTGACCTTTTGACCAGTGATATTGTTTGTAATAATAATAACATAATAATACCATTCGAGAGTATGCCTAATAAGGATTATTTTATAAATTGCATGATAATCCTTCATATCCGATAGGATGCATAATATTCAATGTTTTGATTTTTAGTTTGAACTAGTTCGACTCCTCACTAGAAATATTTACCTAATTGACATTAAGGTAAACTAAGAAATGTCCTTCTGGGTTTTGAAGGTCTACGACTAGTTGCTTTACGTATACATAAATTCTGTATCTTAAGACACGACTGCCATCAGACCCTGACAACCCAGAAAGAGATACGAAATTTATGAATTGCAGACTTTTGTTACAGCAATTTGTATACTTACATTTACAAAAACAAGTACTAGTGAAGAAACCCTCGCACGTAAAGCTAGTCAAATCGTTACGTAGCTTTAAATTTAATGGGGAGATCTCACCAGGTCCTTGAGCTGTCACTTCGAACAGAAATCCTGCGTGAGTGATTCGCCTCCCTGTTCCAATTCAGTTGATTGGAAAGGAAATTAGTTAGTCCTATTATCGTAAGTACAAATGATTATACATTTTTTCTAGTTCGGTTATTAAGTATGAAATTAGTTTATACCTTGAACATTTATTAGTAGTTATTAGTTTGAACATTTGTAACGCGTTACAATTCATATACCTTACTCTGTATATCGTTCTAATTTTAATTCTAATCAAAAATATCCTGTAATATCCTAATATCCTAACGATTTGAGTCAAACACGTAAATTTTGGTTTAAGTCAAACCATTTTGATCGACAAACCGGTCGAACTATAGTTGTCTAAACGATCAAAATGGATTGACTCAAAATTTACGTGTCTGACTCAAATTGTTTAACCGTCTCTGGACCCCTTAATGCTAACCTTTCACTGATGATATTAGTACAGTGAGGATAAATACGCGTAACCACCACCCTTGCCACTGAACTAACTGCAAGTCATATTTGAAAAAGGAATTAAATAATTAGCAATGTCACTCAAACACGCAAAAAGTCCAAACCGATTATGTAAAATTCTACATAAGATAAATACGAGTATATAACTGGAATATATCCAATTCATGCTTGAAAACAAAAAAAAAACAGCTTTTCCAGTTGTCGTACAATCAACGTTGACAGTAAAAAGTCCTAACAATATGATTTAAACAAAAATATCGCAGAACGCACAAGGGACTTAAAATATATAGGAGAGATATATAACTTCATCATCATCATCAACTTAAGAGCTGATGCTCTTGTCAGTGTAACATGTTCAACCCCTCCACCTGCCCCTATCTAAGACGGCAAATATACTTATTTGCGGAAAATTTCTCACTCAGAAGCAAACAATATATTAATTATTTACCTGTATTAACATAGTTTACGTTCGGGAATTTCCTCGGTATTTGGATTTAATATAAATACCATAGATACGAATATGTTCGATAAGGTTGAGAATTCATTCACCATGTTAGTTTTACAGAAATTGTTTTTCGAACTTTTTGATAGTTAAATACTCGTAACAAAATTTTATGCTTAAAATACTAACCTCAAATTTTCACTACGTTTTGTTGCCGATCTCTCCTAGGAATCTGAAACAAAAACAATGATATATCATTCCAGTTCGATTAAACAACTTATAGTTAGTTTAGGATTTGATCTACCACACCTACTTGAAACACTGTACACTGCACAAGTGTATGTATGTTTACTCAATTAGCTTGATTCAACGTCGATTGTTAATAAAATATTTGCGATTCTGAGTATTCTTGCTATTGTAAAAATATATCAATATTGAATATCAAAATTATATAACTATGTCTATAACGATATCAAACGTTTACATAACTCGTATTGATTTTCCACTTTGTCACGTTTCATTTTTATCACAATTTAGGAAGTTTCTGATTATGTCTTATTTAAAGCTCGTTTACAAACTTTGGTGTCAACAAGTCTGTTTACTAAGAGTTTAAGCTCCACTCAATATACTTAGCTTCTTTTAGCTTTAACTTTGATATAAGTTATGAAAAATATACACAAACTAAGTAAACTGCTGTGGCTTTACTTCCTTTTAGATGAAAAAAGGAACATTTCAGCCACTAACATTCTACTTTAGGCCGAAATCTTTGCTAATGATACTAAAATCGTCTCCACTTTAATCACTAAATAGTATAAAACAAAGTCGCTTTCTCTGTCCCTATGTCTGTATGTATGCTTAGATCTTTAAAACTACGCAACGGATTTTAATGCGGTTTGTTTTAATAGATAGAGTGATTCGGTGGAAAGGTTTTAGCATAATTTTATCCCCATAGTCCTACGGGAACGGGAACTACGTGGGTGAAACCTCGGGGCGCCGCTAGTATATTATAAGTATTAAGTACCACTTCTAATGCATGTTGGTGATCACAAACTTGCTAAAAATGTAATAATTATGTTCGACCCTGGACTCGAATCCATTACCTTGGATAGCAGGTGCACATACAAGTTTTATATTTTTCTCAATTATTTTGACTACTAGGGAAGCATCTTACTAAAATAATGTGTGACCGATTCTCCTACGAAGTAAATATTAACGCAAAACGTTAAACTTCAAGACAGTTAGGTGAACTAAGAGGGACGGACTAACTACTTATGTACGAGAATAGTATACGTAATAGCTAGAACTATATCTCATGTTCAGAACTATCCAGCTTTTGTTGGAGCACAATGTCAAATAATATATCTATTAATATACAACTATTATGGCAATGGGTTGTCGTTATCTCCGCAGGTAACTGTGAGGTATGGACAGTTGAATACCCAGAGACAATAGAAAGTTATGCTCTACCTCGCAATATTACTGCGTACTCTAACTTCTAAGGTCTTGTTTGTCTAGAGCAATCAGATTTAACAACTACAAGTAAAACTGAGAAATCTTTTTTCAAGGACAAGTATATCTAATCTTATACATCTAATATATAAAATTCTCGTGTCACAGTTTTCGTTCCTATACTCCACCGACACTGCTTGACCGATTCTCATGAAATTTTGTGAGCATATTCAGTAGGTCTGAGAATCGGCCAACATCTATTTTTCATCCCGAAATTCCCACGGGAACGGGAACGAGAACTTACGCGTGTGAAACCGTGGGGCACAACTAGTAATATATATATAACTCAAAGGTGACTGACTAACTGACATAGTGATCTATCAACGCACAGCCCAAAACCAGTAGACGGATCGGGCTGAAATTTGGCATGCAGGTAGATGTTATGACGTAGGCATCCGCTAAGAAGAAGATTTTGATTAATTCTACCCCCAAGGGATGAAAGTTTTTATGATGGAAGTCATTATTCCACGCGGACGAAGTCGCGGGCAAAAGCTAGTCTAAGTATAAAATAGTTATTAGTTATATCATGATATATCTGACTACTGGGCTGAAACACACTATTTATACATATAAATATGTGTATGTATATTCAATATATTAGTCAATCTCGACTCGCACACAAGAAAATGTAATATTACTTTCATCTCAATTTGTTACACCCACGCGCAAGCAAACTATGGGACAAATTGTCGCCTCTGGTATTTTCGGATCAACACGATCTTCAAACCTTCAAAGAAAAGAGCGTACTTCCACCTCAAAGAACGGTCGGTCAGGTGTTACTCTTTGAATTACAAGTATTCATAGACGGTATTCACTCTCTATCAAGTAATCTGTTTGTTCCTTTACCTTCTGTGTTATGATAAATATAATTATCGTCTTCGAATCTTAAATTTATTTAGTAAGTTAGACACCTAAAAATGACGACCTAGGTGATAGAGTTCGGGTGAATATTTGTGTGATCCACAAATGTTTATCTCGGTTTAGGTGTGTGTGTGAATGAGTGTGTGCGTAGTTTCTGATACCCTAAATACAAGTCTCGAGCTTAGCTATAAAGCCTAATGATGATTTTAGTTTAACAATAAAAGATTTCTAGTTCAATACTCAAACTTTTCAAATATTTAAGTGAAAAGACAATTGAACATTCATAAGTTTAATATAAAAGGGGTCGTAGCTATTTATTTTACTGTAAATCTTGGCTATGTAATTGGATCTTTTAATTAATAGATTAAAGTAGAAAAGCTTAAAAGGTTTTCTGGAAACCCATAATTTTATTGTGATTTACAATCTCAATTGGTACTCAATGAATAAAATTTCAATTAAGTTTTATGCTTTGTTGAATTCTAAACTAATAAAAATATTTGTGAAAAGTAACTTTACCCATTACAAACCAAGTAGGTATGATTGTCACAACAAAAGCCAATAACAATAGTTTTATTACTGGTTTCGTAAGTCTACCGTATAATTTCCAAAGCAATTTTCAAGAAACTCCACAGTAAATAACCACTGAATTATTTAATAAATAAAATACACGAACAACATGGTTAATTTGTAATACGAGTCATTTCACTGAGTCACAAATACTTCAGTATTTTTCCAGTATCGTAAATGAGTAAAAGAATACAAAATAAATACACTTCAGATAAATTAATTTCCCAAATTACTTACTCTGTTTTACTTTGTTCGCAGGTATAATGAAATAACCTAAGAATCGTTTTCATAAACGGTTCTCTCTATAAATCTTGTCTCTACCTTTTGTTTAAATTCTTTAAGAGATTATTATTAGGTAGGTATAATATTTTTGTTGTGGAATAAGCGAAATAACAAGTAAACATAAATTGAAGCGCTTCAGAGGCGAGTAGATACAACAGAGTGGTGCTAAAAAAACATCGACCGTGTTAAATGTTAATGTTTGACAAGCAAATTGTGGGGAAATGAAAAATGAAATCGTTTAATAAAAAAAAAATCAATCTTTGACGAGAAACAATGCATGGTCGGGCCGGACATCGTTCATTTGATTTTTATATGGTACTGTTGGATGTAATAGTTGCGTGTTGAGTGAACAAGGGGTCGGTCTGTTGTGTAATTGTAGTGTCCCTTTCGTAGTCACGCAATCGCATGTCGGCCTCATGCCGGCGAGCCGACGAGCCGCCTTGCCAGCCTGCCTCTCTATTCGAAACGTTCGATCCGATTGAACAACTTTATTGCTTTCACTTGCAATCTAAAGCAACTTCAAAAGCATAGTGATACGAGGTATTTCGATACAACTGACAATATTTTCCGATAAAGATACAGTTCTCATTTGATATGAAAATG
This sequence comes from Timandra comae, assembly GCA_958496195.1. NCBI lineage: Eukaryota > Metazoa > Arthropoda > Insecta > Lepidoptera > Geometridae > Timandra > Timandra comae. The sequence goes on from OY292362.1 coordinate 7,442,981, forward strand.
TTCTTTTATGAAAAGGTTTTGTTTTGTATTTTATGATATATAGTAGATATAAATACACATCTTTATTTACTGGATATACTCTGATTGACTTTTGTCGTGCCTCTTTACTACATTTAAATTAATATTTTTCAGCAATAGTTACCGATATATTTACATTAACTTGATATATTTAATAAGTACAAGTTTTTAAGTCATTTGTAATCTCACTACACTGTATGGCAAACCTAGAATAAACTGTGACCCCGCAGGTCATCCTTATACGTTTATTTGTTACTGGCGACTCACAGTATCGCACGGGCTCAGCGCATTGCAACTGGTGCAAAATTCCACTTGAATTTTTCAAAATGTCCTACCACACATACCTTGTCATTAGTTCTTGCCGCTTCTTGCCCGTGGTCCACCTACATAGTTCACCTGGTTGTACCACGGGTATTTTTTTTTACCCGTGGTCCACCTCAGTTTAACTGGGTGTACCATGGGAAATAATGTTTTCCCGTGGTCCACCTTAGTTCACCTGGTTGTACCACGGGTATTTTTGTTCCCCCGTGGTCCACCTGAACAAAATAACATATCATGTACAAGCATACAAACTTGAGTTTGTAGAACATCTTGCATATAATCATTGTGCATAAAACACTGCTACGCGCAATTTGTGGACAAATGTACCAGGCAAACATGGGTTATTAGGAGTTTTACATATAATTAGTCGTACTGCTGGTGAGGGTGGTACAGTCAAATAAAAAATAACGAAAGTGCTCTGTTCAAAATAAACATTATGTGCAAGAAATTTTAAAATAATATATTTTAAATACCAGGAGAACAGAAATGTAGAGGAGGTCTAAAACTTTGTTAGATTGATTCACAAAATTAAATAAAGGTCTTGGTCTATTAATGTTTTCCTTTGGTCCACCTACATCGGCAAACAATAGACATTCGTAAAATATTAATTTTTACGATTTATTTAAGGTTGAAAATCGCGTGCATCTTCAAAATGAAATAAATTGTCATAAATACAGTTATCATAAAATAAACAATATTTTTTGTACCCTTTATCTCAGTTTTTCTAACGCTAATCCTACGGAAATTTCTTTATTTATTAGTTGCATTTGTACACATGTTATGTCATCACCATTATCTACCTACATACATAATTTTTCTCCGTTCCAAGAACCAATTTGCTTTCGATGTCTTTTAATACCGTTAGCAGGCGTACGACAGTGGCTTCGGTTTTTCTTATTCTTTTATTTAATTGTGAATGGTATGATTCTGTTATATTGTTTTTATAGATAATATATTGGCATAAAACTTAAGTTTGTATGCTTGTACTTGATATATTATCTTGTACAGGTGGACCACGGGAAAACATTATTAGACCAAGACCTTTATTTAATTTTGTGAATCAATCTAACAAAGTTTTAGACCTCCTCTACATTTCTGTTCTCCTGGTATTTAAAATATATTATTTTAAAATTTCTTGCACATAATGTTTATTTTGAACAGAGCACTTTCGTTATTTTTTATTTGACTGTACCACCCTCACCAGCAGTACGACTAATTATATGTAAAACTCCTAATAACCCATGTTTGCCTGGTACATTTGTCCACAAATTGCGCGTAGCAGTGTTTTATGCACAATGATTATATGCAAGATGTTCTACAAACTCAAGTTTGTATGCTTGTACATGATATGTTATTTTGTTCAGGTGGACCACGGGGGAACAAAAATACCCGTGGTACAACCAGGTGAACTAAGGTGGACCACGGGAAAACATTATTTCCCATGGTACACCCAGTTAAACTGAGGTGGACCACGGGTAAAAAAAATTACCCGTGGTACAACCAGGTGAACTATGTAGGTGGACCACGGGCAAGAAGCGGTTCTTGCAACTACAAATACGAGTACAACAAGTTTAAAAGGTGCAGTCATTATGAACCTTACTTTTAAATACTATCCTACTAATATTATAAATGCAAAAGTTTGTATGTTTGTGAGTTTGGATGTTTGTTACTCTTTCACGCAAAAACTCCTGTATCGATTTAGATTAAATAGTAAATACAATATAATAATTTAGGTACAGATGTTTCTTATATCTAGGAATAACACATAGGATACATTTTATGAGGGTAAAACCACGGGGCGCAGCTAGTCTGTAATATTCATAAAGATTCATAGTAACATTACCTACGTACTCGTATATTACTATGTTATGTACTAGTAGTTTACTCACAATTTTTACTAAATATTTACGAGTATGATACATTTTTATTTATATAATTTTACTAGCTGTGCTCTGCGGTTTCACCCGCGTAGTTCCCGATCCCGTGGGAATTTCGGGATAAACATAGCTTATGTTCTTTCCCGGATCCATAAGCTATCCCTGTACAAAATTTCAAGTCAATCGGTTCAGTAGTTTAGCCGTGAAAAGGTAACAGACAGACAGACAGATTTACTTTCGCATTTATAATATTAGTTAGGATTTATAAAACACACTAAAAAGGTATCAGTAGAGAGTAGTAATATTATTTGATACAATCTAAGTAGAAAGTTACGAATCCAATTCTCTGGATTCAATTTAACAAGTTAACGAAAGAAAACTGTTACCTCAATAATACAACTAAAAGGGCCCGTTTATTTATGAATAAATACTTATTTATTCCTTTATTTCACTAAACTTTCTTTATTGGGGCTCAGAATAATTAATTACTTGGTATTGGATTTATATTTAATTTAAACGCTACTAAATAAAGGTAAATTAACCAAAAGTGAAGTTTTCTGATAAGTTCATAGGTTCAAATCTCAGCTGTAGTATTTATAGATATTTAGACCCCAAAAGTGTTTTTTTATCAAATGCAATTTATAACAATGTAACTTTTATTTTGTTAAGAATTTTATATTAAAGATATTTTTTATTAATAGAAAACTTATTAAAAACTAACATAGGCTTACGATTCCACCGGGAGTCCTCCCGTTATCGGCTCACGGTGGTATGCAACTCTATGCATTTTCACAGCGATAAAAAAAAGAAATGTCTTACGATTTTATGAGCCATGTACTTACATACAAAGTCCATTTAAAACCGTAACTACAACAAAAAACAATATGATGTTATCGCATTTATTAATTTGATGTCATTAATATAACGTAATTGTACCCAAAAAAAGCTTATTTATATAATCTGAGCATATCACACAAAACTATCGAATAAATGTACTTATATAAGTATAGGTATTTAAAAATGCTTTTACGATAACATATCAATTACAAGGCTTGCCCATTACAGTAATTGTTGCTTATCGCTACGAAACAATCGTGATTTTATAAAATTAGCGGTTCAATTTGAGCTGCCCATAAATTAATTACTTATGTTATCTATTTTATTTTTTCCTATAGAGGTTTTTATTTCAATATTTTTTTGTTTTACTAGCTATGTTTATTCACGTATTTTTTATATTTTCTCAATTGTCTCTCTTTCGTTATCACGCAGTATTCAAGAAATTAGTCGAACTTTTTCTAGCTTTGGTGAGACAAAATTTAAACCTATAATTACACCTACAATTAGGCATAAAATCAATTTACGTAACTATAGATTGTGAAAACGAATAACGAGAATATTGTCAGAATCTTATGTTAGGCCGAACATCACTACATAGTATAAAACACGCATAGTATAAAGTCGCTTTCTCTGTCCCTATGTCCTTTTGTATGCTTAGATCTTTAAAACTACGCAACGGATTTTGATGCGGTTTGTTTTAATAGATAGAGTAATTCAATGGGAAGGTTAATTTTAGGTAAGCAGTTAATTTTATCCCCATATTCCTACGGGAACGGGAACTACGCGGGTGAAACCGCGGGGTGCCGTTAGTGTCCCTATATATCTCATCTAAGGTCTAAGAAATAAATAAATCCGAATCATAATTCACATTGACCCGTCGTGAAAGATTGACCTAATAACAAACAATCACTGTTTCCCTCAAATTAATATGTTCAAATCAAGTAAACAGTCTTTAAATAGATTACGATTCGGAGAGGAAGCAGACTGAAGTCAATATAATTACTTCGTAAGTAGAGTTTATGCTGTCCAATCCGATAAAAAGGTTTAACATCTAAGTCGTGACGAGAATCATTATTAAAGGCTATTATTTCCCCTCGCTTTCAGTCTTAAGGTATTGACGGTCTTGCAAGGTAACTCGGAGGAGCAATATCCCCAATTTCTCACAAAACTTTGCGGGATGCATAACAATAGCTTCGGAATACGTATTATATTCCTTTCTTAGTCTTAAGCCGTTTGATTTATAGCTCCGAAGTACCATCTATTATTGATCACGTCGTTCAAAAGTTAATCGAATTGTTATCTTGTTATGCAAAGTATTAAAATTCTAGCGTTCAGTAAAAATTCCGTTCGCGACGTCGTCTTCCAAGTCTTGTTTTCAATACTTATATTAAATATTTCGTTTTGTTATAAAACTCTATTTAGAATTTTGCTAGCTTTTGTACACGTTCTTTTTTAGTTTAATATTTTAGGTTAAAGGATTCGATCTTCTGTAGATACTAAGAAAAGTAGTTTAAATTAAATTAGAAATATTTTATGATTTCAAAGAAGCACTTAAAACGTCAAATAGCTTAAACAGAAGGCTTAAAATGTTTATATAAACCAATAAAAAATACAAGAGTATAAGTAAATAAAAATCCCAAAAGCAATTTATGTACTAACATACATCAATAGGATAAAATAAATAATCTCCCGACAAATTGATAAACACAACAATCACTTAAAGTAAATACCACTTACAAACAATATCTAATATATAAAATTCTCGTGTCACAGTTTTCGTTGCCATACTCCTCCGAAACGGCTTGACCGATTCTCATGAAATTTTGTGACCATATTCAGTAGGTCTGAGAATCGGCCAACATCTATTTTTCATCCCGCAATTCCTACGGGAACGGGAACGGGAACTACGCGTGTGAAACCGCGGGGCGCAGCTAGTCTCCTTATAATTTTTAAGTTACGACATAATTCTTTATAACATGATGAAAGCTAAGTAAACGCTTAAAACGTTTTTGATTTACTAAAGGATCTAGACTCACTAACTATTTAAAATTAGAACGTATTATGAAACTCGGTAAACGATCACTGCTACCTTCTATATTTGCGAAAAGTTTTAACAAGGGGTTCTCAACAAAGAGGATCCATTGAACTTTTTGATGAAAAATATTTCCACGAAGACAGTGTTATAGACGAAGATTTTAAACAATTTGTTTCTGTTACTACTATATCTATATCTTTTTCTTGATAAAGTTCGTTTATTTATTTTGTTATGATACAATATTTCCATCAATAAAAATGATGATTAAGAAGATCAATGTAAATAATATACTTACACAATAAAAACGACATTCTACATACTATTTTTTATCCGTGAATTCGAATCCATTTCTTTTTAATATTTCTATTTGTGTTTTGGGTATAAGATAACTCAATTGTATTTGTTTTAACAGTAAAGTTCTAGAGTAGAAACTAGTGATTGATGTACTAAAGAAGAACCTTTCAAGAAACTAGTCGACAGTGGCTAAATAAAGATGTTATTGGATTGTAATAAGGCGGCGTCAAAATACCTATATCCAGAAAATAATAAAGATATAGGCTAACGATTTCATGACATACTTCCAATACAAAAGTACGTACTGACATTTAATCAAAATTGGTTAAACTGAAAACCAATCCCAATCAAACATGGGATAAAAGCTCAGAAAAAGATTTACAATAAAAAAATGCATAGCAGTTAAAGATTCATAGCAAAATTGCTTGTAGATTATTGTAGAGTGAACTGGTTACCACATAATCTCCATTTCTGTATTACAATACCAAATTATTGTTCTACCACAAAGCAGGATAGCTTCGGGCGTAGTGTTTACGTGTTTGTTTCAACACTCCCTACACTCAGGTATAAAATCAGGAATGAGAGCCACAGAGGCACTCCGTTATTAGCTCTGAATTACACCAAATACAAATTCTCTATGAAGTTATATTTCATATTCATGAATGTAACTTTACGAACCAAATGTTGATCAACTTCTTGATTGTATTAAATTACAATGTAACTAGAACAATTAATGTTTTATAAGAGGATTTCATTGTTTCTGTTGTATTTTATTGTAATTCAGTATTTTTGTTGTAAGTGTTCGGTTTCTTGACGATTTGTTATTATTAATAGATCTAGGCAGTGGGCGTTCAGGACGGAAATGGCTTTGCAAACCAAAAAATATAATGGTCCATTTTTCATATACGAGTATTCTCCTATACATGTACGTATATTACATCATATACGTATGCCGTGAACTTTTTGCGTAACCGTTTTAACCTAATTACTGCTGTTTTGTTTCGCAATTATTTTTGTTCTCGTATTGTGAAGGGAACAATTAAGCATATTCTATTAAAAAACCTGAAACCATAACAAAAGAAGACGTAACAAAAAACAACCCCATAATTTGCCGAAAATAAAACTGTGTGACCGAATAAAATATGTACCTACACCGTTGGAAATAAAAACAAATCATTCTTAGAACATTGTAAACAAACAAAGCAGAAAAAGACCGCTAATGTTAATAAATCATAAAAAATAGGGGAAAAGGTCACATTCTTTTTTCTGGATGATACAAAACCATTTATTTTATACTTAATTTTGTACTCAAATATGTGAAGACATACAGAGCGACTGGGAATCTAGCTCCGCATACTAGCTCTCCCACGCGGGTTTGTATTCACGGCTAATGTTCCTTGCTCTGTAAATGTTAAAAGGTAGTATTCATGCACCTGTGGGAATTTTGACATAAAAATAACGCTACGTGTTTTTTTATTCATAAATATGTACTGTATTGAATTATTCTTTCTTACAAGTGGTTTTTGCGTTTAAAAGTACTTCTTGAACGTTTGTATGATGTCTAATTGGGTCGGGTTTTATTTTAACCAGAATTTTAAGTTACGTGGAGCAACTGCCTTCAGACCTCCATAACCCAGAGGGCGATAGGAATTAATAATCAAATCAAATACCACATTATTGAGAGCTCAAACTTTCTGAAACCCATTCACATTTATAATACCGAAGTCGGATTAAAGTATATAATTACAGAATAAATAAGTAAAACGTCTACTTTTAACGTACAAAGAACGTAAACCTATAACTACGGTCGCAAAGAGATTTTCTGAAACCCCAAAAAGTTCTCGCTATTTAATCCAATTTCCTTTCAATCGTTTACTGGTGTTCCGTTTCAATTCATTTTTGTTCTAACCGTTAACAAGCTCTTTCATTTGCTTATTTCTAAATCAATATGTTGTATCCTGTTCCCTAACGAGTGATTCTGTTTTATTTGTGACTAGCAGCGCCCCGTGATTTTACCCGCGTAGTTCCCGTTCCCGTGGAAATTTCGGGATAAAAAGTATCCTATGTTCTTTCCCGGCCCATAAGCTACCCCTGTACCATATTTCAAGTCAATCGGTTCAGTAGTTTAGCCGTGCAAAGGTAACAGACAGACAGACAGAGTTACTTTCGCATTTATAATATTAGTTAGGATTGCACCTATAGGTATGCTGTATGCACAATATATAAGTATGTGTATGAAAACAAAATACCACTGATTGACCCCAATCATTTCAGTAAATAGAGCGCACTTTGAATTGCAAAATCTATTCAGAAACATCCAGCTTTCGCTTTCTATCTAGCCATTCATCTATCAGTAGATATAAAACGATAAATTGCTGACTGACTTATCAAGACACTGCTCAACTAGTAATAGTATTACTTACCTATATGAGTCGGTGCTATTAGACTAGAATCTTAAAAAATAGCTAAAGATGGTTTTAAATTTAATTCAGCCTCTAATGTTGTAAAATTTATGCTAAATTCGTATGAAAATCCGTAATCCCTACTAATATTATAAATGCAAAAGTAACTCTGTCTGTCTGTTACCTTCACGGCCAAACTACTGAACCGATTGACTTGAAATTTAGTACAGGGGTATTTATGCTCCTACAGCTTATGGTCCGGGAAAGAACATAGGATACTTTTTATCCCGAAATTCCCACGGGAACGGGATCTACGCAGGTGAAACCGCAGGGCGCTGTTAGTTTGCTATATAACTTGGTGAGTATTTATCAATGACATACACAAATACATATAATAGGACAAACAATTTTGTGGTTAAGCGCTAATTCCAATAGGACTTACAATGTATGAGATTTCGGAAATCTATTCTCACTAATCATTAATCTTAAGCTTCTAGATTGAGGTTTAGCCTCAATATCTTGTTGTTCTCAATCAATGGGTTAGAGTTTATCAAGGAGATCGTATTTAAAAGCAATTAAAAGTATATTGTGTTCATATCATTAGTGAATAATTATTAGTAAACTAAGAGAAACATAATCATCATCAGCTCATTACAATGTCCCCACTGAGGGGCACGAGGCTACCCTGAATTAGGGTGATTAAGCCTTAGTCAACCACGCTGGCCAAGTGCGGGTTGGTCTACTTCACACACAACCATAGAATTTCTTCCCAGGTGTGTGCAGGTTTCCTCACGATGTTTTCCTTCACCGTAAGAACGTCGAAATTAACGTACATATGAATTCGTAAATTGAAAACACATTGGTACATGGCGAGGCTGGTGGTTCGAACCAGGCACCTTCCGATTGGAAGTCAGCAACCTCTGAGCCACCGACGCTCAAGAGAAACATAATTGCCCTAAAATAACACAACAGCAATGTTTAGAGAGTGTATGCGACATTTTGGACAAGCAAACCCACAACGTTCTCGTTGCCTTGAAACCTGATGTTAAAGCTTTATATTTAATACTAGTAGCTCCCCGCGGTTTCACCCGCGTAGTTCCTGTTCCCGTAGGAATTTCGGGATGAAAATTAGATGTTGGCCGATTCTCAGACCTACTGAATATGCTCACAAAATTTCATGAGAATCGGTCAAGCCGTTTCGGAGGAATACGGGTACGAACATTGTGACACGAGAATTTTATATATAAGATATTCAATAAAAAGGTATACACAATTTTCACTAATATTATAAATGTGAAAGTTTGTATGTTTGTTACTCTTTCGCGCAAAAACTACTGTATAGATTTAGATTAAATTTAGTACAGATGTTCCAAAATTCCCATAAGACTGGGATTCACGCGGGTAAAACCGCGGGGCGCAGCTAGTGATACATAAATACATAATTAATCAAATTTACTCTCTTATTATAGCATTGACGCTTAACTAGGTTAGGTTAGGTTAGGTTATTATTATTAATCTAGGGCATCTTTAAATATATCAGAAACTACGCACGCTTTCACAAAGCCCTATAATAATATACAAATAACTAATCAAATCAATTTATCATCTTATTCAGGGGATGGTCTTAGCAACCGACATCTGATTAAGGTTTATAACTGTATCTGGGGCATTAGAAACTACGCACAAACATTTAAACTCATCTATTGGTACTCATAATGTTTGTAGAGTGTGTTCTAGACCGAGATATATCACACAAATCCATGCCCTAGATACAGATACATTGATAAACATATTTAAAAAAAGGAATATTCTTTCTTTCATGTTTAGACAACTTCTACTTCTCTAAATCTATACTAATATTACAAAGAAGTAAATTTATTTATTTTATTTATTTATAATAATAGTGAGCTTACAGTGTAACACCAAAACGCTTACTATCTTAAATGTATGGTACAATATTGACTAAAAATAGAGATTAATATATTCAGATTGTAAACAAATAAGTCGACATGTTGGAACTCGTATGTAAAACTATTTAGAATTGATAATGCTCTCCGGGTAGGTGCATTACTAGCATGGGCTGTGCGTGAGACCGGGCAAAGTGTGTTTGTATATTTGTTAAATTGTAAGGAGTAATCTCGGGATCTACTGAACCGATTTAAAACATTCCTCCATAATGTGAAGCTATATTGTCAGCGAGTGACAGGCTATAGTTTATCCCTGTATTCCCTCTGGAACGGGAACTACGCGATTGAAACCGCGAGGCGCTGCTAGTCATAAATAATCTTCTTCTTACACCAAGTAAGGAAAGTAACGTGTTTTGTATGAAAAAAGATCGTTATTTCATGTCTAGGTTCTCTACTAGCTATTACTCGGCGTTCATAATAATTCCTAAGAGAAATGTAGCTCATATTAGTCTCCCTTATTTTTCACTTACTGTAATCTGTTGCTTTTGCTGTAAAACTTGTAGAACTAACGAACAGATTTTGCTATTTTTTATTTTATATATATTTTTTTTTAACTACTGTTTATTGTAATATAGAAAACTTTATCTTATTTCTGTCGTACGTTAACATTAGATGCGGGTCTACGCTGCCACTCAAACTTTAATTAAAAGATAACTTTAAAGACGGCCGTTATGATATTTCAAAAATAAAAGAAAATCGCTCGTAGTTTGCCTCGCATACCATTACTTATATAAGTAGCAAATCAATATGAAAATAACAGAGGTGAGTACCAAATATTATATTACCACAAAAATATTGAAAACATAATATCCCAATTCGGATCACGCAGAACTTGAACGTGCCTTGTTTGCCGATATTTGAAACAATGCCAGCCCTTGACAAGAAAGCACAAATCAAACTATATCGTATCCATTCAACTATTTTAACTGTCGTAAATATAATTTATTGTAGAGTTATGGCTGCTTCGCCGAGGTATTTTATTATTGGCTCCATGGACCGCAATTAAAGCTAAATTGATGGTGACCACGAACTTTTCCGTAACCATTCGATTGTAAAACTGAGTTGAGTTTTACGAAAACTTTAAAAAATTCAATCTGTTGTTGACAACCCTTGCAAATTGTTGCAAAACAATTTTTCATTTTACAACACAAACTTTTTTCGAATTCAAACTTCGCTTATAATGTTCTTTTATTGTTATATACAGAGAATCCAAATTAGGTACGCTCATAAGATATTTAGTTCAGATATAAGAATGAATGCAAGCAATACAACAGAACAACATTAAATTTTATGTGTTATCCACATGCTGCTTGCATATACGGCCTGTTTTGGCAACCACAGAACTCAAATCCCTCCTTGAAATGCGAGATCACGTTGTGTTTGAGATAAAAGAAAACTTACGCATAAAGATAATGAAACATGGGAAATGTTGTGAGTCTTCCACCAAAGTTTATTCTCGTAAATGTGAAGGAAAGCAGCCATTGTTTAAGTAGTCATATTGTGTATGAGTACATTCGCAGTAGGTACGTTACGGTAAACAAGTAGGACGGTTTGAGACGTCGTAAGTGGCCTAGTTAGGGCTTTTGTCCTATCTAAACAGTTGTTTCAGTCATCACGCGGCCTTATAGCGAGCTTGTTGTAGAATGTCAACGAAGTGCACAGCGTTAAATATCTCACTTTCGAAGTTACATACGTTGTGACGTATTCAATTGTGACGTGCTGACGTGGTGCCAAACAGAATATAGCTCTACGAAAATACTCTTTTTTTTATTTGACATTTCCATGACATTTAGCTAATTGGAAGCCGAATGTTAATTGCCATTGTTAAATCTACCCAATCGAGTTTTATCTTCGATTAAATGTTTTGACTTTTGTTAACGATTTTTTTTAAAACGAAATGAATACTCGTAGAAATCAATGTGTAGCGATATTTTAAGTAATATTGTTATAAAAAATACAATATAAGACTTTCCACATCCCTAATCAACTTACAACGATAGCGATATACTTAGTCATTTAAACTTGATAACCATTATTTTTAGTAAGTGAAAAAAAACATTAATATTGTTTACATTTCCTATTACTGGAATTTACGTTTTAAAACAAGAGTTAATCAAAACCAATGGTTAGGTATAAACAAACTGATCGAATAAAAAGTAGGTTCGTTTGATTCTTATTTCACGGTAAAAGACAAGATGAAACTCGGCTCCCTCGAGATATCACCAGAAAACGGTTGCGAAAGTTTTGCTTTCCAGATTTCCAGCCTCTGTGTATTTTTTTGAAGCAGTTCTCTCATATAAAAAGAAATCTATAGATTTCTAACTTCATGCCAAGTTTAGATTTATATATTGTTAAAACTAGTTCTTATTCGAAATTTAACCAAATTTATATACTTAAATATAAGATAATTGATATAAACTTTAATCTTATTATGCAATAAGCTACTAATTTAAATACTGTAATATATTTAGATTAAAGGCGTTTCTTTATGAAACGCCTTTAATCTAAATATATTACAGTAACAAGTTCACATCTCAACATCTAAAAGTACTAATTATATAAAAACTCAGTTAAAAAACTACTACTACTAAAGCAAATAAAGTCAACCATCTTTCAGAATAGGATTAAAAAATACAAAATCGGATTTAGAGAGTATAAAACTCGTTAAAATCACAAAATAAAGTTCGAACAACCCTCATTCATTTAATTAGAGTAGAGACTGGACCAGTTTATAAAAGTTCACAGTTCTATATAATTTGTAAGACAATGGTTACCTAACTGTTAACACAGTCACGCGGTCCGTAGGTAGTCCGTACGAGCGGACATGCCGATAATCCCCTTAGTGAGTAACGAAGTAGCCAAGTGCCGGCCAGATAACCAGCTATTACACTTTAGGCTATTTTCAACCTAAAAAGCATTTCGAAATAACTCCTGGAACTACACTATTTCTATTCCAGTTTCAGCTTTATTGTCAAAACTAGTAATTGCTACATTTCCTTCTAATGGTGTACGTAAATATATTCGGTCTTACCACAAAACGAAGTCTTAATTTAAAACACATTTTAAAACGATTTTTACAAAAAATTGTACCATAAATCGATGTCTACCTCTAAAATTGGTTTAGGCAGTGTTTGAAATGACAGTCTACCTAAAAACTCTGATGCCCTTGTTTAAAGCTATTTCTAAAATGGCCGCTTGAATTTGTATCAGCTGATTTGAAACGTCAACGTGATTTTATATCGATTATGATATTATGACCTCTTTAGTTTGTTATTCAACCTCTTTGCTATAATTGTTACTACAAGGTGGCGCTTGATGGCGCTAGTGCACAAACTCCAAAACGGCGAGAATATGAAAAGATGTAAAAAAACTATTCGAAACGTATTAATGTAATTATATTCTAATGAAAGAACTGCATTGTGTCATTGAATTCAATTTATTTATTTAGACAATAAGTACATTATATTCTAAGAGAGACCCCTCTCGAGACCCTACCTCCCGTGCTAGTTACAAACTGTGTTACGGTAAGGTAAGGCCTCTCAAACCACGCGCACATATAAAATCATTCAAATATATGAGGAACATGTCCGTGTACTTCGTAGGTACTTGAAGTAAACGATACGGTGCAGGTAGGCTCCACAACACGTAAGGTGACCTCTGTTGCTGTAGCAGGGGCGATACCACGTCGGTTACGGGACGGATACGGTCGACGTTTCCTCTCCACCAGGGTGATGCCATCCACGTCGCCTTTCTCTGCTGCACTGACTGCTGTTCGCTGTTTCTTCGGTGCAGCTACGCTCTTAACCTCAATAGTACGCACCAGATGAGGCTTGTTGGGTAGCTCACGTTACTCGCCTTTGTTGATAGTAGTGACAAAATGATTATTCTGCCGAACATTGAGGCAGTTGTTGCGGCACGACACGACTGCTCATGTTTTCGGTACAAACGCAACGCAACGGTACAAATCCATTAATTGCTACTCTGCAAGTTTTAACTATTTAAAATTGTACGAAAATATAAAATTAAACACAACGTCGATTGAATAGTCACACATGACATAAGTCAGTCAGACAACGTCGATCAACAGTCAATTCAAAAAACGTTCCTTTACGGATTAAACGATCTTTGGGAATGAAAATATCAAGTAATTAGTTCACTGTTTCTTCAATCAACAATTATATTTATAGACAATAATACTTTTAAAAATAAATTATATCAATTAATAACTTAATTCAATAATTATTATCAACATTTGAGATACATTTGTTTATGTTGTACTCAACTTGTCCTGCATATAACGAAACGCGTTTATGTATTGCCATACGTATTTTATTAAAACTAGAGAGAAACAGTATCGTGATCCTTATTCTATGAGTAAAACCATTTTTCTCAAGACAAGAGCAAAACAACGATTTGTGGTAAGAAAAATTCAAACACGGTCTAAAATGCCAAAATCGTGTTTGACTGAAGAGTGGTCTAAAGAGTGTTTAAACATCGATTTATGGTAAGACGGATTGTTTTTTGGACTGTTTTGCAAGAACCCTAATTCTTCTGTTTAGTATTTTGTTTACGTGAATTACTGACATGTTTCTATTGACAACATACATTATTATTATCTAGATTTTGGAATACAAGAGACAATAATTAATCTTAAAATACTAAAACATAATTAAATTCTTTCTTAATTATCAAAGAATTTAGTTTAATTGATTTTTTTTTGTTTCAATTTAAATTCGAAATCTCTCTATTAGTCAACATTCATAAAGCTGTTATAAACAAAAAAACATCATAATGCTCATGAAAGATCTAATCTGGAGAGGTCTAAATGAGGAAAACAGCACACCTACAAGTACATACATACTTATTACATACTTATTACTTAAACAATCTTAGAATATGATAAAACAGAGTACTTTCAGATTACATATACTCTGGTAACAACTCTTCTAGTTTTTGTAGCGGCCAAAATGCGAGTCTACACGTCTACAAATCTTTAGTAAGGTTGTGAAACCATATAGGCACAGAATTTTGCACTAAAATGTTATGGACAGTGCTGTTAGTATGAAACTGTTAGGTGGAAATCCTACACTGTGTATAACCCGATTCATATAACAGAATGTGATGTTATAGAGACTTCAATGGGAAATGAAGTCGCTACGTCATCGCTCAAGTTACTCTATGCTGCTAATATTCTATGTTTCTTTGTGTTAATATTCTACGTTTCTTTGTCTTATGGAGTGTGTTATGAACAGTAATCTTAAGATTTGATTTGAACAGCAGTTTATCCGTGATCGTGAAACAGCGTCGAACGGAAACTCGAAACAAATAATATACATGGTAAATTTCCCGTTAATTATAATAATTTGAGTGCTAATTACCATGATAACTATAAAAACTATAATCTTAAGATATTATAAATGTCCATGTTTTTTATTATATTTTAACAACATACACAATATTCTAATGTTCTTTTTTTTTTCAAATATATTCTACAAACAAACATCCATCCGAATGTTTGTTACTCTTTTACGTACAAACTATCACTGGACTGATTTGGGTATTGAGTATTGATGTTTCTTTAACAAAAAAAAAGAAACTTTAAAATAAATAGTATAATTCTTATAATCTAATTGAATTTTTATCTCAAAACTCTTACAGGTAAAACCACAGGACAATACTAGTAAATATATATAAAACTCTAAGGTAAATATTTTTCTATCCAAATTAAAAATAATTAAATTTGGCTTAAATTTCAGTGTTAATTACTGTCTGTCTTTTAGGTGTCTTGAATTTAGCGGGCAGCGGGGCGCTAGCGGGGCGCTAGCGCGAGCGGAGCGCTTAGCGCAGACCCATTCTTGAATTTAGCGGGCAAGCAGCGGGCAGATCGAGCGGCTGGGTTATTCCTGTCTGATCCCCCGTATCTGATACCCCGTAACGGATACCGTTTAATTATAAGTAAATTTTTTTCTAGTCCGGTCTGATCCCAGTCCAGAAATAAATTTAAATATTTTATTCCGGTCAGATACCCTATTATATAATACCCTAAGTATTACCACATTATTTAGGACAGTCGGTAACAAAATATAATGTAGAGGTTAAATAAAGTTAGATTCAACCAACATTATGTATTAAAAAAAATTACAATAATTGTTTTTGAATACCAGGAAAACAAAAATGTAAAAGTGGACTTTTCAAACTTGAGTTAAATTGATTCACAAATTACCTATTAATTGGACTTTCTTTAGAGGGTGATTAGAAGTACCAGGAGAGCATAACCTTTATGCGTAAATTTCTAAATCACTACTTAATATAAAACAAAGTCGCTTTCTCTGTCCCTATGTCCCTTTGTATGCTTAGATCTTTAAAACTACGCAACAGATTTTGATGATTTTGATTTATAGCTATTCTGTACACCATATGTGCCCCGCGGTTACACCCGCATAGTTCCCGATCCCGTGGGAATTTCGGGATAAAACATAGCCTATGTTCTTTCCCGGATTATAAGCTACCCCTGTACAAAATTTCACGTCAATCGGTTCAGTAGTTTAGCCGTGAAAAGGTAACAGACAGACAGAGTTACTTTCGCATTTATAATATTAGTAGGGATAGTAAGGTTTAAAAAGAGCGTATAGATATAGATAAAAAGCAGTTTATAGCTATTCTGTACACCATATGTGCCCTGCGGTTTCACCCGCATAGTTCCCGATCCCGTGGGAGTTTCGGGATAAAACATAGCCTACGTTCTTTCTCGGATTATAAGCTACCCCTGTACTAAATTTCACGTCAATCAGTTCAGTAGTTTAGCCGTGAAAAGGTAACAGACAGACAGACAGACAGAGTTACTTTCGCATTTATAATATTAGTAGGGATGTCTGTCTGTTTGTTCCGACCAATATCTAAAACGACTGAATCAATTTCAATCAACTTTCACAGGCAGAAAATATACAAATCTTTTATCTTTGACATGGTCGATGTCGAACCTATAGGAAAAAAGTAACAAACAACACAGTAAATTCTATTTCATTTAAAGTAAATAAACAAACGCAGAAAAAATGTTTAAAAAAATATTTCTTCGAAATATTAATTTACTAAATCTAAACAGCATATTGAAATTCCTGTGATGATTGAATAAAACACTTCAATCGAATTAAACTACATAATAATATGTTTTTTCTTGAAAGTACTTACCTCTCAATGAGAGTAGGGGATCAGACCGGAATGGCAAAATATTAGGTGGATCAGACAGGAATAACCCCCGCGGCGCTATAGCGCTGTAGTGTTGGGACATTCAGATATTTGTCTTTATTTTCGATTCGACTTGACAAGAAGTAGAAAATTTGTTTTTATTGATGAACGAAATGTCTGAACAACAGCGACAACATCTTTTTGATTCAAACTTATTTGATTTCTTGTGAGCGAAAGAAGAAGTGAATCTCTATTATAGGGCAAGGAAAATAAAAGTTGAATTTTATAGAAATTATGAAGAACAAAGACAATGTCCCGACAATTTCTAGGACTATACAAGAATGAGTGCTTAACGTTATTACTATTAGATTTAAACTTTATTTTTAGCTCCTAGACTAATCCGGTATGATAGGTTCACTCGGTTTGGCCTATGAGAAAAATAAAATATGACAGTTCGCTTATAATCTATCAGTATTTTTAAAGAGCGAAATGAATGAAGCTGTTCTTTCTTACATTTTTAATTTGAAACAAAGGCAATTAAGCCCAACAACGTATAAAACTGGGTACGTACTCCTTGTTTCATTTAATGGAAACTAGTTGTGCCCCGCGGTTTCTCTCGCGTAGTTCCCGTTCCCATGAGAATTTCGGGATAAAAAGTATCCTATGTCCTTCTCCTGGTTCTTAGCTACCTTCCCACCAAGTTTCAGGCAAATCAGCTCAGCCGTTCTTGACTTATAAATAGTGTAACTAACACGACTTTCTTTTATACCTATATATAGATTATAGGTTCGTAAAAAATTAATGATAAACAAAAAAAAATATATAAAACATTGTAAAAATAATTATTTGTACTATCACGTCGGAGGACATGTCGACATGTCACAAAATTAAATTTCACAACACTAAATGAGCTCAAAGCGAGCTCTTTGCGCAAAGCGCTCATTGCCCGCTCCCACTCCGCTCCCGCTCCGCTGCCGCTCCGCTGTGTTCAAAAACCGGTCCATTGAAATACACGGAAAGTATCTCCCCGCTCCCGCTCCGCTCGCGCTCCCGCTCCGCTAGCGCCCCGCTGCCCGCTAAATTCAAGACACCGGCCTTAAATTACCTCCAAGAGTTTATTAAATTAAAAACGAGGTGTGTAAATAATTACTTGTTTCAGTACTTTTCTACAACATCATGTCTTAATTTTCTTATTTTGTATGTTACCAGAACATACTTTAAAAATCTTTTTTACAGTTTAGACCTCAAATAAGCACTTGAGAAACAAATAGTCATATGTGTGACTATTGATACTAATAACATCAGCCTAAAAATCGGTTAGAAACTCGAGTTAGTATGTTTTTTCTTTCAATTTTGTTCATTTTAGATATCATGTTTCTTAGTAACACTTACTGCTTTAGACATACATAATCGATTTCTAGTTAGAAATAATGAATATGAAAAATTTCAAAACTTCCGGGTTCGATTCACGGAGTGAGTAATAGTTTTTT
This sequence comes from Timandra comae, assembly GCA_958496195.1. Classification (NCBI taxonomy): domain Eukaryota; kingdom Metazoa; phylum Arthropoda; class Insecta; order Lepidoptera; family Geometridae; genus Timandra; species Timandra comae. The sequence goes on from OY292362.1 coordinate 7,461,407, forward strand.
CTAAATCTATGAATGCAGTTTTCATTTTTACTAAAATCGATGACATAGTTCCTAAGAACAAATCTTTGTATCTCTTATACATAGTTTCAGACTTCCCCCCACTGACCGAACTATTTGGGCCATCCTGTATATTAAAAACAATAATGTATCTGACAAATTATATCACAACAAATTATATCAAATCTATACTTAACTATATAAATACTTATGTCTAAATACCAATCCTTTATTTCAAGTAAATAAATATAACATTAAAGTTTATCTAGACACAAATATGTCAAGTCGAAAGGGAAACAAAAAGCTACTTTGCATAAAAGCAGTAAAAAGGAAAGTCCATCCATTAGCAATTTATGTTCAAAATATAAGCTAACTTGTTTTTACTCTAACGTTTACTGATAAAACTTTATCGAACTATATTACGAGCTATAAACTATTATGGCCGATATTAACTTTAATTAAACGTTTACAAGTGTATATGTAGTTCAGTATTACCCACAAACAATAAAAGGTTCATGCGTGAACGAAGTAGAACTATTTTTTTAATAATAGTTGATGTTGCTCTGTGGAAATTCCAATGGAGTGTGTATAAAAAGTATAATGTGAAAAACACTTTCCATTTTTATGAAATTTTACGAATTTGGGCTTATTTTTATTTTTCTGGAATTCATAATAACATAACATAATCATTCACTACATCATCTCATTATAGTAACTGACCCCTAACTAAACTTGGAGCTTGTATCTAGGGTACCAGAAACTACGCACACACTCATTCACACACACACCCCGCACGGGAATCGAACCCGCAACCTTACGGATGGCAGTCCGGCATGGTGACCACTCTGCCATAAAGGTCGTCAGAATAATATAATATAATCAGACATAAGTATGTTTCGTACGTGTTGGTGATTTCAAACATGAGTCATGTTTGTAAAGCAAAGCAAACATGCTCAACCTAGGTATTGAAAAACTACCTATCGTTCCAAACATTTTCACGTAATGCTCTTATTCAGAAACTACACTAAAACTACTTATAATATTCAATTCAATTCTCATTATTGGCGTATGTACTTACGAGCACTTTAATATCGTCAAAACAAAATTTTAAATATAAAAAATCATATTGTTGAAAATGGGTCCCATAAAGAGGTCTTAAATAAAAATGGCTCTCAACCTATTAAATGATAGCATCGATGAACAACTTTCAGTGTTATTTATAAAACTAATTAACTTTTGATTTCATCGGTAGTAATGACCTCGTAATATTGTTGGGGCTTTTGCAACTAAACTCCATTAGAGGGAGTACTTACGTTACTTTCATATTTTCCTTTCAAGAAGATAATTATATTTTAGTTGCGATGTGACTCCATACAAGGTAAATTAAATTTGTTTGGCCCATTTCCTCTCTTTTTATATAGTGGGTATTTCGGTTACTGTATCCCGCGAATTTGATGTAAGTATTTATGAATCCTACAGAAATAAATTATAGTTTATACATCTGACCGAAACTCTTTTTTTATATTAGGTTATCTTATAAACAGGAAAATTAACATGGGATACTAGATACTGGGATATTTTATTCCAAAATTCCCACAGGATTTTAACTAACGCGAATGACACCGCGAGATTTGTACTACTTACTAGTACTCGTAATAGTAAAATTGATTCATTTATAAATAAATAATTAAAAATAAACTGTTTATTGAATTAATAAACAACACAACTTCAATGGCAACCCTATTAAAATAATCAATACTGTGAACTTATAATATTTCATCTAACAACTTCATTTAATTTATACTTTTTGTATCACATGGCAAGTAGGTCTATAATATATCAATCATTGTCTACCCTACGAGTCTCTTAACAACATTATTTCTCTATAATATTAAGTAATACTATCACTATTATATCCAAACATTGATTTTAATTTAATCTTTGATATAATTAATTCACCAAAATGTGCCATTATTACGTAATAATCAGAATTTATGGAAATAGATTCAGTAACAAGCTCGGTACCTAATGATATTGATACCTTGCCATACCGTAATCAATTTGATAAAGGTTATGACGTATAATAATCATAAAGTCTTTTGTTTAAATAATTCAATTTTAAATTTAATTAACTATGAGTTATTATAGTTTACGGAACTTTATCTTGTAGTTCATATGTGATCATGGCGCTTGCAAGAAAATCGAAATACCGGAAAATCGAAATGAATAACAAACATGGAAAGTACAACTTTATAATTATTAATTACTGTAAAAACTAAGTAGGTAAATTCAATTAATCATTTCTCTTAAGAAAAAGTGACTAGTGACTAGAGAGATACTTTATTAGAGATAGTTATCCCACTGCTAATCATTGATTACTTGCAATCTGATTGGCTAAGCAACGTCTAGCACCGTCAAAATAGTGATGGGAGGCCATCACCACCGGGACTTTTGTAAATTGCATTGAACGTTTTCGTAGTTGTAAACATCATCGGCCGCCTATAGGGACTTTTGTAAATCTCATGAACATTTTCTTGGTAATTAGACATCATCGACAATCATTACGGGTAGTTAGAGCCCATTTAATTTCACATAAGTAATAAAATATCAAAGCATGCACAAGGGATCCAAATTAGAGAGTCTAATTGGACTTGCCGCCCGTTGAAAGAATAATACAAATAAAAATCTACATATAAATTAATTTATATAAGTACAGATATTCCTACGGGATGATAATTTTGCGGATAAAACCACAAGGCACTGGTTGTATAGTATAAGTGGGTATATCTGGAACATTTCCGTGCTAATAGTATCTGTCCCATAGTGAAACCAAAGGGCCTTGAGTGGCTTAGAAACTCGGCCATCCGAGGTCGCCACAACCACTCAAAGAAGAAAAACATTTACCAATATTTTATTATATAATACCAACGATGTATAAAGAATATTACCCATACAAAAATCCTTAGTAAAACAGGATAATCGTCAAACAACATTAATAAAACAGCTTTTAATTACCACGCAAGGTATAACTTTCAATAAGTGAAGAATTTTCTAGAATTACAACAAATTTTCCTAATAACATTACCTTTTGTTACCATTGTATTCTCTTACTAAAACCAACAAATAAATAGTCACTTTGTTCACATTTACGTCTCGAAGTCAACTATTTCACCACTTTATGAAAGGTATCTCATGAGAACCTTTTTTAGTTAATGCCTCCAGTGTCCCTTTTTTATTTAAACCTCAGGTTACGAACCTTTATGGTCTCTAAGACCACGATTAGCCTTAAACTTCTGTATTTTGTTTTTGTATTTTTTATCTGTGATCTTAGGTAAGTATTTATTTTATGATTTGATCTTAGGTAAGTATTTATTTATTATATCTAATCTAGGCTTCAAAACATAGAATAAGGATCACGACAGGATATTCTCTCTGGTCTCTTCCAAACAAAGAGATCAATTTTAATTAATTTGTTTAGGTTTCTTTTTCTTAAATAGTTGAAAAGATTGATAATGTTCTTTTGGTTCAACAAACAAAATTGTGTTTCAATTTTGTAATCGGTGTTTCAAAAATTGTTAATGATATGGATATTTACTAACCTAATTAGACTTATTCTCATATTGTAATTAACAAAATTAAATACGTGTGTAATGTTTTTCAAAATTAAACAAAATATTATTTTTAGGAACATTAACCCAAAAAATAAAACAAAATTTCAACGTAACAAAATGTGGAATCTCTTAAAAAGGCTTTAATTAAGTAAGGCGGTAAAACCGTTGGTACCAACAATTTGTGTATGCGGTGAGCGCGCGCCGAATTTTTCAAATATCTTAATTCAAAATATTTCATTTTATCACAAGCTTTACAATTTTAAATAGAATCCACGACACGGCACCACGACCATAAAACAAACAATAGTCAGCATCTTTTATCGTTTCTCTTCTACTTAATTATTCATCCATTGTCTCCATACATTTAAATAAGTATTATATGAACTAAAAAATAAGGATACCTTACCTTGTCTTTGAAGCACACAGTTAGATAGAATCAACGTAAATTAAATTTAAGCCCAGAGAAATCCTAAATAAATATCTCCTTACATTTGTGTAGAGTGCTTTGCCTACTGAGTTGAATATAACCCATTATGAACTAAGGTCTTTAATAGTAAATTGAATTACGTATACTATACATTAAACATGCCCATATGTATTTTTAATATTAAAAGCACCTCTCAGCAAAAGAAAGATATTCATAAAGGTAAAAATGAAAAGTTAGAAAACGGAATAAATTGTTACGAAACAATTTACTGTCCCAAGTTCATTTTTACCTTCCCTTACTATTTGATGTCACGCAAACTGTTTGCATAGAAAAATATACGAACATATCTACGGCTTCAGTAACTCAATACATACCTACCTAATTGAGTCAATTCAATATCTTACAGAAAAAAAATTAAAATACATGTTCACATAACATACGTTACCTCAATAAACGTTTTACTTTTAGTAGGCCACATCAACATTATATCCGTCGTACTAAGTCAATTATTTCACAATCCAATTATAATTTCACTATAAACAAATACCACTAATCACTAAAACTAAATAAAGTAACTTTTTTTATAATTAAAAAATTTCACTGATTGTTTACGATTTGTTTTATCCAGATACAATTTGTATTGTAACGACGTTACACAGTATTCGTGAGCGTGGATGTGAGGCCGTGCCTGTCCTCGGGCCGGTTGTAAAGAGACTGAGTTTCCGCCCGCCCAAACGAGCCGAGCTACTGCGAATGTACCCGACCTCAACCGAATGGAACTCGATTCATGAAACTCACTCGATGAAGTGGTAAGTTTTTACGACTACCCGTTGGCGAGCGCGGTCGCCACCAATATAAAAGGATTGCTTGACACCTGTTTCCGATTATCTTCCTTTATTTTAGCCTCTCGATCTTGAAAGCGTAATTTATTAGCGGATTTGAGTTTCATTGTAATAACAGTTCGCTTTATTTATCGCAAATGATTTGTTTTACTTACTTTTAAAGTTACTTTAATGCTGCATTTCGAGAAATGTTTTATAGAGATATTTTGCCATGCTGCCAGGTGCGAATGCGGACCGCAATTTTATCTTTCTATCTCTAACACGATAACTAAAAAATAATTGAGTAAATGTTATTATTGTTGACATTATTACTACTATAATATTGATTTCACACATGATAAAATCTAGTAAATTGTTTGATAAAGAACATACAATCAAAACTCAAAGTTACAAACAATAAATAACGAGGCTCAAATTACTATTATCCGTAAAACTTTACATTGTATAACATTATTATAATTCGTGATGATATCACAAACAGTGAACAACTAACTGGGTCAGAACAAATAACAACACAGTGTGAATAGCGTGACTAAGCGAATAGTTCATGTGCCAAGCAGGTTTTATCCAAAGTCCCGCAGGTAGGCATTACGCAGTTGAATATTGCACCCAGAAAGTGCAATAAAATCGGGATCAACTGTTATGACTCCCCTTACAAAGTATAACAATGGTATTTAAGTGCTCTACGTTTTATACGGATCCAACGTAATAAACTACCGACCACGGCAAGGGTGTGGAATAAGCAAAAATGTGTTATATAATGAGAGATCACTAGTTTGCAACCTATAAATAAAATTCAATTCCGCTCTTGGACTTGATGGTTTGATGGTGTTTAGTCACAAAAGTGTACAATTTAATCTATATAAGTATATAAAACTCTTCCGTTACTGAGTGATGTACTGACTGACAGACAACGCACAGCCGAAACTACTGGTCGTAGAGAGCTGAAATTTGTGTGTGTTTGTTGAGAGGAGTAGGCTACCACTAAGAAAGGATTTCTGGAAATTCTTCCCCTAGGGCGAGAAAAAGGGGGTTAATTGATAACTACGCGGGTGAAACCGCGGGGCGCTGCTAGTGTTTTATAAATAAATGAAGATTTTTTCGTACGTTTACATGTTATTGATTTTAGAATCAGAACCCAAATGTATTGTATAAATTTGTACATTATTATACAATATCACAGTATAAGACCATTCGTACTTGAGTGTGTGCGTAGTTTTTGTTACCCTATGTATACGAGTATGTAGGTATCAAACCTTTATGGGTCAGTTGCTTTATAATGAGAGTGATTGATTGACATGGGGCTTGTGTGTGGTTATTTTTAGTTAAATTTGTTTGATGGTGATTATAATGAAGTTGGAAATTCAAGTTGGGAATATGTAATTCACAGTCGCACGAAATGTAAAAAAATAAAATCAGATATAAGTTACTGAAACAAGACTACTTGAAACGGATTAAATTCACAGTTTTAATTTTATTTTTACATTTTAATGTTTCAATGTGTTTGTTAATCATTGAAAATATTCGTATCAATACCTGTACAGACCTTGTTTAAGAGAAATACTTAATCGGATCGGTGAAACAAAAAAATCGTTGCATTTACCGTCGATATCCGAAATACGTTGAATTTCAGTGCAGAGTTGCGAGAATTCAAATATCCCTCGAGTCCATTGACACCTCATTTCTTGGACGTTGTCTTTCTTGATTCAGAATATCTTTTCTGTCTCCACCTTTGTATTGAAGTTTGGAATTTATCAATGAATGAATTTAACATTATCCTTCCTGTTCAATTTTGAGTTCACCTTATTTTGTGAACTTTGATTTTAAAGCGCTCATGGCTCAGTGCCACCCGCGGATCACACTAATATCATCGACAATCGTTACGGGTAGTTAGAGCCCTCAAAAGTCTAACATTTGGTTTAACCAAAAATGTCGTATAGCCCTCTGGATTGTGAAGGTCTCATGGCAGTCGCTTCACGTCAAAATACTGACATTCCGCCAAATCTGGTTAAAACTGAAAACCGACCCCAAATAGACATGGGATAGAGGTTCGGAATCGAGAGATATTTCTAAAAACAACAACTATTACTAAACTTTACCATATTCAATCATACATTACAAATATCTAAGGCTCGAGGTCAATCAATTAATTATGTCTTTTAATTAACCCAGTAATCGAACTTAAACCCTCTTATTATTAAACGAGGCGTAATAATGGTATAGCTAATCCATATTTTCGCTCTATCATGAAATTATAACTCTAAATGAAGAAGTAGTTTGTATATTTATTTGTTAGTTTATACTTACTACGAAATGCATATCGGATAGCGTTTTTGCGCGAATAAACATAGTTATAAAAGGAACCGAAAGACTTTTTAGTAAACGAGAAAATGTATGATTCCTGTGGGATAACCCAGCTCAACAATGGCTGAACGGGTTTTTATAAAATTTGGTTAGAACATTATGATATATTAATATTGGGATGCTTTTGGGATCACCATGGACGTTCGGTATAAAGTATACACGGTATACACATAAAGTTCCACACGGACATAGCTATAAATGATACAATATTTTTAAATTACTCTTGCACGTGTAAAAAAAATTCGCTGTAATAAACACCCCACACCCCAGTGTAATTCCTTGTAAATATTTGCTCTATTTATAAATTTCCTCACATTGTTATATTAAAAAAAGGAATGAGGAAAACAGTCACATGTTTCTCTTTCCGTATACTTTTGTCGAGACAGACAATAATTTTGACTAGTTCACGAGATTACCTGTCAACCACAATTTGCCTGACCTGATTAGTTTTCTCTATTAGAATACATTTGACAGTTGCCGCTGTCTCTGAAAATAAACAGCGGATAACGAGAATAAATCATTTGAAGCTCTATTCCTAGCATGCAGTTTTTGTGTGCAAATCCTTGCGTGAATTTCTAGATAAAAAGTTTTTTGGTGTGGTGCTGTGTGGTTTTCGTCCAAATAGAATAGTTTACTTAGTGATTAATAAAGCCGTGGTAGCTTTATAGTAAAATACGAAGGAGATCAGATTAAGAACCTCATCTTATTAAAATCGGTTGTTAAGTTTTCATTTATCTTTTTACTACCGACGCCCCGCAGTATCACCCGCGTAGTTCCCGCTCCTGTGAAAATGCAATGCAAATCCTTGAATCACGATCTATTAAAAAACCGCTTCAAAATCCGTTGCGTAATTTTAAAGATTTAAGTATACATAGGCACGGACAGAAAATGACAGCGACTTTGTTTTATACTATGTGCTTAGTGACTATTTTATCCACGAATTAGAAAAAAGAGAGAAAAGATGCCTAGTTCTCTTTTCCATGATTTTATCAGATCGATACGATTGTTATTTACATAGCAATACCAATACAATAACCGGTAAGTATATAGTATGGTGGAGTTCACGTTATAGCCATGACAACACCCCGTCTGGCTGAGTAATGGGTCGGTTCGGTTCGTTAGCTCGATTCTGTCCCCCTACTCTGATTCAGCCAGTCTCCAGTCATATCTGACCCCTTCTTACTTGATTACAAAATTATATGCTAACACTGTTACGTATGTTATGGATAAAAAGTCGAAACGGTTATTTTTAGCGACCTTAAAAAGAGGTGGAAGTTCTTTATTGGTTATGTTTTTTGTGTCTTTGTTATGTGACTCTCTCGGTTAGTTATACTCGGTTAGTTATGAATAGATATTTTAATTTTTAAATTTTATAATTTGTTCAAATTATAAAAAGTTCTACAATTTAAAAAATTACGGCTAAGCTTCCAAGTTTTCTGCAATTTTAACACTCGTATTGGATAATATGTGCTGACGTCGGAAAATAAATGTTTATTTAAGTAACTGAAGTTTCCGTAATATTAATCCGAAATGCACATAAATATTTTAAAAAAGGCTATGACTGGACACATGAATCAAGCAACGTAATGCTACGTCGTAGCGTAGCGTAGCTCGTAGTAACATGATTGCGTTGAATTTGTATACCGATAAGACATACAAACAAATTGTAACTATTTGTTAAAATTGAAATAAGCATTTACAAAATATTGATGTGCCTTTAAAAAATATTATAACCTTTTAAATGTAATTTATCTCGTTCAGTTAATTACCACACAATTAACTTAAAACTTAAATTTTCTTGTTGCGAAATGGGAAATTTGGTAGGTCTACTTAAAGCCCGGATTTACATTGGAAAATTATACTTAAGTCTCTTGGAAAGCAGCTACATGCGAGATGTCGTTTTAATTGTGTTTACCGAGACTTAGTTAGCAAACAACGGCTGACAAAGAGGAAGGAAATATAAGTATTTATTAAATTACTTTGAGTCTCTTTATGAGGTATTAAATAAGCTATTTGGGAAGTATATTCGATACTTAAATCATGTTTGAGATTGGTTTTAGTCACGATATTAATTAAATATTGAAACTTTCCTTTTATTTAATACGTTTTTCAAAGAACATCTGTACCTCTCTCTGTCTCGCTGTGTCTATGACACATTTAAGCAGTACTGGATTTATGAACACCTGTATTTCTTAAGAAAGATTTAAGTTTTATCTGTAGGTAGGTAACTCTTACTATTTAATGAGCAAAAACAACGGTACAGTTAATATAGTCATGAGCGATTTCAGTGTCATATTTAATTATAAAAAATAAAAGAGAGAAAGCTTGTGTTAACTATGCCATTGTTATTCCAGATAGTTAGAGCGGACCGAAATCTTAAAGCAAAGCTATCAAACAGCTAAAATCAAATACATCATCCATTGTCAGATATAAATTAAGACCGTATGTAATATATTTGATATAATATAGTGTATCGTGCTGCAGATAGCAAGCATATGTAAAGCAAAGCCGTCACAGATCGGTACCTCGCTCTCTACGTATTTATGTTTCAGTAATTCAAGTTGGCATATTCAATGCATGACAATATAAACGCACTCAGACGTCGCGATTCACTCAAGGGTGCTTTTACACAATTTGCCCTAGTATACCCTTTTGCTCGCCTCTCCACCTTTCGGCCCCCTTAGCTTTGGCACCTCTCTTCACCTTTTTATAATCAAAGGAGGGCAAGTGCCCTGCATTTATTGAAAATCTTTAGACAAATCCGATTCAAGTATTCCGTTCGCTTTTTATTTAAGTACCTTTGTCATCTTTCCGCTAACGAGTAATTCAAATCTATCATAATACTTTTATTAAAAAAATAACAGGTTTATCTAATATTTAAACCTATTCTTTGGGCAATAAATAATCTATTAGGTACGTACAGGTAGGTGTCTACTATTCGTAGTCGATAAACCAAGATTTATGGGTTTTAGATGTACGTTGAAGGTGAAAATATCTTTATTGAATAAAAAACTATAAACCTCGTTCAGAGTAAGGCATAATATGTAAAACGAAACAGGTAGACCTGATAAAAAATACATAAAATAAAACAATATGTAATGTATTCTGAGGAAAGAAATTGTATCTGGTTACTATTTGTTTTTCCTCGAATAGTTTAAAACTTATCCTTACTATAATATTACGAGTATAAATGCGAAAGTAACGTCTGTCTGTCTGTTACCTTTTCACGGCTAAACTACTGAACCGATTGACATGAAATTTGGTACAAGGGTAGCTTATGGTCCGGGAACGGACATAGGCTATGTAAATTCCTACGAGATTGGTAACTATGCGGGCGAAACCGCAGGGTGCAGCTAGTTATTTATAATATCTTAAACAACCTACCATTGTAGCTACATAACAATTATTACATCAGCTGTTATCCCAATAATTATGTATATAGTAGCTAAATTAAAAAACATAATAAGAAAATAAATACACAAAACCTTCATTACTGTGAGAAAATAATACGATAACATTCATAAAACTAATTATAAACCCATTAAAAGAGAACACATACGGGTCAAACAAGATTAAAACAAAGAAATTTATGTAAAACAATCATCTCAATAACTGTGAGCTGTTATCAAAGACAAAGTTCCCTCGTTACGAAGTAATTTCTCTTGAAACGAGTCACATGTAACCGATAAGCTTAACGACAGTTCCGATTTAGTACCTACAGAGTGGATTCGACAATCGTCGTGGAACGTGCGATTGTTACCAAACAGGTATTAGTATTACAAACCTTTAATTTAAACTATTTCGTTTAATATCTAATAGTTTCTTTGTTAGTTAAATGGTGTTTGAAACTATGTTACCTATATCTTTTTATGTAGACACAAACTGCGCCTCGCGGTTTTACGCGTGAATCCTAATCCCATGGGAATTTCGGGATAAAAAGTATTTATATATTATTCCTAGTTATAAGTAACATTTGTACCAAATTTAATCTAAATTGATACAGTAGTTCTTGCGTGAAAGAGTAACAAACATAGAAACTTTCGCATTTATAATATTAGTAGGATGGTGCCATGCAGTTTTCCTTGCGTTAAATTTTATTAAACCATCTTCTTTAATCAAGTTATTGATGAAAATGACATTATTATAATCATCTGTTGCGTAGTTGAACAGTCTAAGCGTAGGTACTTACATACCTTTTATGAATTTAGTAGCTCTTTATGTTGTATGTATGTACAAATGATATTGCTATTTTTTAAGCGAATTCTGGAATACTCGTAAATTCTAGTAATGTAAGTATTTATGTTTGATGTAACATTTTCATTAATGTATAACAAACACTTTTTCTTCGCAAGTTTGTTGAAAAACTTCGTATGATACACGTGTGTATTGATTTACTATCATCAGACTCTCGCCTGACGACTCGGGCCTCAATAGCGCCTCGGCGGTTAGCACAATTTTTTTACACTTGTACATAATGTACTATTATAGAAATAGAAATAGAAGCTTTACTCTTGCTTTACTCATAATTCAAATACATAAACATAATAAATCTTTATGCCAGACCATAATCAATCATGGCATTGTTAGATATGATGTAGATTAAAATTCTATAACCAAAAAAAAATTGAAATTGTGAGCTCGTAGCAATATTTTTTTTCGTAGCCAAGTCGTAGTAATTTATTTTTAAATCGTATATTTTATAGTGTATATCAACACCTATGATTTTAATACATTAATTTTTGTGTAGAGTTATTGAAGTCTCTACTTAAGAGGAGAATTATTGTTGTTATAACAAGTTTATTCCCTCTTTTTTCGAACCTTAAAGCCTTGTTTATTTGGGGTCGATTTAACCAGATTTGGCGGAATGACAATATTTTACATGAAGCGACTGCCATCAGACCTTCATAACGCAACCCAGAGAGCTATAAGTACGTCATTTTTTGGTTCAACCAAATGTTAGACTTTTGAGGGCTATAACTACCCGTAACGACTATCGATGATGTTAGTACGACAGCCGGGACCGACGAGTTAACGTGCTCTCCGAAGCACAGAAACGCTCATGAAATAAAAAGTCATTTTTAGTAATGACTCATCGCAGTCATGACGGTACCAGACGTTGCTTAACCGCACAGATCACAAGTGAAACTTGGTTTGAATTTTCCCGGGTGTCAGCAAACGATCCTATAGAGTTGTTTTCTGTGCCGGTGACAGCGTCGCTGTAATCTTTTGGTTGTCATTTTATTGAAAACTAGCAGCGCCCCGCGGTTTCACCCGCGTAGTTTTCTTTCCCGTGGGCATATCGGGATAAAATATAGCCTATACCCAGGCCCATTTTTTTTTCGAAAAGTGACCACGAAGTACTACGCATATCGCATGCATAGCTAGTTCGCTGAGTAGGGCGGGGCGACCACGTATTTTTCATATTTACTTACTTTTTAAACTCGTGATATCTTTCGAATGGAATGTCCGAATTAAATAATTCAAAATGTTATATAAAGGTATTGAAGCAATCTTGAATATGTAACAATTTATTTTCATAAGGATTAATACCAAGACCTTACCAAGACATGAATAATGACCGTTTTTCTTGCAGCAGCAAATCAATTAAGTATTTTATTAAATAAAATAACACATAGTGTGGTAAAACTATAATATGCCATCACCACATTTTATGTATTAGATAATTTTGCAGCGCACGCGATATAAAGAATATTTTGGGTAATTCTTTTACACCTTGAGTTACATTATAGAAGTTTTAGAGAGGATCCCTATTTTGTTTTAAATATAATATAGCCTATGACACTCAGGGAGCTTTCCAATAGTTAAAGAATTTTTGAAATCGGACCAGTAGATCCCGATATTACCCCTTACAATTTAACAAATAAACAAACACACAAACTTCTATAAAGTATTAATTTAGAAGTATAGATGTATCCAAATCCTAACTAATATTATAAATGCGAAAGTAACTCTGTCTGTCTGTTACCTTTTCACGGCTAAACGACTGAACTTATTGACTTGCAATGTGGTACAGGGGTAGCTTATGATCCGGGAAAGAACATAGGCTATGTTTTATCCCGAAATTCCCACGGGAACGGGAACTACGCGGGTGAAACCTCGACGTGCTCGTCCATGGGACTGCGTTGTTGGGATCTTACATTCAATAATACCCTACATTATTAACTTTCAAATGAGACATCTTTCTTCTTCCTAGGACGTTACATGGATAGCAATGACTAAATCAGTACAAGCAACCGCGCGTCGACTTGAAAAAACAAAATGGCTGCCATTTTGTAATGGAGGTAGCTAGAGAAAATTGGAATCGTGATTTGTCGATAAAAAATACCATATTTTACCCCCGAGTATCCGACATCGATTCCCGGACACCCTGTATATACTGTCTGTCTGTAATATTTGTCACTGTCTCTTGACAATTTCTATCGAAATAATTAACTATCTGTGCTATTTCATTCGGTCGTTGAGAAATTAATTGCCAGGATATTCAAAATTTCAAAAATGTGTTTACATTAAGAACTGATTTTACCATCGCCAGATAAAGGACAAATGGCAAAATGGGCTTACCTCCAATAAGGATGAGCTGTATATGAAATGAAAAGTCTGTATCCATACATTCTTTATCGGTAAGGCTGGCTGACTACTATCCTCGGCTATCTTCAGACCCTCGCCTGACGGCTCGGGCTTCAATAGCGCCTCGGAAGTAATCACCAACTTACCTCGCTTGTACCATAAATAACTATTATAGTTTCGCATTTATAATATCACGCCCAGTAATAGTTACTTCAACTGTATAGGTATACATACAATGATACAACGTATACAATAAATAATATTATATAAGTATGTACTCCAATAAGAATGTAAAGGTCTGTATGCCTACATTAATTAATAGTAAGGCGCATACCAAGATTCACTGTGTGAGTGGAGTACTCTTATCATTTTATTATAGCTATCGACCCCTAACTAGATTTATTAAATACATTCATGAGCTTTGGCTATAACTATATTTTTAAGTTAGCTTCTACTCGTAGTGACATTGCGGCGCGCGGCGTATTAAGGTTCTAATACTGGCAGCCCTGGCTCCATGGCTGCAGCCACGAAGTTGTAGGTAAAAATGGAGCCTTAACTTAGAACAACAGCTTGAGGCAAATACCTACGTCTCTGTGCGGGCCGATCTCTCTTTTTAGCGTGGACTTTGCAGACTCTCTCTTTCTAGAGATAACCTTAGTTAGAAAGAGATAGCCTGCCCACAGAGAGCGCGATAGTGATACATAGGTTAAGCTTCAAGTAGGTATTCGAAGTGTGAACTCCATTTTTATCTACAACTTCATGACTGCATCATATTTTTATCTATTCATTCACTTGCTGTCATTCAGTATCTGTCTCTCTGTATTCGTTCATTCATTCGAAAAATCGGCATTCGGCAATTCGACGACATTCTTGGATTCTTGTTTTTTTCTAGAAAAGTAAGTTTTTTACTTCAAATTTCGTATTTTTATTCTTTGATTAACCATTGCACTGATTATCCTTATTCATGCATTGTCTTACGTGTGTTGATAAATAAGTATAATTATAGGATTTCAAAAAATATTCTTACGTCGTAATTTTTTGTTTTGCCGGCAGCCAGTACCGACGATAACCAAAAATGAGCTGCCCTTTCAATGATGAGCAGCTGGTCCAACTGAAACTATTTGTGACCCTCTGCAAAACTCAACCAGCAATACTAAGCCATCCGAAACTAGATTTCTTCAAAGAATATCTACTGTCCCTTGGTGTTAAAATACCGACACCTACTTCGGAATCTATTCCTAAAGCGCCATCAGGAGATACGTAAGTGCTAATTTATTTTTAACACTTTTGATAGTATAGAAATATGTATACCGAATAGATTGGTCATGAACAACATTTTAGTTGAAGAAAATTATCGAAATGTCATGTGCATAATTAATGAACCTATCATGATTGGACAATTCAAGGTAGGTACGCCGTATTTTTTGTGAACTCTACTGCGACCTAACTAACATAAGTGATTGTTTGTCAATGACTCAAGCTGTTTACATATACAAAAGGACTTTAACCCCTTAATTGTTTATGTAAAATGTATAAAAGACTTGTCTTAAACTTTTGTTTTGGGAGCTGCAAAATATAGACATACATACTTTCTTTTTTCACTTATTTTTTGTGATAGCATAATATAATTATACTCCTATAATCTAGCAGTTCTGCAGTTTAATTTATTATAAAGATGTTATTGTTATCCTTTACAAAAGGACTATAATAATTTATGACAATATATAATTTATACAAGGGCATCTTCTTTATATTATTGCTGCTATATTCTTCTTCTGTGCCACCACCCCAAGTCAAATTGCAATGGATCATTATTTATTTGTTTAAAAACATGACTGCAATGTTTTAGTGCTGCACACCCTACTGAGGAGGTGCCTTCAGAAGATGAAGTCGGACCTGAATCTGATGTTGAACTGGATATGGAAGGTAATATTCATCATCAGCTCTCCATATTCCCATAGCAGGGTTAACTTGCAGTTTTGTATGTGGCTAATCTGTATCTGTACAGTGTGTTTTTGATCTTATTTCGTTCTAATTGTAAATTTGATATTTAGATCCAAGATATTATTTTTCTCAAAAATTAACATATAATGTATTTCATTTATTTTAAAGAAGAAAATTAGTTTCATGACTTTTTTCAAGTACCTGTCTTATAAGAATCAATGCCATTTTTACAATTTGTTCTTTTTCTGGACTTGGCCTGGAAAATCCTCCCACTAGAATGGTTCATCGAAATCCCACAATGAAACTTCTTCAATGTTCAAAACGCAGTTCTTTATTTATATTTGTCAATATCCACAGGTGTCATAGAATCTTTACCAGATGATGAATCTCAGGAGATGGGTGATCAGTCCAAGGAAGTGACTGACGAGGAACAGGATGAATCTGACCTGAAACGTACAGAAGCAATGAAAGCGTTCTCAGACCAAAAGTTGGATGAAGCCATGAAGCTTTACACTGAAGCTATCAAACTGAACCCACACAGTGCTCTGCTCTTTGCCAAGAGAGGACAGGTAAGTTATTAAATTAGTCTTATAGATTTAAATAAATCTTCCTTCTACTTTAGCAGCATGTTAGCGCACTGCAGTGCATATGCCTCTCCAATTCCTCTTTTATACACAATTGAAAATAGTCACTATGCTTGACTGCCATTTAAAAGTTGGGTTCCCATGCCAGAAAGTTAGGACTTCGTAAAAATACAAAGGGCACTATAAAAATTACAATAGTTGGTGCCTAAACATACTATTTCTAGAATTGTACACCTAAGTATGTACTCTTAACTAAATCATACTAATATTACAATAGTGGAAGTTTGTGTGTGTGTGTGTGTATTACATCACAATAGGTAGAGAACAATAAGTGATAAAATATTTGACTGACAGTAACATAATATGTTTGTTTACTCACTAGGTGTACCTAAAGCTGAACAAACTGTATGCTTGCATCAGAGACTGCTCTCGTGCCCTCGAATTGAACTGCGACAGTGCCGCCGCCTACAAGTTCCGTGGCAGAGCCTACAGGTACTATATAATATATTTATTGCTATATTTTTTTATATTAATAAAAGGTACCAATAAATCAATACTTTACTTTGTATATTTATTTTAGACTGAGCTAAGCAAAATTATCAGCTGAAGATTTTTCCTTAGCTTAGGTCGCGGATTGCAACTGGCATTACTCAATCATGCAATTTAACAGCTATATTATTCCACAGATGATTGTTTGTAGATTTTTTTTATGGGATCAGTATATTAATTAAAATTATGAATGCTTTTAAAGTTTTTACTATTTCCCAACCTATTTGATATCAAAGTCAATCAGTCACTTTATCCATTTAGAACTCTAAACAACCTTTAATATTCTTTAAAAAAAAACAGAATATCATGCTTATTAAATACATAATATATAAACCTATTTAAATGCGTGTATTAATCCAAAACGGTGCAGATATAGTACACTACATATAATTTTACAGGTTACTGGGCAAGTTCGAAGAAGCATCCCATGACTTGTGCGAGTCACTGAAGATCGACTACGACGATCAGACTAATGAATGGCTGAATGAAGTCAAACCAAATGCTGAGAAATTACGTCAGCACAAGCTCAGCGTTCAGCGCAGACAGGAGGAGAAGGAGGTAATTACCTATATCTTTTATCCTTACTAATATTATAAATGCGAAAGTAACGTCTGTCTGTCTGTTACCTTTTCACAGCTAAACTACTGAACCGATTGACTTGAAATTTGGTACAGGGGTAGCTTATGGTCTGGGAACGGACATAGGCTATGTTTTATCCCAAAATTCCCACAGGTGCTGCTAGTATAAAATAAGTATAGTAAGAAATTTACTAAAGTACCTTTACTTTGCTTGGATAAATTCACTCTGGAGTAATCTTAAAACTGAGCTGATATTGCTTGACCTAGAAATCGAACTAAAATCATATTTTACTACAGCACAGTGAGAAACTTCGCCGTGCCCGCAAAGCGCAAGAAGCTCGCGCTAAAGCGGCTAAGGCACAAGCGGAGAGCGACCCGGGTGCAGGCGGACCGACATTGGGCGGGTTCAAACTACCCAACAATTTGAACATCACTCCTGAAATGCTCGAGTTGTTCAGTGTAAGTGATAAATTAATCTAGGTAAACATGATCATTTTTGTGACCCTCTGCTTTTGTGCAGCTCTGGTTTCCTGTAAACATAGCGATTTCCTATGGATAGCGGCGCCGTCATATAGTATCGGTGAATGTGGTAACTAGAATGGTGTACTTAGTAAAACGTTCTAGTGAGATTCATTGTTCTATTATGGCCGCACTTCATAACTTTAGAACATCTGAAAATGATCAAAACGAAAGAAGATTTTGGAAAATCCACGACAAAATTGAACCCGTGAAAAGAAACCCTATTAACTTATATTGACGGAATGTGTACTATCTAGTAACTAATATGATGTGGAATAGGTACCTTACTAGCTTACTACTACATAATTGGTTATCTTGTTTTTTCTTGGAATTAGCATTTAGTTTGAATAGTGGAAAAAAGCATCTAAAATGTGATTTATGTGGATAAGATGAGCTAAAACTATGTCTAAAAATACTAATTTTATTACTTCTCAGGATCCTGAAGTGTCCAATGCTTTCTATGACATAACAGCAAATCCAGCCAACATCATGAAATATCAAAACAACCCCAAGATTTTAGCGGTGTTTGAGAAAATGTTTGGACAACAAGGTGGCGCCGGCGGTGGTTTTCCAGGTATTTACAAATCATTATAATATTCTAAATATAAAAGTTACTATTCACGTCAAAAAAAATGGGACACAATACAAAAAGATGGGAAGAGTAGAGGTTATCCTGAAGATTAAAGTTTTTAAATTTAATTAATTCTTAACTAAATTGTCATTATAGAACTTGCTAAAAGTTTGAATTGACTACTGAAAATTTATGTTTATCCCTTATACATGACACATCAATATACAAATTGCCATTTTGGTGTCATATGTTGTAATTATTATTTGCTAGAATGGATAATCAATTAAATAAATATGTTTACAGGTTTCGGTAGTGCCCCAGAAGCAAAGGAAACTCCAAAACCCACCTCAGGAGATGACGATGTTGGCCTCGATTAGACTTACTTTGAATGTTGTCTATTACTTGTATTGATCAAAATAATCTTGTCATTCGTAACAGCGATGCATTTGACTCATAAATTGTAATTTCTTAAGTAAATATTCATATGTTATAGTTATTTTCTACTTTTCTTTTTGGTAAATGCATTCCTTACGAAATTTTTAGATTTTAGTGAATTACTTTCACAAATATTTTCAATTTTTATTGCTTTATATACCTATTGCCATACAATCGTGATGTCATTAGTAGTTGCGCTAGTAATCACGGTGTGTTAAGTAAAATAATATCCTATATAAAAATGTAAGCAAATAGATGTTAGTCACCAAAATAAAGTCACTTGTCAAACATCAAGGGACTTCCCAATAAGTCTAAAAATTAAAAGATACTAGAATTTACGACAAATCATTGGTAACATTAAACTTTATTGTTCAAACTATGGCCAAAGAAATATGAAAATTATTGCCATCGAGTGTAATCTTAACTCATTATAAATTCAGGTGCTTGTAAGTTGAATAATTTGATAGTTTAACATGTAAAAAATATTATTGAATGTAAATTAGGAAAGACAATAGACATTTTACACAAAATTCAATACCCTGTTGTGTTATTTTTAATTTAAATTGCAAATTTATATTTTGTAATCCAATCTGGGGGCACGGCAGTGCCCCCCGCCAAGTCGAGCGCGAAGCAAACACTGCCGTACCATCCTTTACAGGAACCCTTTCGTTGCATTTTCAGGCCCCTATTTGAGAACCTCTGGATAAGACTAGAATGCTGAAATTTTCGTCATCCAGTAAGCTATACAACCACATACTTAAAATAAAATTTCAAGTCTGTAGGTCATTTAGTTCCGAAGTTAAGCGAAAGCAAAGTTTCGTATTTATGACAGACACTCACTCACTCACTCACTCACTCACTCACTCACTCACTCACTCATGATCATCAAAATAGAACTAGTACTTCCCATATACCTAGAGAGCTGAAATTTGGTACAGAGTTAGGGTTTAATGGCCACATAAAGGGAAAACTATAAAAACTAGGATAATCGAACGGGAACGGGAATTATAAGGGAACGGGAACGGGAATTGTAACACAAGAACGGCTGAACTGATTTGGCTGAAAATTGGTGGTCAGGTAGCTTAGAACCAGGAAAAGGACATAGGATACTTTTAATCCCGAAATTCCCACGGGATTGGGAACGGGAATTTAAAAATCAAGAACGGCTGAATTGATTTGGCTGAAAATTAGTGGGGAGGTAGATTAGAACCAGGAAAAGAACATAGAATACTTCTAATCCCGAAATTCCTACGGGAATGGGAACGGGAATTTATAACTCAAGAACGGCTGAACTGATTTGGTTGAAAATTGGTGGGGAGGTAGCTTAAAACCAGAAGAAGAACATAGAATACTTTAATCCCGAAATTCCCACGGGATTATGAACGGGAATTTATAACTCAAGAACGGCTGAACTGATTTGGTTGAAAATTGGTGGGGAGGTAGCTTAAAACCAGGAGAAGAACATAGAATACTTTAATCCCGAAATTCCCACGGGATTGGGAACGGGAATTTATAACTCAAGAACGGCTGAATAGATTTGGCTGAAAATTGGTGGGGAGGTAGCTTAGAAACAGGAAAAGCACATAGAATATTTTTAATCCCGAAATTTCTACGGGAATGGGAACGGGAAGTATAATTATAGAACAGCTGAACTGATTTGGCTGACAATTTGTGGGGAGGTAACTTAGAACCAGGAGAAGCACATAGGATACTTTTTATCCCGAAATTCCCACAGAAACGCAAACAGGAACTACGCGGGTGAAACCGCGGGGCGCTAAATAATACAATACTACTCCTAAAAAGAAAAAAAATGTGTCAAATAAGAAAATCTAATAAAATAAATCAATATAAACACGTTTCAACAAAAAGAAATGAAATCCCACCAAAAACATTCTGTAAAAAACTAGCCAAGTCTCGATGGAGCTGCTTGTTTATCTCTAAAAAGTAATGAAATCTAGACAAAGTGGTGCCAAGTGTAAGGTTCCTTACTGCGATTTCTTTATTATTATAGTTAATGGTGTGTGACTTGGCCGTTGAAGGATACACTGTACACAAGTACACAACTGTACACGAGGGTACAAAACTAGGTGCTCCATGACACTATTGCACCAATCTGTCGCCAGAACCACTACCCATTGACGATAGAAAATTGCCACTTGAAAAACGTTGATTCAATATCCAGTCAATTGTAGGCTTGATAAAACTGCGTATTTTAATAATGTTACAACATTACGTGTAAACAAAATTGACTTGTACCCACTACTAACGTTTTAAACAATTTTCAACGGCCAAGTCACACAACATTAACTATAATAATAAAGAAATCGCAGTAAGGAACCTTACACTTGGCACCACTTTGTCTAGATTTCATTACTTTTTAGAGATAAACAAGCAGCTCCATCGAGACTTGGCTAGTTTTTTACAGAATGTTTTTGGTGGGATTAACTTTACGTGAACACTGTTTTGTTGCTTTTAATATTTAATAACATAGGTACACACTGGTTTGTTACTATATATAAAACCTTAAGCTCTTAGATATTAAATTAGTTAATATAATAAATATATCTTTTTATTTGATTTATATTTGTTTAATTACAATGCTGGTGTATTGAGCTACTAATCCTAGTCATGTTTCGAATATTATATTAGTCGTTCAAACAGCTTTTAAACTGGGATATGAATGGGGTTAAAAGAAACTACTTGAAAACATTCATGAGGAAACCTGCTCACAACTGCAAAGAAATTCTAAGGCTGTGTGTGAAGAACCAACCCGCACTTGGTTGACTAAGACCTTATCACTTATTTAGGGTAGGCCCAAGCTCCTTGGTGGTGTCACTGTCATATATGGAGCTGATGATGATGACTCACTATATTGAAGTCTGATCTATGCATTGATGCTTTAAGCAATAATCACCAAAGAGGAAGATTTATTAAAAATCAAAGATTACAATAACTACTTATTTATTTTAAAAATTATATATGTACATACAAATCAAACATCATTCACTCTACCCCAACCCAATCTGATTTTCGTCTCATGTAATTTTAGCCATGAAGGCATACTTTTGGGAAATGGCTGGGCGTTGGGAAACAGTAATGGGCGAGGTGGCATCTTGAAGGGGTCTTCAGTTTTTAGTTTACGAAGTAAGTACTCCTTGTTAATCTGTTTTGGATCTCTGTATCTGTCCATGTACAAGTTGAAAGGTTTTCTTCTAGGGAACCATTCTTGTGGCCTTGTGAATGGTGTTGGGAAGTCATATTCATAGACTGAAAAAAAAAGTTAGGTACCATTTTAGTTTATGGATGCTCTTAGCAGTTGACAGATAGATTGAGCATAGATATGGGAAAATTAAGCAATTAAAAAATTTTTAGATAAGGATTCATTTATATCTGCCTGTTAACTTTTGTGATTCATAATTATTTAAATGGATTAAGAATTGTAAAATACTACATACCAGGTTGCTTTGTTTCCAATTTCTTGTGGAAGAATTCTCTAACTGTGTCATCCCAGTCAGTTTGGTAAAATGCAAGTCCTATCGGCGTTATGTTGTCTTGATACTTTTTGTACCATTCTCTTGTCACAAAGGTCCTCTCACTCAAGGGTGATGTTGTAGTTACTATAAATAGAAATAACAATTAAGTTACACAATACACTAATGAGTAGATATCATGGATTCTTTAAAAGACAGGTTCTGATAGTGCATAACAATGTTTGACCATCTTATTAAGATCACAAGATCCTTAGTTTAGCCTGACACACACCATGATTATTATATAAATGCTTTTACCATATTTGAGACATTACTGCTAGTTTATCTCTTGTACAGGGCAGTAGACAATATAAACTTACCTTTAGGCAAATCATATGTCAGTTTTTCATTTTGTTTATATAGAACAAAAACATATCTGTGATATCCAGTACCCTTCAAGGGGAATGGTTGCAAATATTCAGCTATAGTGTCTCCTTTCTCAACTGCATTGCCAGGTATATTGGCCACAAACCAATGAACATATTCCTTCTCATTCTCTGATAGGTGTCCATCAAGATTGGTCAATGCCAGTGTCCACAGAGTATTCTCATCAGATTCAAAGTTCACCATAGGAACTTCTAAGGCCTCAGCCGGTTTAATAACATTTCCTGAACATGCTGGCAAGTAAGAACCATTCTTCAAATCATACAACACTTCTAAATTTAAATAAGGATAGAAATAACCTTCCCCATACAAATGTTCGAATATAGCATAGTGATCTGCGATTTGCTTTTTATGAAGAGGACCTGTTGTTTTCAACCATTCGTTTCTAACCTTTACCAGATCAACCTCTAACTTCATGTTACGAGCTAGTTGTTCCATTGCTTTATCATTCTTAATTTTCTTCAAATGCTCCGTTCGAGCTTTACGGAATTCCTCTGCCGATGCCCTGAAAATATAATATTGTTTTCATCAAATCATAATATAATACCCCAATAGAAGTACGGGAATCCGATCCCTCTAAATGCCGTAATTTATAGGAAATAACTTACTTTGGTTTAGGGAAACCAATGTTGATCTTTGTTGTATATAATTCATCTTTATAATTTAATTCATCTAAGCGTTCCTTGATAGTTTTACAGAAAATCGGAGCTTTTCCCCTGACTCTATGTCCATGACGATACTGCTGATATTGAATGTTGTGTAAACATGCACCACGAAGTGTGTTTAACATGATTATTTGAATGCGTTGGATTCAAGGGAACTACAGCATTAAAATATTATATTAATGAGCACATAACAATTAATTCTTTAGATCAACTAAAAATATTCTAGGTTATCCAGAGACAGTCCAGTCAGACATGAGTCAGACAGAGCAAATTGCCAAATTTCATTTGTTGACATTGACAACCGACTGACTGACAACTTGACAACAAATAGCAACACGACACGCACACGTCCACAGGCGCACACACACAATAGAATACATACCATAGATTTATATTGTCTATTTACCAATATAGATACACACGTATGGAGGGTACACACACGGACACACATTACGTAATAATAAGAGATACTAGCTGTGCCCCGCGGTTTATCCGCATAAATCTCAATCCCGTGGAAAAGGGATAAAAAATGTATTTTTCCTTATTAATTATACGGGATATCCGTATCAAATTTCATTCGCATTAATCAGTTCACAAGTTTTTTTCGTGATAGAGTTACAAGCATACAACCCATCTTACAAAATAATTTTATTCACATTTGAAATATTAGTAGGAAGTAGAAAATAATACTCTCCCTCATTTGGGAAATGGGTATCGAACTGGCATTCTTCTAAGTGGTAGGGCGTTACATGTCTAGAGTAAACAAATAGTCTTTTTTTTTTCATTAAATTATTAATTAAAAACCTAAGACCCTCTTGGTAATTATTATTGGTAGTTTAATTTAAAAAACTAGTGACAAAAACCAAGTACTTACTTACGTACAAATTAAAGTCAAATGGGGTATCGAGATCGATTCTCTAAGTTTTAATAAAACTTATGGAATCGATCTCGCTACCCTTAATACTTTTTTGTAGCTTAGGTCAGTTGGTTTGTATGATATTTTACAGAGATATTTTAGTGACTTCTCTAAGTACTAAGTACTACTCTATATACTAAGCTAAATAACATATCCGAGCGAGTCAAGCTTTTGTATGCCTAAATAAAATTCAGTTTTTTTATTATACTTAAGTAATTATCTCCAGTGCAAGGTAAATAAGAAACTGGTAATACAAAAAGTATGTATTTCAGAATTTTCAGATCAAAGAGTAAAGTACAGATTGGACCAGATTAAATTTCAAAATTGTATCAAATAACTTGCTATTTCGATGGATCCCATTTCAATACATTTAATTAAAACATATTGTAGTCTGGCTCAGCACTAAATTTTACATAAAAAAGGCAGATTTATACAAAATTTAAGCCCATTTAAGCGATTTGCACAAAGAGTAAAAATAGGTAATACTAAGAAGTCATTTTGTAATTATTGTGTTTGTATGTAGTATTTGTAGTTGTCTGTGCACGTGGTGTGTCGGTGTGTGTGTAAAGGTCTTTGTTGGTGTAGCAGTGTTGGGGTAAAAAAAAAAGTCTCTTGTCTTGGTTGTCTTATCTGTGTGAAATGTTGGTTGGTGTGTGAACTTTGTGGTGTGGTGGGGTGATTACGTAGAACGTAGATAGATTTGACTAGTGTGGTCACCCTGTATCGTACGAGTAGATTATTCAAAAATATTGAAATGATTATCGATTAATCTCTGGCTTGTTACACTTTGTAATTAGACAAAAAAAGTGTGTTTAATACCAAAAATAAAAACTATATAGTACAGCCCGTGAGATTTTGAAATGAGTTAGTTAAATACTTATAAATAAAAAAATGTGCAGTGTATTATTTTATTGATAAAAGTTTGAGTTGAGGACTGGGTGCCATTTACGCAAAGCGAGAAGTCACGTACGTTCCTTCACTTAAAATGAAATCTGATGAAATGTCGTAATCGATTAAATAAACGTGTTAGTTTTATTTATTTGCATCTTGCTTTGCCGACAAAATGGATACTAAAAATATTCAAAAAAATGCCATGCAGAAAACTGCGGAGTTTACTTTCACTCCGCCACCTGAGGCGCCCGTATTTGAGCCCACGCCTGAAGAGTTTTTGGATCCACTGGGATACATAGCCAAAATTAGACCAGTTGCAGAAAAAACAGGGATATGTAAAATAAGACCTCCAGCACGTTGGCAGCCTCCATTTTCGTTAGATGTGGATAAATTGAAATTTGTCCCTCGAATACAGAAAGTTAATGAGTTAGAAGCCATAACACGTTTAAAACTTTTGTTTCTCGAAAAAATATTAAAATTTTGGGAACTTCAAGGCACGCCGTTAAAAATACCGATGATTGAAAATAAAACATTAGATTTGTTTTGTTTAAAGTTTTGGGTAGATGAAGAAGGAGGATTTGAGAATTGTAATACGCCGAAAAAATGGCGTAGGATCGCTAACGCTATGGGTTATAGTCAAAGCACTAATACCATGGGATTTTTGAAAAGTAATTATGAAAAAATATTACTTCCATACGAGATATTCGAAAAAAGTAAAGCTGATTTACTGAAAATAAAAAAGGCTGAAGCAGCAAAAACTGAAACTAAACCTGAATCAGATCATGGAAAACCTATAGTTACAGAAATCTCTATTGAATCTATAAAAAACTCAGTTTTTGATTTTAAAGACGAATTGCCACACAGCAGTATTAAGAAGACTAAAACTGGATCAGACATTAAGCCAGCCACAGAAAGTAAAACAGAATGTGAAATTACTAAAAAGAACAGAGAGTTGAGGAGATTAGCCTGTTATGGACCAGGTCCTAAAATGCCAGGATTAAATGATGAAGAATTTGATATTACCAAGTCCAGAAAAAGACCTCGTTATGAACTTGACCCATTAGCTACTTATGTTTGTGCCAAGTGCCAAAATGACCGCAGAGATGATTTGCTCCTCATATGTAACGGATGTTCAGATACTTACCATACATTTTGCCTAAAACCACCCTTGCAGTCAATCCCAGAGGGAGACTGGCGATGTCCATGCTGTATTGCTCAAGAAGTTCATAAACCTGCTGAAGCTTTCGGTTTTGCACAAGCAGAAAGAGAGTATACACTACAACAATTTGGAGAGATGGCAGATAAATTTAAATCTGATTACTTTGGAATGTCTGGCCATTTAGTACCAACATCTGTAGCTGAAAAAGAATTTTGGAGAATAATTTCATCAGTAGAAGAAGATGTTACTGTTGAATATGGAGCTGACCTGCATTCTATGGATCATGGATCTGGATTTCCTACAAAGTCTTCTTTAAATATTTTTCCAGGAGATCAGGAGTATGTTGAGTCCGGTTGGAACCTGAACAATCTACCTGTGTTAGAAGGTTCTGTTTTAAGATTTATTAATGCTGACATATCTGGTATGACCGTCCCATGGATGTATGTTGGGATGTGTTTCTCTGCATTTTGCTGGCATAATGAAGATCACTGGAGTTATTCCATTAACTACTTGCATTGGGGAGAAGCTAAGACCTGGTATGGTGTTCCAGGGCAAGGTGCAGAATTGTTAGAGAATGCTATGAAAGCAGCTGCTCCTGACCTTTTCAAAACTCAACCAGACTTGTTGCACCAGCTGGTCACCATAATGAACCCAAATATATTGATGGCCGCTGGTGTTCCAATCTTCAGGACGGATCAACATGCAGGAGAATTTGTTGTTACCTTTCCTAGGGCATACCATGCTGGTTTCAATCAAGGATACAATTTTGCTGAAGCAGTTAATTTTGCTCCTCCAGACTGGTTAAGAATCGGTAGAGATTGTATAGCACATTACAAAAATTTAAAAAGGTTTTGTGTATTTTCTCACGATGAATTGATATGCAAAATGGCACTAGAAGGTGATCGTTTAGACTTGGAGACTGCTTTGGAAACACAAAAAGAACTACATAAAGCAACAGAAGAAGAAGAAACGTTAAGAATGAAACTTGTAAATCTAGGATTAATAGATACCAAAAGAACAGCTTTTGAGCTGTTAGGTGATGATGAAAGGTTGTGTGAGGTATGCAAAACAACATGTTTCTTGTCTTCTGTATATTGCAGTGAGTGTAACCATATGGCTTGTCTACTACATGCAACTGACTCGTGTTCATGCCATATTAGCAAGAAAATACTTTACTACCGTTATGATATGAATGAACTGAACATAATGTTGCAGACCATTGAGTTTAGAGTTCATAGTTTTGATAAATGGCTGACAGATACAAAGCACATATTAATGCCATCTACTTCTGATATTGGGCGTCTTCAAAAGTTGAAGGGTTTGTTAGAGGAAGCAGATGAACTGAAGATACCAGAGTGTGCATTGTTGACACAACTCCAAGACGAATATACTAAGGTGATGAATAATAAAGAGCCTATTGTTATTGAATTAGATGATGATTAATATCACTTAGATATTTGATCAATGTGCTGTAGTACAAACAGCTTTCATTTATGTAGCCTGTAAAGTAACCAACATATTAACTTCCTCTAGATAACAACAACTCTGTTTCATTTTACAAATTCATTGTTTTTTGTACCTAATTACAATTAACTAATTTACCTGCCTTCATTATATTTGTAATAAATGTAGTTATGTAAGTCTGACTTATTTTTTAGTTAAAATATGAAACTAATTTAATTTAAACAAGATGTAATGATTCATTACCTACCTACTAAAACTTATACTTTTAGAGGTAATTTACTACAATTTATTTCATTTAAGATGCTTGTTGATGCTAAAGCAGCATTTTCATCAAAGTGAGTTTAAAAATGTTAAAAAAATGTTAAAGATTTTTAAAATATTGACTTAATAAGTGTAATTTTAATATGTTGGTGATTAATGTCCCACCGTTCATTAACTTATCAGATATTCACCATTATTATCTAAATTCATTATCAATTACTTATATTTTAACAAATAAGATTGCTTAGTGCAAATTTTTGATTAATAGCTTAATTGATAGTAAATATCTATAAGATTTAATATGCAAAAGACAAATTCATTTGCAATGGCTTAAAATTGCTTAAAAATATCAGTTAATTTTCAATACCAGTAGTAGATTTTATTGAACAGGATGTACAAAATACTTAAAATAAGTAATTACTTATGTAATTTAAAATTACAGTCACACAAAAATGTTTGTATTTTTATAATTTTTGAAGCCATACATTTCATCTAATTGGTGTCAATAATAAGATATTTATATAGATTTAAAGATCAAATGGTTGGATGGAGTTCTATCCCTGTTTAAATCTTAGTTTGACATAGTGAAAAATAGTTGTGAATATTTGTGAAATTTAATATTTTATAGGTAGTTTCTTCATTAGATAATATTTTAGTTATGTAATTGTTTGGAAATATTATATTGATCTCACAAAACATTCTGTTACATGCATCATCAACTTATATATTCATGAGGAAAAGAAAACATCACTTTTCACAAAGCTTTAAAGTAAATATGTATAATTAATTCTTCTAATCTTATTAACTTCTTATATTAATTTAATTGGCGGTTGTAATTCAAAACATATGTCGGCCATACTTTGTAAAACTATGTACCTTAAGTGGGTAAATACCAATTTTTAATATTGGACAAATATTTAGATAGTATTTAATAATAAGTTGCACCAAAATTAATAATAATTAATTCGTCTTATTTGCATTTGAAGCTATTAGAAGTTATAAAATTGTGTCTTCTAAATTCTTAGGTAAATAGTATTTGAATTAAAATTTTCAAAATGTTATTACTAACAATTATTTAGAACTAGCAGCGCCCCGCGGTTTCACCCGCGTAGTACCCGTTCCCGTGGGAATTTCGGGATAAAAAGTATCCTATGTTCTTTCCCGGACCATAAGCTACCCCTGTACCAAATTTCAAGTCAATCGGTCCAGTAGTTTAGCCGTGAAAAGGTAACAGACAGACAGACAGACAGACAGACAGAGTTACTTTCGCATTTATAATATTAGTTAGGATTACTTACGTATATTTTGTACTAAATAATGTACCTACGTATTATTAATAATTAGTTTAAACCCAGTGTAAAGATAGAGATCTTTATAGTGTAGAATTAGTTTTAAAAAATGTTTTCAATTATTATGTATGAGAATTCAGATGGAAATGTTTAATAAAACATTACAATTACTATTATCATAACAATACACTGTGTGACGGTCTTTAAGTATATAAAATTTATATTTGTACTGTAAATATTGAGTTATATGATTGATGAAAATATTCAACTACACAATGTAGGTGATTTATGCAAACTACAATATTATTAGAACACTTTACATAACCATTAGGCTCTAAAAAGCCGAATAGGACCTGCATATTATATTTTTTAATATAGTAATGAGATTACCAGTATTTTTTATTCAACAAATATTAAATCCTTTAAAATCAGTTCATTTAAGTTACTGGTACATTTATTATGTATTTTTTCATGCATGAATCAATTTGGTGATCTCTATTATGCCTAATTATTTTATGCCATTTTGACTGAAGTTATTAGTTTAAAAGTTTATAAATAAGTATAATTTATGTTTATGTAATTATTTTAGTTCCATAACTATTGTACTGTGATTAAATTCATTTGCGGCTGACAAATTATAATTAAGAATAATTATTGTGTGAGTATTATTTAGTGTAGCAATGAGTAAATAGTTCTACATAATAAACCTTTCATAAATGTATAGTTTTTTTATTATTTCTTTCTATACAGGGTGTAACTACATTTATTTACTAGCTGAAATTAGACTTTGTATATACAAACCACTATTATGCAAGTGTATTTCATCTCTAATTCAAAACCAATGATATCTCTGGATAAAAACTGAATTGAGCTGAATAAATGTAGTTAAGTACTCTTTTCATAAACCTATAATTCGCATAATAAATAATATCTGATGCTTAGAACATCGCCATAAGGTCTTGAGGTGATACATACTGACCTTAACGGTATTAATTAGTGAAGGAATAAAAATACCATTATTTTTAAGTGCATTTTATTAAAATTGCAGTGTAAACAACAAGTAGATATAAAAAGCAATATTTGGTTTCATTATTGGAATAAATAACAATCACAATTCTGATAATAGTGATAATAAATTAGACATCCTTACATAAAAGAATAATATTAATAAAATTACACAAAGGAGAATTTTCGTCGCCACAATTTAGTTAGTATTTGCAATTATTTGAATAATAAACAAATTGTCCCGGCCTAATCAAGACAGAGTCATGCAGGAGAACGGGTGACGTCATTTTTGTCTCGACCAATCGGGTAAAGGGCCGCCATCTTGCAACCATTTATGTGAATGATAGAATAAGACAACACGATACTGTGTCTCGTGCTATCTTGCTTTAACTCTTACATAAAAAAAAGAATTTGATAGATGCCAAACAGAAACATCAGAACTTATGTATAAGTTTGTTCGTTAGTAATAAAATTATTATATTTAATTTCCTTAAATTAATTTTACATTAAATGCATTTAGAATAAAACAATATAAAATTCTTAAAACTAGCAGATCGTTAGCAGCGGTTTGAGTCTCTAGATCTAGAGAGTTAATTCCCATCTGTTCGGCTAAATAGCAACTTTCATCTCATTGATAGGAATAAACCCTCTGGAGATAAGTCTCTGGACTTGTAATAATGTCTAAGTCCTTTTGACGTGAAACGTCTTTAAAATCGCGCCGAAACATACGGGTACCAGGTTTAAAAAGTGGACCGTAACGAAAAGGTCTATATCATTGTACCTTAATAATTAAAAAACTATTAGTCTTAGAAACAAAAATGTGGTGTGAATATGTTACTTATATAGTCAGCTCGCTTATGACATTGAATTTTCTTGTTTTCATTTCAATCTTTTACTTCAAAAGCGATTCGCTAACATAGACGTTTCACGTTAAAACCAACGGTCGTGTGCCCTGGCACAGCCCCACCCTATTTTATTTTTTTATTTTATTGCTTTTAATATAGGTACAAACGTTACAATACAGTATTAAGTACATAAACTGGAAGACTTAGTAAACTTTAGTATTCATATTATTCTTTTATAATAATTTACCTTACTTAAGGCACTTATTATGGTAATATCACAACCATTGAAATTTAGGTACACTAAATATATTGTTAATACTGATAAATTAAAAAATATAAGTGAAAATTAATATTTTATGGGACGGATATAGTTCGAATCATATAACAATAGTTCAATAAGTCAATTCACACGGATACATTCCTGTGAATTTTTCAAAATTATTTCACGCGTACCTTATTTTGTCAATTAAGAATAAGTACAAAAAATAACCAAATAAGTGCGTTTGTTTTAGAGATGCGCTTATGACAATTTTGTTCATATTATTATATATTTTGTTACATACTAATTAATAGATAAAATTAAGTTTTAATAAACTTTAAGATTCAATAAGTTACATACATAAATATTTACTTACTATTAAATAAAAAGTTATAAAACCTCTATAGTTTGTAGTTAAAATGACTGTTAATTATTTGATTTCAGTCTTAGAAAGCTTATTACTATAAACTCGGACAAAATTAACAAGATTCTACAAAAGTATATAAAATAGTAAAACTAGAAAATGCATTTGTTTATCACATGAAAGTTAGTTGCCAGTGCTACCAATAAAATAACTAAATAAAAAGTTTAACAAATAGTTTATGTTGCTGTCAAAAGTTACGCAAAACTTGCTAAAAAATGACTTAATTTACTAAGTACACGAAAGTTCTTTTAACATTAATACTTGCGGGTTGTTTTCAGCGGCATTTTAAAAATGGCAATAACAATTGATATCTTCTTTATTAGTAACACTGGATAAAAATAGCACCAAGATCTGTTCATTCGATGGTAAAATCAAGCGTCAGCTTGACAATTAAAATAAGCATATCATTGCTTACTTAAAGTCACACAAAAAGTGCATAATAAAAAAATTTAAGAGATTCATCATTAAGCATAAAATATTTCAAGAGATTCAAATTAACATAAAAAATATCAAATATTTCAGTGCGTCTTATTAAGTAACTAATAATAAATTATTATGATTTTCAGTACATTTAGTAACGTTCAATTAATGTTTTTTTTCGTTGTGTTACATGCTAGGAGTGACTGTGTCTCTCATTTCCCTTCCTTTTGTTTCTATCGGCAGTAAGAGACACGCTACGGCGGCTAGCACGGCTGCTAGTGAGTATACGCCTGTAGCGATCGCTATAGAGTTCTTTAGTAGCACCTGGAAGTTATAAAAAGAAACCTGTAAGATCGTAAAAGTGTTTTTGTACAAATTCCATTTTATACGGCGTGATGTTTTCAAGTACGCATGGTAATTCAAATACGCAACTATCCTTTTTTTTTTTACCAGGGGAAATGCGTTGAGGCATCCCCGCCGACGGAGCGGCGGGGTATGTAGGACTCACCCTCCACCTAGATGTAGCGGTGGAGGTCATATCCACTAAAACCCCTGGGGCGTACTCGCCTGCGCGCATGAGGGCCTAGCAGCGGTGAACGAAGTATAACCGCTGCTTAATCCGCAACTATCCTAACTTATGATATAAATGCGAAAGTAACTCTGTCTGTTACCGTTTCACGGCTAAACTACTGAACCGATTGACTTGAAATTTTGTAGAGGGGTAGCTTATGATCCGGGAAAGAACATAGGCTATGTTTTATCCCGAAATTCCTACGGGATCGCGAACTACGCGGGTGAAACCGCGGGGCACAGCTAGTTAGGAATAAAGTAAAATGCTGAAAGCGAAGTCTTGAAACCGATTTTGATAAAAAAGCTACATTCGGTTTTTTAAAAATCCATACTTAGTAAAAAAGTTTAGTTTTATGAATTACCTGTGCGACATACGGTGTGATCATTGCGCCTAATCTCGCTACACCACTGCACGCACCGACAGCTGTAGACCTCAAAGCCGTCGGATACACCTGGAAAGTTTATGGTCACATGTGGTTTACGTGTGTGGTATATTTTAAGTAAATGAAAATATAATCCTTGTCAGGAGGTAGAATGGAATATGTTAAAAAGAAAAATAATAATTAAGAATTATGATAAGATTACTTTAAACCATTTTTTTTTCAAATAATTTTGGATTTTTATTTTACCATGGCCGCGAAATTTAATAGGGTATAAGTAATTAAAATCAATTAATAAATTACCTCTGGTGTATAAACGTAAGCTGCCTGGAACAGTCCAGCGATGATTCCTCGCGCCAAAAACAAAATGCACGTCAGGAAAGTACGACTGGAAAATTAAAAATAACGTATTTTACTCAAGACTAAATAATTTTATCGATTTGTATGTAACAGATGATATCAAAATCACAATACGTTTATTAAAGGAATTAAACAACGACTAGTTGACCAACGAAGGTAAAGTGATGTAACATAAGTATGTATGTATATTGTTAAATTGATTTAATTTACTTACTTTCCATTATAAATCAGTATACAAACGCAGATAGCAAATATAACGAATTGAGTCGCCATAGTCCTTTTCCTTCCAAACTTTTCAATAACGAATATTGTTGCGAAAATACCTGAAATAAAATATTAATTATAATTTTAAATCTGATTTAAGTAGATATTATGAGCTAATAATGTCCCCACTGAAGGGCCCAAGTCTACTCTGAATTAAGGCGATCTGAATTAGGCCTTAGTTAACCACAACCTTTAACTGCGCTGTGCTGTGCTGTGTTTCTTAAGCTACGTTTTTTTAACAATTAACAAACACAGCGCAACATGGCGGAGCTCCATAAAAGACATAGTAGTTCGGCACAGCACGGCGGGTAGCGCGTCTCGCTCGAGACTACTGCGTTTTTAAACAGAGCATAGCCTCAGCATGATTTGTTTGTATTCTCATCAAAATATTAGACGAGCGAGTTGACCAAACATAGCACAGCACAGTACTCGATGTAGATTTGTCACCCTTAGAATTTCTACGTAGGTGTGTGCATTTCCTTACGATGTTTTCCTTCATCGTAGAGTGACGTGTGTAAAACAAATAGCTATGCGGCGGGGATCGAACCGGGTCTTCAATGGCAGCCAGAGACCTTTATCACTACGCCATCGACAATATTTTGATTAATGACAAATTTATCTGTTATCTGCATGAATTATAGTGTTTACTAGCTAACAAACCGCATCAAATTACGTTGCGTAGTTTTAAAGATCTAAGCATAGACAGAGAAAGCGACTTTGTTTTATACTATGTAGTGTACCGGGAAACTCAGCCAAAGTTGTCCACAATAAGTCCATGTAATCAGTTGTCTGTAACGGGCGGCAGTCGGCGGCGCACGGCTCTTCTAACATTCCGGGCTCATTTTCGAACAACTCTGTAGTCATCAGCACTAGGCCGTAGTAACAGAAGGCGCAGGACATCCTGCAAATACCAAAATGTGTGATTGAAATAAAGGTGGAAATCTAACATGAAATGGCATAACTGCAGGCTGCTTGTGTTAGCTCATATTTTCGCTTATTATATCAGTGAACTGCCAACGTACGTACGTAAAATAGTATAATAATGGTATAGATATTAGATACTTAACTACTTGATATTGTAAATAATAAGGTAACTTATTTTTATCACATTACAAATTGTAAAAAGTCACTCACATATACATATGTAGTTTATAACATATGATATAAACTGTTAAGTAAATAAGCTGGTAAGACTATAGATCTCCGGTACCTGAATTTAATGATGCTGATTATTTGGGGGTGTTTTAGGGGCTCATTATAACCCATATAAACTGTTTTTATAGTAAGAAACGCATTATAAATTAATTACGACAAAAATAAAATCGTATGGAAATACGTGAAAATCAAGCAATTTTGACAGATATTGCCATAGATTACAGATTATGTCGTCAAATCATAGAGATCACAGAATATAGAGCCTTTCGATTTACACCGTTCAGTCACTCAATTCGTTCACATATACAATAATTATCTTTAAATTTCTAAAATAACTCCGTAAATATAATTTTTAGCGCTTCGCCGGCCGCTGCCGCGGCACGCTCGCTTCGCTCGCTCGGCTCGCGCGTTGTGTGGTCGCAGTTCTAACATAACCTAACCAAAATGTTGACCTATTTGAATAAAACTTCATTAATTTTTAGAAACTTTTGTCTATGTATTGTTTGACAATCTGTCAAAAAAAAGTTTGTACCGAAGATCTATTACGAACCCAATAAGCTCACCAAATAAACCACAGCAGCAGACTAGTGTTCCTCAACTGCGGTATCAGTAAATGTTTCAACCGCCCTCGCTGTCCGATACCAACGGAGTCATCGCACACTAGACGACCTAGCAACATCGGTCTGCCGTTGTCATGGGCTATCTGAAATAGTAATATATAATATAGCATAACATAATCATTCACTACATCATCTCAAGTAACTGACCCCTAACTAAGTTCGTAACTTGTATCTAGGGTATCAGACACTACGCACATACTCACACGCACACCCAGACCGAGAAAAACATTTGTGTTTCACACAAATATTCACCCCGCACGGGAATCGAACCCGCAACCTCACGGATGTATACCATGACAACCTCGATGGCAGAGTGGTCACCATGCTGGACTGCCTGCCATCGAGGTTGTCATAGTATACATGGACATTACATAATTAGGTATTTACATACGTAATAGGGCTCCACAATTAGAACTTAGTCTTTTGTGCATTCTGTGATATTTTTTGGTTTAACTTTTTTACTTCTTTGACTGCCCGTAAAAACTGTTGGCTGTTTA
This sequence comes from Timandra comae, assembly GCA_958496195.1. Taxonomy (NCBI): domain Eukaryota; kingdom Metazoa; phylum Arthropoda; class Insecta; order Lepidoptera; family Geometridae; genus Timandra; species Timandra comae. Next base: position 7,497,774 of record OY292362.1, read on the forward strand.
GTATGACAACAATCACTAGTTGCAATATACGTTTAGTTATACCTGCTCGAGCGTAGCTAAAGCTTTGTCTGGTTGACCACTCGCTACATGAAACCTTGCTGATTCTGGTAGCCACTGAAAAAGTAACACAATTATTCTTAACAACTGAATGTTTTTTTCTTGGATAATGTAAAGTGTAACATGGAACAGAAGTATAAAATGATCGTCCCAAGAGGACAAAAAGTAAGTAAAAACAAATAATTGGATGTTTTTGAACCGTGAACATTGGTCATACAAACAAACAGAAACACAATATACTTACAGGGCATATGAGAGCGAATATAAGCAGTGGTATGGTGGACAGGGCAAGCAACCAATGGACGCCCAGTGTGGGCATCACTACCAGCGCTAACGCCACTTCAAGGCATGCTCCTAGTGCCCAAAAACACTGCCAAATACACACACATAAGCACATAATACTAAATAAATGTTCTAAATATAAAATGACTTTTATTAAAAGCGTCACACATAAAGCTAAAGCAGGACCAGGCCCCTGCTAATCTATTATATTTCCGCCGATCATAGGGTACGCACCGGTGGTTGTATCTTGTAAAAGGTACCCTTGGGTAGTGCTTACTTTGGTATTGCCAACCAAGGGAGGTAAGTTTTATCTGACGCTGACCGTAAGGCTCTACGTATGTTGAGAGGCTAAGCCTTAGATATCTAATTCCTAGGCTAATAAATCTGTGGCCGTTGCCGCTAAGACGTCACGCGGTATGTCGTTATCCCCATAATGCATATTACAATGTATTTTAGCATAATAATCTGATTTATGTTGTTGCCAAATTCCATTAAGATATATTCGGACATTTTTATTGATACTAAGTTATAGGAGACAGGTCAAAAATTATGACTCACATCAAGAAGTACAACACACTTGGCTCTCTGTTTCGTTGGCAGAAATTCGGCGTACAGTGTCACTCTGAAACATTTAAACAAATATTTTTTTAATTAAAAGCATTTTAGACACCTCAATCAACACTAGGGACAAATATGTCTGTGTATGTTGTTTTTGTAGGATGTTAAGAATGTACTAGCTATACCCCGCTTTTTTATTGACATACTGCCCAATTACCCACTTGTGTGAATATAGGAGATATTTTTATTTATTTATTACCAACATAAAAACTTAAATAACATTTACTAGGTACTTATTACTACAAAAACCACTAAGGTGTGTAATAATTACTAATGGGTACGATATTCTACTTCGAAACTTATTAAGTAATAAGTACTAAAATTAAATATGTAAGTGTATTGACTAATTACATCTTTATCCTGTCCTGGTTATAGGAAAAACCTTTGCCCAATATCTATGGATGGGATCTTTGATATTTATGTATATCTTTCTTAATAAATGGGAAACTATAAGTAAAATAATGAAAATACTAACGATTGAGGAACACATCCAATAGCGAAACCGACTAGACCTCTTAAGAACAGCAGCCATAAGAAGTTTGGTGCTATTGCACTTAGCAGTCCGTAGTAGAACAATAGAACACCACACATGCTCAGGGCCTGAAATAATACATAGAATATTAAAAAGGAGATCTTTAAGCCCCAATACACTTGTGGTCCTTTATTTCCTCTTTTTTTTTACCAAGAATTGGCTTGCACTTTTAATCTAATAATGTATCTAGTCAGGAGTCAATTGCTATATGAAGATGAAAATGCTTAATATGTTAAACCAGCAACACCCTGCTTCACACTAGTAGTTACCATTGCCATGAGAATATGGTGATAAAACATAGGGGGATAACAGCCTATGATACTCAAAAGTAATGTGGCTTTCTATTGGTAAAATAATTTTCAAAATCAGTTCATTGATTCCCCTTCATAGATTACCCTCTACAAAGTCACAAAATTTAACTCTTTATAATATTTGTGTAGTTTAGATAACTTACCGTTTTCCTACCATATCTATCACTAAGGTTACCCCAAAATGTTGAACTTAGCATCATTCCCAAAAACACTACTGTTGTAGTTAACGCCTGCTGATATCTGTAAATAATAATAACAACATTTTAGAATACTTTTAACAATATCTATTATACTCTATTCTTAGTTGTTTTCATAACAATTTGTATACAATGTTTTAACTAGTCAAAACAATGTTTGTTTTATTGTCGCAAGCTAAAAATATGAATGAAAGAATTGTTTGTAAAGCCTCATATGAGGAATTCTAATATACACTACTAGCAACGCCCCGCGGTTTCAACCGCGTAGTTCCCGTTCTCGTGGGAATTTCAGGATAAAAAGTATCTTATGTTCTTCCCCGGACCATAAGCTACCCCTCTACCAAATGTCAAGTCAATCGGTTCAGTAGTTTAGCCGTGAAAATGTAACAGACGAACAGATAGAGTTACTTTCGCATTTATAATATTAAGTAAGGATTAGATTTATATTATAATTATTAATATTCAATGTGCCCAACAGTTAATTTGTATAAAGCTCATTTTCGCAATTTGACTTCACCAGTGTGTCAGTTTTACATGAGTCTGCACTGGGGTTTTATTATGGGCTCATTCCGGGACAAAGACCTCTCTCACTAATGATTTTAGAACCGTCATTTTAGGTATAATCACCTAACATGCATGTTGATGATCCCAAACCCCAGAAAAATGTAGTCAATGTTGAAAACTTACTTGCTAATATTCCATTCACAATGTAAAGCAGGTGATAGAATACTCAGTATGGTCATTTCCATAGAGTCTGCCATCCAACAAAGGCCGGTACACAATGATAGTTTCACTTGGAACCAGCCGAAGCCAAGTGCGTTCACAGCTTGTGTTACCGTGAATGTGTCTGGAAATTTAAAATAAAGTTTTTTTATTGATCATTGTATAACCAGTATAGTATAGAAGTAAGTGGGTTTATTAGAAACTACAGACACAATCCTAGACTAAAATAAAGCTAGGAATTGAACTTGTAGCCCTTCTAGGAATTTTGGCATAGAAAGTAAGTATTCTATGTTGAGAGTTTTACGGAATATCTGCAGCAAATATTATCTAAATTGGTGCAGTAGTTCTTGCGTAGAGCCCCCTATAGCTAATACAAATCACATGCAGTCTATCTTTTCATAAAAAAATGTTTTTGGTACTATTATTTCAATAAATTCAGAGATTATCTATAAAAAAAAAAATAGGCACACAAATACTTCATTTCATAATTTATGTAAAACAATTTTGAAAGTAGAAACTGTCTAATGTTATTGAGCAATAAGAGGTAAATATATTTAACAACAAATTGTACTAGTTTATCAAATAGTAATTTAAATAATTTTGTTTTGTTATCAATTAATTTTATATAAATTTTTACCTCCCTTAGGTATTTAGAGAAATTAAAAGAAGTTTAAAGCAGTTAAGCCTGGTCCTGGGTTTCAAGTCCCAACTGAAGTGAATATTTAAAGTATTCTTCAAAATAGGTTTATAGGACATACCATCAGGTACTACCGAAACTGACGCCATCTCAATCTCCTGCGGAGGAGGCATGGGCGGCGCCTGCGGCCGGGGCCCCACAGCGCTATCATCCAAATCTTGATATCCTTTAGCCCTCCTCATTGTTAATAATTATAAAAATCTAATAAATTTCTTCTGACGTGGAATGCCGACTAACGGGATAGCACTTCGATCGCACTTTTATTACAGATTAGTAGATTTTACTTAGAAGAAAACATAATTTAATAACTACATAAAGATTGAAATAACTAGCGTGTCAATGTTAATATAAATGCAGCCACAATTTAATTTATTATTTTTACAAACAAAACAAAAAGTTTTGAAAACTGCAAAAGATTGTGAGACGAATTTGAAATCGGTGTTGTCAAATGGAATGAATGACGTTATGTGTTGACGTTGACATTGACGTCGATATACAAAGATGTTGACGTCCTACCTAGAGTGATCATTCATTATGTATCAATATTTTTTTGTGGTGATAAGAAAATGGATCTACGTAGCGGTGTCTCTTTCTACCAAAAAAAAATCTCGTCATTTTGTCTATTGTTATTTATATATTTTGAGTTTTCCTTCACCCAAAAAGGTTTGAGCATATCTGTCTTATTTCTGTGTCTGTCTGAATCATAGAATAAGGATCACGACCAAGATTCTCTCATATTATCTAAGGGCTGAATGTTTCGACTGGACCGATTTTGACGAAATTTTGACTCGCAGGTAGCTAATGTTTTAAGGAGTAAGTACTTAACTATGCTTGTTATAACAAAATTCTCACGAGATCAGAATTACCGTATTATTAGATATTTACGTACAACTCTTAAATTAATGTACTTAATAGAAAACTCTGTTTGTCCGCCTGTCTGTCTGTTTTAAACCTTATAACGGGTAAACTACTGAACCGATTGACTGGTACAGGGGTAGCTTATGGACCGGGAAAAGACACACCATGTTTTATCCCGAAATTTCTACGGGATCGGGAATTATGCAGGTAAAACCGTGGGATGGAGCTAGTACTAAATAACTCTACGTCCAACACTCAGAAATTACTTATAATAAACATTTTCTTAAATTAAAATAAGTACTTAGATGTTATTATTAAGTACTTACCTACTCTTTCTTGCCTTACTTAGTAGGTTAGGTCAAATCAAATAAAAAATCATTTAAGTACTTATTCAAATTAAGGCCTCAATGAGGCACTTATGAACGTCAATGAATCTTTCTGTTATAGGATTAAGTACCTAATGATAATTTTATAATGAAGAAAATTATTGTTAACTTTGTGCTTGTAAACAGTAAATATTACAATTGTATAAATAACTCTTATGCTGTGCCCTTACAGGGTGCATGACTAACTCCTGTATTATATACATTTAGACACCTTGTAACAACATGTAAGCAAGAAATAAATAAAAAAAATACCACCGATTCGGAATTACATCAGCCGAGAAGAATCGGCAAGAAACTCGGGCTGGTATTATTTTTAAATAAAATGAAATATAATGTCACCTAAAATATATAACTAATGTAAACATTAAAAAAACATGTCAAAAGGTATATAAAAACATAGAAATCTATAAATACACACATCAAAAGTGTCTAGGGATCAAGCATTTTTATGCGGATTTCTTGAGATTGAGATGTGGCTTTGTAATAAATTTATGATTTTATAAATTTATATGGATCCTTTTTGGTGCATTTCATAATTTGAATCAGGAACTGTGAATCAAATTCGAGTAAAAGATGAAAATCAGCTGTCAATATTTTCCCTATAAAAACATACAACGCATTGAAGACATTATTAGTGCTACTGTTTCCCTACTACTGATTAAAACCAACGTTATTATGGAGCGGCGACGTCATTTAAGCAGGGAAGAAATGCTCAGAGCCGTGGGAATGATAGAAGCTGGTTCCCGGCAACGTACTGTGGCTTTAGCTCTGAATACAAGTCAGAGTGTTATCAGTCGACTTTGGACACGTTACCGAAGCACTGGTACCGTGGCTGAGCGCCATGGAGGACGGTATCGCTGCACCACACGGAGACAAGACCGATACATTCAAATCTTAACTCGAAGAGCTCCAACAATAACCGCCATGATGTTAGCCGTGCGGCTTCATCACTCTTCAGGGAACTTAATTAGCGACCAAACAGTCAGAAACCGCTTGCATGAAGTGAACCTTCATTCCCGAAGACCGCTACGGGTACCACCTATAGCAATGCACAATCGTAGGATTCGATATCAATGGGCTCTTGAACACAGAAATTGGGCAGAAGAACAATGGCGTTTCGTGTGCTTTTCTGATGAGTCTCGTTTTGGTATGAGACCGGATACAAGACGTATACGACACTGGAGAACCCCTGGACGCCAACAGCGATTAAAATCCTGCCAGGAAGTCCATCCTTATAGTGGTGGAACCATCATGGTATGGGCGGGTATTTGGATCGGCGGAAGAACTGAGTTGATTTGGATCAGAGGCAACCTCAACGCTCAAATTTATGCTGAGACGATTGTATCAGACGTCATCGTTCCTCTACAAGTGCAAATCGGTCCCTTATTTCAGTTAATGCATGATAATGCACGACCGCACACCGCAAGAGTTGTAAGACAGACTCTCGCCGCAGCTAACATCAATGTCCTGCCCTGGCCTGCTCAGTCGCCAGACTTGAACCCGATTGAGCATGCATGGGATATGCTACAGAGAAGAGCTCTGCCGAATATGGAGGGTATCCAGTCGCAAGAAGACCTTTTTTTGTTGTTGCAACGAACATGGGCGGCCATTCCACAGCGTGATTTGGATGAACTCATTTTGAGTATGCCAAACCGATGTTCTTGTGTTGTTAGTGTTCGCGGTAGAAACACGGATTATTAATTGTTTAAGTTACCCAATAAAATTTTAAAGAAAACTGTTATTTCAGTCTTTTTTTCGAACTTTAATGTTAGTGGTTCAAATGTCAAAAATCCCTTTATTAGGAAAATGGCAAATTTCTTTATTAATGCAAAGGTGACTTGGTTTATCGTTACTGTGACAAACGAAAACACTTTATTTGATGAATCCTTAAAGAAAATTTTAATTAATATCAATCAGGAGAAAAGTTATTGCAAAAATATATGTTGATCCCTAGACACTTTTGATGTGTGTACTTATACGCTTCTATTTTGGTTTTGTTTGATATTTATTACGACGAGGAATACTTACAAAATACAAATTCTTTGATAAATTATTTTAGTACCCGTAAAGTCGTATTGAATTAGCGATTGAAAAGTTCTGTCGTACCGATACAAAGTAAGTAAGTTAAGTAGTATAAATACCATACCTACTTACTTATAAATGAACAAACTTTAACAATACGTAAACCTATCGAAACTAATATAATGCCCCCTCTGACTCCCCTTTTATTGTAATATAACAAAAATATCGTCAAGACGTACAAAATTTTCCAAGAGTTTTCTTTTATCTAATAAGGTTTCCTTTTCTATGTGTGGGTGGGTAACCGCATGTTATTCTCAGTTCGCGTTATTATAAAAATACAGTGAATTTAGCCGAGGTCCCGCGTAGGTGGTGATTCTAGTAAAGGTCAAAGGTAAAAGTGTGTAGGAGGTTAGAGATAGAACGTACCTACTAACAAATAAAGCAGTATGCCAAAATTCAGAAGGGGCTGTAATATTGGTAAAATAATTACTTACTTACTTATATTTATTAGATACTAGCGGCGCCCCGCGTTTTCACCCGCGTAGTTTCCGTAGGAATATGGGGATAAAATTATGTTACGATAAATCACTCTATCTATTAAAACAAACCGCATCAAAATCCGTTACGTAGTTTTAAAGATCTAAGCATACATAGGGACATAAGGACATAGGGACAGAGAAAGCGACTTTGTTTTATACTGTGTATAGTAGGTATATATTTTTTTGTAAAATACTTTGGGAATAACGAAGTTATGAAAATATTTAGAATCTTGTGCTTAAATTTTAATATAGGTGTTTTTTTTACTGATTTTTAGCAATAAAGTTAATTAGACATTAATTCATAATACTTATTAATTAGGTTGTAAATAATATACTTACGTACTTACCTAATGATTTTTTTGCCATATAAAATCTCGACTATTCTAAAAAACTGCCACTAAAACCAATATCCAATATTAACTTTTATTTATTTGCAGTATATAATACCTACCTATAATCTTACATAATGTTTCACTGTGCATTCGTTGGTATTGCAGGCAGTCGCTCTGTACAACACATAATGTCATCCTGTGACCTTTAAACGTTTATTTTCAGATTCCTCCCACGCCATTTTCCGGAGTGACAATTTAATTTCAGAACTTTCCACTGCATTCGAGAACTTTCCTGAGGGAGTAATCAATGTCTCGGTTATGTAATTAAGTCAGGCGCTTGTGTTGAATACATTTTGATTTTCTTCATTTATTTTATAATTAAGAGATTTAAAAGTAAATTGACTGACTGCAACGACACATATGCCTTAATTACTGGAGCTTAGATCGTCAAAATTTGTATAAGTACTTATTTATGTTGGTACTATAGTTTTGGTACTTTTACGAAAATTATGCTTACGTGCTTCGAGAGATTTTTGGAAATTCAACCACTAAATTGAAGAGAAATAAAATAAAACTGTCATTTTTGGAATTAGTATTATGAAAATTCGTATTACACTAAAAAAATATGATTGATCCTAAATAGTCTCACACATAAACTCATACACCTCACACATACAAATATCCTAAGATTTCCCAGATACTTAGTTTTTTCCGAAAATTGACTAAAATTCATTCATTTTCCAGGAAAATTACGGGTAGTACCTACTTACTTATAAATATATTTATTAGCTATCAACAACATTTTAGCACATTTATACTCGTAGATAAATAGGAAATATTTGGTATCCTTGTTGTACAATGTACATACTTATTAACATTATTGACAATCGTTATGGGTAGTTAAGATTCACAAAGCACTCACGCATAATGGATCCAAATAAGAGATGTGATTGGGGAAAACTGCCCACTTAAGTACGAGTACATAAGTATGTACTTACATTACATAAGTTACTCTGAATCAACCATATCTACGAATGAATAAAGATCAGATACATTTACCGTAAACTAAGTGGCATTCAGACGCTTTAGGGAGGCGAGACCGAAGAGAACTCCCAAAACTTGTAGATTTAATATATAAATATATATGTTAGTTTATAAGGTATCTATTTAAATTCTTATGTTAGTTATATATTTTTGTGAACGTGGTTTGAGGGCCTTACTTCACCGTAACACAGTTTATTTGTAACTACCACGGGAAGTAATGTCTCGATGACCACGTCAAATAATTTGTAACTACATTTGAAGATATGAATAAATTGAATTGAATAAATTGAAATTGAAATTGAGTTCAAGTTTCAAGTCCTAGTATCTGATAATCGATAGCTAACACACAATGCAATCTTTCTAAGTATAACCATTAGGTGCCTGCAAATCTAGGTCACCCAGAACGCATCTCATATTTAGGTCAAGCCACAACCTAACCCAGTTTATGGGAGAGGAGCGGCCGCTATTGTATTCATATTATAAAGAAAATATAATAAAAATCCATTTATCTTCATCATGTTCACTTTATTTTTTTTCCATTAAGATAGTTTATACAATTTTGTCGTATTTGCTAAGATCAATCGTTTATGTAGGTACGTTATAGTTACCTAACTAATTTAAAAAGATATCCATAGTGTTTTTATATAAAATAGAGTTACACAATGCATTTAGACAGCTAAGTAAAGGTTGTAAGTAAGACATTTATGAGCAAAATCCTCGGCACAACGACAATCTAAATTACTGTAATATTTTACTAATAGACAATTATATAAAGTTATATTACACAGTTTGTTTTAAAGATTAAGGTTGAAAAGTATAGTTGACAAAATTGTTGGTGTAGTACCCTAACTTGATTTCATATGTTTTATTTAAAACGACAACAATCATTAACATCTCTAATAATACTCTACAGGTCTACTAATTGATATTTATCAACTAAGGTAGGTAATTGGAATATTTTATCTAACAAAGGAAAGTAATTTGACATTACTTGTAGTAGATATGTGCTTTGGAAAGATATTCTTATCAAAAGTTTTAATACTATTTATAATGGTAGCCAAAATATATAAAAATTTAATGATGGCAGCAAATTCAGGGTGATGGATAGGAATTTTACAAAATGTATACAAACGTTATGAAAAGTTAACGGACATTAGACAATATAATGAACGGTCTTAGACCGCTGTGTATTTCGTTAAAATCGTTACATAAGAAGCCATAAAGCTAAAATATCACTTAATCCCCTTCTCTCCGATAGAATCAATTTGCCTTAGAAATAGGTTTACCTACGTAGGTTTTGCTATGCAAAGTTATTGTGGTATTGTCTGTGTAGACCGTAATTACAATGAAGTTTAAAATCAATCTTAGCACCTGAAAGAATCGGTTCGTCAAGATATAGGCCTTTTTATTATAAATTGTTTGTAGGTAATTAGCTAAATTTTAAAAACATAGATGTTGAGTTTTTAGCGTTTTGTAATATGGAACCGTATCGAAAAGTCGTCAATATTTCTATCTAAATAACTTAAGTCTTAAAGTAGTTATGCTACGTAATATTATGTACAATGCACGTATTTACTGTGCGACAATATATCAATGTAATAGCTGCACATCGAAGGGAGCAACTTCATTTTACTTACTAAGTTACATATTCCATGCAAATATACAATTTTTCCTTTCTGTTTTATAGTCATTTTTGTACGATCATTTGCTCATTCTCTGGACTTATTCTATACATTTTTTTGCAATGATTATTACACAAATAGTTTCTTTCTATTAAAAAGTTCATAGGAATCTTGTATTGTAAGTATCTAAGTTAAACATTTTTATAAGGATAAATATTATATCTACTATAATGGCTTTCTTACGCTTAGATAATTGCGTATGACATACAATTTTATGTCGTTATTTTTTTTGTTTTGATATCCACTTTAACGCGTTCGCAGTTATCATGAAATTACTACAAAGTCTACATAATACTCAGTCTCATTTTAGTTGGCTCTAATTCAGATGTGTTTTGTTTAGGTGGAGATTCGGTGTTTAAGACCTCGGAGTTCTAGAACTAGATCGGAGTCGCCGGCAACGAAACGTTTCTCAATCCTTCTCTCTTGTGGTTTGTCCTGTTGAAAGAGACATATCTTTTAGTTAAGTGTAAGTATGACTTAATATTGAAGTATGGTTTATGGATAGTGGCAGGTTAACAAAAGTGATCTTGAGAACTAACTAAAATGTAGGTGGTGGAGCCTCCCCCCGCTCGATTGACCCGGCCGGCGGCCCCGAGCCCACTGTGTCACCCGCCGCCTCCCCCGGACCGGCATCGGCACGCTATTTATAGAATTCGGGGTTTCCACAGCTCTATATTATATACCACTCTATAATATTTAATACTGAACAAGTATGACTCCACATATTTTTATTCTACGTCTCATTGGAATTAATATATGTATGAGTTTTTTTATTATATCATAAAACTTACTTGGGAGTGGGTTTGCGTAGTCTTAGTCGCCAGTAGTTGTGCAATAGTGTCGTAGAATTTGTTTCGTTTCATTTGATGGTTCTTGTTGTGATGAACCTTCGCAGGACGCGGCACGACTACTTCGTCTTGACCTTCTTTCGGAATCGCTTGGGTGGTGGTCGAAGGAGCCGAAGTGGTGAGACTTCTCTTGTTTCCGTTCCAGTTAATGAAGCCATCATCAGCGGGATAGTCATCATCGTAATGTGGCGCAGTTTTGGGAACATGGTACAGAGGTTTACCGGCCAAAGCTTTCAATTCTCTGACGTCTTCGTCTTCAACGTCTCGCTCTTCGTAATCAACAGGCGGGAAGGCTGCGCGGGCATTTTCCCGGCGTCTCTGTGCGTCTTGAGCCATTTGTGTGAGGATTAAATTGTCTAGGAAAGCCGCACTGACGTCATCCATGTCATTGGACCGCCAGCGGGGTGTGGTGTCGCTTTCGAACCATGTCTCTTGGCCGATGGGTAACGCGGCTAGTCTTTCTTCTTGTCCCTTTGAAATGTCGTTTGGTGCATAATGGCCGTAAGGATTGTAGAAGTATGGCATTTGTCCGTGACTTTCTGGCATGTTCATTGCGGGAGCATCGTAGTAATATTGTACTTTAGGCGCATAATAATAGTCATCATCGTTATATTCTCTGGCGCTTTGCGGATACATAGGCCATGTTTGCATGGGATAAGTCTTGGCTTGAACTACTAAGTAGCCCAGTAAGAGCGAAATAATCCTACAACAATAGAGAATAGTGTTTAAAAAATCGAAAAATATTATTAAATTCAATAAAAAAAAGAATTAAGTTATTTAAATTTGTTTCAAAACTGAATGCACTTTTAGGGATGGAAACAATATATAATTGCCTACCTTGAGGTTGCAGGATGCATGTTGAACATTTTGCACAGTTAGTTGTTTCAATGAGCGCGGTCTGAACACGACTGTGCCCTGGGGGGAGGGCCGGGCGGCTTTATAAGCACTCGCCCACGCACTGCCGCCCACACGTTCTCAATGAAACAACCCCTCGGTCTCTCCACCCCGATACACCCCCGCAAACCATCCTACGCCACCCTACACGCGCGCCATTCCGCTATCGATCGTCACACGAATATTCATCTTATTCTACTACCAACATTTTTAATCATAATGACAGAGTCTGTTATTTTCTGTCATTTTTATGTACAGGCTTTTAAGGTTTCAACACAATCTTAAATAAGCAATTAGATTGGACGGACAATCGTTTGTCTTACTTAGGTCGAACAGCAAAAATAAGTACTTATGTTCTATTTATTGATGCCCTGGTTTACCTGTTGTTCAGGTGGTGGTACTTAAATTTGAAGTTTATTATTGAATTTCAAATAGACATCTATATTTAGGGTTCCACTTGAATGTTATATTAGGCACGTGTCTCTTTATGTATCACTATGACGTAGGATAAATTTACAAGGACAAACCGTTGAGAATTTAATTAATTATAGTAATAAAATACCGCAGCAGATTAATGTACGTTTTTGTTACAGTGTTTGCTCCCCGGGAACAATACTTTCAGAGATTGATGTCGTAAATATCGTGTCACTATGAGACGTCGTAACTACGCTCTGACATAAACAGTTTTATGATATCTGCGGCTAGCCGTATAACGTATGTATTTTCATTGAGTATTCGGAAATTACGTCACCATCCAGACTCTTATCAACTGCCCTAAGTACTTTGTCTGCCGCTGTGGCGGGGTCGTATATTTTTGTTCATTCAAAACTTGGGGAACATTTTAAGTTCTAAATTATACTTAGTCTTTAACGTGTTTGTGTTACATAAGACAGTTTACATTTGTTTTACATCCAATAAATACATTATATGCATCACATTGTCACACCCAATACGGTATATTTATGCTTAATGGGTTTCCTTTGGCTATAACACTTGATGCGAAGTGCCAATGAGGTCGTGAATTATAATATTTAGTACCTTCATAGTAAGTTAATCTTTGTATTTATATCCAGAAATATTTGCTAAAGATGCTTCAGTTGATTTGGTACTAAAGATTTTCAATTTGCAATACTTACTTGCAAGTTGTATGTTGATTACGAACAAAAATTATTGCCTATTGTGCTGTCGTTTTAATGTTTTATTTAACTGCCTAATATTTTACTGTTTATTACGTTTTTATATTTGCGTATTATTTAAATGACTTATAGAATTTTCTCTGTTAAAACACTTCGTAAACATTCAATCAACATTTATTCTATTTTAGTCGAAGAAACCTCTAATGTTCCATTGCAATATATGAGGTTTGTCTTTATGTAACGTTCCTTGCTTCGTAATGGAGTTAGTTCGCCGTTCTCAAGGGTGTTTCCATGGGATAGGTCGGGAGAAGGGGGTTATATCGGGTGCATTTGGTGCAGTCAAAGTGCATCGTCAGTTTTCGGCTCGGAAGTCACAAACATCGGTTCAACGACCGCTCGGCGCCCTGCCGACGTGTCGCAAATCAATAAATCTTTAAAATTAAACTCACACACATATTTTACTCGATATAGGAGTCGAGTAGTCTATGCGGAAGTATTTATGCTTATCTGTAGTCTCTGACCAAGTTAGAAGAAGTTTAAAATAAGAATGTTCTAGGATTGTTTGTTTCCGTTTAGAGTTACACTGATTGGCTAGCAAAAGGTTTTTGGCGCGTGTGACAAAAGACAGTCTATATGTTTTCCTTAGAATCTGCTGCTAAATAACGTAGCTTGTTGCTACCCAAAGCTACGTTTGTTAGATGAACAGTAAAAGATAAGTATAGGATACTTTTAATACCAAAATTCCGAAGAGATTCGCAGAAACTAATAAAACTGTCAGTCACCGCTTGTAATTTATAAATACTCTATATTTTAATATAATTCGAAGATTTTTTCATATAAAAATACTCTAGATTTTTATTACCTCATAAAAAGTATATTCAGATCTATTTTTGGCTTCTTATCATTCTTATATTACATTCAAACGTTCAAACTTCGTAAAGTATTAGTCAGTACGTTGTTAAAAATATTTACCACTTTCGATTCCAGGTACAAAGTCATTTGAAAGTCTTCTTTGAATAAATTACAGTGGATTTATTCGGTACATGTTTTCAGATCTAAAGTTATATACTGTTTATCTTATCGGCACTATCATTTTACTGTTACCATTGACGTCATAGCTAACAAAGGGATATAATTTGATACTAATATAGACAAGAAGTGGTGTAATTATGGTGTTCGATATTTGAACTAAAATATACTGTGATGACGTTAGTTACTTCGTTCCATTTACAAAAATAACTCCTTTGTGTCAGTTTTATGTTTTTTTTTGTAAGGTTTTTCTTTACCAGTAATTAAAAATAAATTAGTATATTTTATGGCTAGCGTTTGTCGAAGATAATTACCTTGTACTGTAAAAAGAAAGTAATGAATAATTTATTGAGTTAAAAATGTTTTTTCTATAATTCTATGCTTGTGAAGGGCAAGTGAAAACAATATTATATGACCTTAGAAGTCAATCATATCTTTCCTTCTGTTTATATTCTTCGTACATTCAGTCGTTTTACAAATTCCACGAAATAAATGTATCGTGTATGTAATTTTTTTAGTAACATCTGTAGCAGATTACATAAAGACCTCTTCGGTCGTCGCTGCGTTATTGAATCTCGAACGATCAAATCCTCTTTCATATTTATACACTGAAGTAGGAAATTTCAAATTAAAAGTTGCATCCATTGAAAGGCATTTTCTTGGTCCAGGTACCGGGAATCTATGTCAAGTCTGCTAACTAGGTCGTTCTTGATTAAAATACGAAAGCACATTGCACTTTCAAGGATTTCTACTGCAAGTATCGGATAATGTAAAAGTTTTAATTTGAAAAGAAAATTGTAACAAGGTTCTTATAGTAAATTAAAATCTTTTGCTTTTGAATCAAACGAAGCCATTAGATCCTTTAGAACGCATTGCTTTCATTAGTAGACTACACACTACAACATACCATTTTTTTTGCTTTGGTTGCCAAAGTTTGAAACAAAGCAGAGACTTATTGGGATAATACGATAACACCGTCTCGAGCATAGTTATACTATAATATTTTCTTTCAGAAAAAGAATTGATCAACATTTGGAATTACTTTAATAGAAAACAATGTTAGGTAAAGGCATTTCTTTTAGCGATGATATTAGTACAGTAAGAAGGAATTGGAAACACCACCACGCACAAAGCTTGTGCGTGGTGGTGATTTCAAATTCACAATTGTATAAGTACGGGTATCTAGTTACTTATATGTAACTATTAATATTCTAATGTGGTATGTCTTGTGCTCCCTAGATATACATATGTATCCTGTAATATAATTCTGGGCGTTATATCTACGATTCACAAGAAACCTCTTTGCCAAATTTTAATATAAGTAGTTTTCCTTATAAGCCAGTTAGTTCTAAGAATAACTTATTGGTGAACACAAAAAATAAGCAATTACTTATAGAAAAAAAACATGAGAACTGTTTTTCTATCTAATTGGTTATGACATATTTTGAAAGATGTAATACTTGTAATATAAATGAGATAGTCGGAGACATTTTATTACGAAACCCACGCAATGTTGCTGTAACTGACATTTCATAAGTCTTACATTAGTTTTATTAATTTTGTTTTTTGTTAATATTTCTTTTCAGATTTTCAGAAGTATAGTTTTGTTAAACTTAAATAAAATGTTTGTTTTAGCTTTTTAAAATATTGTGATTAGAATTTTGAAGTAATTGTTTAAGAAATCAAGACGCAATATATTATAACAAAAAAATACTTATTAGTTTTCATAAATAAAACTGTACTGTACCTAGGACGACGTTTTGTACTTATGCCGATACGTCATTATGCTTTGTCCTCGTGTAAAAAATTAAAGAGTAAGTATATTCATTGATTTACATCTCTATTACAACATATGAAAAAAAAACATTGACTGCAATATTGCAAAGCATAGCTGAAAATGTACAAATTTCAATTTTTCTTATAGTACACATGAAATTCGTCTTTATTTGTGTATCCAACGATGTATACAATTATTCGTAAACATCTTAATATTCATAGCATTCATAAGTGATAATGACTCAGACATGCAACAGTTATTTTTCAAGCAAACAATAATCTTTCATTCAAATGATATTTCAATCAAGATACTTTGACGTTCCTCCCTATAATGGATCTATACAATATACATGTATGTTCAGGAAGAGGAGAGAGGGTGACGGGAAAAACACCCGCTTGTATACGTGTCCCTTTCTAACAGGAGGAGGTAGCTGATTCTATTTTTAGACGGCGCTGGGTATATCTTAGTTCAGCAGACACCTAGATACTCACCCACCTCTACATTGATTTTTATAAGTACAAGTTAACTACCGCAGTGGGCGCAATCAAATTGCTTTATCTTTGGTATTTATTCAACAATATTAAGCTAATTGGAATAGCTATTGAAATGTGCGTTTTGATTTTTAATCGATACACGTGTTTGATATTGCGTCTTTGTAGTTTTCTCCTTAGGTTGAAAAGTAGCAAGAGTGCTTTTGACTTTGACTTTTACTTGACTTTGAGACATGGGAAAATTTAGTTTCCCGTGATACAACTAGTAGTGCTAACGGTCAAAGTACTTTTGAGCTTTTTGTTTAAAAAGTGTGTAGCAATATGAAATTATCTAATTGAAACATTTTTCTTACATTTACTCTTAGTGATAAGGTATAAAACAAAGTCGCTTTCTCTGTCCCTATTTCGCTATGTATGCTCAGATCTTTAAAACTACGCAACGGATTTTGATGCGGTTTGTTTTAATAGACAAAGTGATTCAGTGGAAAAGTTTTTAGTATAATTTTATCCCCATATTCCTACGGGAACGGGAACTACGCGGGTGAAACCGCGGGGCGCTAGTTGTATAATAATTATCTAACGTTATAGGTTAAGATAATATATGAATGTTAGCAGAAACTTAAATCAACAAGGATATGTTAATCTAGTATTGATTGGAGTTATATTTACTTACTAATTCTGCGACTCCCGACTTGATATTTACGTCGTGGGAAAATCGGTATAGCACACAACTGTTACTTACGGACATAATATGTCTCCATTCTAAGTTTAATTAATATCGGATGAGGTTTTAATTAGAGTTTCATATTTTTTAGTTTATTATTGAACTTTTTATTTCATACGACTTGATATTTACATACGTTGTGAAAAATTTCAATATTATTCTAGAATTTGAAACCATAAATTCGATTTTTCAAAACATTAGATTGATTTGTTCTATCTAATATACAAAATTCTCGTGTCACAGTTTTCGTTGCCATACTCCTCCGAAACGGCTTGACCGATTCTCATGAAATTTTGTGAGCATATTCAGTAGGTCTGAGAATCGGCCAACATCTATTTTTCATCCCGAAATTCCCACGGGAATGGGAACGGGAACTACGCGTGTGAAACCGCGGGGCGCTGCTAGTTTCTATATAAAACCTCAGAAAATATACGAGAAAATCTCAAACCACGTTAAGTATCAAGCCACTTTTATTACAAAGAACCTGAAGATATTTTGTATTCAATGTAGATGCCGTAAACCCATTTCAATATCAGTATGAGGATCATGTTTTGTTCTCCCTCGGTACTGGCGGTATATACAGGGTGGATTTGACGTCATTGGCAACCTTTAAAATTAAGACTACGATGACAATAATAATATTACGCTTATCAAAAATATTCTTAATGCAAGTATAACAGGGTGTTTTTTATGATCACGCGTTTTGCCTGTGCCATCGAAAATGCGCTTTTGGAGATGTATGGTAGTAGTTGCGTTTCTGTATTGCGCGTTTGACCAGTGCTGCACGTCACATTGCTGGGCTGAAAATCGATTTTCATTGACATAGGATTATATTTTTTCTATCTTAATATATATAAATCTCGTGTCACAATGTTTGTCCTCAATGGACTCCTAAACCACTTAACCGATTATAATAAAATTCGCACACCATGTGCAGTTCGATCCAACTTGAGAGATAGGATAGGAACTACGCGGGTGAAACCGCGGGGCGCCGTTAGTTTATTATAAAAACAACTAGCGTCTAGCAGCTACTTCTGCCTACGTTCTTAGAACGTAGAGCCCTACATGCCCCGAGGGCCCTCCCAATATCGGCTCACGGTGGTATGCACTTCTATGCATTTTCACCGCGTTAAAAAAAAAGGTATCACTTTTTGATTTCATGTACTAAAAAGTGTAATAGCGGTAGTAACGTTTTTATATTTTTAAGTATTTTGTTTTTGAACCTTTTACATAATGTCGTAGGTAGAGAGACCCTTACTTATACGATATATAGACAGATACATAGACTACAGGTCCTATAAGATTGGCGTTCCAACGACAGCCTTTGAAATGTTTTTTTCAACAGATGTTTGGCCTGTGAACGCTAAACTGAAAGTCTGGATACCTTATCAGAAAGTACAAAGGTCGCCTGTTGATAACACTCAAGAACCTAAGATCGTCTCTACCCAGCCCTTTCGTGCACCAAAAAAGTAAAAAAACTGTAAGCTTTAATATATTTTATCAAAATGTTCGTGGTCTAAAAACCAAGCTGCGGACATGGCGTAACAACTTAGCTTCTTCAGAGCATAATTTAGTAGCTGTAACGGAAACATTTCTAGACAACTCGGTTGAAGATTCCGAATTGCAAGTAGGTGATTGGAACATCATTCGTCGTGATAGAAATTCACCCTGTGGAGGCGTCGCTCTGGCCGCGCAGTCTCCTATTGTACTCCATCGACGTCGGGATCTTGAAACTGACAATGGTGAAGATCTATGGGCATCCTTCTCGTGGCAAGGACGCCGATTCTATGTATGCGTCATATATATAAAACCAAGTGCAAATGACAACGCCTATATGGAATGGTTTTGTAAAGTAGAACAGTTTATTAGTGTTATAAAGTCACTGAACGTCATTATCTTAGGTGATATTAACCTAAATAGTGCATCTCTCAACATTAAAAATTACTATTCTTACTTTCTTTCTTTCTGTAAATTTATAGATAAAAATATTGTAAAGAATGCCTATGAGGGAATGTTGGATGTAGTTCTTATACAGGAGAGCGATGAGACGGGAGAGACTAGTGTCATAAAAACTGACGGTATAGTACCACCGGATGCCTACCATCCTCCGCTGGATGTGGAGGTAAAGATTGACACAGCTCATTGTTCTGCTTCTCTTGAACCTTCTAATATTGATCTTAGCGTAGCATGGAATTTTAAAAAGTGCGATTTTCAACAGCTCTTCTACTTACTTACTGAAATCTCATGGGATAGAGTTCTTAAATTTCCCGATGTTATTGAAGCCACTAATTGCTTCTATGATATTATCTACAGTGTTTTTAACCAATGTGTGCCTAAAAAGCGATACACAAATAAACGCAGTAAGCGATATCCCGTCTGGTTTTCCGGCGATATTATTCGTGAAGTCACCTATAAGAATAGATTACATAAGTCATGGAAACGAACGGGTTGTGTCAAAATGTATGCAATATTTTCTAAGGTTCGCGAAAATCTTAAAATAGCTATAGCTTCATCTTACACTCATTATATGGAAACTATTCAAAATAACATCAAATCTAACCCACGTGAGTTTTGGCGTCATTTATCTAGCCTACGCTCTAAAGGGGGTTTCGAACCGAGTATAGCTTATGAGGGTCAAATATTTTCCGGGGTAGCTGCTGCAGACGCCTTTGCTACTTTTTTTGCCAGCGTATTTCATCCCAATATTCCTGTTCTAGATGCTGATAAAGCATCTAGTGGTGACGGTACATCGGATAGTAATTACGTAAACATTTTTCAAATTACATGTAACGATGTCAAACGCGGAATCAATAAACTAAAACCTAGCAGTTCTATAGGGCCAGACTGTATTCCTCCAGCAATTCTGAAACAAGCAAGTAAAACATTATGCGTTCCTCTCTGTCACATATTTAACCGTGCACTAGAATCTGGAAAATATCCAACCCATTGGAAATTATCCAGAGTCACGCCTATACCTAAGAGCTCAGACAAATCTAAAGTCGATGACTATCGACCTATTGCGGTCTTGTCTTCGCCTGCAAAAGTGTTCGAAAGTATTATCCATGAATACGTATATGCACAGGTGGATAAATACCTTTGTAACGAGCAACATGGTTTCAGACCCATGAGATCTGTCGAAACAAACCTCCTTACCATCGTGGAGTACATCTCGTCGGCACTAGATCGTAGCTCGCAGGTAGACGTACTCTATTTTGACTTCCGGAAGGCGTTTGATAGAGTCAACAACGACATACTGCTCACAAAACTTTCCGCGATAGGAATTGCTCCAAAACTTCTTCGGTTGTTAGCAGACTATCTCCGCGATCGCCAGCAGTTTGTCAGACTAGGTTTGTACGAGTCACAACCATATCACACGCGTTCAGGGGTCAGTCAGGGATCAATTCTTGGACCTCTTCTATTTTTGCTCATGGTAAATGATCTCCCAAACGTCATTAAGTATACGCGGTGTCTACTCTACGCTGATGACCTCAAGATATATACGGAAGTAAGGTCTGATATGGACTGTGTGGCTCTGCAAAAGGATGTCGATGCGGTATGTCAGTGGAGTCGCGATAACCTAATGGAGTTCAATGCATCCAAATGTTACGCTATGACTTTCGGTAGATTGCGACAGCCCGTGATATATAATTACAATATAGATGGTGTAGGTGTCTCTCGAGTAGACCTAATCAAAGATTTGGGGGTAACATTCGATAGCAAGTTGACATTCCATGACCATATTGAAGATTTAGCGAAGGAATCGTTCAGGCGCTTAGGTTTCGTCTTAAGAAATTCCCGGGACTTCCAAAATATTCACGTAATTCGGGTTATTTATGGAGCACTAGTTAGATCCAAGCTCGAATCTGCTATGTGCGTATGGAATCCTCATGAAGCCAAATACACGCTCCTACTCGAAAAGATACAAAAAGCATTTCTTAGGTACACATACAAGCGCACATATGGATACTATCCGTACATGTACCCCACAAAATACCTACTGGGTACTCTGGGTTATAACTTGTTAGAGACCAGACGGGATAAAAATCAACTGGCAATTATGTGCAAGATATTAAGGGGTAAAGTGATGGCACCTGATGTACTCGATGAGCTGTGTCAATTGTTTGTTCCGAATAACTACCTCCGCAACAGAAGGCACAAGTTGTTGTACGTGCCGAGTTGTCGTACCGCGGCGCGCGCACTCCCCAGTGCCACGCACTCTCACCGCGCTCAACGCTCTCCTCGCCGCCAACCCTCACTGTGATTTGTTTGCGGACAAATGGAACGACCTAATGTCACTGTGTTTGTATTTTTGTGAATGTAAAATTTAATTTATTCATATTATGTTTCATTATCTTTGTTCTTAATTTTATTATTATTTCTTATTTTAATTTTTTATTGTAATTCGTTTTTGTTTTTTTCTTAGTTTTTCAATTATTGTAAGTGGTTCACCGTTATAATTGAAATAAATAAATTATCTGCTAATTTTGTTGGTTTTCCATACTTGCTTAAATCACTTTAATTTGCGTTAATCAAATATTGGTTTGCGTTTCATTAGTTGAAATGAAATTAGAATCATTAAGATCTTATTTTACGAGAATGCCGATGGTTTAAATTTTCGCCCCGTATAAGGTGACATTGATCTGCGTCCGTATATTCTATTTCTGGAACTTTCCATAACGGCACAGAGGGTTGGAAACATTTATAGCTGTAAAGTAAAATCTAAATTTAGGTACTGATTGCGTAACACTTTTGTTATGAAAATGTATATTTTAAGAATGATAAACGAAAATAGAGACATACAGAGCCTTACGAAATGGCTATTTTTGTCCTTATAAACGAGCTGTGCCCCGCGGTTTCACACGCGTAGTTCCCGTTCCCGTGGGAATTTCGGGATGAAAAATAGATGTTGGCCGATTATCAGACCTACTAAATATACATTTAATGAGAATCGGTCAAGCCGTTTCGGAGGAGTACGGGAACGAACATTGTTACACGAGAATTTTAAGTACTGGTGAATACGAAGTTTAGTTTCTAAGTAAGTGATCATCATGAGTCTTTGTAAGTTAGAATTCATCTGGGAATGACATCAAATAAGTAAACTGAGAAAGACCTCATCTAGATCTCAATAGATTGAAATTGCTCCCAATATTAGTTATTAGACGGCATATGTTGTATAATTAATTTTGTAATGACTATATGTGACTATATTTACTCGTTAGAATGAAGTATCTTATTGACGGAGCGGCGGCGTTTCTATATAATATAAGTACATAATTATGTACGGTACATACTAGGTTATAATAATATGTATTTTAGATGTACCTAGTTAAAATTAAGAGGGTATTTGTATTTGTTGGAGAATTTGGTATATTCTTTCAAACATGTACTTAGTACTATACCAACATTCAAAACCATTTTAATTAAACAAACAGTAACTTATTAGTCATCATCTACGTCAAATACAAAGCTAAAACCTTACATTCGTATGAGTCAGTCCATGACGGTTCTAGGTTCCAATCCATTCATAAATGTAAGTCTTTACGTCAGCAACCGACCCCACTGGGGGCGCGGTACCCCCTAGCTCGGTACCCCCAAGATAGGGGGGGGGGTGACGTCAATCGGTGCAACAAGTGTGTATATAGCATACTTAGTACGTGCCTAGGTACGAAAACAGGCTATTTTTAACTAAGCTACCCAAAAGAAGCTCAAATACTTAGCTCGATCAATTGCCTTGACTTGAACATTTAGAGTGTTATGTTTTAGTATAAAATGATGGATTTATCCAAGGGATATTATACTCTCAAAGGACGTCTAATTATATTGAATAGCTTTTTGAGTTGTGGAGGTCTGATGGCAGTCGCTTCACGTAAAATAAAGACATTATGCTAAACCTTCTTAAACTAAAAAACAGACCCCAATTAGAAGTGGATAAAAGGTTCAGAATAAGAAAGATTTTTGGTACGATATTTGTTTAACCTTTGTTAAATTAATAATTAGATATAATTTAGTATTTCTAAGTAAAATTATGTAGTTAAAACGTTAAGTTTAACGATATAATTTAGTTTGAATATTTCGTGTGTGGGCAGAGAGTTTGCCTTTGTACAACAGATTTTATAATGAACTAAAATTATTATATAATGTTTCTACAGAATTATTTGACTTTTCAATGTCTTGGAATATAATATTAATAATAAATAATTTATATTACATTTTCTTTTTAATGGAAATTAAGTTGCCTACAAAGTTATAAAGTCAAAAACATGAGTTTTAGTTTGCGTAAAAAAGCAAACTACGGACTTAAAATTTATTTTACTAATGTTATCTATGTAATGTTGTCACTGAGTAACAAAGGTTTTGCTTTATTTTCCCGTGAATTTGAGTAAAACTACGACTAGTAATTTATAGAGATTTACTTTGATAATATTAATTTATATTATACTAGCGGCGCCCCGCGGTTTCAACCGCGTAGTTGCCGTTCCCGTAAGAATATGGGGATAAAGTTATGCTAAAAACTTTCCCACTGAATCACTCTTATCTATTAAAACAAACCACATCAAAATCCAATGCGTAGTTTTAAAGATCTAAGCATACATAGGGACAGAGAAAGCGACTTTGTTTTATACTATGTAGTGATATGAACATGATTAAGCTCTAATATAAACGTTGTATATTAAATAAATACATAAAATATAAATAAAATCCATGACAATTTTATGCAAAAATTTAATTTTATGAAAAATATAACCAACCAATTCATTCTTATATTCTGTCTCCATCTAGTGGCTTGCTACTAAAACTGCGAAAGCTCTAGTTCAAATCAGCGCCATCTATTGTAAACGTGGCACAACTTTGGGAAAGCTTAACTAAAAGCTCGCAAAGGTTTCAAGAAGGTTTTATGTGACGTTAGTTAAGATTAAGGTAGAATTTTATAGAGGGCGATACTGGATTTGTTTTGATATCGTTGCAGATTTTTTTATTTATCGTAATAAGAGCACCTTTTAGAGTACAGTTGTAATGAATATTCGTATTTAGGTATGTATAAAAATAATATTTCATTTCTTGTTTCTTCATCACTACATAGTATAAAACAAAGTCGCTTTCTCTGTCCCTATGTATGCAACGGAAACTACGCGGGTGAAATCGCGGGGCACCGCTAGTTTTTGATATTTTTATTACCTTACCTTGCTTTGTAAGTGGGTTGAAAGAAGGAAGAATGAGAATATGAAGAGAAGATGAAGGAGATTTAGGGTACAAATCTAAATAGTTTACACTGGTCAAATTTTCCTAAAAAACCTTGTATTACAATTATGAACATGAAAAGAAAAGAATTAGTCAAACAAGTGCCGAATCAGTTTAAAAGTGATACGCGAACATACATTTGAAAATTTATTTTTATCTACATAAAGATACATATTATATTTTGATACTATTAAATATTAGCCAGGCAAATTATAATACACAAAAAACAAAAAAAAGCAGAATACATTAATACATAACAGCTTGTTAAATAAAAGACTTGATAATTTTGTATTGTAATACAAATAAACTACATGCCGGCGTAGTAGCACTACAACGCTGTCTACGAATGCGTATGCGCAGCGCAATGTATTAGACATCAACGAGATAACGCACTCATTGCAAACACTGTGCTTTATTGAACACAATATTAAAAAGTACTTGATTAAGTAATTTAGATAATAAAATGTAAATTATTTGTATTTTATTAATTTATATTGAAGATTAATATTATTTTAAATCAATTATACAATTAATGTAATTTTTTATTATATTAAAATTAATAACTAATGTAAATGATTAATTAATATCCAATAAAAATAATCTAATATAAACTTTAATCGTAGCTAATAACAAAAACTACATTTATTAAATCCATAATGATAATAATAAAAGTTACACTTGTGCCTAATCCTTAAAATATTTTATCTACCTGAGCTCCTGTCAGATTTTCTCGGAATGGTTAGTGACTCGTATTGAACAATAAATAGTAGAATCCTTCGGCGGCCATTATCTTGGCATCATCATCACGCAGCCACAGTGGGAGCTCTCAAAGCTGTGGGGAGGGCCGGACGGTGCGGGGTGCGGGCGCGGGGGGCGCCGAGCCGCCGTGAAGCCTCCGCCGACAGTACCGCGCCGGCTCCGACGCTGACCGCATGCCGCATCGCGCGCCCAACACCCCTCTACAACGAACATAACATCACTGAAACCTCTCTCCCATTGTGTTATTTTAGTTTCAAGTGTTCATTAGTTGACTAATACTGAAGTGTTGTTGTTGGAACGGATCGATCGAGTGACTAGATAGTGTTGTGTCACGTGTGTTTACGAATGAATGTGACGGCGTAGGCGCAGCCGCGGCGGGTCGCACTTTCCGTGAGATATTCGTGCGCGCGCAGGTCGTCGCGGCCATGCTGCATACCTGACGTGAGCGAGCGCGATAGCCTGTGCGAACGGGACACAGCGAGTGTTCCCGGCGCGAGTCGACTTTCGCTGACGAGGAACCAACCCTGCAATGTTTTTATCGGTGTCATGACGAGGATGGGGCGATGGCACGTGGCGCTGGTCACGCTGGCGATACTCGCCTGGGCGGGCGCCGGCGCTGCCGCCGAGCAGATGCAGTCACGAGCTGTCGATACCGGCGTTGATCTCCGGGTTGCTGAGGGCCAACCCATCGGCACAATAGTAGGAAGGATTCCCACTAAACCCGGGTTTACGTATCGATTCAACGAACCACCGAAAGAGTTTGTTCTCGATCCGGTCACAGGTGTTATTAGGACGAATTTGGTGCTTGACCGTGAAGCCGTGGACCGCTATGCGTTTGTGGTGTTATCCAGTCAACCAACTTATCCTATCGAGGTCCGATTGCGGGTAACTGATATAAATGACAACTATCCGGAGTTCCCGGAACCAAGTATTGCAGTAGCGTTTTCTGAAAGCGCCGCCGCAGGTACCAAATTGTTACTCGATGCCGCGACTGATAAGGATTTAGGGGAAAACGGAATAACTAATGACTACCGGATCGTTGATGGTGATAGTGAAGGTAAATTTCGTTTAAATGTTACTGTAAACCCTAGTGGCCAGACCTCATATTTACATTTGGAAACAACCGGAAAATTAGATAGAGAAACAACTGATTTCTATATCCTTAATATTTCTGCACGTGATGGAGGCAGCCCTCCGAAATATGGATATTTGCAAGTCAATGTCACTATTTTGGATGTTAATGACAATCCACCAATATTTGATCAAAGCGATTTTTCTGTATCACTAAATGAAAGTGTACCGCCGGGTACAACAGTTCTGAAAGTCACAGCCACAGACAGTGATTTAGGTGATAACAGTAAAATAACTTATGAAGTAAGTGATACAGAGAAACAATTTGCAGTAGACCCAGAATCAGGAGTCATTACGACAGCTAAAAAGTTAAACTGTCCCAAATACTGTAGTAATACAACGTGTAACATGACATGCGTACTTACAGTAATCGCAAAAGATCATGGTGTACCTAGACAGGACGCTAGGACTTATGTTACTGTAAATCTAATAGATGCTAACGACCATGATCCAGTAATCACTTTTACATACGTGCCTCCGACAGCCAATTTTGCTACAGTAGACGAAAATGCTAAAAATGGTTCTCTAGTTGCTGCAATTACTGTAACCGATTCTGATGCTGGTTTAAATGGGATCACCAGTATAAGTATAGTTGCAGGAAATGAATTGAACCATTTTAGATTAGAAAATTCTTCTAGTGTTTACATTGTTCATGTAAACGGAATCTTAGATAGAGAAGAAATTAGCAAATATAACCTTACAGTAGTAGCAACTGACAAAGGAACTCCCCAAAGAACAGCGACCTCATATTTAGTAATTCACGTAAATGATGTCAATGATCACGAACCAGTATTTGAAAAGTCCGAGTATTCAGCAATATTAACTGAACTAGCACCTTCAGGAACTTATGTAGCTAGCATAACCGCAACTGACGAAGATACTGGTGTAAATGCTGAAATATATTATGACTTTTATGATGGGAACCAACAGCAATGGTTTTCTATAGATCACTTAACTGGACTTGTGACCACTCAATCAGTTCTAGATCGAGAAATCCAAGGAACTGTGGAATTAAACGTCTCCGCTAGAGATGGTGGACCAAATCCAAAATGGGCGTATACGAGACTGAAAATAACTATATTAGATGAAAATGATGAAGCACCAACATTCCCACAAACATTAATTAATGCTACTGTAAATGAAAACATAAAGCCCGTAAAAGAAATATTAATACTCACTGCCTCGGATTATGATCAAGGTACCAATGGTTCAGTTTCATATTATTTGATGTCAAGCACAGAAAGGAAATATCCTAATACATTCACCTTAGATCCCATTACGGGACAACTAAGTGCTATTGTAGAACTTGATCGAGAAAAGATACCTTTTTACGAGATCCCAGTTATTGCAAAAGATCAAGGTTTTCCTCCGCAGTCTTCTACAGCTACAGTATACCTAAAAGTTCTTGATGTAAACGATAATGACCCCGAGTTTTATCCACAAAGGTATATCAAAAGTATAAATGACGAATTATTGCCGGGTTCTAACGTTCTTCAAGTCAAAGCTTTTGATTTAGATGAAGGTGAAAATGCTCGTATTGTGTACAAACTTGAAAGTGGTGGAGGAGGCTACTTTGACATTGAACCAGGCACTGGTAATGTAGTTCTTCAAAAAGATTTCAGAAAATCTCCCGAGACTGTATACACACTTAGAATATCTTGTAAAGATAAAGGTAACAGAAAAGCTCCAGTGGATGCTATAGTAGAAATTGTAAAGAATACGCAAAGTAAAAATTTACAGTTTGATGGATACAATGGGTACAGTTTCAAAATTGTTGAAGACAGAGGCACAACTGCGACGAAGTTTGGACGTTTCGTTGGCAAAGTTAATGCGAGAATTTCAAGTGATACTATTTCATATTATATTTTAGAAGGAGATCAGAAGCACATATTCAAAATAGATGAATCGACTGGAGTAATAACCACTAACAAGGTTGTAGATCGTGAAGATAAAATGACTTACCATTTAAAAATTATGGCAAAAACTGGAGTTACTTTTGGGTTTACCACAGTAAATATATCAGTCTTAGACATAAACGACAATTACCCTATATTTATTGAAGATAAAGATGAGATACATATCCCAGAAAATATGGCTGTTGGACAAGAAGTATATTTTGCGAGAGCAACAGATCGGGATTCAGGATCTAACAGAACGATATTTTACTCATTGTCTTACAATTCAGATAATACGTTTCGAATATCAGAAACTACAGGTGTCATTTATTTAAATAGACCAATTTCTAATGAACCTAATAGCATCCTTTCTATTGAAGTAACCGCAACTGATAATGGAACTCCAGCTCTAGCTACAAAACATTCTATATCAGTGATTGTTGATGACGTTAACGATCACACTCCAGTATTTGATCACACATCTTATGAAACATCGTTATTGGAATCTACACTTGTTAATACTAGATTTTTTGCTATTTCGGCATCAGATGCTGATTTGGGACCCAGTGGAAGAATTTTTTATACAATCACTGAAGGTAATACTGATGGGAAGTTTGGTGTATTTCCTGACGGATACTTGTATGTGAAAAGTCCTCTTGATAGAGAAGAACGCGATTACTATTCACTGACCATTATTGCTTCTGATCAAGGAGTGCCTCCAAGATCATCACAAGTACCAGTAGTCATACATGTGCTTGACGAAAATGATAATAGCCCACAATTTACAAATACCACATTTGTTTTTAAAATAAAAGAAAATGAACCACCCGATACTTTTGTTGGTAAATTAACAGCTACAGACAAGGATATAGGAAGAAATGCAGAATTGACTTTCTCTTTGCCAGCAGCCCAAAATGATTTTAGAATTGATTCTAGAAATGGATTTATAAAAACTTTGAAATCATTTGACCGAGAAAGCTTGGCTCACAGCACTGGACAAAACCACATTACTCTAACTGTTACTGTTAGTGACAATGGGAAAGTAAAGCTGTCAGATTCTGTTAGAGTAACCATTTACATAACAGACGTGAATGATAATCCCCCTGTATTCCAAAGGACTCCATATAAAGTTGAAGTATCAGAGGGAGCAGTTGTAGGAGCTTCAATAATGAGAGTATACTCGACTGATGCAGATGAAGGTTTGAATGGAGATATTTATTATAAATTGATAGGGGGAGATGACACGGGCAAGTTTTCTCTTGACGAAGCCACTGGACAACTGCTAATCAATAAACCTTTGGATAGAGAGACTACCGATCATTATAAATTAGTTATTTTAGCTCATGACTCAGGCCAACAATTACAACTTTCTGCTACAACTTCTATATCAGTAAACATTTTGGATGAAAATGACAACGCTCCAGTGTTTACACAAACCCAATTGAATGTATCTGTCCTAGAAACCGAACCTGTTAATAAAAAAATAATACAATTTCATGCAACTGACGCGGACTTGGGAATAAATAGAGAATTGCAGTACTCAATAACATCTGGCAACAGAAAAGATGCATTTTTCATCGACAGCTATTCTGGTGAACTCTTTTTGCATAAGCAATTAGATTACGAGGACTTGACTTCTTATACTTTGAACATCACAGCTACTGACAGTGGCAGTCCCAGTTTATCATCAAGCATTTCTTTTATTGTCAATGTAATTGACGCTAATGACAACGCCCCTATATTTACCAACACTGCAATCGTACGACAAATCAGAGAAGGTATTCCTAAGCACACTCCTATAGTGACAGTGACCGCAGAAGACCCAGATTCGGGTTTGAATGGCAAAGTTTATTATTCGATCACGCACCAAGAGCCCAATGACAGCAAGAGGCATTTTGCCATAAACAACGTTACTGGGGTTATTCATACTTTATTGCCTATTGATAGGGAAAGCATTGACACGTTCAGAATAACTGTGGTCGCTTACGATAGAGCAGAGCCGCCTTCGGCAAGATTGTCTGCTGAGAAATTAGTTACTGTCATCGTGGAAGATATAAACGACAACGCGCCAATATTCGTTTCGATGAATGCCGCCGTGATCAATTTGGAGAGGATGGGAAGAAGTGCAAGCCGTGGAATATTTATAATGAACGTCTTGGCTCGTGATCTGGATTCAGGAACAAATGGACTGGTCACTTACAAACTCATACACGGTGGAAACGATTTATTCGATTTGCATAGAAGCAACGGGGCATTGACTTTACGGTACCTTCCAGCGATGCCCGAGGCGAGATGGAATCTTGTCATAAAAGCGACGGACGAAGCTGTGCTCAGTGAACAAAAAAGTACTGAGACTTACGTTAGTGTTATTTTGGGGGGTTCAGAGTTGGAAGGTGTGACGTGGACAAATGTTGGGTCGGTTTCCGTGGCTGAGAACGAACCCGCGGGGACAGCTGTGTTAAATTTAACGAATAACTACAAATCGGGTTTAGAATATTATATAGTTAATGTGACTGGTGACGGTAAACAAGTGGACAGGTTGTTCGATATAGATTCTTCATTGGGAATCTTGTCGACGGCGGTGTCGTTGGATCGCGAGGCAGGTGTTGATCGCTATGAAGTTGAAATCTGCGCCGTGTCTTCGGGTACACCGTTAAAAACTACTAAAACCAAGGTGAGTGCTCTAATTAATTTCAACATTTCTTTGAGAATAAATTAGATTATTAATATAGAATTCAATTTGTCACGTAGAAAGATAAATGGGATGAATAAATTTATAAGAAATAGAGCTTGTTGTTAAAACTGAATAAAGTATCGTACAAATTTAATTAATGATGTAGGTAAACTAAATAAATCAAAAGAATTTAATTATAATTGGCAAAACCAAACTCCCTAATAAAGTTAGATAAGAAGGAAGAGTATCGTTGGCTTTTGACAGTTTGAGCCAAAGTTTGCGCACAATCCAATTATCCCAGTACAATCGTCGGCGGAAGACAAAACATCGGCACCATACTGTTGTTAAAATAAAAGTAAATTGAACGAATGCTCGTTAGCGTATGTCGGCCGGCACACTCTAATCGAAAGCTCTAAATTACGATAAGTCGCTTCTCGCAAAAGATATCAGAACACTCGTTCTGAAACCTTTCAAAGATTATGTATAAGTGTAACATAACTTTGTTAGTTTCGTATCGCTTTATTATAATTTAAAATTTCATTCACATGTTAAACGTATCCTCTTATTTAATACTTACAATACAAAGCTAATCCAACTCGAAACAATTTAACCTCCGAACCAAAAAAGTCATTTTGAAACACAAGTTTTATTGTAGTTTTATTTGTCTCTTGAGAGAAATAAAAAAGGTACCTAAAACTGGTCAAGTGGTCGTAAAAGATCCCGTCGCATTATGGTTACGATTCTGGTGTTCACCTCGCACGAATAAATGTTGAACTCAAGTCAGTGACTGGCCGTACTGGCCAACCTGCTGGTAGCTCTCAAACCTGCCTACTCTACTAGATACCCATTCAATGCAACTTAATCCACATGCCTTACGAATACAATAACAATAAAACAGTATTTATGGATATAACAACATTATGTTTTATTGTAATATATTTATGATTCTACAAGAATATTTTCATATATATTAAGTGTTAAAGTTTATGATCAATAAGGATTTATTTATATAACAATAAGTGATGGTAAATATATAAACATACACGGAAACTTACGGTTTAAAATATGTGTATATAATTTTCATTCTACATAACACCTTCTTGATTGGAATTAAAATGTTAGGTCTGTTGAAATTTCGAATTATGTTGCCGGTTTGATATTTATTTGGGCTGTATATAAATATAATATGGTTAACATTTTAGCTTCGAAACTAATTAGGTGTGAGAGTGTACCGCCATTGACATCACCTGACTGTCCATCCATAAAACTGCCCGAGTTATATCAGGTTGACACAACCGTTATATTAAACCGCTGGCTAAAACGGCTCACATACCGTGCTTGCTGTAAAATTTAAAAACTAAGAGATATAATAAAAGTGTATTAATTCGGATCTCACTTATTTCAATACACCAATAGAATGCCAGAGTTAATCGAACGGAAAACGATTGGACGACGCAACTGAGAAGTGTCATTTACTACTCAATATATTGTCATAAAAATGTATTTTTAACAACATTTTTATTGTGTAATGACGCAATTTAGTTATTCCAATACGTTGATTTACATTTGCTAAGGATTTGGTTTCATTTTATTATTCTGAACGCATTTATCCGCATGTTATTTGCGATGTGGAACGGATAAATATTTTTGCTTGTTGTTTAAGGATGAATGCTACCGAAATGTCAAGTTTGTATCGATGTACAGTGTTTTTTTATTGAGCATTGTTTTTATAAATATTTATATTCTTGTGAGCCGTAACAAATACACAACCCATAATACTCCCGTGATATTACATATTAAAAAAGTATAATTGGTATTTATATAAGTAAGATTTTCCTGTAAAGGTTTATTTTTAATTTCAATAAATTCTATTAAAACGCCGTATAATTACACAGAAACAAAAACCTTACAGTCATTTACAGAGGCAGAGTTTAAACGCGTGAATCTAAGAAACTACTTATTTTTTTGCATAAGTTAGCCTGTTTACTAAAGTCTTAAGCACGCAGATGAAGCCGCAGGGCACAGGAACACACTACAAAGTATCTTTACATTGTAGTTTGGTCATTGTCAGTCATTCATTTAAATATTTCCATTATGTATACGTTCTTAACTAACTCTAGTCAGAAATTGCACCACATTAAACACCTTAACATAATTAAAGAATACGTATGAAGTTAAATGTGTTTTGTTGGTAAATAGTTAACAAAGCTATTGTACTCATTATGATAGTAATCTATGAGTAAAAACTTAACGGACACATGCCCAAGTAACCAACTGGATACAGTTTTAAATTGTGAGAATTTAGTTTAACGTAAACATTATGAACTTGATAATTTGGTTTTCTGTTTGATAATAAAAACAGTTTCGGGAATAAAACTATAACTCTATACTGGTTAAAAATGTTATGTTATGAGCGAATTTGATATTTTAATGATTCTATGACGCTGTTCATAAATAGTTCTACTATCATATCAATCTTGGATGCGAAATTAGTTTAGCACGGGATGTATCTCAGTGTGGAAAACAGTAGGCAATAATACTATAGTTTTAATAAACTTAATAACTTAACAAATCAATCAAATATCTCACTGAAAATTATGATAAAAGTTATGTCAAATTGTATTTATAGACATTTTTCTAGAGCAAATGACAAAGGTTGTAAAGGTCTTGTCTCATTTCATATGAATTTAATAACAAGGGTTATTAAAGGCAATTTAAATAAAATTCTGTTAACTAACTGATCACAAATATAACTTTACATTTATGGTCGAACTATGTTAAAGACCATTTCCTTCAACATATTCTAAGTAGTTCATTGGAATATCAATTAAGCCATTCTAATGTGCAAGAAAAAGTTTTCTAGGAAACATTTTCTTTTAAAAACTTAAGTTTGTACTTGATTCATGGGAGTTGTTTGTCATGTTTAATTACGGTGATCAATGATCCTGAACATTTAACTAAAACGACGTTTAGACTATGGTTCTTCTACTTGTCAGTGGGCATATTTCCGTAATTGTAGATTTCTTTGATTTACACGAACACTACAAATAAAATAAACGTCAGAAAATGTAACAAAAAACAAAATATAACTACGTCAAATGTTATTTCTCTGACTTAGGTCTTTATTGTCATTAATCTATTGGTGGATAGAGTAAGGAAGAAACGACGTAATCATCAAACTTGCACAATGCGTGTCGGTGATGTCAAACCCAAGCCTTACTTGGAAAATATACATTATTCCATTCACCCGAGAACTCAGACTTGGCAGGCAGGTGCATATGCTAAAAGACCTCCATGGTGTTGTAAATAAATAAATTATAATGAGTGCGTGCTTCAATTGATTGCTTATTGCCAAAATGTCGCTATAATAATTTTCACCTGCAATGTACCGAAATTAATTATTATACGACAACTCAAATGACAGAATCCATGCCAGACTGTCAAACAAAGGTCCAATTCCTGTGCAAAGTGAGAGAAAAAGAGTGTGATCCACAAAACAAGTCTTAGTTTCGGTGTGAGTATGAATGAAAGTGTACGTAGATTTTGATACCCTGGATACAGGTAACAGACCTAGTTACAGGTCTGCTTCTATATGAATCTCGTTCTAGATTTGAACCAAATCTGAGATAAATGTCATTGCACATCAAAGAAAAGAATGCACTTGAAGCATAGTAGTAATGACAAGATCAAATCAAATAATTAAGGCAATTGTTAGCTCCATAACTTTTCTCATCGCTACAATAAGTATCATTGCCGTGCAAAAAACACATTTGCGATGAACATCACGATTGATTGTGAGAGTTGAAATAATTGTATATTTTCTAGCTTTAATAATTTGTATTTTTACCTCGTTGAAGTAAATTAAGAAGCTTTATTGATTTTAATTAGTATTGTTATGACTATTACGCCGTTTTTCTTCTACTTCTAATGCGTAATGATAATAATGTGCATTGCGTACCATTAAATTACAAATGGAATACTGTGAGAAATCGCTATCTAGTTCCTAAATAGGCAAAAATAGCTTATTTTGGAAGTTCTTCTTTTATATGTTTTATGTAAATACATATGAATACTTATAGAATATACTAATAAAGTATTCTACGCAAATGCTCAAAGTTCTTTCGAACTAACGTTCAAAAAATATGATAAAACAAAACTTTTAACTAAGACAGACCAATCACATATATTTTTGGTAAAGATTTATAAAATTACTAGCTGCGCCCCGCGGTTTCACACGCGTAGTTCCCTTTCCCGTGGGAATTTCGGGATGAAAAATAGATGTTGGCCGATTCTCAGACCTACTGAATATTCTCACAAAATTTCATGAGAATCGGTCAAGCCGGAGGAGTATGGCAACGAAAACTGTGACACGAGAATTTTATATATTAGAAGATGTCAGGAAGAAAGTAGCCATCTGATTTTCACGAGTGGGATGAGGTATCAAGCAACACCGAAAGCGCATTAGGGCGTCCAGCCACATTCCCGCCCTGATTTATGCAACTTGCAACAGACGCGCGGGCATCGACACTCGCCTTAATGAACCTACATGTTACGTTATGCTGTGAAATGGCTTTCATTATTCCGCGCCAATACAAATAGATCTGCGTCAATGTGAGCCCCGAGATAACGAAACAATCGTCCGTCTTTCTATTTCTATACATTTAAGTATTGTAAAGCCTTGAATTACTGTTTGCACTGCACATGAAATGAATGGAGTTTAAAGAAATAATAGTCACAATTAAGTACAATTTAATGTTTTTTATTAGAAAAGCAACAACACTTTATCAATGAAATTTAATACTCATTAATATATATAGCTGTATTGTACGCTATAATCATCAAATATAAAGTACCGAATACTCGTACAACAACAGAAAAATGCCAATAAAATACGCAAAGATATAAAATAAAATAATTTCTATAAATGTTCAGTTTCGATTTATTGCAAGTTGTCTTAACTTATTAATGTTTTGGTTTTTATCAATGAATTTATTGGTGGCCAATCGGACGTGCCGATTGGGTTGAAATTTAATGTTGAAACGTCGTTTGTTTTAACCGTTTGACTTGCTAAATGCAATCCGGAGAAGCAATTGATAACGCGGTTGGGTGGTTCGAGCTTTACATCGTTATCGGTAAAAGAACTCCATTCGGTGCCCCAAAAAGTTTTCTATCTTTAAAACGCATTAAGTAATTTCCGTCCTTTGATTACGATTTACATACCAACGTGAGTAATGTTTACAGTAATGTTGTTTTGTTATTTAGAGCTTGTTCGTTAGTTTTGATATTAAAACAAATGCGTTTTTTTACTTCATATTTATACAATATGGTTTTTTTTTAATTTGACGGTATAATGTAGGTGACTCTGATGGTGAGTTCCGATCAAGACATACATCTGCGTGCTTTCTGTAAATGCTTGTTTTTCTTACTTTAATTTTCCTTATAAATAAAGGTAAAAATACTAATAAAATATACGAATAAAACAGTAATGTTAGAAGTGTGAAAAAACAAAATTTTATAGCGAATTCACTTGGGTAGGGTCAACAATTACTTAAATTGGATGTGATTCATAAAATATAAGCTATAAAATGACCATACACATATATTATAATAATATTTAATTTTCGTATCGACCATTTCATTAGCCAATCTCTTAATAAAATTTAAACGTTTCCTTTTTATTGCAATTTTTAGTGATCATTTAATATTTTAGTCCTTGAAGGATTTGATTGATGTTATTATTTTTTTTTGGCTATGTTTGGTTGAACGACCTTTGGAGATTGGTTTTAGAAGTAAACATGACTAGCGTTTGTCTGTTTCTCTACCTATGTATTAACTATGGTTTTAAATGGTGACTATTATATATAAAATATTATTAATATAATATAAAATATTTAAAAAATATATTAATATGTATATGTAATTAAAGCTTAGGTACTGAAAGTAGGTTATCAAGAATAGTGATTAAATACACAGACAGACAAGTAATCATTTTATACCACATAACAAGATTTTCAAATCATTTTTATAACCTGCGATTATATTAGTAGATTATTAAATGGTAGCTCAAGTATTAAAGGAACCTTATATGGGACGACAGTTTTATGTATATCATTTGAAAGTCTCATCAAGTCAACTACAAGGTTTGAGTAATGAAAATGTAATTGATAGACAACTACCTATATATATAAAACTCTTCCGTTACTGAGTGACTGACAGACAACGCACAGCCGTGGTCGTAGAGAGCTGAAATTTGGCACGTGTGTTTGTTGGGGGCTACCACTAAGAGAGGATTTTTGGAAAATTCCCCCCTAGAGGGAGAAGACGGGGGTAAATTGAAAACTACGCGAGTGAAACCGCGTGGCACTGCTAGTTTAGTATATTATAATAATTAATACAGTAACCGCAAACGTTAATGCGTTGCAACTAATCAACTTTATATCTAGGTTTAATTACCGGAGCGCCACATTGATGAAAATAGAAAATAGTCCGACAAGATTTCACCGAGATTCTATTGATCCACTTCTTTAGTAAGTACTGCGTATTAACTTGATATGAAACCTTGGTGGAATTTCAAACAGCTTGCTATCATAGATCATTGGATTAGTTGCACCCGCGCGATTACGAGTGATTGGTAATAATGGCCATAAATAAAATAATACATCCTGATATTAGCTTTCATTGACACAATTTTGAAGGAAATTTATACAAATAACTCTATAGTAAATACATATGATTTGCTGCAAATTTTTGGGCATTGCCTGCAATCTCGTGACAAACACCCTTGCTTATAGTTTAATGCCGAAATTTGATTGAAAGGATGTCTATATTAAGTTATATCTACAACAAAAGAATAAATTAATTAGTAAATAATAAAGTATAATTATAAGTATAATTGGTAATATATAGTGAGCCGTAATATGTTCTCTTGATCAGTTAAAAAACAAACTTTTTGATATATTTACTACGAAGTTACAAGGGAATAAAAGTTGCAGTGAATTACTTGGACTAGAAGATTCAGCTATATTGTTTGCAAATTATTTATTATTGATATACCAAAGTACTTTATTATCTAGCTATATTTTATTTAAATCAGTACAAATATACAGGGTGTCCCGTAAGTAGTGGACCAACGGGATGTGGGGGATAGGAGAGACCGTTACCTACCAGAATCACCAAAATTTATTGTCCTAGGCCTCATAGTTTTGAAGTTATAACGTTTTTTAGTAAGTAGGTGAAATTATCGTACTATGTGCACATTTTTCTTAAGTCTACAAAATCTATTACTTATTTTGATGTTATGTTTATTCAAGGGCGTTAAGAATACATAGGTTTTTCTAACTTAAATCATTTTTTAGTGTAGTTATCATTAACATTAAAATTAATCAACAAAACAAGTGCAATTGTTAAATTTCAAAATACTCTAAGAGGTATTTGAGCTGAGCTGGTGTAAAAAAAATGTATTGTAGCCTTGTGGCACTTTATTTTAAAAACATCTACATATCATAAGGATTACAAAAACGTATAACAATGTGGTTTCAAATGAGTAGTTTTTCATTTTAACTAATATCAACGTAAAAGGGAACTTTTGAGAGAAAACAAAAATTCATTGCTAATTATGGAAATTCGTTTATTACTCAATTTATTTTTACATTAAGGGTTCAAAATGCTTTTCTTTAGCTCTTGTGCATTAAAACATCTTCGTATAAAGTCTTTTTGTAATTTTTTTTGGGCTCTTTGATGTTTTTTTATCAATTCAGCAACATGATTGAAATTTTGTGATAACTCTCTTTTTATCAGAAATATTTGTCTCATTAACTGCTTCTTTGAGGAAACCCCATAGAAAATAATCCAAAGGATTCAAGTCGGGAGATCGTGGCCTATTTCATGGCCGATCGCTGGCCATGAAATAGTACCTTCGCGTCCAAACCATCGATTTGGGAACATCTCATTAAAAAATTCAGTCACTTACCGTGAATAGTGGGCAGGTTCACCTTCGTACTGCAACCACATTCTCTCTCGCGCAGTATCAGGCCTTATGCATAACCAACATCTTCGAATAAAGTTAAGAAGTACGCGAGAGTATGTGGTTCCGCGCAGTTTCAGGCCTTGTGCATAACCAACATCTTCGTTAAGTTAAGAAGCACGTACGAATGTTGCAGTACGAAGGTGAACCTGCCCACTATTCACGGTAAGTGACTGAATTTTTGAATGAGACGTTCCCAAATCGATGGTTTGGACGCGAAGGTACTATTTCATGGCCAGCGATCGGCCATGAAATAGGCCACGATCTCCCGACTTGAATCCTTTGGATTAGTTTCTATGGGATTTCCTCAAAGAAGCAGTTAATGAGACAAATATTTCTGATAAAAAGAGAGTTATCACAAAATTTCAATCATGTTGCTGAATTGATAAAAAATCATCAAAGAGCCCAAAAAAGTTTACAAAAAGACTTTATACGAAGATGTTTTAATGCACAAGAGCTAAAGAAAAGCATTTTGAACCCTTAAAGTAAAAATAAATTGAGTAATAAACGAATTTCCATAATTAGCAATGAATTTTTGTTTTCTCTCAAAAGTTCCCTTTTACGTTGATATTAGTTAAAATAAAAAACTACTCATTTGAAACCACATTGTTATACGTTTTTGTAATCCTTATGATATGTAGATGTTTTTAAAATAAAGTGCCACAAGGCTACAATACATTTTTTTTACACCAGCTCAGCTCAAATACCACTTAGAGTATTTTGAAATTTAACAATTGCACTTGTTTTGTTGATTAATTTTAATGTTAATGATAACTACACTAAAAAATGATTTAAGTTAGAAAAACCTATGTATTCTTAACGCCCTTGAATAAAAATAACATCAAAATAAGTAATACATTTTGTAGAATTAAGAAAAATGTGCACATAGTACGATAATTTCACCTACTTACTAAAAAACGTTATAACTTCAAAACTATGAGGCCTAGGACAATAAATTTTGGTGATTCTGGTAGGTAACGGTCTCCGCTATCCCCCACATCCCGTTGGTCCACTACTAACGGGACACCCTGTATAGTGTCAGATTTTATCTTTACCGATTTTTTAAAATATCTTCCTAAATATATGATCAATGAATGATTCATGAAACAAATTTGAAATTATGATTATGTTAACTACACATGTATTCAGATTTACTGTATTTTTATTAATTTTGTGCCATTTTAAATAAAATATTATTTTTTATAAGTAGGTAATAGAATACTCGAAAACATTATGACAATATACTAGATTGTTTCTAGGCAATAGTGGTTTGACTTAGTCCGCTTTCATATTGCTATGGATGATATCGACCAGTGAAGTGTGACACTCCCCTTCCTTCTATCACTGTACCTCACAAGACCTCTGAGGGGACACCGGTAACGCTGTCACAGGTCTACCATAAATGGACACTTTATATGTGTGTATTCATGTAAAGTTAAACCGGTCTTTCATGGTGCGACGTCATACGTTTATGTATGGACGGTTAAGAGAGTCTCGTATGTATGTATACCATACATTTCGTATGAAGTTTATTATGATTTGTGTATCATTGACGGAGGCGTGATGAGAGCTAGCTGGTACGTACTTGTACTTGTCGTAAAGTTTTATATCTCTCGTAGAGTGTAAAGTAGAGCAGTAACATTACTTAGGAGTAACCTGGTACACGGGCCTGTACACGCATAAACTTATCTAGGAAGATAACATTCATCATTATTGTTGTTCGAACCTTTCCTCCGCATAGATGGACATTAACATACCTACATCATAATTAAAACGTCTAGTTTGCCGAGTTTTACCAGGTTCATCGCACTCGAACACTCGACATGGCAAAACAAGTTTTATCAAAGATGGAACCTAGTTGTTTGCAAATATCCAAAACTTATTATCATTATTTCGGTACAAATTTGACATTCTATAAAAACTTATCTAAGTACCTTAAAAAACTGATGTCCGTTAAAAGAAAAAACGTCGAAAATGAAACAATAAAGAGATACTCTGAATTTATTTTCTTATTTACACTTTTAAAATTATGCGTATTGGTTATTCAAATAAGGTGAACCAAACGCGTGGAATTTTAATTTGAATGGTAGGTAACACAATTACAGTATTTTTATGTTCTGTATAAATAATTTTGGAGATAAAAGACGCGATCGAACGGAAAAGGGTTTGTCATTATTTACGATTCCATTAGTTTGGAATACTTTATAATAGGTACATATTAACCGACAAAAATGTCTCAGACATATTATGAACACATTTAAGAAATATATTAGTGTCACTAAATTGAATTTGGATAATTATAACAAAATGTTTTAATGTTTACTAATTATTTTGTTTCTTTATTGTGTCGTGTTATGCCTTTTTGACTTTATTATTTATTTGATCAAAATAAAATCATGTTTCTCTATTTTTATACGTATGAGCAACATTGTATCGATACTGATATCATTATACAGTATGATTTTTCATCTCTGTAACAATTTTGTTGCTCTATTAACACGTTATATGTAGTAAATTGCCACTTTTAATTCAACAAACGCCACCTGTAACTTAAAAGGCTACAAACATTACGCCTCCGTGAGGTTTTGTTGCAAAATTGATTTTGTGATGGTATCAAACCTCCCGAGGGAACGCTGGATAAATAAATACTTTACGATAATCTCCAAAGATCTGAGACAGGCCACAATTACAGCTACGGACTGAATATTATTGCATTTTAATTTCGTTCTGGGCACACCTCAGTCG
This sequence comes from Timandra comae, assembly GCA_958496195.1. Classification (NCBI taxonomy): domain Eukaryota; kingdom Metazoa; phylum Arthropoda; class Insecta; order Lepidoptera; family Geometridae; genus Timandra; species Timandra comae. The sequence goes on from OY292362.1 coordinate 7,539,419, forward strand.
CATTACGTCTTGATATGATTTAATGCGTTATTGTGCTTGCTTGTGCGGGTTTGTACCACATAAGTTAAATATTTCGGAAAGGCTGAAATGAGCGTGGCCGGCTGATCTTGATATCGGATCCCTGTACACTACTAAATTACAATTAAGGGCAAACGTTTTGACGTTTCGCTTTGTAACGATTTGCGGTTGATTTTTAAATATTTTGATTTTCTTGCCGCTTGATCAAGCTTTTAATATTAAGATCGAATTATGTGAAGGGTGATTACGTTATACTCTACTCTACTACGTTATTATATTATGTACTAAAGGCAGTGGCTTTAAACTTAAAACTAAATAGGTACTTAGATTAAAAAAATATTAAACTAGCTCAGTATGATAAGATTTGTTCAAATTCTAGTTGAAGTGAAACTTTTGTCATGATTTCAAAGTATCTATGAGAGTGAAAAACAAAAGTAGTCCTGAGAACTCAATTAAGTTTTAAATAGCACAATTATTAAATTGTTATGGATGGCATTTACATCGCTTCGGGCTCATTATTTGATTGCTAATAACATGTATTTATTTACAACCTACCATTTTAGGAGAGATAGAAAGTTTTAAAACTACTGACGATTGACTTTGTTGTTCAATCCGTGTCTTGACACCAAAAACATCTTTCTTTTCTGATCGACAATCAAGCAACTAAAAACAATTTAGTTGTAAAAAAACATTGATGCTATTTCATGTCATTAATTTATGCCCGCCCACTTCTGCAAATTTTCCGTAGTCAGTTGTTATTGAAAGTCTAATAGACAAACAAACTCACATTCGCATTTATTTTAAGTTAGTCACTGAGTCACAAAACTCATAAATAGTACTGTTACACATCACACTGCGAAGCCCTTTGAAAATAAAATAAAAATGTATGACGATCTCATTTATCGATATCTTTTTTGCAAAATACATTCAGCATAAAGTTTAATGTTGTTAATATGAGTATCACATTTCGATCCTCGCTATTCTCACTAAGTGGACATAAAAGTTTCGTTCCGAACGTAATATCCATTCGCGGGGTTCCTTGTCACCTGTTTATAAAGGATGTTTACAAATTACCTAATTAAATATGCGTATTTGCATAAGTCACTAATCCTTTTACGCGTTGGATTGTACTAATATAAATTGTTGGCAAGTCGCACTGATTCTCGCCTCCGAAGCAGTCTCGTTTAGTTACAACGATAAAAGTTGTAAAATGCAAATGGCGCTAGTGAAATGTTAAGAATCCTACACCCACGCCCAGCTCCACCACCGTTATTTTATTCATTATGTTATTTTCACACAGATTTGGTATATATTTTGATTACCTATAGATTATCTAAAACACATTCTGTGTCAATATAGAAAAGATATGGCATTAATGTTTCAATCTAGTTTATTATTATGGCTTTACTTCGAAATATGGAGAAAATTGATATTCAAAATTGATCTATCCAAGACTTTTGTAGCCAATCGGTTACAACGGGTATCGAGTGTAGATTTGTGACCCTAATATAAATTCGTTTGTAGCTGGGTCTACATTTTCATTGTGTTTATTTTAGGTGTGTGTTTCAGCTTTTCTCTACCCACTAATTTTCCGGTTGTAAAGGTACAACATTTGAAATATTTTAAAAAGAATAAATTAATTGGAACTTTCTCTGTTATCTTTTTTTAACAAATGACATTTTAGCTACGTATGTAACTTCTATGTAGGGTTTCAGAAACAACGCACACACTCATTCATACGCACCCCGACAAAGAAAAACGTTTGTAATCATACAATACAGTGTAAATAAATATTAGAAACTGTTTCTCACAAAGTTATAGGTTTCATAGTGTGTAAATTTTATTGTTTTTGAATAAAGTATTGTTAATTATAGGTAAAGACAATAGACAACGGCTAGGGTTACATTTCATCGGCTAATTGCAGGTGCTAGAAGGCGGCTGTCGATGATCAAGCGCCCCGAACGGCAGCTAAACGGCAATTTTGAACGTAGTGATGTGCACTGTTTTATCGACAACGTGAGTGGTGTCGATAAAATAATTTCTTAACTTGAACTTTAAACACATGTATATAAGAAAAGAGTTTCTTGTTTGTACTTTCGTAGTAAAGCGTGTTTATGAAATAATAGTCAAATCAAATTCAAATTTTGAGGATTAGATGTATTTTTTGTCTAAGTTCTTAACGAATATTTATTGACCTTTAATTCATAATAAAAAAAATGAGACAAGAAAAGTGTGGTTTCTAATAAAAAATATAGGCACTTAGTATACAACTTAGTAATATTTTTTACTTTTCTATCTAAACATTAATTATATTTATAGCCATTGTTTAAACGAGGATATGTCATCAACGATTTGAAATCCTAAAGCTATATTTTAAGCTTATTGTAAGGAAACGTTAAACTTTATTTTAAATCACCGTTTAACCCGTTTTAAATTAATGATACAACATTAAATTTAACTATAAAAGATTGTAATATAATATTTTAATTTTAATATTTGTACGAATACACTACAGGTGTGTCGTTAATTAAACAAATAAAATAAATGAACTGTAATTTATTTTTATGCGTTTTATGTTGTATAGGCACGTCACTAGTTGGAGGAAACGGGCCGTAAAAATATTTAATTTGGTTAGCGCGTAACCCGTAATTACACCTTACATAGTTATTCATGATCCACGGCTTCGGAGTAAATCCACTGTTCAATTGGCTTTAGAGACGAATGCGTGGGTTGATAACAAATAAAATGTATCTGAATCATAACTATACTACCTCGACGTGTCAAAATATGCGTTAGATTACAACTATTATATTTTGTTGTAATTTTCAAGAGCTTGTATTGGTTTCTATTGTTGGTTTATAAGCTTTTTATCAAGTTATATACAGTCTATGGTGTCACTGTACGGATATTTTGTTGCTTTTATTCACTTATGTGAACTTTTAACATGATAAAACTAATATTATATTGATATCAAACAAATCAAACAAAAAGCCCATTCTCCGACATCTTTTGTTTAAACACGAGCATTGGTTTAAAATTTAAACACACACACTGAACTGGGTACAGGTTTTAAGACAAGTGTGAGAACTAATTCAGCCACACAACAGCCACCGTCTATATAATACTAATAAGCCTATTCAACAATTAAATTCGTTTAAAAAGAGGGTACGAAGCCTTTGTGATTTTGAACTACCAACATTCTTTATTGGCCTTGTTTTCGTTTTGTGGAAGGGGATGACATCAACGTTATTGAGGACTTACTTTGTGCTCTGGTTTTATACGCGCAAGTTCAGTATTTTAGAAGCAGTATTTTTCATATATTTTTTGTACTTGGCGCCTATTTCACGATTTTCAAGGAAAGTTCCGAGTAGTTACTCACAAGTTTTGTCTTTGTCACTTGATATAAAGAGAATAGAAAACAAAACTCACTGTACTTAGTGAGTACCGTATTCGAAGCTTTACTTGAAGATCGTGAAATAGGCCCTTAATTCGTTTCAATACTTTGTTTTTATTTTTAAAAACAACCTGAATTTCTTAGATATCCCAAGAGAAGCCGCGATCTTAAAATAAATTGCAATTAAGTTTTTCCTTCTCTACCAAACGTTAGTCATTACATTTATACAATATTTACGAGTATAAAAAAAAGAAATCGCCTTCGAAACCATTTCCGTAATTCTAGCTAGTAGCATAAGTCTTGTCTTTTGTATGTTTCCTAAAAGTATGCACCCATAAGCTACCTGTGGCAGGTACACATTTTTTTCACAAGTTTTAGCAGAATCTATTTGGAATAAAAATATACAAAATGATACAAATAACTCACCACGGTTTATGTTGACACATCCGCCCGTTTGACATTTTACCGTTTTTCTACAAAATTATACAATACCCTCATAAATAAATTAGCATTAAGTAATTGGTTTTTTCACTATATTAATGCTGAACTTTATATTTTATTAAGCTTTTTCTAAATATCACACAAGGCAATATAGTAAGTTTGGAATTCGAATTTTGCTCATTTTAATAAAGATACTCGAAATATTGAAAGAGCCTGCCATCAAATGTCTTGAAGTGCTTGCCATAGGGATAAATTTGGACAATAAGTAAATCCGTAATGTGTATCCAAAGCAGTATGTTCATCAATTAAAAGAGACATCCACATGCGCAAATACGCACATTATTTGGGTAATTCTTGTGGTAGTCATTAAAGTATGATGTAAAAGCAAATTTTGGATAGTCATTCAGGCAATTGCTCCCGCACTAAGCTAGAGCAGGTTACAAATAATAACTTATTCATTTTTAGTGTTTGAAAATGTTTTTTTTTGTTTTCGTTTATGTTCACTTTAATAACTTTAACTACGTAAATACATCACAGAGACGTTTTTACGACATAGCTTCATTTAAACTATAAATAATTACGAGTTCCAAGCAACTTTAAATCAAAACAATTTATGTACTAAAATGTTTTTTAGAATAATGAGAACTTTACATTTATTATTAAACGTAATTACATAACTTAAACGTTTCACACTCACACACTAGGAACACCTTCGTTTGATGGCTTGCAATGAGCACACACAAATCAACGTGCCTCGCAAATATCTATGCACAAATGTTTTATAGCTCTCGTACCCGATATAATTTCTTCATTCTAGGCAGTTTTACATACACCACAAATATAGTAATCTAATTATACTCAATTTGTGATGCTGTGTAAAGATATTTTCTAATTTCTTGTCTCGTATGATATAATTTTATAATAAAGTCATTTCATTATTTATTCTTCTCTAACAATTTCTCCGACGTTTTTTATGACGTAAGTTTAGATGCGATATAGAGTTGTTTGATTTTCTCCGAAGGTATGCGTACCATTTTACGGGTCTATAAATTAATTACAAAGGTATTGTGTATAAAATTAGTTGAGTGGTGTCAGTGATACATAGTTGTATGAGAACGGCGACGCGCACCGTGTGAGCGTACATCGTGCGCTCGCGTCGCGCCCGAGCCGAGCGCAGCCCCAGTCGAGGCATGCCGATGCCGCTCATCCTTACGTAGCTGCGGGCTATAAAGGTGCGCCATAAAACGGCTCTCATTTTATGACCATTTGACGAAGTTATATACGTTTTCCAAGTCATTTCTGAGACTGGTCGGCCATTGTGGCTGCGTGACCGCTTCTTGCTATTCTTATTATTCTAAAGGTTTACGCTATTGCAAACGGATTGACTTTTTCCTTCAATAGTTGACGTATCTTTATTACATCTATTGTCTAGATCTAATACCGTTGTCGGTGAATCAGTTTAATTCGCCAACAAATCGTGCTCTAGGAGAGCATAGGACCGGGCTATCGTCGGGCAAATCTGTAATCTCGACAATGCTGTATCAATATTCATGCTTAAGGTCGCGACTTCTTACTATTTGCATAACTGCGCAATGCATTCTCTCGGTTGCAACTGTTCTATTGTTTTATGATCTAAATGACCACGCGATATAGAGCTGGTCACGATAAGCTTGTAAATATGTACAGAACGCATGTTTATGAGCTTCGATTGAATTGAATTTTGTGATTAATTCAAGCGTTACGGGTTCGAAATATAGCATTTACAATACAAAGTAAGTTTATACTTAACGTCGAGTGTCGAGAGGATGTCTGAAAGTGTGTCAGCATCAATTACGGGTTAGCACTTAAGCTGTTCTGTATCAAACGCAATAGGCAGGACAATAGCAATCCGAGAAAAGATAATTCCATTGTATGAAGCTCTAAAATTATATATATTTTTTGTTTCAGGTAAGCTTTGCTTCGAGTGCTCTATAAATCTGTCTTTCACGTGAGTGTACTAGACTAGCACATCTAACGATGTATAATAGAAGTTACTATAGATAAATAAGGTAACTTATTGTTTAGATATAATATTCCTATATACATATATTAGATATTTGAATAGTTCTTTTTACTGTATAGCAACGAAATGAGCAAATGATTTTAGTAATATCATTCCGTAACTTCAATTTGCTTCAAAACTATATCAAGATTCACAAACAGAATTATACAAAACTAATTGCTTTCAATAAGTGTCCGTTTGATAGATACTTATCCGTTTACAAAGCAATCTAGCGTTAATGCTGCTTAGAGCCAGTCCTGTGTACTTATGAGGACATTGACAAGGATCGAAGTCGCAACCAGATAACCTGCGACCCGTACCGACAATACCGACATTCTAATGAAATTGTTAACATTGCTTTATACACGTTATTTCATGTTCATTGTAATGTTTATAAGAAAACTATTCAATTTTATGTTTGTTGAGTGCCTAAAGTAGATCCTTGTCACGCTGAAGTATTCTTATTCGGCGGACGTTTTGTAATTAGACAAATGTTTACTTTCAAGACATGGACGGTTTTCTATGTGAAAATTGTATGCTCGCCATCTCGGGATAGAGATTTTACTAGAGTCAAACGTTTATATACTTTGTTATATCCGTTTCATACACTGTTTCATATATGTATGTATGTATATATAATAAAAATATTATATGATTACTTCTATTTGCCTTTTGATCGCCCACTTTTCTCGCAAAAAATATAGATTCATGTAAAACAAAACACTTGACGACGGTTACTTATGAATGATAATAATATTCACGAAATGATTGGTGTGCAGTATTTTTTTATCTGGAAGGGTATGATACTGTCTATTAAAACAAGATAATAAATTGATTCTTGACGTTCTCATCAAGTCGTTCAATTATATTCCACAATGGAATATTCTCGTAAAGCCGCGGGCATAGTATTTTTTCAAGGATAGTTCATGAATAACGTATACGGCATATTATTTCATGCGTAGGTAAGTTTTAATTGTCTATTGAATTAAGGCAGAGCTCGTTACCTTTAAATGTTTAATTTTCTTTACTTGAAAAGAAATGGTTTTAATTTATATTTATTAAGGATTTTTCAACATACTTTGTTAAGCATTTTTTAAATATAACGTTTATATTAAATCTAGCATACCCGCTGTAGGTTTTATTAATTACTAGCGGCGCCCCGCGGTTTCACCCGCGTAGTTTTCGTTCCCGTGGGATATGGGGATGAAATTATGCAAAAAAACCTTCCCACTGAAGCACTCTATCTATTAAAACAAACCGCATCAAAATCCGTTGCATAGTTTTAAAGATCTAAGCATACATAGGGACATAAGGACATAGGGATAGAGAAAGCGACTTTGTTTTATAATATGTAGTGATATTGTTTTTTTCTTTTAATTTACTCTTATATTACGATTAAGAGTTTTTTGCTCGTATATTACGAGTAAATAACTACTAATGCGACTTAAGTAACATAATCATTAACATAATCATTTACTACATCATCTCATTATAGTAACTGACCCCTAACTAAGCTCGAAGCTTGTATCTAGGGTATCAGAAACTACGCACACACTCATTCACACACACACCCAGACCGAGACAAACATTTGTGGTTCACACAAATATTCACCCCGCACGGGAATCGAACCCGCAACCCTTCGGATGGCAGTCCGGCATGGTGAGGTTAAATAAACTAGATGCATACGTTTCGAAAAACTAAAAGTGTTCAGTGTTAATCCGATAATTACTATAATTCGTTCATCTATAAATAGGTATACTTATTTCAATGACTTTAATCAGAGATCTCGATAATTATGCAGAACGTTTCCATATTGGTCTCAACGAAATCTAAAGGGCACCACATCCCTTGTATAGTAACACGCGGCTCTAACGTCCAAAGATCTCAGTAATGTCATAAATTGCAACTTTATTTACGATCTATATCTTTTAGAGATTTATAACGACAGTGCTATTACGATACACTAAGAATGCATGACCACCTTTTGTCCTATTAGGTGTATAGGAAGCCCTAAATCAATTGTATTGGCTTCAGTTTTAATGCGTTTTCTGATTAGAACTTACTTATTAGATTTTAATGTGCGTTTATGACAATGGTTTTAGAAAATATATTTTAATTTTATTATATTTTAGTTCATGATTTATGTTATGACGATCATTTTGAACTAAAATATTGGAAATACCTTTTAACATGTTTTTGTTTAATAAATAACAGGTCTTTATCGCGTTTTAAATACACGAAATGTGATGAAACGTAAAGGAAAAGTATTTACTAAGTATACGAATGTACCCGAAACTTAAAAACTTTTACTAAATTAGTAAAAAGCATTTACCAAATTGTATTGATAATAATACCAAATTATTTAATAGCAATATTGCACTAATTGTACTGTTACCTTTTTTAAAATAATTTAGTTATTATTAACTAAATCAAGGTTATGGTTGTAGATTGTCGCGTGAATCATTTTGTATGTCTATTGTCACCATGCGATTATTTATTAATCATACATTATATCAATCATACGTTGGATTATTTAGCTACAGTCATAGGAATCGAAACATGATACATTTTCTATTGCATTTTTCTTATATTCGGGTACAATAAAAGCTAAGATAAAAGTAATAATAAGTACTTAGTACCGTAATACAAAAATACATTATATTAATACCATTTTATTCACCTGTAAGTCCGACATGGAAAATGCAAGTGCAACATCGTCCTGACATATTGAATTGTCAATGCTAGCAACGCGTGTAAATAAACACATTTACTAACGTACAAATTGTTTCATATTTTAGTCCTTAATGTCTTGCAATAAGAGTTACAGTTTTATTTTATTTGTATTCAACGTAGATTCGCATTTAAGTCACACTCTGTGTATTAAGATGAGGATGTTTAATACACTCTTTAATTGATACGTTGCGTGTTGAGTTATAGTATCTGATCTCGTATAGAACGTGTACCTCGGGCAATTCTATTGGGCAATTTATTTATATTGATTCCCATACCATTTCCTATCTATCTATAGATAACTTGTGACTACTTTATGTGCGAGCACTAAAAGCCCAACAGACGGTACTATAAATTAATGAACGAAATGACTGAGGCTCATTGTACTCACTGTTGGCAATTCATTTATTATCACGTCATTCCATATAATATATGACAATTTATAAATCATTTAATTTTAATTTATATACGTATTATATAAAGATTTAGAAGGTTGCAAGTATTTGTGTTGCTGTAGACAAAGCTTAGTTTTTAGATTATTAAACAAACAATAGTCGTTGAATTTGTATTATTTCAATTATATAACTCTGTATTGTAGGTTAGATCATGTGATGTACCTGTTTGAGAATACTTAAGTAAAAACGTCATCACCGACCGAGTCCCTTCATATTTAGCCGTAACTAATTAAAACGGGATTGTTGTTAACTAAACTTACAAGTTTTTGCTGTGACGAGCGCGGCATCAGGTTAACCCGCTCACACCAGCCTCCGCAGCACTTTAAACGTTTCATACTTTATTGTTCGAATCAAAGTAAGCATTTATCATCAACAGACGAAATCCAACATAATACAATAAATCAATTTGCAATCGAAAACCAAATTAACAATTCAAAGCGTTTTTGTCTTCCATTTAGACCAGAGATTTATGAAAGCTTATCTATAAAATTAATAGTCTCCGAGCAGAAGGTCACAGAGATACAACCATAATTTAATAGATGTTTCAAATTACAAAAACTCCGAATGTGATTTCGAAGAGATTTATAAAAAATATAACAAATTTATGCATACGCATACGAATATGCGTTATCTATTGGAGGAGAATGCCAATAGCGTGAGAACCGTTCGTGTCCACTGCCAAATTATTCAGTCTACGTTCAATCCACGTCCTTGATGCGTGACTCGTTATTGAATTACTGAACAATACCTAAGAACTTCATATTGTATTACTTCGCACGTACTCTGCAACTGACACCAGACTCCTATTTATATAAAAGTGCTACTAATATCGCGATCGTATCTAAGACGATATGTAAATCAAATCTAGTGGCTAATGAATAATTAATTATGATCGTTATGTAATCTCATTTATTATAGCGCTGCGACACGTCACCAATTAGCTGCATTAATAAACTTTGGATCAGAGTTTTAATTCATTAAAACGGTAAATTAACCGCGATCAGTTTGATTGTATGAATCGAGATAAATAACAGCCAGTTGCCGAAAGAGAGTACGGACTCGGAGAGCGCGTAAATCGCAGTTAAACGATTAAGACGAATAAGCCGTATCCAATTCGATTACGGTGTGGCGTCGTCGATTTAAGCTACCGATGACAGAGTTGAGAATGTGATTTAAGATTTTGAGAGGTTGATGTGTAAGTATAAATTAGCAGAACGGAAGCCGGGTAGTAAGTGTGAGGGGCGGGTTGTCCTCATAACGATAAATCATAAGTGCGCAAGAGTCGCTGGGCGGACACTGGGCGGAGCGAGTGATTTTTAAACGGTTTTTTGAGTTTCAAGGCGGCCAATGCACGAGTAATTCGGGTATCCTTTTCTGGCGCTTCAAAATGACGACACTTTTTCGTTAATTAGGACAACCATGATTACCATTAATTTTCCGGACAACGAACTTAACAAATAAAAGCTATGCAAAAAGCCGTCCTGCCAAAATAGTTATTTCTTTGAAGTGTTTTGACGTGATTATTTTCGTTATGTTTTAATGCGTCGATGAGAGGGTCTAATGTTGTTTTTTGGGAGGTACTAAATATTTTGTGAAGCATTGTCACTGTGATATAACTAATTAATACCCTGGCCGTCGGCTGCGGGCTCGGGAGAGTTCGGGCCTGTGTTCGTGGTCGCCAGTTTTTGCGTCACTCGGGCCCTATTGTTCTCCGGCGGATCACAAGATGTTGCCCTTAATTCCTCTTCTCCGATGCATGGTTTCTGAATACTGATTCGTGTAAAGGGTTAATGACATACCTCGATGCGACATAATTCTGAGTAAACCTTTAATTAAATTGGCGAATAGTTTTAATCTTTATTCTTAATTTTCTTATTAATTGGCTTTGTTAATTATAATCCCACGCATTTATTTAAAATTAAACTGGCTTAGCTATGCCACGTGGTTTCTCCTGCGTTTTCTGCGTCATTTTAGTATTTCCTAGTAAGAAATGTGGGATAAAAAGTTTCCTTAGTGCTTACTATTCCTGGTTCTATGCTATTTGTATCCTGTTCTAATGTAAAAACAACCATAACCATATGTAAAGATATCAAAATGTAAAATAGTTTATATGACTTTTATAGCCTCCAACATCTTTTTGGCAATAAATAAATCACCATACCCGTACCCATTGTCTTTAAATAACATTAAGTAGTGTTAATTTTGTGACAGAATATTTTAACATAAAATAAAGTGACATATTAATAGAGATACGCGACAGATGATGTTATTTAACGTTTGGTGATATTAGAAATACTTTATAGAAGCGGTGATCACCTCGGGGGCGTTACTGTCTACATATTTATATCAGATACAATTAAAAACCAGTTTCTTCTCGCCACTTGATTCTAATTTTGACTCACACAAAAATAAATACTGTCCACGAAACATGAGAATAGGAATGTCATCATAACATGATAACTTTTGCCAATCAATTTTTGATCTAAACTTTTTATACATAGGGCACGTTTTTCCTTAAAACTTTACGTGGTTGTTAATCCGATGTGAAATTAGGAATAAAGCGCTGTATAGTAGTATTTATTATGACATCCGACAGTAAAGTACAAAATTGATTTTATCGAGGTTTACTAACATGCATAGTTCAGATTTCTCACTAGCTCTATACAATCTGTGTTCTGGCCGAGTAATTACTTCCAAGATGATAATTGCTTTAATTATTTGGGTGTTCTTATCAAAAGTTATTGTCTATCACGTTTTATGAACTTAACGTTTTATCGGAGTTCATATTTTTTAATCAGCTTTTTACTATTCAGGTAATTAAATATTTTAATAAAAGTGCAATAAATAGTGCTTCACTTTTCAATCTTTTCGTTTTTTGGTTGTTGTAAAAAAGATAATGTTAGTTTGTGTGTATGATAATAAATAACATTGCGGGACATACCTACCTAGCTAGTCGAACCACAGTTGTTCTATTCATTTTGACCTCATTTTAACACTTTTAAAGAAGTGCATATAAGCACCACTAATGATGATATATTACAATGTTCGTACAACATAATCAAAATTACTAACATATTAACTTAAATAAATGAAAATGTTCCCATCGGTAACAAACACACAGATTCATTCAACCGATCTCATAACATGAGAGTTTATAGTGATTAAAGTAGTTGAGTTCGTTCAACTGTTACTCTCATCCCGTGAACTTGTTGAGAATATTCAAATGCGGCTAATATTATTAAATTGTAAATTAAATCTCAGGAACGTGGCGTAAAGTACTGCTCGGTGTTTACGACAATGGCTAGCTCGAGATAAGTGTGCGCTTTATTTGTCCGAAGTCGCACTGAGTAATACCGCAGATAATGGCAATCTCGCCCTCTGAGGGATATGTGATTTTTATAGTCTTATTCGGACCGTTTATACCTTCTCGGGACAATGATATTAAAATGACACACGTTTTAGTTCAGAGATATAATCAGACGCAAACGGACCCTCATAAACCATTACTCAGTCATTAAATTTCGATATAAAGATTAAACTTTTATATTTGCATTAATATATTGTAATTATAACAACATCTCAATTTCGGACCTTGTTTCTCTTGTTAATAATTCCGTTTATTCGATGTCAAAATATTTAATCAAGTTTTAATATTTGACTCAGAATGCAGTAACAATAAATCATTCGAGCTCTAACTTGTAACAAGTCATACATTCGTCATTTTATTCGTACATTTTGTGGGCAGTAAAATGCGGGTTATTTTAGTATTACGGTGGACAATGCAGTTGGTGCGGCGCGCGGCGGGCCGGCGCGGCGGCGGCTGGCGACCGGAGCCGGGGCCACGATGCGCGTACGCACACCAAAAAAAAACGTCTTCAATAGTCCTCCACAGCCCACACGCCAACCTATGGCCACTCAATCGTTCGTATTCCTATAATCGAATATAGGAAAGAATGGAGTGGAATAAATCAATAAATTTTCTGAATATTATAAATAGACATTCGATACTTGGAATTGCTTTTATTACGACGGACAATAACAATGTCCACTGCACCTTGAATACGGATGTAAAACAAATGCCGTAAGTTTTTAGTACGTTTTGAAATTCACCGAGAAAGAAGTACTTATACACAGTAAAATGTTCCTCGCTATTCGTTGATGTCTTTTCTATGGACGTTTAAAAGGGTCTGTAACATTTATGGTTAATATTTTTAATTTTATAATTGATAGTTAAAAAGTTATTAAAAACGTTTACGGTAAATATCTTGTAAAAAATTCCAAGTCAATAACATTTGTTCGTCTAGTTGGAGCAATGACACAGCGTTTACTTTCAAGTGATACTTCGATTCTTTAGAAGTTCAGATGGTAGAGGCTCGGGCAGCGCGCACGGCCAGCTAACGAGTAACGATTGACTCAAGTACTATTGACTGCATAACCCGACGCTTTAATGATATATAAATAAATATCAAATTTAAGAACAATAAACATTACTCAGTTTACATTCCACTTTGTAACAACACAGACGCGAAAACATAATATTTTATCACTATTTTGTTGCGTCTGTTACACTGTAGTTTATTAAAATAGTCAATAAAGTGTTACGGTGTAAAGGGAACCGTTTGAATAATTAGAAGTGTCGCGACAGACTCGCGCTTGCGAGTCAAGCTATCCCGTTTCTTAAATCACTTAATTATTCAACGGCGTACTTACATATTTATAAAAACAAACATTTAAATTTGTAAGAGGAATCAGTAGGCCACGCCCACATGCCACAGATTATGTTTCCCATATTCAATTCAAATAAGGTCTATTGCATCCGATGTTTTTAGTATTCGAGTAGTAGATAATAATAATTTTTGAATAGTTAAATATATCTTATTTACTTTTAGAAAACTCACATCGGTACCGTTACTTAGTATTGACATTATTTGTTACAATCTTTCACATGAAATGTATAAAAGAAAGGTTTTCAAGACAAAACAAATGGTCGTCGGTTTAAGCAAACGATCACGTCCCTACCCTGTGTCGTATTGACAGAATAAAAGATTATGTTTCTCGAGTATAAGTACTAACGAGGCACGATTAGGTATCCGCGTGTAGTATCTCCTAAAGTATTCTATTTGTTGTTTGAACAATACATTGCCTACACGACGTGCGACTCAATGCCTTTCAAGTCAGATTAAGTTAGGAAAGGCGCGTTATTAATAACAGCCAATAACTTAAGTGTGGCTTGAAATATCGAAGTTACTTTTGCTTAAGCGACACTCATATATTATCTGACCTAAGAATGTGTTTCCGGATCGAGTGAGGTTTTGTCATTGCCTCTCAGGTGGGATTATACTATTTTTGTTCGAGTGAATTTTATTGTGATGTCCCTATTAAGACGTTGCGTTATTTTACCTGAGTTTGTATACTGGTTTCGTGTGCAATATTGTTTGTAATGTTGTGTTTCGATTTACGATTTTATAGTGAAATTAAATTATTATTCTTTGATGATAAAGAGGCCGAATATTTCATATCCCTGTGTTTATCACTGTCGCCTTTAGTAAACACAAGAACGGCACATTTTCTCTTTATTATTTTATGCCATGTTTGAAAATTTTATTTTGATTATGTCCACTATGTTTTTATAAAACAAAATAAAACTTAATAAAAAATATTGAGAGCTCTTTTTAAATGTATGTTTATTATTTTTGTGATTGAGAAGGGTCTTTAAAATAAAGGTAGGTATTGTTAACGTTTTGTAAACAACAGAATAACATCTTGGACACCCAAATCATATTTAATGTGGGTTGGAACTGGACTTCTGAATGACAAATTATACCATTTTCAAACAGTTAGTGATTCAAATATGCGGATAAATGACTGACTGACATATCAACGTAATCTTATTGATAATGGGTAAGTTAATGTGTATGGTTGTTAGGAAAACTCTAAGAAAAGGAACACAATTTTCGTAGTCTAAGTGGAATACGAGTACAACTAAAAAAAAACTGAATGTAATAAAAATCTCGCGTCAAAATAATATCTTTAGAACATTGACTAAAATATACCATTGTAGTTTGTACGGTGTAGCTGTAAGCAACAACGATTTGAGAACTAGTTGTAGACAAAGTGGAAATGTCTCAGCGCACGTATATTTCAATCTGAGAACGATGCTCCAGTAAAACGGGCCGATTTATCTTGGAAACAAAAGCAAAGTAGATAAATGTATTTATGGCGTTGGCAACGTATAGTCGGGAGGTTGTTACTAGTTTTATCTTACGTTCGACTTAATGCCCCGCGTGGCCTCGGAAAACCTTTTAAAAAGCTGCCTCATCCCTCGAGCGACGAAACTCATATTGTGATATGAGTGTTCGCCTGTTACCTTTTATTTTGTTATAAGTATTGAATGCGTTTTGCATACCAGAGCTGTGCATTCTGCTTGTCTTAGTTTTAAATTGCTACCTCAGTACTAAAAGTAAAATATGATTCTTTACACAATTTTTTTCTCACATAATTTGTTTTTATGATTATTACAAAATAAAATTAACGCGGACGTTGTTTTTTAATATAAGTAATATAATAATTAGTGGAAAATACATTAAGAGACCATTATGTTATTAACAAAATATAATGGTTTAAATTATGCAAAAGAAACACATGACTCACGAATTTTAATCTCGGCCAAATCTGAACCATGATGGCTGTTAAAACTTTATTGCCTGCTAGGCATTGGAGGTAAAAACAGACACTTGACATAAATTAAATATTTTTTGCTCATATTTTAAGGAGCAATGTTTTAAAACAGAAGTGTAAAAAATAACTATATATTTATTACCATTCATTATGAGGTATAAAACGAAATTTCTATTACACGACTGACTTTGACTTGTATATTGTATTTTTAATTACTCTATACACTACTAATAGTTGGTTTTACTAAAAATATCATATCTCGGACAAAAGTCTAAAATTAGAGAGGTGTAATTGCGGCAAAATTGCTCACTTACACATACAATACTAGTTTAACTAGTGTCTTTGCTATATTACTAAGTATAAATACATAAAAATAAAGAACAAATGTACGACACATGCCCTTACAATACTAAACATTTTATGATCGCAATAAAATTTCTAGGGATTCAAGACTTTTTAAAGTTATTGTAAAATTACGTGCGACCAGAATCATGTTTTTAACATCCATATAATAAAGGAGCTTTTTTTTATGTACGAAGAAACAAATTAAGTTTTTAAAAGGATATAAATGTTTAACACTGAAACCGTTAAATATGCAATGTTTTTCGCATTAAAAACTATAAAAACATTCATAAAAATTGTTTTGATAGAGACGGTAGCGTTTATGAGAAAAACAACAAGTCCATAATTCAAGCGAGTGTCATACTGTCAAAAGTTAGCCTTCAACTTCCACAAAAGCGTTTTTATGTTCAGCCAGAGCATGAAAATGTAATAAGATGTCTACTTGCAACTATAACACATACTCTTCTGAATAACAACGAAAGCGAGAAGTTCATGGACGCATTCTCCTGCACTTGTTCAATGTTTGTTCCCTACAGAACTGCACACAATAATATACCTAATTCAGCGAACACACTTTTAAATGTTTCCTATTTTTACAAGCTTTTATTTAGTTCCACGTTGTCTGTAATCAAATCTTGCAAGCCATTTTTCGACCACTACTAAAAAAAAAGCTTGTTTTTACAAAGGTTTTTTTTTAATATATTCTTTTTCAAACATATAATTATATTCCTCCTCACTCTACTAATATTATCATGAAGAAATGAATCCTTGTCCTGTAAGATATTATTAGCTGGTTCTACTTTTTACCATAATCAAATTAATATGTTACAAAGTGCAGATTAGTGTTATAACAATACCCTCAAATAACCCCTGTAACTAGATCACATTACGTGGTCCGAGTAATGGCAACCAGAAGTCATAATTTTGTTAGTTATTTGTTAATATTGCTTAATAGCACAGTTGGGTATAATTTGTTATATGCTTAAATTTATAGATGCAAGTATCGGCGCCGGCTTGTGATTTGAACGGTGGCCTGTGATTGGCGGGCGCCGGGTGCGCGGGCGCACATGTATTTAGGTCACAGCGTAGGTCTAGTCTAGTAACAGCTTTTGTAATAGAAACTATTCAGGGCTGAATTACGTAATAGTTCTTGTTTTAAACTATTAAGGTTAACAGATTGTTACTATTACGGGAACAATGGTTTCGTATATCGATATTAACTAGCTATAAAATAAACAACATTAAACAGTTTAAAATGTATAGTTGTGTCAATACTGTTGTGTGTTCATGAAGTCCATGCGAAGACGTAATACTAATAAGTATAACGAGCATTCCATTCAGAACTGAGTGATCCTTTAGAAATCAAGTTAACACAATAACTCGAGTTCGCCACACATGACTTACGGTCGGCTAAATCCTCACTTCCATACAGAAAACGTTTCGGTATATCGTAAATTAGATTTTACGCGGCAAATACCAGATTCATTTCATCTAAAGGCTATAAAATCTAAACTTAAAATGGGGATTTCTGGAAAAGTGCGAGCGACTGAAATAATCATAGGAGGTCTGAGCACAATAGGTCTTGCTCGTCTCAGCTCTTAGGGCACGTATGCTCGTAAATACAGCGCGCCTTATTATTAGTAGGCATTGTTCGAATAGCTCGGTACAGTCGGCAGCTAAGGACGCTTCGCTCGGGGCATCAAGCCAATTGCTATTCAACGGTTAAATAGGCTACACATAACTTAGTTTTGAATCAGAGATTGGTATAATTGAACGTGTAAAGGGTATTTTGATTTATTATTATCTACTGACCAGTGCCCACGCATTCAGCGCTTCTGATATTGCATCGTTACTTTGATAAGCATGTTGTTGTGTTGACAGCAAATTATCAATAAATATTATTACAAACCAAGCCTGCCAATAATCTCGCTTGACACAAACGGGTCAAATCTGAGGAAATTAAAAACCTTTAAATCGTAACTAGCGAATTACAAAAGCTCGGTATTTTCTACTAATAAAAACTTAAACAAAATAAAAAATAATTAATGAAGTCATCAATAAGTAATGTGTGCGCGAGTGTACTTACTTCTAACTCTTTTGATACCTGACACTCGGTTTAATATGCAGTCGGAGTAGAGTCGACGCGAGCACTGCACAATACGATCCTAAATAAAATCGAACTCGTAATTAGCTATGGCACTGATGAATTTTCTCAACCTACTATTATGATTTATTTTCTTCTTTTTAAAGTAATTTCAAAGGTAATTTATGAAAATTGCTTTCCTATTCAAATTAATCTTTAGAATTCATACTTTTTACTGCTTGAAAGTTTAAACAACTGACTCAAAGACTAATTAAAGGTTACACTTAAGATTAGTTATCTTTTAAACTTTTATCACATCTCGTCAATGCAAAAATAAATAAATTAGCCGTATCATACAGCATTAAATTTTTACAGCACCATATAGACAGGTGTTTTGAATGACTTAACTATTTTCTCAGACATCGTTATCCAATAAAGTTTATCGGCAAACCTTCGACATTGATACGTACGAAGAAGTAAGTACGCTTCGTAAGTAGAGCCTCGAGCTGGTACTAAAAAAGTTTATAATAAACACTTTCTATGAAGCAAAATGTTTAATGAATATATTTGATATGAAAGCCTCGGGTCTCAGGTAGTGGGACGCCAAATTCGGACCATTCATCTTATAATCTGACGCGGTCTATTGTGGTCGGCAGGTAGTGTAGTGGGAGGCTGTTCTCGTGGTTTTGAACAATTTATTATGTTTAACATCTGTACTACCTACTCTCACACTAAGGTATCTACGTCTTTTGATATTTGAGGATAAAGTTTGCTTTTTATTACAAAAAAACTGAAATATCCCATTTGCGTTTTCTAAATCTTTATAATTATGGTGAAAAGACCTTGATCTAGTTTACCGGATCAGAACAAGTTACCTAAATATCACATGTCTTCGTAATATAAATCAAAATTAATCGAATTTAAATGTGCTTCTAATACTATAGGTTATTATTCAAATGCCAAACAATTTTAGCTAGAGCTGAACGTTCAATACTAATAAATCTGTCAGAAATGTTATTTCATTTACATTCATAAACTGAAGTTGTGACTCGTCCATGGTTCACGATCTCCAGTCATATTACAGTTATCGTTTAGAGAGTTAATAGGAGACTCACAAAACAGTTGTAGCAATTTTGAATAAGTAAACATAAATAAAGCTTAGCGGCTCCCATTAAAGGGCGGTCGATTAGGGAACGAACGCACGAGCAACAAGAATGGCTTTTTAACATCGATCCATCAGACACTGGCCGGAGATAAGGGCATATACCTGTCACAGTAATAAGTATTAAAGGCTTGACTCATACATGAAATAAAACAACACATTTTAGTAGTGGTGCGGTGAGCTGCGATGCAATACAGTTTTGTGAACACATATTGAAAAAAACTTAGTTATTTTTCGAAGATTGGAAAGAAATTTTCCTAAATAAGTACCATTACGCACTTTGCACTTGTTTAATTAAAAAAACTTGACCAAAAAGGGAGTTGAAAGTAAACTAACGAGCAGACAGAGATGCAAATAATTGGAATACATAGTAGTTTGTAATTAGAGGTGTCTCTGTTTTAAATTAGTTGTTGCAAATTAAGGCAACTCTGTAATTGCGAGCGGATTGCAGCAAACTGAATTCCAAAGAGAAAAGAATATATAGATTACAATCGCATTCGTTTTTATCGTCCCTACTTTCAAGCCAACTAGCTCTTAGAGGTGTGTTGTAAAAAAATATAAGTAGAAGAAAACAATTATATTATTGTGTCCTTAAAATAACTTGGGATTCTTATTGACTGTCATATAACTGGTTTCGCGGCACCTTTCATTGCCAACGAGGCAATCCTTTAGCGAACTTGAATGCTTCTTCGTTATTGCGATTAATAACATTGAAAGACGACTTTTAAGACTTTTCAGCTCTTCTATCCGACTAACGATTGTAAAAAAACATATAAGTACTTTCAAGTTATTAATAGAATATTTTTAATGTGAATGGAAATGCAAATGTATATTGGCCATTAGATAAACTTGTTCAACGTTTAATAAAAATTTCGAAAGTTTAAAAATAGAAGGATTATAAAAAAACAAAACTGACACAAACCTTTTATTTTTAAATGAGACCTCTTTTTATAAGCCGTTTTCTTTTTAAATAAGTAATTGTTCCGAAATCTAAAAGAGAGCACAAATGGATAACCATCTAAAGGGCTGGTGTAGCGACGACTAAGCGCATTTCTGATCCATGTACCGTGATAACGTTTCAATTCAACTGACAAGTGGAAAAGTAGCTAAATGAAGTATTCGAAGTATGTTCTCAAATCTCTCTCTGTTAATACTTGTACAGCTCAAATGTCAACTTGAACAGTTAGGAACAGAACACTTTAAAACAAGTTTTTAAATACTGATGCTGTAAAATACTGAGAGGTATTCACAGCTTTGGGCTTATGTAGGCCTCATTTGACTCCCTAAAATATTTGAATTTTTATTTTATTTATGGCCAGTCATGTTGCTTGGTGTGTTTAAAAATGTTTTCTTCTTTGCATATTTTATAATATGAATATAAATAATAACTAGTAGATGGTACAGTTCTAAAGAGCGTTGCTAGATGGTAGAGTAGTAAAAAATAGAGAGTTACAAATTACGATATTGTGGGACATATTTTCCAGTTTTTATTGTACAACTGTTTGAAAATATAACTCATACTTCTTTATAACAGTCATCAACATCAAAGTAACTAAGAATTCATACCAGTATAAAAATATAAGTTTTTTTCAATGAACTTGTAATTCCAATATTTTATTTATTTTCATTCCTTTTCATTCATATACTTATGAATATGTAACTTGACATTTGTTTTGATAAATGTCCAAGTTGTCCGATTGACGTTTAATGCTGTATACTAAAGAGTGTGGTATGAAATGAAGTATGAATAACTGGCGGTCTTTTATTTAGCACATCTACTGTTGGTATTCACTTTTTGTGAGTAATTACGTACGTGGAACATTAAAGTTTTGCTTAACCACGGCAGCGAATATAAATCGGGTATTTCATGAAATATCGAGTGGCAGCCGTGGGCTACACTCCGAACGCGTCGCGCCGTCCTTATCTTTGCCGATACGATTTTATACGATATTCGATTTTCTTTTTTTTGACTTTTATGGATCGGTTGTTCGCGGTGTATCGATAATTCGAGATCGGCCTTTTATGTTACAACTATAATACACAGGTAACGTATACGTAGCGAGGCCGGTGGCTTCTAATCCGCAGGCTATTCAATTAATTTAGTTAATATCTGTATCAACTACTTTTTAAATTGTTCAATATATCCATGTATAAGTTATTCATTTAATTTACTCTGGTTTGCTATACGTAAAGTCAAAACGCAATCGTCATTATGCTATGGACAGAAAAAGATTAACACTCAGTCCAAAAAAAGAAAATGTTAATTTTTTTCCAAGAAACAGAAACAACAAAGCGTTGAACAAAACGTAAATTCATAAAGACATCTCCCATAAACATTTTAAATATAATTTGTACAGTTAAATTTAATAATTAACAGTAGTTTAAATTAATTAAACCGTAACAAATAGTTAACAATCGAATATCCAAAACGTTATTGCCTTGAATTTCTTTTTGGAAGATCCTTTTTATACAAAAAGCGTAAAGCCATACATGGACCGGTTTCCGACGAGTTCTCACATGCAACGCTCTCTTCATAACTGGCTACTTTATGCCATTGTAATGATCTAGGCTAGACCCGACCCGACTGCAACTACTCAGCACTCACAAAAACACACACATTGTCTTCAAGACCTGTCTATAAGTCTACATCACTATTTTTATCACCTTCGCTCGTTCACCCGCAACACTTCCGAGAAAAAATAATGTTGTTTTTTTACAAATAAATGTCTCATGTATGTGCGAAGTAAATATGAAGTTCATTGTTTGAGGATTTTTTTTAATATAGCGTTGTGTCAATATTAAAATTGTGACAAATGTTTTTTGTGAATGTAAAATAATTTATTCAGTCTTTTTATGAATATGTTAAGTAGTTAATGAATTAGACACTCTTTATTGATTATTTGCGTTGTACAGAATGGCGACAACAGGACAATAAATAAAACCATTGGAAGTGCTAGTTAAGAGTGGTTTTATATTATCATTGTAAACATGATAAACCAAATGAAACTTACAAAAAGGTATTTCTGTAAACTTGCACTTCCAGTGTTCTATTTATTGTCAAATTGTCATCACCACCCGACACAGAAAACTTGGTCTTTAATTCTTAGAATATTCTTTTTTCTAAAGCAAAAGTCTACTCTCAGTGCGACGCTGCAACGCAAGCCCAGAATACACATTGATGGATTCAAATGAAATAATTGATTTGTATAAATATATGAAAAATACTTTCATAAAGACATCATTAAACCCACTAAAGCAATTTTTTTATTAAACCAGCAAAAATTCATAGCGTATTTCACACCCTAGTCTTTGATCTCCAATGCTCACCAATCAGCCAGTGAGTGGTACTTTATTTTTCTATATAGAATTCTAGTGTATTATTTTAATCCATGACCATCTTGTTTAACCTAGTTATTAGGTGTGATCATACGAACATTGAGTCATTATAACTTGTTTCAATCTTCTTCATTACACGTTTGTAATGGTTGTAATAAAGACTTCAAAGGTAGATAAAAATATATTTATATTCAAGAAGAAGATACTTTTAATAAAAAACTCACATTCATATGGTTATAGACGTACTTACATGCATATACGACCGAGAAAACATTATAGTCCTTTTTGGACAGTCTAGTACTATAGGATACCTTATAAAAATGGTTTGTAGGTAAGTACATTGTAAAAGTTTTCATTTACCATAACAAAGTAATACAAAATTTCTTGAGTATTTTCTAAGAACGCAAAACAAATATAATTATGTTTTGTTGGAGAAGTGAACAGGCTGGCGTATGCTCGAGCACATGATTACTATGTAAATAATTTGATTTTAAAACTAACACTAATGCTTTTAGGAACATTTTCGCGATACAATCGCTTAATGAGTACAAAAAACGGAGGTTCTGTTTAAGAATTCCTGTTGTGTACACAGTTTTTCGAAAAACTTTTCGCAGACGAATTATTCATAATGAGTATCACAGGATGAGACTAATTTTAAAGTATTTTATGACTTATGGTCATATTATTACGACACTTTTCTGATCGGAGATTGTCGTATCAATGTTCGGAATTTATACATCGTAACGATTTTAAAATTTAAAAAATACTGTGTTTGTTGCTCGAGGGTTGTGGGGTATCGATTGACTTTATTATGGGTATTTTTCATTATTTTATGTTAATGCACTAAATACGTAGTTACACGGTTATGATCGCATACATTCGCTGCGTACAGGCGCACACTCAAGTGCTTACATTTAACTTGAGACTTCCTGTCATTTTATTTGACTTTCTATTACTCATGACGTCCCACTTTATATCGATCACAAAATTGATCGTATCAATACATAACAGTCGTTCCGTTCAATATTTATGTATAACTATAATTCAAGTTATGTTTAACAATAGGTAGTATATTTAAGAACGGTGAGCTCGGTTGGGGGCTGTAGGGAGTACAAATAAAAGGGTTTATCACGGGGCTATGTCGGCGTTTGTTGTCGTGTCATAACTTGTCGCGACGAGGTTCGTTACACGCCGGTAATGTTACAAGACAACTGACCGGACACCTCGTTGCGTGTTGCGTGCGACCGTCCGCCGGCCGCCGCTCGCCGCTCGGCCACGCTCGGGTCCTCCCCCGCGCGCCTAATGCCCAATCACAACAATGTTACACTACAATAACTTTATAACAATTATGCTACCGACTGCACATGTACTCCTACAATATTTGCCAATTTTCCATTCGAGTGAATCTGTTAACAATGCATTTCTTATTTATATATACTGAAACAATATTTAATGTGAAAAAAGAAGCACTGCTTTAAGTATACAAAAAGTTTCTTGTTTACATGTGTGTGTGTGTTAAATTTTAGTATCATTCCCATAACTTTCGTACCGCGTATAAGAAACAATCAAGAACCGATACCTTTACCCTGTAAATCAATTTTAATAACAATCTTCCAAAGATCTCTACCGCAAGGCAATAATTTTTCACTTAGTTATTGATACATAATTACTTATACTATCCTTAAAAATAAAACATCATATAAACTTCTAATCGTATCGTTATGCCCCCGTTCCTAAATCCACCATGCGACGGAATGCTGGAGAACAAGTTTTCTATCCGTCCTTTTCTCATCTATGGCGATAGTGTTTCCGTCTCTGTCTGTGTCTTGTCATTTTCTATAAGTTTTTCTAACATTCTCCGGTCGCACCGCCCCCTCTATTTCGGCCAAACGCCTGTGTTATGAGCGATAACTTTTGTTTGTTCAACAGTTATGACTATTGTTCGACACACAGATGCTTGTTACGCTTGCTATAGTGTTTACTCGCTTAATGAAGCTCTGTTACCTCGCGCTTCTAATGATTTATTTACTTAAAAGTACGTTAAGTGCTATGTAATTGGTCGCATCACAGTTGCCTTAGATTATAGACTGAGCCATGCCGTCTGGAAAAGTTGCAAAGTACCTATCTTGTAACTAAACGCTGTAAAACGTAACTTAATAGTCATTTTAATAGTATCATTAGCTCTCGGTATGATTTCCTGTATTCGATTTTAATGTAATTGTATAACAGTGTAGACATACATAAATTAACTGCGTTTTCTTATTGTATATTAATTGGAGGTCATGAAATACGACCGACCATATTGAATATTGTTAAGTCGCCGCGACGAAATCTTAATCTAAGCTCACCCCAAACGGGCATGCTTGCATTGGGCAGCGGGCAGCGGGCAGTGGGCAGGCGCACACTCGCACTGAGCGCGGGCTGCTTAATGCTAACGAGTTACAAATTAAAAGAGACCGAGACGTATGCCAAAGGTAACTTTATGGGCTTCGCATGTCTTATATCAATAAATTATTAACTACGCTCCTTGTTTGATTTAACATTAATACTTATAAAATTCCACTAGAAAATGAACTTTGGAACATTTGTTTATGGTCTAGAATGCTTTGTTGCTGTCGCGAGAGGAGACATTGGAATTTAATCCATAAAACCGAGTGTTAATGTTTAATTTATGCTAGCATGAAGCGGGTACAAATGGTAGCAAGTGAGTAGATATTTAAGCGTAAGCCGAGAGAGGCGAGAATCTTTAGTTTTAATTAATACGCTGAATCTAGGCAGTGGGTATTCGCTATTTTCAATTAGACCCGGACACCGGCGCCGGTAGCGTGTTTTGAATTGTGTGATTTAATGGCACCCTGTTTTTCCCATACAATTAGTAATAAACTAAAAAAGGAAAAGTCTCTAAAGGACTAAGAGGATGACTATATTAATAGTAATTGCTTAACCAACATAAGTAACTTTGTTATGCATGTGAACAATTAATTTATTATTGGTAAAGTATGCATGTTATAGTTATTTCTCAATATAAAACCATTGGTTGGGTAATTTAATTCAACTTAGGAATTTTAAATACATATTTTTTTCCATTTACACCAACTTATGTAAAATTATTTGGACGTTTTGAAATACCAAATAAAATCTGTTAAAAACAACCATATTAAAATAAAAACATTATCAGATGTATTAGAATGTATTAGAAGATAAAATAACGCTGTAAATACAATTTAAATGTGACACTATTTTGAATAAACAAACACGTGATAGTTGTATCTGTATTCCGGAGCTGATATGAAAACATTGTACCATCAATAAAATTAAGGCAACACATTTTGAAATGAAACTTAATCTTTGCCTATTACTGACGCCCGTACTTGTACCACAGTCCGCTTGGAAAACGAGATATTTTATAATGTGTTCGTAAAGATATAAACTTGTCAATTTATGACGAGAGACAACTGTCGTCGGCCGATGTGTTTTAATTAAATAAACCAACCATATCTATATATTATTCGTAGTATGGTAAAAATAAATAGATTTTATCGATTCTTTAAACGTGTAGCTTATTTATTAATTAGCGGAACAATTTTAATTGTTTTAAATTATGTAATTTGATACTGGTTGACATATATTTCCTTTTGTGTACTCGTTTTCCTTTACATTTTTATCTTTATTAATCAATATTTACATAGTTGCAAGTGTTACAACTAAGTATTGCAACTACTTGTGAGGAATGTACACTTGTCAATTTTTATTCTTAAAAAATATCGTAATTATAAATCTATAAAAATCTATTAAAAGTATTAATGCCGATTCATATCTTAAATTAATAATTTTGTTTCAAAGCTTTTTATTTATTTTTACTGTCGTTTATTACAGTTTTATAAGTTTAGAGCTTTGTCCCTTTTACCAATGAATAAAAAAATCATTCACGATCATTATGATGGTAGTTAAGTTATTAATTTAATATATTAAGTGTAAATACGCATTATCTTAATAATTAAAATATTTTAGAATTTATTTACAACTATATTGTAACCAAGTGACCTGAATACTAAGCTTACTGTATGATATTTTATAATATGCTAAATTCTAGGAACTCTCCGAGTTGTTGGTCCGAGCTCATGTTGGCTAAACAGTCACGAGCTAGCGTTCACTTGATGTTACTCTCACGACTTTTCTCACTATTGACACCAAATAATAATTGTCACGTCTCTTGTCAAATACATCGCGTCAAACAAAAGTCTTGAATATGAATTCCTCAAACAACATCGGAACAATTGAGAATAATATAGCCGAGACATGATAAATGGACCATGAGGCACGTTATTCAAAGTTCTCTCTTGCTTAGTTTACTCTTTTTAACTATTTTTGCGGTTACTCTAACTATAATTTATGTCGTCTCAAAACGAGAGCCATCGGAAATCGAACTCGTTTATTTAATGTTTCTGTTATGACAGCAATTAACCTGATCATTGTGAACTACATAAATAAGATATCAAAATATTTTAGACTAGATAGGTACATATTTAGTAAATTTTTGTATTATAGGTATTTTATTTGTATTGATTAATTGGATGGTAATCGTATGTACATATTTAGTTGTATTGTAAATTTTAAATAAAATATATGAGGTCGACGAACTTGTGAATAAGTGGGAAGAAAAGCAATAAACATTTTTATAGTCTAACAAAACTATTCCTACGAGTTTCGCTCACAACACTGCGCACTGCGTTGATAGGTGACATTGCGTAACTGTTTCTAGAATACACTGTCTTTTATACTCGTATTTATCGAAGAACATTAATTGTTAAAAGGTAATTTAGAAACCTTTTGAATTGACCGAAATGTTCCTAGCAAATATGTTTTCATTGATGTTTTATGACCAAATTTAAAAGTATAATATAGCTAAGTTAAAAAAAATACATGTCAGTTTTCTTTCTATAAAAGTTGACTTCTGAAAATATCTTTCAAAAATTTCCAAAATAATGTAAAAGTATAACGATTTTACGATTACACTTCCTATTTTCAAACAAAGATTAACGCTTAACTAAGTCTCAAAGTTATTTAACGTTATCAAGCTTGATTATAATTATCACTTTTGTGAAATACTCTTGAGCAATGAGGATTGTTAAAAAGATAATGGATGGTTAATAAATTGTACTGGGGCCCATCTTTTACGGCACCCACGCTCCCTTGGTTCAATTTTAATGCCCTCATTCAAAGTAACCCTTTGATCTTTTGCAAACTAGAATATTATATTGCAATGAGGAATATTATATAGCTTTACGGCATGGAAAAGGCTTTTTAATTGTTAGTGTTTGAATAATTTTAGTTTGGATTTTAGAGGGCATGTTTTAGACGTTGGTTCCGGTTGTCGTACTAACATCATCAATTAGAGTATTTAAAAGATTAACAGTTGATTTGATCAAAATTATCGCGCAAATAATAAAAATAAGAGACATTGCTTTAAATAATATAATGTCCCAAAGTCGGTACATTAAGTTTATTATTTTGAGTACCATATTTGGACAAAGTTTCTCACCGCATCAGCTATGGTTTTCTTAACAACGCTGCACATGTCATCTATCATTTCTATACTTAGTTTGCAACTAAGAAACATAATATAATAATACAAAGTAAAATTATAGACACACAAGCACTAAACATGCGAACTCACATGATTTAAAGCCGTGAGAAATTTCACCTTGTAGAAATTTCCCCGATGTATGTCATTGTCTTTAAAAGTTAACCTGAATAGGACAGTGACGCCTTTAGCCGCTAATCAAGTCGGTAATTGCCGTCTAATCAAAAGTAAGGTGGTACTTACGTGAGTTAACTAGTAGTTAGGTTGGGTTTGCGCAGTCGCGGATTCTCTGCAGGTATCGCCTTGGCTTCCGGCGTGCGCTGCCCGCGCCGCTTTCTTGGGACCTCCTACTGAATCGCCTTTTAAGCGAACTATAAATAACAGACAATGATGCGTTTCTTATCCTAAAGTACTTAGTAGAACATATTACAGGGGCGTTCGCGATTGTTGTCTGATCTACTGATCACAACGGTTTTGACGATTGTAGTGTACTGTTTTACTTGCTCTTGATGCTTTCGTAAAGCTAAAGAAATTATATCAATTAGGACTTAATTGAACACATAATTCATTATTTTGTTTTTTTCCTTTGTATTTTTGCTAATCCACACATCACTACACGTTTAACGAAGTGTCAAATTTTGATTTAAAACATTACAAACCTATAATTGTCTAACCACGCCTCAATGATGATGAGGTCATTTTTTCTAAAATTTGATGTCTAACAAAACCGTAAAGGCATAAATACCGAGATATCATTGTGCATTTTTATGGGTACATGTTTTTGTTCATGTTTTATTATATTCTTAATAAAACTACATGGATTCACAAAATTTGTATTCAAATATCAAAATTAGTTTCTTAATCAGGATGCAGGGCCATTTCATAAATTTATAGCCTCGTCAATACTTAAGTGTTTGTTTCCTTTGGAAGGCAGGTAACATATTTCTCTTGGCCTCCTGGCAGCGGGGGGTGGCCGACCCAAACTCAAAAGATAAACTGCTACTCCTTATATCTATGTAGGTTATTTGATTCGGTATGTTATTTAGATGATTATATGTTTTGTTTCTACCAGTATATTATTTATTTATTATAATTGATTGTTCAAAATACGGCGAATTATATATTTAAATATAATTAAATGGATCGACATTACACTAAGACAGAATCCATGTCTGATTGTATCTGTATCGCTAACGTAACACCATGATTCAATTATAATTCATAGTTCTGATACCATTTTATCGAATCAATAAATTATGTTGCGCAAATTCTCTACCAATGAGTGCCAGTGCCAGCTACTGCAGAATAATTTGCTGAATCTGATTTAGATAGTACTTAAAGCTAGCATAATAATATAAATATAGTGAGGGAATGTGCGTTTTATTGGTGTTCATAAAATTCTTCAATAAGCGGTTAATGTACGAGGTTTATAGGTCGCGTCCGTAAATTATGTCGAGACAAACTCTACCTGTGCTCTCTGTGGAATCGATTATGTGCGTTTCAAATATATTTCGAGGGGATCCGCCGAATGACTCGTCCCTACTTTTGTCGCTTAATCACATTTTGATGTGGCGATAAATGTGACTTATGTGGTTAGAGGTAACGGCGACTGCATTTGTGTAATGACGGGTTTGTGCACTCCACGCCCGACCGTTTAATGTGTGAACATTATTATTAAGTTTTCCGATGATGCCTATATCCGATAAACGTAATTTGTAATTTGAATAAAACTTGTTTGTAAATTAGTGACACTAATTTCTACACGGTAATTAATTGAGAAATATAAATGGATTTATTACTTAACAGAACTAGTCGTAGGATGTTTTTATTTCCTCAACCCATTATTTATTTATAATATCATATTAGAATATAATTAAATTGTGAATCTTAAACGTTAAACTAATATTTATGTTTATTTTTTCAGGTAATAAATAACTTCTATCGAACATAAGTACGTATAATAAAAGGTAATTGTTATAATGACACGTTTTGAACATTTGAATTGCATTCAATTAAGATAATCACAGAACACTTATCAAACACAAAGTATTTTAATTCACCGAGGGGCAGGAGCTTAATTCCTGCATGCCACATACCCTCAGATAGATCTACTCAGCCTAGATCGCCGTTGGCGAAGAAGCATTCAGCTACTAGTCAATCTTAGGCTGGCATGCGGCCGCCATTTTGGATCCGCGGACGGACAGACGGACGAACGAGTCGACGGTCGACTGTAATTGCAACGCTATTTGCCCCCGGCCGTTTTTCTATAAGATGGCAAAATATGTGTACCAAACATGTTATCAATGTTGGTACTCAGATAGTTTTAAATTAGAAATTAACATTAGATCGTTGTAAAGTATTTTAATGTGTTCCTCTTAATTACCATTTATGGTTCAATCTTTACATTTTAAATAATATTATTAAGCTTCAAATATTTGGATATTAAAAACTGGATTAAAGTTAAACTTTTCATTGTAATATCTACACAAATAAAAGCTTATATTCTCCGTCGAATTTCTCAGGAAAGATCAAACATACCCCGTCTATTATTAGAAGCAAGGAGCATGTGATTTATAACGTTAAAAGAAGTTGAAGATATAAATCTTATAATAGAAAAGTGTTAGATATTAACTATTATGTAAGGCACGTAGCGATCCATAAATGGTTTGTAATTGTAGGTGAATGTGTGGTGGTTTTTGCGCCGGTCGGTGAATACAGTCGCGAACAGACACTAGTTTTTACAGCGACATCCCAATGACATATTATCTGTCTCAGATGAAATGGGTACGCCATTTAACTTCCTACGAGGTTTAGAATTACTCTATAGTAGTTATACGTACGTGACTCGCCGAATGCTTTTTGCTATCCTATTACAATATTCCGTTTTTAGTTTTCAAGTATAAAAGGTGTTTCACGGGTAGAAACTCGATTATCGAGATACTTGTTCTCTGTTAATTTTATGTACTAAGTTGATCGCTAAAGTTCGTGTCTGTCCTCATTCAGTAATTGATTGTATGTATATTGTTAAATAGAATTTTGTTTATGCAAGCTATTAAGTATTAATTACTAGCCGGAGTGGCTCGGTGCAAACAAGGTAGATACCAATCGAAACTAATTCAGTTGTTCTAAACATGGTCGTAGTTACTTTCGAGATTTCCTCAGCGAGTCCCACTTTTACTTTGAGCCGGAGTTAAATTAAGAACACAAATACATTTATCATTTACCTTTCGGAACAATGAGACTCATAGATTTATGTGTCATGATTCAGTACAACAAGAGTTTCGTGTTCGTTATGTGTGCGACATACATTTTCCAATCTTTGACATCTCGTGATATACTTGCATCGTCTCTATCTGCCCACGTATGAGTAACATAACAGCCCGATCGATGCTATTATAATTATGTTCTTCGGATCATAATGTGGACATGTACTACGTCTCAGATCTCTCATATTCTAAGTATTTGTTGTGATTTCGATTGCTAGAGAAAGTTTAAATTGTATAGATTGAAGTAAATTGTTTATTATTTAATGATTTGAGTCATTTAGTATATGTCATGTCATGAAATATCTTTAGCATTTGTATTCTTCCCATGCGTATAATATTATTTAACGGAAGAATTTTCCACACGCTATATTTTAGACATCTTGCTATTTTTTCACGGCTCCATTTAAATTAACGTCTAAATAAACAAAGTATTGTGAAGGCGGACAAAACTCGTTTAATAATTACATTCCGATTAACATTAAGTAGTCTAACAAAAAATCTATATCATGCTACTAACTCATAATACCTTAAAAAGTAATCACGCGTTCATGTCAACTTAATGAGTCGATATGACAAGTGGCCATTTTAGAGCAAAAAATATGTTGTTTTATTTAAAACACTTGATTAGGATTCGTTATATTTTTGTTTGTATTACCGATAGTTTTATTTAACATATGTTTTGCTATCGTCATGTAGATAGACACACTTATTTTTATATGTCAAATTAGATAGAATCATTTTAGATAAAAATAATCCATTAAATTTATTAGATCTCGAAAACGGATGGATTGATTTGATTATTTTCAGTGTAATAAATTATTCGTAAATTCTAACACTTTTTAACACATTTTTTGACGTTCAAATATTAACTGTAAATGGTTCAACAGACTTGATTGTTTGGGGGCCACAATAGTTTGTTACTTGGAACATTCAGGATATATTTTATCCCAAAACTCCCATGACTACGCGAATAAAAATTCGGCCATCGTATAAAACCCTTGTAGGTAATTAATCGATTTGTTTTCTGGCTATGCTATTTGATCTTTTACTACATTTGTTCGACACGGATACTGAGGAACAAGAAACAGGACTGCTATATATAAATGTAGTAATAACCGCGGAAGTCTTGCACTAGATAAACAGACACAAGTAAAAGTAACATGGTTTCTTCAACTGTGAGAATATGTAATTAATACGTTGTACGGGAGGTCCGCTTTATGATTAGCTAATGAGATTTATCTCAATTAGCTTAATCACTGTCGTTGCACTTCGTATATCTTTTTATATATTTGTAATCACTTTCTACTTATTTATATAATTTTTATTAAGTTAACTGGTTAATTAATGATTAATTTTTGATTGGTAAAGAGTTTTGCTAATGTTATTTATATTTGTGTTGTATTGTCATATAGAAAAAACATTATACTCTTAGTATATGTATGAAAATATATTTTAAAGTACCCGCGTAATTTTTTTAATGAATAAAATGTTTTTTTTATCTTTTTTTTTTTTACATATTTCTGCGCCGCTAAAATTGAATCATTTGGCCAGCAATTTAAGTAACCAGATCTAAAAATATACAACGTTTCAAAATTAAACAAAATTGTACATAAAATATGAGTGATAGATATAAACATTTTGCAAATGAGTCATCGTACTGGTAAGAACAAAAAATACTTGACGTTGTAACCTGAAACTGTTTTGTATATTTTACGCGAGGCTTGGGGGCGATAATTTCGATACGAGCGCGGCCGTCCGGCTAACGTGGCATTTATGATTTATAATCCAACCTCCAAGACCCTTTCCAAGGGACAGCGGACTTTAAAATAATTTCGGTTTTAAATTGGAACCAACTTATTAAACCACAACACTGTACTGATTGCTGATTTTTTGTTGGGTTTTGAAGGGTTAGTTGTATATTGCGTGGTGTTCGAATGAAGTCAATATTTTTATATAATTGATCATCAACATCATCATCACCAGTCTACTTCAACCCACTGCTGTAGGCCTCCCAATATACGCCACTGAACTGAACCCGATTTTCGGTTATTATACAATTGAAACTGAAATTGAAACTACTACTAAAATACTATTTTAGAATTTATGTTTTATTTATCTATTATTACTATTTACAAGATATAAATGATCAACAAAAATATTTTATTAAAATCTTTATATATAAAAAACTATATGGTATCTCTTTATGGCACTCTAGTGCAAAATTTCTATAATTATAGGCTCCACCGGTTTAGACTATGCATTGTCCGTCAATCAGTGTTAGAGTTTTTTATACAAGAATTCAGTTTAGATTAGTTCTATTTCAATGGTTTATGGTAAAGAAAAACGAGTCTTTTTTAATACGAACGAAAACAAAAAATAATAAAGATACAAATATTCTATTATTATTAACTCCCAAAGGTATTCTTTAAAATTCCGGGATAAAGGTGGACTAAGTTCTCTCCAGGGATATAATTCATCTTATTGCCAATTTCTATTAACATCCTGTTGTACTTTCAGTGGCAAAAAACAGTTATATACACAGGTAAAGTTACTTTCATTTTTTTATGATATTAGTGGAATATTCTTTGAGTTTGCAAAATCCGCGAACAAGCCCGTGTTTGTGAACTACATATGATAAAATCATAGTTTTGATACCAGTAATACATACTGTAATTAATGACATAATTATAATATTACTAACAAGAAACTCATTTTCATGATAAAATGATTAAACGTTGAATGAAAAATTTAGAACAAACTACATGCGTTTGTTATCAAAATTTTTCATTCAAGAGTCTCATAGAGCCAAAGTTCACACCGTACCTCCTTACTTAGACAACAATACCCATTTCTTATATTAAAGTTTAACTCTAGTGCCCTCTACCTAATAACAACAGTCACGCCTTAACTAAGAAAATCTTTTGTGCTCTTTTCCAGAGCGTTAAGAAATGTAACAAAACGAGTTGAAGTAATTTTTTTTCATCGAAATGAGTTTTAGTGTCACGGCTTCGAGAGTTGACGGTTTAATGAGAAAGCTTTGTGATCGCTGAGCCAGCCGGCCTGTGTCGAATTGTTGTTGTGATGTTCTTAAAACTCACATTTTACAAGGACTCACAGGCTTCGGTTTACCACGGCCAGGTATAATTCTAAACTCATTCATTATTTTAACTAAATTTTATGAAGTTTAATGTTTAGATTATGGACGAACCATTATTATAAGCTTTCAGCATTAACTTTTCTCATGTAGGTACCATATTTTTTTCTAATCGTTCATAATAATTGTCCTTGTATGTAGTAAAAATATCTATCATTTATTTATATTTAGGATATTATACACGAAAAGAAGCTTAATATATAAATTACTCTACTTATGTAATAATCACTCATTAAGTATTAGTTCAGATTCAAAAATATAAAGTAAAGTACATGTCAAATCCGAAATTAGTTAATTTGGTCCCGGTAAGTTCCGTGTCGGTCAGAGCGCGGTTCGTGACGTCGACCATTCGCCTCCCGTCGCCCGTGACCAATCCTATGAGAATAACCCTCTACCCTTTCTTGTTACGGATATTTTAAACATGAACTCGCCCATTCGATTATTATAATATATTCAATTGTTTTCTAATACCATCATTGTGTATTTTGAACGCTTCACCTAATTCGATTTAATCTTTTATCTTCATTAATGTAATGAATGGCGCACGTTAATATCAATCAGTTTTATGAGAGGCTTAATTCATCGAATTAATCATATGTTTTTTTTAATGGTCTTTTAGTAACTGAATTAAAAAGGAGGTTTTCAATCAATTTGTGTTTTTTATGAATGTCTTTATACTTTGTCATTTATAAACTAATCTTTTTTAACTGAAAGTTTATGTTTTTCGAAAGGTCACATAGTTAATTTTAAAGTGATATCGTTCTTTTATTTTTAAGGTTGCAAAAATGTTTTAAAAATCTATTATGATAACACATTTTACGTTTGTTTTTGTACCTAGTAATAAAACGAGAAAAACGTTTGCAAAAAAATTTAAAGAAAAGTACATCAGTGACGATTATAGTAATTATTTTAGGATTAGGGTCTAAATAAATACGAATATTACAATTACTTCTTTGTTTTACTACGTTCCAAATATATCATAAAAATACTTCAACATTAATTACCAATTATGACGGGCGATAATCAACTGCATTCTGCAAACGTAATGTCTGTGCCCGGACAAGGAAATTTAAGTTCTGCCGTTAGCACAGTCGTAAAATTCATCTTTGCAATTAAGCTTAAGTTCAATTCTATTGTAAGTGATTCAACACAAATAAATCTATTTTCATATAAATTTCCAATTATAACATGTAATTGTATTATTCATGCGCATGTTAACACTAAACTCGGGTTATTTATTTGTAGTTAAGTAACAATCATAAATAAACAGTTAAGTACATTAAACTTATTGTTTAGACCCGTTAACTGTTGCGAGTCTGCTCGTATCCATCAAAGGAAATTCTATGAAATTGGCCATTGTGCCGAGCTGGGGCCATAACTCGAACAGCTTAGAAGCATTGCTCCTTAACCCCCGCGGTCGTGATGTCGCGCCGACCCCGGCCGAATCTATTTTGCCCATCATAATCGTTGCTTTCAATTTACAGTGGCTATTCTATCAGTTGATGTATTACACTGTTCGCTTATTTGAAAGTGTAGTATATAAATTGGATAGCAAACGGCTAACAATAGAGTGTAGTAATAGTGAATAGCAATATAAATTTGAATGCGTTTAGATGTTTCTTGATGTGATATTTAGTGTTATAAATAAATATAGACAGTTTATTGCACAGTAAATATCACATAAAAGAAAGGAATAAGTACTTATTATAGACAAAATGTATGTTGTAGAATTTGTACTTATTTCACAAAGAAAATCTATTGTTATAAAAAGAAAATGTTAAAATTCTCTAGATTTTAAATATTTTTTTTAAATCATCTAAAATCTCTCAATACGGGATATATCTTTCCATACAAAACAAGTAAATTAAATTATTGAATTTAAATGTAATAAAAAACATTTATATCTAAAATAAACATCCGTAATGTATTGTGTGACAAAGGCTAAGCCTGAGATTTACAACAAATTGAAGGCAATATTTATTCTTTATATGCATTTACACAATTAATATAAAGGTTCTCGTATAGAAATCACATTAAATAAAGTCAGGAGCATTCCGATATATACGGGAAGTATGGAAACCTTATCAATAAGACGGCGGGGGTCCGATGGTATCGGCCGCTCCCCACAACAATATCTCCACAGAGCTAACAACTTTTGAACATTACATTGTGTCCAAATCGTGACTTAAAAATATTATATTGACCATTTATATCGGCATCTGTTTATATCAAATTAATGGACGAAGTTTTACTTTATTTATAGATACTAGTATTTGTGTTTAAAATATAACGCTTCTATTTATGAGAATATAAACGTATATTACGAACTTAAGTTCTTATACAGACTTATGGTTACGACTGTGCTATTGATCGTAAAGATTATTACTTGAATTGCTAGAATTTTTGAATTATAATAATCGTTTCCTTTTGGTTTTTAAATATTATTTAATACTTTGGATTTTGAAACGACATGTTTCCGTAATGTCGGTGTATTATTTTATGTATGAATAAATAAATAATACAGATTATAAAAATTTAAAATGTACTTATGTCTCTTTTATGCAAAGTAAACTGAATGTTTCTGTGAGACGAGGACAAAAACTCAAAACCATGATTTAACTATACATTTTCAAACTACGGAAAACCAGTAAACATATAACTCATTGTAAATCTAATAACACTATAATAATATCTTCAATGTAATCCAAAGATGGCGTAAGGGAAACGGTTATGGCCAATGGTGGGGAAACTGCATCCGAACGCCGTTCGAACGATGTGATCCATCAATTTTTGTTGGTTTGCCACCTTCCTGAGATCTCTCTGCGATACGCCGCCTCTTGTTTGCATTCTCTATTTGTGTGTCAGTTACATCTGATTAATTTCCAAACCTTATTTGTAATGATCTTTGCTCAGTAAAGATGTAGGAGTATTTGCCGACCATTGTCGTGTGACAGTCATTTATTAAGTTGTTTACAGTATTATAATTTATAATTTACAATTGTAACTGTTTCTAGTAGGTATCTGTTTTCGTGTTTTTATTTATGGTTTTGCTTCCGTCATCGATGTCCCATTTTGTGTGAATGTCATGCTTAATACCATTTTTTATAGTTCTACGTTTAGAAATGACGGATTTCATACTAACTTTCACCCCCCTTTTTATCGATTTAGGGCCTGAATCTTTCCTATATCCATGCGATCTAGCTACAGTAATTTAGTATCATCACTACATTGAATAAAACAAAGTCGCTTTCTCTGTCCCTATGTATGCTTAGATCTTTAAAACTACACAACGGATTTTGATGCGGATTGTTTTAATAGAGTGATTCAGTGGGAAGTTTTTAGCATAATTTAATCCCCATATTCCTATGGGAACGGGAACTACGCGGGTGAAACCACAGAGCGCAGCTAGTGTATTATAAACTGAAGATTTTTGTTGAATTGAGATTTATGCTAATAATAGTAATTTCTTATTACTGGAATCAGTTTGCATTATATCTGATAGAGACAATCAAATAATAGCTATTATACACTTTTCATATATTATTTACAAAACGTCTTAAATTGGTCCTATTATAATAACGTTACATAGGAAGAGTGTTCACTCGGAGTTTAGTTGCGAAGTTCACACGCAGACCGGCCGGTTATCACGAAAAGCTATTTACTACCGACACACTTCTGTCCATCAGTCTAGATAATAAACAGTACTCGTATTGTTTAAATTGTTCCTTTACTTTGTACTGTTATACCTTTATTTTAGACACTTTATAACTTTACTGCATCTCCAACAGAGACCAAAGAGAATCTCGTGTCGTGATCCTTATTCTATGATCTCCAGTAGTCGAAAATACCTTGAACCAGCCTTAACCATAGATGAGTGGTAGACAGTCACTTATAATACATTCCAAATGTTTCTCTTAGCCGAAACATAAACTCAGTACTGGTTGAATCCCCTTGCTGCTCTAATGGAAATTAGCTACCGAGACCAAAACTCAAAAAAAAAAGGTTTTTGCAATAATATTTTTTTGAAAGAAGTCAAATAAGGATTAGTGTACTACTTATGGGAAAAATAAAACATATCACAGACTTCTGACGTAAGTACAACATGCTTTATTAAGCTCGATTACAAAAGGAAAGAAAGACCTTCCTTACAATACAATTTATGTATTAAAGATCCACACAATTAATCGGCCGATGTAGTGATCTTATCAAATCTATCCATAAATTTATAGTCTGTGAAATTTATTAGCATTATCTGACATGCAAATTGTTTGTGACCGGTGAGTGAATTTACATTTAAATTAGGCTTCCCTGTGAAGGGAGTACCTAGACCTACCTACTTGTGGGATATCAATATAATAGAACTTGATCCGATATACAGAATTAACCTTTAAGTAAAATTATAATAACTCACAATATGTTTACACTACTCATTCAAAATTAGAATATTTAAAAAATGTGTTTTGGTATGTGGCATTGGATTTTCTCACAAAAACACATAAAAGCTAAATCTTAAAAACAAGCAAGATCCTGTGTTTCGATAAAGTGAAATAATAAACAACTTTCGATTAAATAAAATCGACAAATCTAAAGTAGGTATATTTTTACCAAAACACTTAAATACTTTATCTATAAAATGAGCAGATCCTGTATTTTGACAAACTTTGAATTAATTGTGTGAACGTTGAGTGCATAACAACTTTCGACAAAATATTTCAATGTGTAGCAGGTATTTAGACAAACATTTTAGAGAAAAAATATTTAATCAGTAAATCATCAATAAATTCAAAAGCTCCTAGACTCCAATATTAATATTAAATATCAATCTAATACGCCATTTAAAGTGTCTCAATAGTGTTAAAAATATAAAAAGATAATGTATCCACAGAAAATAGAGCCATTGAAACACACATAAATCAATAATTAAGAAAAACATTGTCGGTAAAATAGGTTTTTATATTATTAATGTCTAGATTTCTTTCGAAGACCTGCTGTGAAGTAATTTGATATTCATACGTTACGAGTATATTCATTAAGAGCTGGCTGTTTAGATTTACTGATAAAAAATTTGAACTGACAGCTCATATGCATATGTAACGTAATATTATATTAAATATTGTTACCGAATATTGAAAAACTATGTTACTGCAATTGCTGTTTGATATAAGAATAAATTAATAATGAAATATAACGTTGGTTCAATAAAAAATAAGTTTTTTATCGACAATGTTCGTGATGTATGTTTAGTGGAAACTTTTTGATGTACATTATTTAATTATTAAAATAGACGTCTACTAATATAATAAATAGCAGTGCCCCGCAGTTTCACCCGCGTAGTTCCTGTTCCCGTGAGAATTTCGGGATAAAATGTATCCTATGTTCTTCCCCGGACCATAAGCTACCCCTGTACCAAATTTTAAGTCAATCGGTTCAGTAGTTTAGCCGCGAAAAGGTAACAGACAGACAGACAGACAGAGTTACTTTCGTATTTATAATATTAGTAAGGATAAAATAAAAAGGATACTTTTTATCCCGAAATTCCCACGGGAACGGAAACCGCGGGGCGCTGCTAGTTATCAAATAAAGACACTATATGAATGCTTCCATATTAATGTTAAACATTTTTTGTTAAATAACTTCATTTGTCTACAATTGTACATAAAAAGATACATGTTGTACCCCGCTGTTTTATTGCCGATATTCCTGTTTTTGTTGATTCTGTAAGAATTTTGAAACAAAAAGTATCCTATTTGCTATTTATGACCATAAATATATTCGAAACAACTTAATCTGCCCTTTATTTTGCTTCTATTTTCATTAGTATAGCGTTAATCCTGTGTAGAAAAAACATCTATATCCAAGTTATTAAACCAACATGAAGTACCTAGTATCAAACATACATAATACTTATTATATCCATTTATCAAAAAGGATTGAATATAATATTAGATGGTAGTAAAATTATGTAAAATACTGACATATCCCCGATGTTTGGTTAAACTAAAAATCAATCTCAGTTGAATATGGAATGGATAAGTTACGAAATAATCAATTTAGAAATGGAATCAAGAGAATAAACTTACAAGATTAAAGGCCTATTTCACGACCTTCAAGTAAAGTTACTCACAAAGTTAGTATTGTCTCTTTCACACTTTATATCAAGTGACAAAGACAAAACTTGTGAGTACGTACTCGAAATGTTACTTGAAGATGGTGAAATAGGCCCTAAGTATTTATATCCTATTTTCACATATCGTTGTACAAATATCATACGAGTATTTATTATACTTAAGTTCCAAGTCTACATGTGGTATAGGTTAGGTTAGGTTAGAGGTTACTTATATCTAGACATACTTTTGTCTCGTCTAGTAACAAGTCCATGCAAGTCAAGTATTAGTTACTTCTAAGAACTTATTGACTTTGACAAAGGTGGCGGGTGATGGACGTTTTTACTCTAAAGATAATTAAAACCCAACATATAAATGAGTTATCTTATTTCTAGATTATTTACTGTCTGATGTAATCCAATCAAAGATTACGTTAGGATTCCTAGGAATGATTCATCAGTATTTTATGTTAAGTGTCTGGAAGACTAAGCTTTGCGCGAAATATTTGAAATTTCACATTAATTATCATGAAAATAGTTCTTATTACTTAATAAATAATGATATTATTTGTATATTTCAATTTAATGAGCTGGAGACAGGAGCCTAAACTAGGTTGAACCTAGTCGTAATGCTATGGCTCTCTGCTATGTGTCTCTTGACCTCCATTATAAACCTTTCAGTCTAACATACTAACATACACACATCAAAAGTGTCTAGGGATCAACATATATTTTTGCAATAACTTTTCTCCTGATTGATATTAATTAAAATTTTCTTTAAGGATTCATCAAATAAAGTGTTTTCGTTTGTCACAGTAACGATAAACCAAGTCACCTTTGCATTAATAAAGAAATTTGCCATTTTCCTAATAAAGGGATTTTTGACATTTGAACCACTAACATTAAAGTTCGAAAAAAAGACTGAAATAACAGTTTTCTTTAAAATTTTATTGGGTAACTTAAACAATTAATAATCCGTGTTTCTACCGCGAACACTAACAACACAAGAACATCGGTTTGGCATACTCAAAATGAGTTCATCCAAATCACGCTGTGGAATGGCCGCCCATGTTCGTTGCAACAACAAAAAAAGGTCTTCTTGCGACTGGATACCCTCCATATTCGGCAGAGCTCTTCTCTGTAGCATATCCCATGCATGCTCAATCGGGTTCAAGTCTGGCGACTGAGCAGGCCAGGGCAGGACATTGATGTTAGCTGCGGCGAGAGTCTGTCTTACAACTCTTGCGGTGTGCGGTCGTGCATTATCATGCATTAACTGAAATAAGGGACCGATTTGCACTTGTAGAGGAACGATGACGTCTGATACAATCGTCTCAGCATAAATTTGAGCGTTGAGGTTGCCTCTGATCCAAATCAACTCAGTTCTTCCGCCGATCCAAATACCCCCATACCATGATGGTTCCACCACTATAAGGATGGACTTCCTGGCAGGATTTTAATCGCTGTTGGCGTCCAGGGGTTCTCCAGTGTCGTATACGTCTTGTATCCGGTCTCATACCAAAACGAGACTCATCAGAAAAGCACACGAAACGCCATTGTTCTTCTGCCCAATTTCTGTGTTCAAGAGCCCATTGATATCGAATCCTACGATTGTGCATTGCTATAGGTGGTACCCGTAGCGGTCTTCGGGAATGAAGGTTCACTTCATGCAAGCGGTTTCTGACTGTTTGGTCGCTAATTAAGTTCCCTGAAGAGTGATGAAGCCGCACGGCTAACATCATGGCGGTTATTGTTGGAGCTC
This sequence comes from Timandra comae, assembly GCA_958496195.1. NCBI lineage: Eukaryota > Metazoa > Arthropoda > Insecta > Lepidoptera > Geometridae > Timandra > Timandra comae. The sequence continues at coordinate 7,581,969 of OY292362.1, forward strand.
TTCGAGTTAAGATTTGAATGTATCGGTCTTGTCTCCGTGTGGTGCAGCGATACCGTCCTCCATGGCGCTCAGCCACGGTACCAGTGCTTCGGTAACGTGTCCAAAGTCGACTGATAACACTCTGACTTGTATTCAGAGCTAAAGCCACAGTACGTTGCCGGGAACCAGCTTCTATCATTCCCACGGCTCTGAGCATTTCTTCCCTGCTTAAATGACGTCACCGCTCCATAATAACGTTGGTTTTAATCAGTAGTAGGGAAACAGTAGCACTAATAATGTCTTCAATGCGTTGTATGTTTTTATAGGGAAAATATTGACAGCTGATTTTCATCTTTTACTCGAATTTGATTCACAGTTCCTGATTCAAATTATGAAATGCACCAAAAAGGATCCATATAAATTTATAAAATCATAAATTTATTACAAAGCCACATCTCAATCTCAAGAAATCCGCATAAAAATGCTTGATCCCTAGACACTTTTGATGTGTGTATATTTGAATAGTTATTATTTAATAAGAAAATTAAATAATTACACAAAGTTGCATTGTAAAACTTAGTTTCAATTATTACGTTGAAACTAAGTTTTACATTATCTAATCTATTTTCTTTGCGCGTGATTAAATAAATGTAATAATTGTTTAGTTAAATGTAATATAAGTATCATCCAATATACCTTAGACAGATAAAATTAAGACTAGCTCTAGGCCATAGAACTGGGGGAGGGACCTCACTAAAGATAACAGTTTTAATAAATGGAATATATTTATTAAATACTACAAGTAAGTATATTAATGAATTCTAAAACATGGACTTCATCGTTAAAGATTATAGGTATTACGCATATTTTAATTACATTATCTATGTAATAATATTGTACTATTGATATTTAAATAATAAAGTAGCTTATTAACAAAAACAACTTTTAAGCTAAACTCTTTTAGTATTTGCAAACTAACGTTAATCTTCAATTTGAAAAATACTAATCTGTATTATTGATATTGTAATTAAGAGATGACGATGAATTTCACACAAAAATGTAATACGTTTTTGTGAAAGAGTGCCATAATTACACTTAAAAATATTCTTTTATATCATATACATATCTTAGTGTAGTAGTTTACGTGCAACTGCATCTCAACTTGTCTTGTTCAAAATAGTGAATCGATACGATATGTAATGCTGTTACTAAACTTATTTCTTTTTACTTATCAACGGTACAACACGAAACTTTCATTCAGGAATTTCAAAAAGATGAAGTAGGAGCACAATGTTTTTACTATCATGTAGTGAGTGATGATTATAAATATAAAATTGCTGACCGCAGGGCTTGTTGTGCGAAACTTTATTTTTTTTATTCTTTCCTCCATGACAGGCAGCATTGCGTGAGCTACAAGTATTGGGAACATTGAAAGAAGCCATAAATCGTACCATACCATGTAAAAACACGATTTGGTATAATAATTCATGATTTAGTAATCGAAACTTCAAATTGATTTTTAAACACCTCGTTTTTTGGTATTTGAATATTTTTTACAAGGTTTTAAAATAAAACTAACATTTGATAAAATAATTTTGAAATAAAAAGAGTTTTATCGCAACAAACAGCTACAAAAAACTTTTTATACAAAAAATCTGTGATGTCATTCTTTGAAAAAAGTTTAAAAAAAAAGTGATATCTTTCCAGATGTATACGTTACACGCTCCAAAAACTGATTTCGTATTTTTCATTGAAACAATCAGTACAAGATTTGTCAACTTGTAACGTTAACTAGTTTGTAAACGTAAACGTTACTCGACCCGATTAGAAAGCCGCTTATCTCGAATCGAGATGAAGATATCGTGCGACTCGTTACTTTTTCTCAACTCAATTATTCTCTATAATAAACAGAATGTTTGGCACTCCCTATTGAACACTTCTTTTAACATTTATATAGCATTATCTTATTTATCGAAGTAATATCACTTGTATTTAAATTCGATACATATTATTTAAATTTTTTGAAATAATTGGGTTCAAATATATTCACCTAATGTTCAATTTCGAAAGTTCTGTGTTCGTAATAAGATTCAAAATAGTTTATTTTTTATTTTGAACTCTAAACAGACTAAACTACATACAAATAGATTTGAATAAAATTTTAGAGTATTTCGATCACAATTTATTGTGTTATTATTAATTTTAAATATAAAGAGCTAGTTAAGTTTTGAGTTAATATTACTGTACTGCATAACAATGTACATATATGTAATACAAAATAATGCAATAGAAGTTGACCTGTAAGCAGCATCCGTGTTTATAAATACAGTAAGAAAAATAGGCGTAATCACCACGCTTACCTAATGCGTTTTGGTGATCTCAAAACCGAACGACATAAAGATAGATATGCAGATATCTCAATAATATAACGGTAATAAATATATAGGGCTGCAGTAACATTGAGAAATAGCGAAATTTATTGTATCACAGATGAGTCATTTTAAAATTTCAAGTTTAATTAGTGAGATGGCGACTTCGGAAACCAGTTTAATTAGAACGACATAACTTGATCCAATATTCTAACTGTGGCAATAAAACATCTCTATTTCCCAAATAACATGTAAATAAATTATGCAGCATTTTATTGTTTTATTTATTGGAAATCAGCGTAATTATTTGGAAAAGTATTTCATTGCGCAAGAGTTGTGCAACTTTTTAGTGGCACTTAAAACTATTTACAGGGCTTTTGCCTTATGGAGATAATAAGTTTATTTATTATTATAGTTTTTACATGAAAACTCTTTCATCTAGTTTGTATTGTCTTTTTTATATTTCACACAGAAAGAGTGAAAGAAAGAGATATTATTTGGTCTGCCATGGTTCTTTGTCTTAGTTTCATCATAAAATTAAACACAGTCAAGAACACAACTCCTAATCTAGTATTCTAGGTTCTTCTAATCTATCGACAACTATTTCATACTTCTTTAATATTTAATACAATTTTGTGACCACATATTTTCCTTTACATTGTTTACGTTATTTCCATTTTCGAGTCAACAAATAACAAGCATTGGGTAGATTACATCTGGCTAGATTCCGGGTGGACTGTGTACCTCTGAATGGCTAACGGACGCGTCTGGCTCGAGATGGTAGCGCCGCTGACGGGTCTGGCAACCAGTCTGTCCTGTCACTCAATCTTTCGCCAGATTATATATCAACAAATAACTGTACAAACACACACGTATCGGGAGAATTATACTCTATTATTAAACAATATGCTGGAGGGGGAACTAGATTTTTTTGACAGAAGATGGAAGAGGCTAGCTTATAGCTAGTTTGATAAGATGGAGGGAATTTGGCGAAGACCTTTGCTCAGCAGTTAGACACAGGTTAATAAAAATAATATAGTAGAATCAATTAAATATCCAAAGGCGTATGTCATAGGCAAAGATCATAAGAATGCAATAAAAATATAAAAAATAAATTCATTTTGCATTAAAAATTACACCTTAGATGTTGGATTTATGTGAATCCTTGTTCCCAATAAAGTATGGGACGTCTCGTAAATCGCAGTGCAAGGGACGGTCGCGTACTAGCGACACCTAGTGAGTGGGCGACGGCCGTTAGACGCGACTTGTGAGCTCTCGCATCAATCCATCCCTCCAACATGTAGCCTTCAATGGAGGGAAATTGTAGACAATTCTTTAGATATTTTTAGCTGTATTGTGCTTGATGATATTTGTGTTTTTACTAGTTATTATGTTGGGTAACGGAATTGTGTTTTATATTCAATATTTTTGAAATTTAGTCAAACTATTTTTTACTCTAACATCTGATATTTTATTTTACTTTTACACTAACAAGACCAAATATCCCATTTAAAACTCAATCCGAATGCAAAATCCCATTATTAATTACTAAAAAACAATACCCAAACTACGTAAAAACAATACTTACTTCAACTCAAAACGAACATTCCCATCAAAAGACATCAACGGGCTCAATCTCACAACACAACTGTGGTCGGCATCTATTTGTCTCATATTATAATGGCGTCCTACATAACTCAGAGTATCATTTATCTAGCATTGGATTAGCACGTGTAACCCTAACTGCTCGGCTGAACGGTACAAATAGTTAATACCAAACATATATACATACGTATTTATATAAGTAAACTTGGTATTCTGATACACCAGTGTCGGGTAGCAATAAGATCCCAAAGGTCAAGCAAATAAGACCATAATGAAATTTAATATTACATACCAAGAGTTAGACTAAAATTTACGATTTGGAAATAGCAGTATTATAAATGATATTGAATATTACGTGGTATTAATAATAGTGGTGTCGGTAGGGTAATAATCCGAAATTAGTTTGGGGTTTAGTAGATAGTATATAATTTAAGGTATAGGAAAATTTTATTAACTATATTGTTTTTGAACTGCAATTTTTTGAGGTTTTCTGTTACTTAGGGATTTTCCTATTTTTTTTTCACTAAATAACTCCAACTTATTTCCGAGTTCTTGTCAGACAGTGTTAAATTAAACTGATAATATATTCATGTCTCTCACTTAAAATAAAATACACATAAATTATCCATGTAATATATCGAAACCTATTGTAAGGTTAATCGTGTGCTGTGAAAGCAGTACTTACACTTACGCTATACTTGTTAAATACACAAAGTTAAATGTCTATTGAATATTTTCTCCTTATTCCAATAACCAGCTACATGACAGTGACACTACGATAGTCAAGTTCTGATAGTCATCTCAAAGAGTTAAAGACCAATATTTTGTGTAAATTTTATTTGGCACAGTTATTCCCAGACATAAATGTGCCGTAAAGGTTGTTATGGCTATAAATTCCGACATTAAATATGAGTATTGAACGTACTTTCGTGGCGAATATAATACGCACAAAGTGAACCAATAGGATTTATTATTACATGAATGGCGTTAGAGTGCGCGTGCGTGCAGTCACAGCAAATTCATCCCACACAATATCTATCCAATAAATATCCAAAAAGCTTGTTCTGCAAGCATTCCTCGTCCATTGTGTGCCGTACAGATATATCTTGCGTAAGCTGCTTGCGATTGTTGCGGGTTTGCGCTTCTACCCACGCTACTAAATGCTCGTCACTACTGATTGACGAAGTATCCATTACGGGTCCGTAAAGATTTTTATCTGTATTGATGGAACGTGTGAAGTAATGGAAGTGTGTGTTTCCGTGCGCACGGAACGGTTTGTTGTGTCCGCGGTGACCGGTTGCCTAATGCAATGGTTGACAAATCGCTCAATTGTCCGGGCGCGGAGGTTGTCGAGTCCCGGCTGGCGGCTAGTTGGGTGGCGAGTTGCGCAACAAGTGCCCACTTCAGGCCATTTGACGAATGCCGGAAGACGTTCAACTCCACTGTGCTTTATTGCTATGGATAGTGGTAAAAGGGGAACACTGCTTGTGAAAATATTCCATTATATTGAATTGACTTTCAATTCATCGCGTCACGCTAATTTTTGTGTGACTTTCCGAAGTGATAAATTGAATTTGGTGCTATTGGAGAAAGCTCGGCCATAACTAACTTAAAATATATGAAGGGACAACAGTTAGATATATATTTTTATTGTATGTAATGTTAGAAGTGAAATATTCAGTTACTGTACTAAGGGCCATTATCAATGTTTATAACCATCGCACTGCTTATTAACTGGTATCTACATTCATCCAGAGGCCATAACTCACGGTCCATGTGTTAAGTAAATATGTATTTATAGTCATATTAGTGTTTACTGTTTGCATTTGATCATCTACGAGGCGACGGAGGTGTCGCTACACTCATTACACAAATATGGTAATGTGACCATTGATCATTAGCATTGCTTATTTACATTAATGTGTAATTTGAATTTCGAGTAGTTTCGGGTGAAGAAGAAGTAATTAATTTAATTTTAATAGGGTTTGATAATTTTCATTTCCTCTTTTAAATAGAATAGAGATAAAATATCATTATACTGTAGTTTAAAGCAATGTTTAAACTGTATATAATCAAGTCTAGTTAGACACGTGCGTAGACTGGAATAATTCAAAGGAGTAAAGGTCAATCGCTGTCAGAGCTTCCAAACACAACCGAGAGCCAATTTAATGTAACCAGTTCAATATTTCCATACAATAATACATTGTTGCATGTACAGCTAATTGAAATAAGCCATATGCCATTCTGACTGTCCACCGACATGATCGCAGCCTTTTTAATTAACTGTACTTTAATTTATTACACACTATATTCCGCGGTATGACAGTTCATGTACAAAATGAGCCTTTTAATTATTATTTTAAATTATGAATGAGGGCCGAGTAATTATATTCTACCTATACCCAGCCGGGGTTTACTTTAATTTTCTCCTAAGATATACGCTAGATTCAGCTTCAGTTTTAAGCGCAAGCTCGCGTTCATTAATAACATATTGGATACAATCAATAAGAAATATCGTGTGAAATACAAAGAAATCTTGAAATCTCTGTCAGAACGGGCAGCGGGGAGGCAACACACCGCGAAATATTTCCCAAGATACATCGGCACGAGTGCGATGTGGCGATATCTTTGGAGCGCGCCAGTTGGAATCGTCTATCGAGCCTATGATCGGCTCCGTCGGGAGGTCACGCGCGTTAAACGTAAATCAACATATCTCGCGACGGGAGATCTAGCTGGCCACGGACCCACTCATACGCCCGACTAACTAAAACTGAATTTTATGGTCGTAACACTACACCCGGGAAAAAAGTAAATAAATTGGACGGGAACGAGCGAACGCCGAGCCGACACTGACCACTTAAACGGCTTGTCCAACCAATACCTACTTATCTAGTTTAAAATGTGGCCCATCTTTATAGAGTCTTATACAGTTCGCTTTTATAATTTGAGAACGAGAGCTCACTATGCCGGACTTTTTAGAGGAATGTATTTTGGTAAGTGGTCCCAATAGTAATAAATTTGTCTTATAAATATACATAGTATGACATGTTCTATAGCGTTACTTTCTACCTTTACCAAAACGATAATATTATACATTCAGTGTATGGACGTATACTTTGATTTATATCGATAGTTTTCTATTTTTCTTTATGTAAATATTTATATCAAACTTCCTAACGCAGTTAGAACAGTAAAAGTACTTAGCATGAACATGTTTGAACTCGGTTATCTGAACGTAATCTAAGTTATCTCCATACATCAAGATTATCTAGAATTAATGTGGTACATGACATATGTTTACTGTTTAATGTAGTATATGATACATACTTCTTGTCTCACAGTTACATACATTGTAAGATAAGGAGCATCTAAATGATAATACAAGGATGCTAAATTATAGTTATTATGTAAATTATGTCTTATTTTCAATTGGTATGCAAAGACGATCCGTATAAGAAAACAATTTTATTGGTGTTTACAACTTTGGTAAAGAAATTAATAACTGTGTGATATTGTAGAATTATTTTCTTTTGAGGTCGCAATTAATTGAGTGTCTTTTTTATATTCGTAGTTGGAAATATTTGATTGTAGTTTTCTAATTACCGTTCATCAACGCAAGAGTCGCAGTAAAAAGTAATCGAGCGAGGCTGCGATATATCCGCCTTTCGGTTAGGTTTGTTTAAGATAATTAAGGTTAGGTGTCCGCCCTCGGCTGGCCTTGAGTTTCCCTCTAATGGCGCGCCATCGTTCAGGCCGTGCCACTTGTGTGACGGCGACATGGGTTCATTAGTGCTATCACTCGTCTCTACTCGAGATTTCGTACTTATCTACCGATGCTTTTAACGCTCACTTCGCTGTTTCTCTTCTTTTAAACTCGATTCGCAACGCATAGATTCTGTTATCGATCTTCTCGCTGTGAAGTGAACGCAATTAGAGTTTGTTCAAAGAAAAACAACTAAAGTGCATTTGTGTTAAATGTACGGCGAGACGGTAGCGATTGTCAGCGAAATCGGACGTACCCTGACTTACGATTACTTATTTATATAAAGGTTTATCGCAACTAATGAAAAGTCGACTCTTGAATGTGACACTGAGAAAAAAATATAACTATAAAAACCATTTGAATAGCAATTGTATCTATTTATAATGTTCCTTATTAACCTAACGGATGTACTTATCAATATCAGTTTATCTGTGTGATAGAAGCTTCATTTAAATTACAAGTGTCCGTTTAATAATTTTGTTATTCATATGACGCTGTCTTCTGACGCAGCTTGGGGCGATAGCGCCACTTGATGGACAATTAATTTGTTATTCAAATTTAATAAAGCAAACTTAAACAAGAAATTAAGATATGACAAAAAGTTAAACAGTCGTCTCTCTGCTGCGTGTACTAAATGAAGTAAACAAAATCTTCTGAGAACATTCATTTAATGTTTATATCCTTACATAATATAAACATTAAACAGCCTCATAAGCTGAAGGATAAATTATTATGTAACATTTACTATCTTCATAAATTAAGCTTCGACTATGTTGCAAAATAATATTGTTTTAACAAAGTACATAAGTATAATAAAAGTATTGTGTATTATATTCTTCCTGGAATCAGAACTGATCAATAAATTAAAAATTTAAACCCAATTAATTTCAAACCCCCATAACTTTTAAATGGGTTAACCGATTTCAAACATGTCTAAGAACACTTGCACGTAAGTCCCCTTTAATACAAAAAAAAAACGAAATTGAAATCGGTTCATCCGTTCGGGAGCTATGATGCCACAGACAGACAGATACACACACATACACACACATACACACACATACACACACACAGACACGTCAAACTTATAACACCCCTCTTTTTGCGTCGGGGGTTAAAAAGGATTTAGTCACCCAGTTATAAACAGGCAAATAGTTAATTTAAAAGTTCACGAATGATTTACGGAAAATAAAGTTACATTGAACCTATTGGGAGAGGGACCGCGACGCGACGCGTAAAACTGTCACGATAAGAATCAATTGCAAAGATAGAGATCGAATCCCGTTCGAGGCTCAGCTAGTAACTTGCTCGACATACTGAAGAAGGCTTCCAATGACCACGTTATTTTCATATTTCAAACTTTATTACTCAGTAAATAAAGACCATATCTGCATAATGTCTCATTTAATATTATGTCCTAGAATAATTAACTTTTCTACCCGTGAAGTTTGTGGAAACAATTTTATCATATTGTATCTTTCCTTTTTAACTAGTTACGTTACGGTTGTATATTTACTTTATAATTAATGTTACTAGTATAATGAAAAGGCTGATTTTATAAGCAATTTAGAAATTTCTAATAAACGTGATTATGATTATTATCCGGCTATCATAATCTACTCATTACATATAAGATAATTTATACCTTTTTCAATCAATTTAGATACTTAATACACTAATTAATACATACTGTGTTCTTTGGCGTTTTCCGCGTAATTCCCGATTTTAAACCAAACCCATGGGAATATCAGTATAAAATGCACCCATATATCTTGTTAAACATCCAGATTTATAATATTAGCAGGTTTAATCTTGATTTAGTTACGGCAGGCACGCTTGTTTTTGATTTATCTAACCAATAACCACATGAACCGAAAGCGTTCAAAGACATTTTAATACAAAAATACATTTTTGCTGTTTATTTATATCTTACTATTCTATTGTTTTCCTCGGTTTTCCTGCATTGTTTCCGATCACGTGGGAATTTCGGGATAAAACGTAGTCTATGTCCTTTCCCAGACCATAAGCTACCCCTGTTGTTCAAGTCAATCGGTTCAGGAGTTTAACGGTGAAAAGGTAACAGACATAGAGATAGAGTTACTTTCGCATTTATAATATTAGTAAGGATTTTCATGGAAAATAATTTGTTCTAGTATACGTAAAGGTACTCGTAAGTATTCGATAAACACAAGGACGGATGTAGTAGCGATGGCTGATATCTAAAATGTCAACTGTTTTGCTCAAGCGCTTGTCAATGCTAACATTTGATTAGAATAAATGTATTCTCGATCGAGTTTGTATAAGGTTGAATAATTTTCAGGAATTTTATCTCATCAATCCGAACAGCTTCGAGGTATTGGTATTTACTTGGTTAATGGTGTCGATGTAAACATGGAACTACAAAGCTAGGTGTTAATAATATTATGTTTATAACAAGTAATTGTGCTAAAAACAAATTGTATTTAAACAATATAATTAAATTAGAAAATGCTGTATTGAATTATAATTTTAAGAATATTTTAAAGAAAAACTAGAAGAAAACAGGATCAGAAGCTTTTTTGGTCAAACCCTAGAGCAAATTACTTGAGAGTACTATAAAAATAAAACTAAAATGTTAAAAAAATGGCCGGCGCGAGTCATAATATCAATCCAAAGTATAAATATTTAAATTTCATTGGTTTTACTAAATAAATGGCTATCTAAAACTCTGAAAACCTAATTATTTTAAGTACACCTCACCTCACAACATTGTAAAGAAATTAATAAAGAAACAAATGTGTTATACTAACCCGTCACAATCATTATCAAATCAAGTACAAACGAATCAAGTTGTTAAGATTAAGATTTATGTATAAATTATAATGATTAGGTGATAGTTATCTGTCGCGGAGGATCGTCACAGTTCGTTAACAGTAAACAACGCTTTGTGGAGTGAGCCCTACTTTTACCTTAGCGTAGTACGTGAGAGGAATACCACGGTGTTTATGATTAAAGCTTAGAGAAGTTTCATATATAAATTAAATTGTAATTCAGTTTATGAATAGATTCGAAACATTATGATTTATTTCAATATATTTTACAAGCTTTTACTTATTTTCACCAGTCCCGTTGTCTGTATTTTTCAAGCCATTTTTCGACCACTTCTGGATATCCGATTGAGCTTGTTTTAAAAAAGGTTTTTTTAAATGTAATATTGTTTAGAATTGTAGTTTAACATTTTGTAGGTTTTTTTTTAAATCTGCAAAAATCTCACAGTCATAATCAAGGGTATTTATTGATTTTGACTATGAGATACCTTGAAGACCTCAAAGCAATTGTAAAGGGAAGTATGACAAATCCCTCGCCTGAATTGCAAGTTTGCCAAAGTCATTCAATAAAGAAAAAGATAAATATTGAATGCAAACTTTAAACAAATAATTTGAAAAATGGTGGTTATCCAAACAGCAGTTTATTGTATAAATTACTGAAATAATTTTAGGATTTATACAAAATATGTGTCGGTTATCGGTTGGGGGTCCGACCAATTAAATAAGGTGCGACCCCCACTGAGAGTTATGTTGTATTACTTGAAACTGAACGATAAGTAAAATTATTTTATTATTTTGAACCCTTTATACACTTATAGTCATTTATTTTTTGATATTAAGTTAAGTAATAAGATTTCTTAATACTTAAAGTGAGTAGAATAGAAAGTGAACAAAATCTTTATTTTTATAAATATAGATACGAAAAAAGTATCCGTCTGTTAAAAGCACTCTAATGATTTCGAAAAAAGTAGTGTATTAATATAATTAATAAGAATAATATATACGGGAGGTTTCAGGATCAGATTGGCTAAAATGAAAACTTATTCGTCTGGGGGTCAAATCAATGATGTCCCCCGGGCAAGTCAGACTCAGATTGTTTATGTATACAAGTAATGAACATCAAAATCCAATCTCAAATTATTTTTAATAACTCCAGTGATCGGGAGTGTGAATTATTTTCCCTTTGACGTCTCATTAATTTTGGGTTTTCGATTAATGATATACGATAATGATCCTTCAATATAAAGAAATAATGTTGATAATATTTTAACTAATGTTTATGTGTGCTTTCTTTGAATTATATTTTGAAATTAGCTTCAATAAAACCTTATTTGGTGTGATGAGTTGAATATTACTTATAAGTTACCTACAATAAAAGTTGTACCAAAAAATAGTATGTATAAAATAAGACCGTCTTAAGAATATCTTATACAGTTTAGTTATTGAATTGATTGAAAATACAGTTTGCTAATTGTAAAAGTTAAATGGATATTTTGTACTCATTGCTAATTGCAAAAGTTAAATTTAACTTAAAGCTTAAGCTTACCTACTAAACGGTATTTTAAGTAAGTAAAAGCTATCAGAGGACCGTTCGTTAGCCTGTTTTTATTAGAACGGGAACCGAACCCACGTCCGCCGGCCTTCGTGCGCCACTGACAATGATCTCGACCCATTGTTTGCTCTACACTCTCGATAACATTCTTTACTGTTAAAAACAAAGTAATTTAATGAAAAATGCGCTTTTTGCTAATATTTTTGCATATCACTAAGTCTAGAGAAAATTATTCGTTTAAACTCCGTAATTATTTATATAAAAATGTTTACAGTAGACATAAAATCATAAATGAATTTATTAATCATATTATTTACTAGTTATACCCCGTGGGTTTGCCCCACATTTCTCAATAAATCTTACCTATAAATTCAAAAATATATTTTCGAAGTACACACACAGTCTCTACTCGTAATAAGTTTTTAAGATCAGCGCGTTCAAACAAGCAAACTCTATCTCTTTTTAATATGATTAGAATAGCCGGATATTTTTTTTAATATTAATATGTAATAGGCTAAAAAAAATATTTTTAGATGGTCTAATGACAAAACAATATTACTCAGAGAACTAAATCAGTATATAGTTTTTATATCCACCCATACACCCACACGGTGTAAGGCATCCGTTAGATTGTCTAAACACGACACAAACGGCTTTTAGGTGTCTAACAATAAATTATATTAAATAAGTATATTAATGTAATAACTGCCTACATAATTATATTATATATACTGTGTACAAAGTTCAATAAACCCGTATATAAAGTATTTGAGGCGGATGTCAAGCGTACAGTTAAATATTGATAGATAACTCATATAGTTTATATGAATTTTCATATAATATTCTACTAGCCAATATTGTATACTACGAGTAGTAGTTATGTTCTGTAATTATACTGAGGTTATACTCATATAACTTTGTATAAAGAGAAGAAAAAAAAGGTAGCTCTCCAGGAGTGCCGGCAGAAGTGAAAACTTCAATATTAACGTTGTGTTTAATTATAAGTATAAAAGTACTATCATTTATGAGGTAGGACGCTGTACATAAACACACACGGTCATTCGCGCAAGCGCCCTGTGCCGCCTAAACAGAGCAGCACACTCAGGCACGGTAGAAAGAGTGGGAGATACTAGTTCCTCTCCCTTCCCCTCGATCTTACGCTTTTTCGATCAGCATCACGTGACCCTGACGCGAGTTTGAAAGTTTTTACCCATACAAAAAAAGTGCTCAGCGCCGCTAAAGAAGTTTTCACTTCAAAAAAACAAAAAAGATTTGTTCAAATAGGATAAAACTTTTTAGGGTTTTAGCGACCTAAGGAAAAGTAATTAACGTGTTTGTTAATTATATCATAATCATTATTTATTATATATTTTTCTCTTTTATTTTTAGATTTTTGAACATTTAATTAATTGATAATTTAATTCATATTTTTAAACCAAAAATATTTAGTTCCAATATGTGCAAACAACGAGGCAATTATCATACTCTTAGTCCATATTTGATGAGAATTTCTCAATTAAACTCAAGCCGTAAAATGCAGACGACCATCGTAAATATCTTGAAATTTATCACCCATTACATTCACAAAATGAGTTACCACAGTAAAATTACTAGTTATTCTAGTTATATTTCGTTTATAAAAACAATATATTATTTAAATAGGTATGTCGTTTTTATCGTTTTATGGATTTTTCATAAATGTCAAACACATAATGCGTATTAACTTAGTCCGTAATCTAATCAAAAATGTATCTAATTTGTTAAAGTTTATTTTATAATAAAAGCCGCAGGTCATAAAATTCTTAAAAACCAAATAAAACATACTGGTGTAATATATATAATGAGGTGAATAGAATAATTTAACAAGAGTATACAAATTCATTGATGTCAGTGGGCGCACGTTTAGATTGTTCGAGCGAATCTAGAGAAACACGAGCAAAGTAACAATAGTCAGGCCGTCATGGAAAAAGTCGTGACCGGCTTGCGTTCGGGTCAGCCAGGATGCTTCGGGCGTAAATAATGCCGACGTCCGATCTTAATTATCTTAGCTCCATCGTTAGAGATGACCGACGGGCAGACCGAAATCGGCGATGTGGTTGCGACATCGGCTCTCTGTCGGCCGACCGTCGACCGTCCCTCATTATCAAACGCTCACATCGACCAACCGATAAATCGCTACAACCACCTGCAATACGATCCCTGTTATTGTACAGTTTTGGCACCCGACATTATCATTCTTTTGTTGCCATTACTATTATTACCATTGTGATGACTTGTGACTTTATATACATTTGTAGATGGCCGATAATGTCCGATCATCTAAAAACCGTTTGTTTTGAAATACGAGCTTGTAATAGCGGAGCATTGTGATCTTGTGATTACTTTTTGTACTTGCGAATCAAATCGTGAATATAAAAGTAAATGTCGAATCAATATTGAGAAGTTTTAAATAAACAATGTGATCCAGAAATAAGTAATGCTCTTATTTCGTTAGTTTGTTAATGGTTAGGTTGGAGCTTTGTGGTCGCCGCCCGACCGTACTGATTTCGATCCGAGAACGACGTTGAAAAATTCAGAGGTCGTGATTTTCGTTCGTGTACTTCATTTACTTCATCGAGAAACGGGGAATATTGTTTACAACGGAACTTTACGGCTTTCACTCGAATTTATCGTAGAAATTAATGTATTTAAACAAACACTGATTCCGTCGTAAAATTTATGTTAGTCGTTTGAAAAACATGGCATTTGCATTGTGACAATTCTCATGAATATTTTGTATGTAGGTCGCTCGTTAGCCCTGAACTATCGGAAAGCTATTGTTTTAAACGATTAATGTTACACGTTTAACATTTTATCTCAGTCGTTTATCATATTTTTATTTAATACATATACTGTTTCAAATTGATATTAAAATTATAGTATTCACGTATCATGTCAAAATGCGTGCAGAAATTGTAGTTATTCAAGATTTTCCAAAAATATGTGCGACGCGCGTTGTTATTACGAAATTATACTATCGATCAGGCAATAATACGAGGATAGTGCCCTCGGGAGACGAATTTAGGAGAAATTGAGGGTGCCAGCGTTGCGTGCCTTCCCGCAAGCTGAATAATCCGTAGGTGCATATTATATGATACCTTGTGGAGGCAGCATAAAGCACAGGAACAGTTTTAGATCAGTCAACTGTAAATCGCCACTCACTCGTACTATCCCGTATTTTATTGGAATGCAAATTTATTGTTTAGTATAAATGTTAGGTTTACGATAATTTATTAAATATCAAAGCTAACGTTTTGATGAACACGTCATGAGGCGGCCCCATTCGGGTGAGAGGGAGTGTGTACCGTAAACACAGCGCCAAATATTCACCGGTATGCTCAGGGCGATGCAAATTGCGTCGCCTCTTATCGATGCACTTATCCGGGGTACTTTTGTGCATATTTTACATAATATATTTACTGGGATGCGGCCGATAGCCGGTGTGGGCGGTGCCAGTGCCCGCATGCTAATGCACGGTCAACTGCTTTCAGAGCAGGACTTTAATTTGCCCATGCCTAGAATGTACGAAACACCTTCGGGCACACACTTCATATTGGGAACAAAACTTAACTTGTGCTCGATCACTACCTTGTATCACGATCGCGATTAAGTAAATATACCAACCTGTGACCACAGTGGCTCATTTTAATATTTTTTCCGAAGTCTCTTGCGATACCTACAAAAAAGTTTACATAAGTAAACATAACTCTTCGTAAATAACATTTCCATAAAAAGCAATATTTAAATTACTTGTACACTTCTACAATTCAGGTAAAAAAGCTATGTAAACAGCAAGTAAAACTAATTTGCGTGCATATTTCGCGAACGTGAAACGTGTAGGTACAAAATAAATAAGAGCAATAAAGATCAGTATCTGTAGTTGCGGCCACTAATCTCTGACACCATAACATAATTGTAGTGGGTCCCGAGGGTATAGCAGTGCGGAGAGCGGTCACGATGTACTCTAAACATAGAGGCTAGACCTAAACGATGCCACCATATCCGTTGGCAGGTAACTTACTCTAAAGCCCTACCTCACAGAATCGATCACGCACGCCACAACTTTATTGTAATCATTTCATATATTAACTCTGGATCTTTATGGATATTTAGCATTTGTAAAACACGCTCAAAAAGGACTTTCAAATGACAGCATGTTATTTTCATTGTTTCTTATTTTTAATACCTTTATAGGATTAATAACTGTGAGAAATAACTATTATGATTGTGTGCTGGAAGTGTAGAACATTTATGATTCATTTTTTTATATAAAATTTAGATATGAATGAATCATTATTTAAATATTTCAAGGAGTATGGGTAATATATTTTTACACCGGTAATTATACCACAAAGTAATTTATTAATTTTAATTCAACGCTATTGATTGTACGAAATTAACTGAAAATAAAACAAATTGCCACAAAATAAAGGGAGAGACGTTGAAATTTTTGAGGTAAACGACTCGAATGATTGATGTTCGTGAAATTACCTGCACATTTCAAACCCGAATACACTGTGTGGTCATCTTTCAGGTCCTAAATTAAAAACGTAATTGCATGGATAATACAAAATGTATATTTTAAATTTATAACTCTATGACATCATACCCTTCATGACTTACGACTAGACGAATATAATTATTTTAGACCGAACACAACACTGCAAAATATAAAATATAGTGAAACTAAACAATTTTTCAACATAAATATTACAAACTGGAGATTATTTGAAAGTATTTGAACAAATAGCAACGATTTATCGTCATCTGTAAATAATTTCCAGTTTAATAATAATTTATGTGAGTTATAGTAACGATACATCATGAGAATTAACACCGACTGCGTGTTTGAGACCTTTGCCAGTGCTTGTTACATTTCAATTCAATATTTTACTGGCCAGTACTCTTAATTTATGCATAACTTAATTTAAAAAAAATATACATTTCGAAATTCGAATCTAAATTGCATTTAGAACCTGTGACCTTTGTTCTTATCCAAAGTGAACTATTGCCTTAAAACAGAATAGCTAAGACAATAAAATGTCGTTCACGATAACATCGGAATACATTTTTACAACAAATGTTACACAATTTAGGTCGCATGCTTCAACTTGACTCATCCAAAACGAAATCATTGGAAACTACTCGTATATTCAAGTATTTGAAACACGTCAAAGATTAAATGGAAACACAAAATAATAATATATCCTATTAATCTAGTAGTGAGCCGCAATCAATTATCGAAACTTGAATAATCACCGATCCCAATAAACTGACGCACTGTCATTTCTCTTCCTTTAATCGATTATTTCAAACATTAACTCCAGGGGGCCGCTAGTACCAGTATTCGAGTAAGCTATGCGAACATACTTAAACATTTTGTTTGTGGACAATAAATCTTTTCATTCTTTTTGATCGTATACGATATGTTCGTACCTATAGAGTTGTTTCTAAACAATCGTGATTTCATATAATTTCTACAGCTAAAACTAATTTTAATCGCACATTAAATCCAAGCGTTTTAATAAAAATATCAGTGTGTTTTATGATTTCCGCGTGCTATAACCCGTCAAAGGTTATCTTCTAACAAAACTCAATCGGTTGGTGTAGCTAAATAATAAACGTTTACAATCCATATTTTCTCAAGCATTCTTCATTTCTGAACAATAAATTTTATTAACACATCACAATTTATATCCTGAAGGGCTTGTCTGTACAATCAACGTTAATTGCTGCCCCTCTTACGTGTGTATGTACCGTGGGCGTGCGTCCGCGGCCGCCACTACTCTATGGCGCGAGTATTCTATCGAGTGTACGCATACTCGTATGCACCCTCGTTTGTACACAAAGAAAAGATTGAGTCATCATAACAAATGCGCGAGCTGTCCGCACCGCGGCCGCGCCTGGCCCGGCCGAGGGCATAGAACTCTCCACAATCTGCTCCTTCTTATCTGTGACGGGCCTGATCATTGTGTCCCGGACGATTCGTGCCTCGCCTCATCAATGACGAAATACTGTTCGGTTTTAGTCTTTTACTTTTCTGTGCCTTTGTTGACTTGTCGACTTCTCTTCGAATGGTTTTTTGTAAACGAATACTCGGTCCGTTTGTAAAGCTCGACTCTAACTTCGTAACCTTATCTAATTCATCGCATCGAGCACCGGTAATACCATTTAATAGTGAGAATACCATAAAAAACAATGACATGATCAACCTAAATAAACGTATCATCATATCTCGTAGTTATTCACCGTAAAATAATAATAAAAACTCTTCATTACCGATACCTACTCGATACGCAATCATTTCAATGTAATCAATCTTTGCGAAATATTCAAACAAAAACTCATCAAAACGACTACTGCCCAAAATTAAAAATAAAAAAGTAGCCAAAAAAGTACAAAAAGCTTATTATATTACCAGAAAGAAGGAAAAAACTGCTCCATTAATCATATTGATGAATGCACTTAGTATCACAGATACTAACTTCCAATGAGATGCATCCGACTAACATTTTTTGGATACGTTTTTGATCAATGACACATCGAAATTGTTCAATGATAAATAGTTTTTCTTTATATTGTTGTACACGCAGCGATTGTTATTTAACTTATAACTAAATATTGTGTTGTGCTAAAATGGTGTATGAAAATCAAGCCTGTTTTATTACAAAGCCGTTTGAGGTCTTCCTTATGGGGAATTGCGTGAAATACCTTATTATTTCAAACAAAATCGATTTACCCATGCAGCGTGTCTAACAGAAAGGCCTTGGGGTACATTTTGTCATCTGAAACCTTCATTGCGATGAAGTGTCGGACACCTTTGTTTGATTCTAATAACTTTACTACAATTTTCCAGTGTCTGACACAGACCGTGAATTATATATATTCAAAGACATAATCTGATATAATACAAGGACATTTAATGTTGGACATTAGATACGAGTCGGCTGCATTTTTAGAATTATTAATTTAGCTCGTGTTCTTATACAAAGTGTGCTCACGTGGAAGGTTTTGTTGTGATCTCATTAATAATACATACAAGTTTCTCTGTCTGGTTTCTCAAAACGTAGCGGCTTAAATACTTTATTTTATTGAGTTATATTGATAAAACTTAAGAATATCTATTGAATTGTTTAAATAGTGAAACATTTAGTTTAAACTAAACCCTGTCACTAAGAAGTAGGCTAAAAAACTCAAATAATTCCGAGATAAACTAAAACATTAAGAGCCAATAATGATATATTAAAAACAAAAGAAATTGTATAAAAAATTATGTGTATACTCAAACTTTAATACCGGGTGTTTGGTAGAGGGTTGACCAAACGTGATGGGCGTGTTCCTGGGCCTATTTGGGAGATACAATTTGGCTAAAAATTTCCTAGTGGTTAAAATAAAAAAAATATCGACAAAATTGTATTTTTTTATTTTTTTCCGAAATTACGACTATTTATCCCTATAACTTTTTTTTGAGCTGGTTTTCAGTCAAATTTTTTGATTGATTATGGGCTCGGATATCACTTGGTCTGCTCACTGCATTTTTAGACCCCTACAAGGTCTAAATAATTTGTTATGACCACTTAACGCTAGGGAAATGAAAAATAGAAATCTTATAGGGGATCTTTCAACTCAAATTAAAAGAAAACTAATCGTAATCGAGAATTTAAAACTCGTTTAAAAACTTCTCTGTTTATCCCTTATTTTAACGGTAAACTACAAGTTTTACAAAAGCCAAAAAACTTGATAAAAATTTAGGTGCAAAGTGGAAATGGAAGAAAAAATAATAAGATATTTTTAAAAACAAATTCCAAGTTTCGCTTAAATACGTCACAGTATGAATAAATTTGGATTTATCTGAGGTCTTCTTAAGATACTGATATGCTGTAGTGACTTTCTTAGAAAATAATTAGTCTTAAAACAAGTAAAATTGACTATCTCAATTACAGGAAGATATTGCTTCCAAATCAAGATTTCCCGTCTCTGGCCACGGATTAAAGGGATTAGAATACGTCCAGTGGTATGGCTCACGCGTCTGGTGGGATGCTATTCCATTTACAGATCCCCTAGCTGTAGAATGATTTAGAATCATTAAATAAACATATCATTCACGAATCTCTTTTAGTATGTAATGGAGAATTGGAGATAGAATATTTCGCCAACAAAGTAGGCTGTAAATGGAATAGCATCCCACTAGACGCATGTTCCACTACTCTGGACGTATTTTAATCCCTTTAATCGGTTGCCAGAGACGGGAAATCTTGATTTGGAAGCAATATCTTCCTGTAATTGAGATAGTCAATTTTACTTGTTTTAAGACTAATTATTTTCTAAGAAAGTCACTACAGCATATCAGTATCTTAAGAAGACCTCAGATAAATCCAAATTTATTCATACTGTGACGTATTTAAGCGAAACTTGGAATTTGTTTTTAAAAATATCTTATTATTTTTTCTTCCATTTCCACTTTGCACCTAAATTTTTATCAAGTTTTTTGGCTTTTGTAAAACTTGTAGTTTACCGTTAAAATAAGGGATAAACAGAGAAGTTTTTAAACGAGTTTTAAATTCTCGGTTACAATTAGTTTTCTTTTAATTTGAGTTGAAAGATCCCCTATAAGATTTCTATTTTTCATTTCCCTAGCGTTAAGTGGTCATAACAAATTATTTAGACCTTGTAGGGATATGAAAATGCTGTGAGCAGACCAGGTGATATCCGAGATCATAATCGATCAAAAAATTTGACTGGAAATCAGCTCAAAAAAAAGTTATAGGGATAAATAGTCGCTATTTCGGAAAAAAATAAAAAAATACAATTTTGTCGATATTTTTTTTTATTTTTACCACTAGGAAATTTTTAGCCAAATTGTATCTCCCAAATAGGCCCAGGAACACGCCTATCCCGTTTGGTCAACCCTCTACCAAACACCCGGTATACTTTTTAACTTCGTCACCTTTCTGATAAAATAATACTAACAAAACCATTTTTTGTTACAGGTGGAAGTAGTGATACTGGACAAAAATGACAGCCCACCGGAATTCAAGAACATTCCATCAGCTTATTTGGCCTCCGAAGATTTGGCTCCAGGACAAAAGATTGCTACCATCATAGCTGAAGACCCAGACACGATTGGAACTATCACATACAGCATCCAGAATGATCTTCCAACTCCTTTCACGTTGGATTCGCAGACAGGAGCACTAACTTTGAAGGACCCTTTGGATAGAGAGACGGTTTCGGAGTACCATGTCATAATAAGGGCTGATGATGGAGAACAGTACACTGATGTTACGATTGTTGTACAGGTTTGTTATTTTTTTATTTTGATATAGTTCTTACGCAATATTTTGCGTGGAAACTTCTCAGCCAAAGAGTAATGGATGGATATTAAATTCAACATTTTTTTTCAATTTAAGCCTCAAATAGCACCTATAAACATAATATAATCAAAAGCTCTTTAACGATAAGTATTCCTTTCTATATAATAATAGGTTTTATTTTTGAAATTTAAAGAGCATACCAGAAACTACGCCAGTTTCAAATAAATCAGAACAGTTAATTTATCGTTAAAATAACAACCAAACAAACAGATCGGTACGGATTATTTGTTTGATTATATCATGAATGTTGTCGGTTGTTTAGAGGAACATCTGCATCGTAGTGCCGTGTCGGCTCCAATCATTCAGAATGTTATCGCTATGTACGTCCGAACGTTGGTCCGTCGGTTCACTGGCGATTAACTAATCATTGAAGCATTTAGATCTACGGACGTCTAACGTGTGTTTTACTTACGGTATCTACTCAACATTGTTTCTACACTTGAAAATATGTAGTTTGTTTTTTTGTTTAATTTTAATAAGACTTACCATATATTACATTTTAATAAGACTTCGAATCGTATTAAAGTTTGTAACAAAATTATTTCTGAAATGTTGTTATCATGCATACAATCTCGCGTTTTAATTTAGGAAATGTAGTAGTATGTTAAGATGTTAATACTAATTACTTTAACAAAAACGGCTTTACTGATTTGAATCAGATACAGTATCTGGATTAACACTCGATATTTTTGCCTCAAAATTCCCACGGAATCACAGTTTTCCGGTAATGAAGGACACAACAATACAAAAAGTTTTGTAATAATATAATACCGTTACCATTATTTTTAAAAACATTCTTCAATACAACGGGAAACTAAGATATTTTTTCAAAAGAAGTAAAAATATGGAATCCATTTTTCGGACATGCATATTGATGATGCACATAAACCACATTCAGATTTCGACCTGAATTGACAACAACAAAAGAACAGGAACGTGTTACATGTGTATTTAAATAAACTTATAAGTATTTGTCCTTTGCAGGTGACAGATACAAATGACAACCCACCGATGTTCAAAGAGAGCGCGTATTCCTTCGATATACCTGAGAACGCTGGCCGTGGCTCTATAGTGGGCACAGTAGCTGCCTTCGATTTGGACTCGGGGGCCAACGCTCAGCTCACATACACCGTTATATCTGATTGGGCGAACGATGTCTTCTCTCTCAACCCACAAACTGGCGTATTCACTCTCACAGCAAAACTCGACTATGAAGAGGTAAGTTGTTATTTTAATTAAAATACTGAATTTAATTATTTCAACGTTCCTGCAAACATGTGCCGTAGATACTCGCACGTTGCAATAAACAGAATGGTGGAAGGATTTTTCGAAAAGTTTATAATATAATTTGTGGTTATCAAGCTTTTAAGTTAGGAACAAGTTTTGTCATCAGTTTATTCCTCGGTTCATTCGAATTGCGAATACTTGATCAGTGAGCGTTAATTTAATTACGTTTTTCATACAAGGAACCGGTATATAAAATAACAACAAAATGTTAATTGGGTTTTAAGCTCGATTGAGTAGTAAATGTAACCTGCCAATATAAACTTGGAGCGGGAGCGAACGCCGCATAGCAATACTGGAACAAAAGTTGAAACAACTCTCGTAAAGTCACACGATACGCCATAAAAACGAATGAATGCGCAATTAAAAACACTTAAAATAGATTAAGTGATTACTGAGCTTACTGTTGGCAACACAATCAAAAAGTAAGGAGACGGACGATCGACGCTAGGCCTTGGCATATTGGAAACCATTTTTGAGATGCTAATTGATTAAATATTTATTTTATTGACATTCATTACATTGTTGCTTCAATTGCACTCAACAAGACGAAAGATGCGCTGCAGATTAAACTTTTACATTGTATTAAGCTGCGCATCCTGATTTTATCCGCGTTGTTTTACTTTTCACTTTTGGTAATTTGGAGTAAAAACAATGTATAAATGGTAAATGTACTATCATTCCATTTTGGTACAATAATGGCACAAACTCATTTAACTTCATTTAGATGTTGATTATTTTAGAAATTAGATTGCTAGTTTCGTACTCTACATACATTTTAAAAGTGAAACATGTAGTTCAATGCAACAAGTGAGATATAAATATTGCATATCAGCTGTGATTGGTGTGTGCAAGTATTTAGGTGCCTATTCACATGAGACCGATGCCGCCCCCACCGCTCCAGGCCATACATTGCGGTTGAAATAATTATTATCTTAACATAGATCTTGTGTTAGGCCAACGACCGTCTGACTTCTACTGAAACGCACGGCCCTAACTACGAAAATAATTAACTTTATAGTTTCATAAATAAGTTTATAGATATTAGGTAAAGACTTGAACGGAGGCAGGTTATTAGTAGTATTTTACTGATAGTTTAGCTGGATTAAAGGGATACTTTGTTAATGTAGTTGGGTAAGTAACGGGTACCAAAGTTGTTCTCGTTTGAGCGTGAAATTGAAACAAACATCCACATGCACACACACAAACCCGCCATTAAAATGTTCAATTAAATCAAAGAAATCAATATCAACAACATCGTGATTTTAACTGATTTCCGTAATACATGCCTTCAATTCATGACTTCTTTTTACAATAAAGTTAATTTAAAAAAATAAGAAACCGACTTCAGCACTAAAAAGTAAGAAAATAATTTTAAATAAACGATATTATTAATACATATTTACAATTTATAATTAGTTACTTTTGGAGTCAGTGCCAGTCCAGGATAGTTTTTTTTCCTTATAAGATAGCACGAGACGCGCCTATAATATTAATGAAGGCTTTGGCTGTCACCGACTTCAAAAGTAACTAATTATAAATTGTAAATATGTATTAATAATATCGTTTATTTTAAATTATTTTCTTACTTTTTAGTGCTGAAGTCGGTTTCTTATTTTTTTAAATTAACTTTATTTTAAATTTTTTTGTGGGAAGCAAGTCTCCTTCTACAAAAGACGCTTAAATTTTCCTCCAGAAGAACTTTTGACTCGTGGATCACTTGAATCCTTTTTTTGTGGGAGGAAGACTTTACGTCTTTCCTCTGTCCAAGGGAACGACGGGGTATGTCGGACTCCGCGCCGCAAAGATAGAGCGGCGACGCGCTTACCGACTAAAACCCCTTGGTGTGCCACCTCTGCGCTTATGGCCGAAACCGGAAGAAACGCGGCTGCACGCTACTACGATCCTGGACAGCGCCTCTACCGGACAGCGTTTCTCCTCCGAGCTAGAATGTAGCTCTAGGCGACAGATGTTGAGTTACCCCCTTCCGAAAGTACCGCGCGCCACCTCGAGGCCTATATGGCGGCAGTGGATCTCCCCCCGGGGATCACTGCCGCAGGTCGGGCGTATGGCGGTTGCAGGACAAAGTGGTAGTCCCGCTTCCGTCTGCCCAACCTTCTGCTGCGAATAGTATTAGTGGAGAGGGCTTCGCGCTCTCTCTCGGCAGTTTTTTTTTGGGAAAGTACGACCTCACAAAAGGTGGACACTCCAATCCAAGACCTCTCCTCGCTCATAGCAGAGACTACATTTGGCAAGGAGAGGTCGTTTTCCACGATTGCCGTGAGAGTTGCGAGGGCAATAGCCTCTTGCAGGGATTTTTTCGCTGCTCTATAA
Organism: Timandra comae; assembly: GCA_958496195.1. NCBI lineage: Eukaryota > Metazoa > Arthropoda > Insecta > Lepidoptera > Geometridae > Timandra > Timandra comae. Next base: position 7,607,075 of record OY292362.1, read on the forward strand.
GTGTCGAGCAGTTCAACCTCAACGGGTACCGCTTGAATCCTGTCCCATGAGCTGATGTTACTCATGATTCATAATCTAACACAACCCTGCATTTTATTACTTGTTTTTAACTTCATCATCCCAATTTAACCATCATTTTATTACAAAACTTCTTTATAACCACAAAGGTATTAGAACTTTTTAGAAAATTAACCAAAGTCAAAATAAAAACGATAATAGAGGATGACGTTTATACTGTCTATTTATTAATTAAAATAAATATATACAATCTAATCTGGTGCAGTGTTTGTTTGTAATATCTAAATATATTTTATTACGAAAAGTTTTATGAAAACTCTCTGAAGATATATGTGTAATAGGTACCTATAATAGTATAAAAAAACATTTAAAAAAAAAATGTAAGTTTGGGTTTATTTCAATGTGTGTTAACGAATTAAAAAACAGGATATTTTTAATATCTAAAACCCATGAATTGTGAACAGCATTTGATTTAAATACGAAAGAATACAGCCAAAAAATTTTCATCCAGAAATTCTTATGGTATCAAGAATATCGCGAGCAAAACCACGGGTCACAGGTAGTTTTACTTTTAATAATGTCAATCGTCACCTACATTGTTGCGGGTTTTTCCTCGATTTATCCTGGATCCCATCATCAGATCCTGATTTCCTTGACATGGGACCACTTCGCGAATATCCGCTTTCTAATGGAACAAGAATTTTAAAATGCTCCATTCATGATTACAAAGAAATCGCGTAACAAACACACAAAAAAAAAATAAAAAAAAAAAAATATACACGTCGAATAGAGAACCTCCTCCTGTTATTTTGGAAGTCGGTTAAAAAATACTTTAAAATAGTTCCAACCGACTAAAAGTACTTATAATAAGTTTATAAGTGAATTACAATTATCTTCATAACATCAAAAACCACACCTTTTGCTACATCAAAGGAATATTGAACCTTTTGTTCGTCAAAACGATTGCCTTTTGGCTATAAAAAAATGATACAATAATGGAAAAAATGTTTTACAAAACACGGTTAATACTCAAGTAGTAATACTCGACTGCTAGTGTTCGTTTCAATGAAGGACAATGATGCCCTTAGGGTAAAGAAGTATTTCAAAAATGGTGCAGCTACTCTTTATTATATCGATATGTTGCCATTATATTGTTATAAATATATTTTTGCTTTCGTTTAGTTCTAGTATCTAGATCTCACAGATTTCCGCAAAGCCTTTAAATTTAACGATCTCTACTTTAAGATTTATAATATTAATGAATCAATTTAGTAATTGCGGAAACGCAGTACGGAAACTATGACATTTATTTTATACGCTGACACATATTTTTAAGAACAGCACGAAATAATTACGTATGCAGTACGTTATGGAAAAATAAACATTGTAATAAATTATATCCATTCGTTGCTAAATAAGGATAAGACTACTTTTTATTTGTTGACAAGTAAAGCTCATTTAAGCTGTTTTTGTGGTAGTCAGGTCATAACTATCTTATTGTTACACTCATCAATACTTGGCTAAAATTGTGAAGCTTATTACTTGTTGACATAAATTAACTGTATTGTTGTCATTCTTAAATGACAGATAAAGTTATAATGTACGTCTTAATATTAATGTGAAAGGTCTTGGATTCTACTCGTAGTATGTAGATATTTCTACCTTACTCTATTTTATTTTTTAACGCAAAACACAGCTTACAGTGAAGCAATAATAGTATTATAAGATTAGTCCAATAATGAAAACCAATAATCTTTATTATCTAATTAGACCAATTTTATAACTACTTTTATTTCGATGCTTGAATTTTCAATAAAATAATTGACAAAAGATTCATATTAATTACGTTTATAGCCTGACAATGTTTTAATAACAAATTAACTGATACAGTTTTTGTAGGAGTAAAACAAAAAAGAACTCGTTTCATTGTTTTTAAAAGGACGGTCGTGTTTCGTCAGTTTTCCTTTCTGGATACAATGCGTTCGCAGTCCACCGGTGCAAGCGTTCGGCCCACAAACGACTCATCAAATCGGCCGGCCCTGCTAATTAGTAAAAACAATTCGCTGTGTACATTCGTTGTCTTAACGGCTCGACCGCCCGCCAATTCCACGTACCCCGCTAGAGAGCTGCTAATTTCATCCCAGTACTGTTTTTTTTGAGTCGCGCATCATATTCGGCATTTGCCCGCTCGATCCGCCATCGAAATTAAGGCTTGAACAATGTCTGACAAAGCGGCCGTCCGCAAAACATCCCCGGGCCAGATTCCGCGACCACTGCCTGTTTTTTAAATCGCCATTTCGCTTAACGATCCACGAATGAGGGAGCTTGTCATAGCTGGGAAGCTTCTGTGTCCTATTATATGGAAAATCTGAATGCCTTAGCGTCATTTGTTAATATTATTTTTGTATTTCGCATACTTGTACAGACGTCACTTATGCGGTAAGAGGTTCAACTCACTTTAGATGTATAACGTATGCATATGTCGTGTTGTATTTTGTTTAGCAATTTGATGCAAATGTTAGTTATGGTAACCACTTAACATAATAATTAGTGTATCTTTCAGTGAATATTTTATTTCATTAATTTAGGATCGAGTCTCGTTTTAAAACAATCGATTGTTTAATTAACATTAGTATGTTTTAGTAAACTCTTTGCTTCGTATTTTAGTAAAGTTCTTTGTTTCACATTTCCAGACGCAACACTATATTTTGGTAGCGCAGGCGCAGGACGGCGGTCGCCCATCACTGTCTGGCACAGTGACAGTTTACGTCAATGTTATTGATTTGAATGACAACGCTCCCATATTCGACCCGATGAGTTTCTCCAATGAAATCCTAGAAGACGTTCCTATTGGCTCTTCAGTAGTCACTATAAGTGCTACAGACTTAGATTCAGGTAATTGAAATTAACTTGATTTTATATTCGTTTCTGTACTCAATTTTCATACTATTTTATTGCACGCTGTCCTAATGGAACCGTAATGGTGAGAAGTTACAATTTTACAATAATAATTATTGCTGTAAAAAATTAATAATAAAATTAATGTTGCACCAATTTTATAATACTCTTAATACTTTCCAGGACTTAACGGTAAAATAACGTACAGTATTACATCCGGGGATGATAATCAAGATTTCAAAATAGCTGAGAATGGTACCATTTACACTGCTAAACTGTTGGATAGAGAAACTTTACCGATGTACAACCTAGTGGTGACTGCTAAGGACAGTGCGAAGCCTCCTGAACCACAACTTTCGTCGACAGTGCAAGTAAGTTTGATGATTATTTCTTACTAGAAATAAACCCGAATACTCCCCAATCTAAATACTCTTCCGGATTGCAGTTTGTTATAGTTTTAGTTTGTGTTGGTATTTCCAGCAAATACTCTTTTACAGATGAACTTTAACAGCAATGTCTCTATTCAAATCCTATTGTCGTTATGAGATACATGCCATGTTTTTTCTTCTTCAATATTTATTCGCTGTATTTTTCTAGTTCTTTTATTCCATAAACCGTACATTATGATGTGATGTAACATTAAGTGAATATGTTCGAATTATATCATAATATTGTTAAATGAAATTCTATATACACAATCGATTCCTATACCAACAAATCCTTAGGTACATTGTCTATATTTACTTTACAACACAGTGTTACATTTAGTAAAAACCTTCTAACCGATAGTTACCTGCTTGTTATACCGACTGTTTTTGTTCTAAGTTTATTACTTAACTGACGAGTGTGTATATTCATATTATTGTGTTATATCGAACATTATTCGATGTTATATTGGTTTAATACACCAGTTTGAAAAGAAAACTTTATGTTAATCCTCAAAGGATGTGCTCATTACCACCTATTGTTGAATTACTCCATTGTGGAAATACAATGTGTTCGCGATGAGAGTAAACTTTATACTGAGCACAAAGGAGTATATTTTTTGTTATTATACTTATTTCTAGGCGCTTTGCATATTATTTTCTTTCTTATTAGTAATTTCTGCTATGTAATATACTTTCAGGTCGCTATTCAGCTGAAAGATGTGAATGACATGGCTCCCGAATTCGTCACACCTAATGTAACATCAGTTTCTGAGAATATACCTTTGAACACAGTTGTTATGACTGTAAAAGCTATTGATAAAGATGAGGGAAGGAACGGTTATATTGAATACTTTATGACGCCAGACCCTGAGACTAATGGATACTTTTCGCTTGGCAATGTTGATGGAATTCTAAGAGCTACCGGAAAGTTAGACCGAGAACTGAAATCAAGCTATACGATAACAGTGACAGCTAAAGATAGAGGTGATCCGCCTAATGTGACAAAGACTAAAATAAAAATCAATATTTTGGATGAAAACGACAATAGTCCGGTCTTTGATCCTAAGCAGTACAGTGCGTCTGTACCAGAAAATGCTAGTATTGGAGCCAGTGTACTGCAAGTAAGTAACATAAGATTAATAGATAAAAACATTTTTCAATCTATAAACAATATTTTTATAGTTATTTATAATCGATATTTTTTATTCCAGGTTTCCGCTACTGACATAGATGAAGGTAGTAACGGAAGAGTGAGATATTCAATTGCATCTGGAGATGATAATCGAGATTTCAGCATTAGTGAAGATACTGGTATTGTAAGAGTAGCCAAGAATTTAAACTTCGAACGAAAGTCTCGTTACCTCCTTATTATAAGGGCAGAGGATTGCGCAAAAGAGGATGTAAGATTCGATACAGCCGAATTATCTATTTCAATTCAAGACATAAACGATAATCCGCCCACGTTCCTTGATTCACCGTACTTAGCCTACGTAATGGAAAATATTATTCCCCCGAATGGTTACATAATAACCGTTCATGCTTACGACGCTGATTCACCGCCATTTAACAATCAAGTACGCTATTTTATAAAGGAAGGAGATGCAGATTTGTTTAAAATTAACGCATCTTCGGGGCAAATATCCTTGTTACGAACATTAGACCGTGAAGCGCAAAATGAGTATACTTTAGCGCTTGTAGCAATGGATACTGGTAAGTTCTATTTACAACGTTTTACTATGTAAATTTTACACTATATTGTAATAATTACTAAATCGATGATTCTCTTTAATTTCAGGTTCACCACCTCTTACTGGCTCGGGTACTGTCAAAATAATAGTACAAGATGTCAATGACAATAGTCCTGAATTTGAAAGACAGAGCTACAAAACTAGTGTAAGAGAAAACTTACTTCCTGGTACTGTTATTCTTAACCCAAAAGCAACTGATAAAGATATTGGCAATAACGCTAAAATTCGGTACAGTTTACTGGGAGACAAATCTGAGAGATTCCAAATAGACTCTGCTACTGGCGAAGTTTCAACGAATGCTACACTAGATAGAGAAGAATGGGATGCTTATTACTTAATTATTATGGCACAAGACTCCTCAACTACTGATCCAAGAACTGCAACTGCCAATCTTACCATTATTGTTGAAGATGAAAATGACAACACACCAACATTCGCAAGCCCAGTTTATGAAGCACACATATCTGATCGAACCATGAAAGGTGATTTTGTTTTTGGAGTAAAAGCTAAAGATAACGACATAGGATTGAATAAAAAAATAGTGTATGATCTAAAAGGTGAACATCAAGACCTGTTTACAATCAATAAAGAAACAGGAGTTATCAAAGCTGAAGAAAATCTCATGAAGTATAAGGACACTACATTCAATCTAATTGTAGTTGCAACTGACAGTGGAGAAATACCAAGACAAAGTACTGCTGAGTTAATTTTAATTCCGAAATCAGTTAAAAACTTCCCAAAGTTTACCGTTGCAAATAAGTTAACGTTTACATTTTCTGAAGATACACCTGAAGGAATTTTGGTTACAAGATTATCAGCCACCTCTCCCAAGAAAGGAACGACTGGTCTGTTACAATTTGGCGTAGCAGGAGGTAATGTAGGAGACGCACTAAGAGTAGAACCAGCTAGTGGAGAAGTATTTATTACTGGAAAAGGGCTTGACTACGAAACGATGCCTATTTACGAAGTTTGGTTTGAGGTTAGGGACTCAGACAACCCACCTTTAAAATCCTTCATCGAAATAGAAATAAAAGTTACTGACGCTAATGATAATGCTCCAGTAATAGAAAGTATACTTTATAACGCTACCGTATTAGAAGAAGAATCACCACCTCAATTAGTTATAAAAATTGATGCCCACGATGATGATTCTGGAGAAAATGGAAGAATATCTTATAAATTGATAAATGATTATGAAGAAACATTTAGAATTGATCCTGAAAATGGGGAAATTTACACTAACATTGCTTTGGATAGAGAATCGATCCCGTTTTATGAAATATTAGTGGAAGCCATAGACCATGGAACACCTCAGCTTGTTGGAACATCGACAGTCATTGTTACTGTTCTAGACAAAAATGATAATCCACCTCGGTTTACCAGACTATTCAGCGTGAATGTTACAGAAAATGCAGAAATAGGTTCATTTGTAATTCGAGTCACAAGCTCGGATTTAGATTCGGGACCTAATGCAAATGCTACGTATAGTTTTGTGGAAAATCCCGGGGAAAAGTTTACTATAGACCCAATAAGTGGTAATGTCACTGTAGCAAGACCGTTAGACAGAGAATTACAAGACGAGTACATACTAAAAGTTGCAGCTATTGACGGAGCTTGGCGATCCGAAACACCCTTGACTATAACAATACAAGATCAAAACGACAACGCACCAGAATTTGAATATTCTTTCTATAGTTTCAATTTTCCAGAACTGCAAAAGAAAAATAGCTTTGTTGGTCAAGTTATTGCTACTGACAGAGATAAACAAGGTCCTAACTCCATAATATCTTATTCACTGCAACAGCCGTCTGATTTGTTTTCTATTGATCCAGCCACTGGAGATATTTCTAGTAAATATGTTATGAACTACAAACGAACTTCAGTCAACTCTTCACCTGAAAACACGTACTCAGTTGTAGTTATCGCAACAGATAACGGTAAACCTCCAATGTCATCGGAATGTTTGGTTACAATAAATGTAGTAGATGCAAATAACAACGCACCAAAATTCAAACCACATGAAAGATTTGTGCCTGTTCCAATCGATGCCATACATGGTGAAAAAATAATAAAACTTCTAGCCGAAGATAACATAGACTACGGTATAAATGCTGAAATTGAATATTATGTCAGTGGTGGTAACGGAACATCATACTTAGCTATTGATAAAAACACTGGATGGATTACAGTCAACAAACAATTCTATTATTTAGGACAATACTATGAATTGAAAATTAAAGCTGTTGACCGAGGTGTGCCACCTCAAATGGATACTACAAAAATTATGTTTGTCGTGACCGGGGAAAATATGTACAGTCCTAAGTTCACTGCCTTAAGTTATCAAGTAATAGTTCCAGAAAATGAACCTGTGGGGTCATCAATCTTAACTGTGAAAGCCAGCGATGAAGATTCAGGACCTAATGGCATAGTGCGATATTCGATATCATCTGGAAATGCTGGAAAGGAATTCCACATCAATACTTTGTCAGGTGCTATTAGTATACTTCGTCCTCTTGATTATGATACGATTCAAGAATACCGTTTGAACATTACTGCACATGATCTTGGCTTCAAATCTAAAGAAACTACTGCAACTCTCACAATTATCTTGACTGACATCAACGACAATGCCCCTCAGTTTAATCAATCACGATATATTGCATATTTACCAGAAAACTCACCAGTCAACAGCTTTATTTATAAAGTCAAAGCTACAGATATTGATTCTCCGAAAAATGCTATCATAAAGTATCATATAAATAACAAAATGACATCTCTCTTCTACATAAATGAAAACACCGGAGAAATATTTTCTAAAGAAGTTTTTGACTATGAAGAAAGAACATTATACAAATTGGAAATCAGAGCTGAAAATCCTGGATCTAATATGCGTAACACCACTGAAGTAATTGTGCATATTACCGGTGTTAACGAATACTATCCCAAATTCAAACAACCAGTATTTCATTTTGATGTCTCTGAATCTGCTGATGTTGGAACAAACGTTGGCGTGGTTCAAGCAACAGATCAAGACAGTGGTGATGATGGAATAATTTACTACTTGTTTGTAGGATCTAGCAATGACAAAGGTTTCAATATCAACTCTCAAACTGGTGTTATAAGAGTAGCTCGATATTTAGACAGAGAAACTCAAAATCGGGTAGTACTTACAGTTCTAGCGAAAAATTCTGGAGGAATACATGGAAATGATACTGATGAAGCTCAAGTAATAATATCTATTCAAGATGGAAATGACCCTCCAGAATTTTCACGACATGTGTATGAAACAACAATATCAGAAGGCGCAAATATAGGACAAAAAGTTATCAAAGTACATGCTGTTGATAAAGATGTTCGACCACAGAATAATCAGTTTAGTTTCTCGATAATAGGTGGTAATGTTGATCAACATTTCAAGATAGATCCTCAAACTGGAGAAATAGACGTTGCTCGTAATTTAGACCGAGAAACCATATCAGCTTATAACTTAGTTATTGGAGCAATTGATACAGGTACGCCCCCGCAAACTGGAACAGCTACTGTCAAAATTACACTTACAGATATAAATGACAATGGTCCTATATTTGATGTGGCTAGTTTTGAAGGATCAGTTTATGAAAATGAACCACCAGGCACAAGTATCACCACACTTTCAGCTAAAGATCCTGACCTACCACCAAATGGTGCACCATTCTCATATTCAATCATTGGAGGTAAACATCAAAACTATGTGAAAGTTCATAGACATACAGGCGTTTTAGTAACAACAAGAAAAATAGATAGAGAACTTACACCATCTTTAGAAATTGTAGTAGAAATCGAAGACAGTGGCACTCCTGTAATGAAGTCAAACTACACGCTACAAATTAAAGTTCTGGATAAAAATGATAATCCACCAACTCCAAGATCAGCACATGTTATTGTATACGCTTTCAATAACAAAGTTCCTCGCGGAAAAATTGCAGACGTTAAACCAAATGATCCAGATATCACTGGCGACTATAAATGCAAGATATTGAAAGAATCTACTTCAGAAAATACGTTATCAATTCTTCATATCAAATCTGGATGTGATCTATTCACAAATGCAATTAAACCAGGACAAGGATATTCATTCTCCGTATCAGGAAATGATGGAGTACATAAAGATGTCGTATCTTCAATTAGCGTCGAATTTTTCTCTTTCGATAACAAAACTGTCGAGCAATCAGTAACTGTGAGAGTTTTGAACATGACTGCATCTGATTTCCTTAGTCATTATTACCGAAGTGTGCTAGAAACATTGAAAAGTAGTTTACGGAGCAAAGAAAATATTTATATTTACAGTATCAATGAAATAGATAACCATTTAGACCTAACAGTTGCTGCTCAAGAAAATCATTCAGTATGGAAGAGACAAACCACTGAGAGATATATAAAATCAAAGGAAAAAGATCTATCAAACATTCTAAAAAGTAACATTATAGTTTCTTATTTTCCTTGTGCATCTAATCAGTGCAAAAATGGTGGTATATGTTCAGATGCTATAAACGTTTTGGAAAACACTAAAATCACAGAGAGTTCAACATTAATTCTATCATCTCCTCTAGTAAAACATGATTATAACTGCCAGTGTATGGATGGATTTATGGGTAAGGATTGCGAGAATCGTCAAGACCCATGCACACCAAATCCATGTCGTTTTGGAGGTCAATGTCACAAAGAAGGACACGATTTTACTTGTAGCTGTCCTCCCCGAAGGGAAGGTAAAACCTGTGAACTTGAAAGAGACGATGTTTGCAGTAGTAATCCTTGCAAAAATGGAGGTTCTTGTAAAGAAAGCGCAGATAGAAACTCTTTCTTCTGTTTATGTCGTCCTGGCTACCGTGGAAATCATTGCGAAGCTCTCGTCGATTCTTGCCGACCAAATCCATGTATGTATGGTGGAATATGCATAAGTTTAAAGCCTGGTTATAAATGCAGTTGTACTAATGGTCGATACGGTACTCATTGTGAAAGTACGACGTTTGGATTTGGAGAACTATCTTACATGCAGTTCCCTGCTCTTGATGCATCAACTAATGATATTACAATAATATTTGCTACAACTAAACTTGATTCACTCTTATTATACAACTATGGCGCTCAAACTAGTGGAAGATCGGATTTCATCGCTATTGAATTGTTAGGTGGAAAACCATTATTTTCATTTGGCGGAGCACGAACTTCAATAACTTCAGTTACAATATCCAAGGCTGATAGAAATCTCGCCGATGGAAATTGGTACAAACTTACTGCTACTAGAAATGGAAGAGTTATATCATTGAGCGTTACGTCTTGCACTGATCACGGCGACGTGTGTATGGAATGTGATCCAGGAGATGACTCTTGCTATAAAGATGATACAGGACAAGCAGGGTACGTATTTATTATAGGTTAATTAAAATTGTTTTTATTTGTATAGCTATTCAAATTCTATACTATAACTGTTAATTGTTTTTTTCAGAACTTTGAATTTCAACAATGAGCCACTTTTGATCGGCGGTCTTCACAAAGCAGATCCAGTGTTAGAGCGACCGGGACAAATACACTCCGATGATTTCGTTGGATGCATGCATAGCATTACCGTGAATGGACGTCTATTGAATCTCTCAAATCCAATTCAAGCCCGAGGTGTCGAAGCAAATTGCGCTCGTTCTGAAAAAGGAGCGTGTTATAAAAAAGATGTGTGTGGTGCTGGAGAGTGTCAAGACAGATGGAAAGCCAATGTATGTAAATGCCGTGGAAATATAATTGCACCCGATTGCAGTCAATCTCTTCAAGCAGTATCAGTCGCTGAAAGTGGATTAGTAATTTACTCAATAACAGAAAAACATAGAAGAATGCAATTATTAGATACATTTTATGGTGGTAACACAGTATGGGATAAAAGAATTGGGAAAATAACAAACAAAATGATAACTAAAGTCAATAATCCGCCTAAAACATTATCTTTCTTCTTTAGAACTCATAGAAAAGATGGGATTATGTTCTATGCCGCAACAGATAAATATTATACTTTGATTGAGCTGATAGATGGAAAAGTAAGTTACACATCTAAACAAAATACAGTAGTGAATATGACCCAGACTGAACAAAATGATGTCTCTGACGGAAACTGGCACAATATTACATTGTTTTCTATTGGTCGAAGCGTTCGACTAATAGTAGATGGTGAGAATGTTGGTGAGGAACTTGATCCTGCTGGAGTTCATGACTTCTTAGATCCTTACCTGACTATAATTTCTCTGGGTGGAGTAAAATCTGAATGGCTTACTAATTCAGCCAACAAATTTGAAGGTTGTTTGGCTAATTTTACAATAAATAATGAAATTCAGCCATTCAGTGGCAACGGAAGCATTTTCAAAGATACTGTTTACAAAGGAAAGATTTTAACTGGATGTCAAAATGCATTCGCTGGAGGTGTGGCCCAAAATACATCACCTTTGACTGTTGGATTAGCACTTGTATTAGTATTTTTCATAATTTTGATGGCTGCTATATTATCATCAATCATTTATTACCGTTTGAGAAGACAAAAGAAGGAAAAGAGCAACGGATCTACAAGTAAAACAGGTATAACACATTCGAAACAAAATGGTGGTCCTGCGATGCTAAATGCACCAAATTTAATAGCTGGAACTAATGATAGTCTTATGAACAGAGGCTTACATAATAATGATACAAATCTTAACAGTTATATGTCAGAAAATGCAGATATAACAAGAAATGTGGGCCACATCGTAGGACCCGAGCTACTCTCCAAAAAATATAAAGATCGTGATATTATGAACATTGACCCTCCAAGACCTCAACGTCCGGACATTATTGAGCGAGAAGTAGTTGGTAAGAGTCCTGCTTTAAGGGAAGATCATCATCCACCGCCACCGCCATCTACTAACAATTCACACCATACCCATGATCACCCAAGTGGGATGGATTTAAATTCAGAAGTGCCAGAACATTATGACCTTGAAAATGCTAGTTCTATAGCTCCTTCTGACATTGATATAGTATATCATTATAAAGGTTTTAGAGAAGCTGCGGGTGTTAGAAAATATAAAGCTACTCCACCTCCAGTAGCGGGATATCACCATAAACATCAAACTCCGCAACACAGGCATTCGCCACATCATTCAAGCGGGTACCCATCCAGATTATTACCTCAGGCGTCACAGCCTCCACCACAACCGACGAGGCAACTTCAAACAACGCCACTTGCGAGGCTATCGCCCAGTAGTGAGTTAAGTCAACAACCACGCATACTAACCCTGCACGATATCTCGGGAAAGCCTCTACAGAGCGCATTTCTGGCAACAACATCAAGTTCAGGTGGTGTAGGAAAAGACGCTTTACATAGCAATAGTGAACGTAGTTTAAATAGTCCTGTTATGTCGCAACTTAGTGGACAAAGTTCTTCTGCGGGAAGAAAAACTCCTAGTGCTCCACCACAAGTTCCACAAGTAGTCTCTGTTGGTTCTGGTGCTGTGGGCCTCACTGCGGAGGAAATAGAAAGAATGAATGCTCGGCAAAGAACGTCAAGCTTAGTGTCAACATTAGATGCGGTTTCAAGTTCAAGTGAGGCGCCAAGAGGAGGTGGAGTAGGACACCATATGTCACACAGACACCATTCACCCCCAGATGACAACAGGAGTTCAACTGCCTCTGATGATGAAAGCGGTAATGATAGCTTTACTTGTTCAGAAATAGAATATGATAATAATAGTATAAATGCAGATAAAATGGAAGATGTAAGACGACAAAATGTTAGTAATGGAAATAATCCTAAGAAACCTGTCCTGCCACCACCTTATGAAAGCTTTGACTCCTCGTTTCGGGGCTCTTTAAGTACTCTAGTCGCATCTGATGATGATTTAGCGCCTCGACTGAGTTCAGCATTGTACAGACAGGCTAACGGTTCTCCTGCTTCAGCTACGCTTGGGTGGGATCATCCGTTCAATTGGGGTGCAAATTTTGAGAGTATGATTGGAGTTTTTAAAGACATTGCAGAATTACCAGACTCCGTCAATGGCCGAATTTCATCTTCTTTAAGGCTTCAGAATGGAACGCCGAAACCTTCTGAAGAATATGTATGATAGTTGTGTAAATATTTGATTCTGTGTTAAAATGTGACAATAATTTTAAGTAATAATTGAATTTATTCTCATAAAAATTTGAAAGTGATAGATCATGAATATATTGTTTTTAAAATTGGTAGACTGCCTATACTAAAATTAAGAAACAGTTAAAAGATCAAGGTCACATAACAATGTAAAATATAATTGTAAGTTATAAATGTGCTGTATGTAGTGTTGTAATATAGAAGTGGATTTCTGAAATCTTGTATCAAGATTTCTAAATTCTTGCCATATTATTGGAGAATACTCACCACTTAAAAAAGTAATAGATATGGTTAACTAAATAAAATCGTAATTAATTTAAAGTTATTTTACAAACTAATTTATATCGCCTACGATGTATACATAAATTTCACAAAAAATAGTTTAAATGAAATACAGGGTCATGATTTAACAGAAATTCTAAAAACAGATGTGAGTATTTTCCATTATAAGTAGTTGTTAAGAAATTATTATATAACTGTATATAGTTTTATATAAGGTTTATGTATGTATTATAAAGATGGTATCAATCATGAACATTATTTCTTGTAAATTGTATTGTAAAATCCATGGACTCTGTCTGCCCTCAGTAATGAATGCATTTATACAAATATTGTTGGACATATTTATTTAAATAATGCATTTTGTATTAAGAATAAAACATGTAAATTTGTCAGCCATTTTAGTAAATAAGCGTGCCAAATGTAAACTTGAAAGAACTGACTAAGTTAATTAAAAAATAAAGATCATTGTCAATATGATTTTGTTTGTTTTTAGTTATTTAGTACTTTTTCGTTTACACCTATCACTCGTATTATACGACACAATTTTAGTCGCATATAATATTCAGGATGAAACAAAGCTCAAGTTGAAATAAACTACTTACAACTGATTTAATAAGACACTATTAAACATATGTTTTACATCTGTGTTTAAGATAAGTAGAGTTGAATGAAAAAATAAAAGAATTGACCAACCATGTGTCAATTAAATATTACAACTTAAATCTGCACGGTATACCTGCTAATAACACAAGGAAACATAAGCAAAAAAATATTTATTTAAACTAACCTGGAATTGCATTTGTGATTCTTCAGTAAAGCGAATGTCCTTTTATCAGGTCACTTATCTGCACTCTATATAATATAAAATAACATTGTAATAATATATTATTTAATTCAAGTAAGTACTCAATATAACTTGTCGGTTATCATACCGGTTTACGATGTATTTTGGTAAGCAACACGCCTGCAGATTACAGAAACAGTACAACACTGTACTGCGTTCATCACCCCCAGACTTCAAGAGATACATCAGAGTCTCGTGTGCAGTAATTTCACAGATTACGAAATGGAAATTTTGCTAAACTAAAAATACACTCGAAAAAACCGGAATACATGATTTGAATTTGAAAATAACTTCAACAAGCTACTATCACTTAACAATAAAAAATTAAAGTTACGCCTTACCAAGGTAACTGATAAGATAACTTTACGAGCATGTTCCCTTCGATAATTTAATTCATTAACATAAAACGATTATTTGGAACATAGAGTGTAGAGAATAGAACCAAATTAAAAAAGTCGGTTAAAATGACTTTTCATTACACATAACGTGTTTCTTGTTATCCCCTTTGATAAAATTTTAATCATTAACATAAAACAATTAAGTATACTTGGAACACAGTATTGAGAATAGAACCAAATAAGAATTTTAATTTTCCTTTATTCTTTACTAGCTGCGCCCCGCGGTTATACCCCCATACTTTCCATTCCCGTAAGAATACGGGGAAAATAGGGGAGTTTTACCTAACAATAAAACTCATATTATGTCTGAAGCTTTATTCGAGGCCTTTAAACAATATCTGTAAGGCCTCGAATAAAGCTTCAGACATAATATGAGTTTTATTGTTAGGTAAAACTCCCCTATTATGTCGTTTCGCTGTTATTCGAGGCCTTTAAACAATATTTGAGATGACGTACTTCCGTTTCGCGCCGATTGCAGTTGTTGTAGTTCCTCAATTGACCATTTCTGACAGCTTACGGATCCTCAATTGACCGACGAGTGAACGATTTCCGGTAGCCATGTTTACCAGGTGACAGCATCGCGCCAAAATCTTCATTGTGTCTCAAATTAACCTTAAACTACCTGCTTATTTCTAGTTAATAAATACCAGGCAGAACTTACTGTAAGGCCTCGAATAAAGCTTCAGACATAATATGAGTTTTATTGTTAGGTAAAACTCCCCTATTATGTCGTTTCGCTGTTATTCGAGGCCTTTAAACAATATTTGAGACATTGTTTGTTTTCGCCTGGTAAACGAGACGCCAATGTGATAATAAACGATAGGTAAAAGATATATAAATTTTACATTCTATAACTATATTATTATAATAATGTAACAATATCTTAGAAAATCATTACTTAATCAAAGCAGAGATAATAAATTAAGATAAATACATTTAGATTTCACACTAACAATTACTTCATAAAATCAATAAAATTAAAATTACAATCATTTCTTATTTTAGGTACTTAATCAATATAAAAATATGTTTTTACTGTAATGGCTCAAAGAGATGCGCTAAAGAGGGCCTATTTGAATCAAAATTTGCTGAACGGGGGTCAATTTCCTTTCTATAGAACTTTGCAAAGGTGTTTTCAGACCGCCAATTGCCTCTGGCTAGTATTTTATCTACAGGTTCTTTATCTAACCAACCCCTGGAAGCTACAGCTGATCTAACACTCCCTGGGCTTGCATCTATACCGGCTTCTTTCAACACAGACTTTACCCAACTTGCAATAACAGTTCTAGACGCAGCCATAGCGGTTCCTCGAGCAGTTATAAACAAATTATCTACTTTAGCTTCAGATCGTCTAACTTTACCGATTTCAATCAATTTCCTAATCCAATACACAGGATCAACATACCAATTGTCTTGATTTGAAAGTAATTTCCACCCAGATTGAACGTAGGACTCAGAATCAGTTTTTGAACCATACTTAGGCCAAAATATCACACAGTTATTTTTATCTACAAAATTACTTTCCGACACACTTAAGAGTGTTAAATCGTGCACTCTACGACCCGAACAAAGTAATAATAAGACTGCACATCTTCGTGATACTTCCCATAAATTTTGATTACTAACATTTTTATTTAATAAATTAGATATTAATACATTTGTATCCCAAATGTATTCCGAACGACTCATGGGTTTACTATTAGCTATAGATTTTAAAATTTGTTTTACTAATATATGGGAACTCAATTTTACGTCATTAGTACTACAAAGAGTTGAGACAACAGATTTATGGACTAAAATAGTTCTATATGCTAGTTTTTCAACTAAATGAAGATCAGCTAAAAACCTTGCTAATTCAGAACCTGAGGGATTAGTAGCTTGAACATCAGACTTTATACACCACTTAACCCAACGTTCCCAAGCCGGCTTATAGGTATTAAGTGTAGATTTTCGCCAACCTGACCGTAATAGTATTTTTTGTTGCTCTGACCATGACTCTAAGGTTTGCGACCACCCCCACATTTCCAGATTTCCAGAATCAAGTCTTTCACCCTCGGTGGGGGTAGCATTGTGGATAGATCTATCAATTGGGATTCTAGATTCCGTACTGTGAAAGGTGCCGCTATTGCTCGACTTTTTAGATCTGCCCTCCAAAACGCTTGAGGCCATTTGGGTGCTACGATTATATACATACCTTTTGCCCGATTGAGATGCATGAGAACCCTCGGTATGAGATTCGGGGGTGGAAAGATCCACGCCAGCCGAAACTCCCAATCCCACGAAAAGGCATTGTGTCTCCATGCTGCCCGGTCTTGTTGATCTAAGGTTACGTACCTGCTCACCACATGTGCTCTGGATGATGCGAACAGGTCCACCTCCGGGGTCCCCCATTTCGCGAACACTCTGGCTGTCAGATCCGGAACTAGATGCCACTCTGGAAGTATCAACTTTCGAGAGAGACGATCGGCTACATTGTTGTACCTGCCTGGAATGTGATGGGCTATTAAATGAATATCTAACCGGTTCAGTAGAAGGAATATTTGATATGTCAGTTTCATCAGTTCGGCGGACCGAGTTCCCCCTTCGTTCCTGAGGTAAGCCACCACAGATTTGTTGTCGCACTGCACAAGAACTGACGAATGACTGAGAAAGGGACCGTATTCGTTCAGACATTTTAATATAGTGAGCATTTCTTTTTGGTTCGAATGAAGATGCTCTTCGTCGCCTATCCAACTGCCCCTCATCTGGATTCCATTGAGCTCTGCCCCCCACCCAGCGTCGGCTGCATCTGTTGTTAAAAAGTGGGTTATCAATGGGGGATGCAGTCTGGAGTACTTGGTGCAATTCTCCAACCACCACTTGAGCTCCTCCACAACCTGTAGGGGAAGTGGAACCTTCTGAGATGGCTGTTGACGAAGTTTGTTGGACAGTCTTAATAGGCAGCGAAAGTTTATTCGACCCTGTGGGACAACCAGTCGAGCGAAATTTAAAGTCCCGACGAGACTTTGAATTTCTTGAAGTTTCGCCGATTGATGCTTTAAGAGAGTCGAAATCATTACCTTTATTCCTCGTACTTTGTTTTCCGGTAGGTATTTTCTGTTTTGCCATGTATCCCATACCAGACCGAGATACTGCAATGATGTTTGAGGAACCAGCGACGACTTGTCCATGTTTACCGTCCACCCCAACTCGTGTAGGGTTCGTAAGGTTACTTGCATTTGATGCAGTAATTTTGACCTGTCTTGACAAGCAATTAGATAATCGTCCAGAAATACTACTATTCGAATACCTTGTTCCCGTAGGACTTCTGCAGTCCAATTTGAAAGGGATGCAAAAACTTTGGGTGCTGTTGCAAGCCCAAATGGCAAACAAGTCATTTGCAATAGTAGATCTCTGTAAATGAGTCTCAGGAAGCACCGATGGACTGGTGCTACAGGTACGTGGTAGTACGCTTGCGTGAGATCGATTTTTACCATCCAATCGTTCGGCTGTAAGAACTCTGGGATACGATGAACTGCAATTAATCTGAATTTGGTTACTTTTACAAATTGGTTGAGACTTTTCAAATTGAAAATAGGGCGCATAGAACCATCGCTTTTTGGTGTCAGAAACATTGTTGATACGAAACTCGGTGTTTCGGGGGCATACTCTAAAATATTTTCTAACAGCATTGTTTTTATTATACGATCCATTTGTACAGATGGAACAGTTGAGTTGCCTATTCGAGGTATAACCAAAGGTGGTTTCTGTACAAAAGGAATTTTGTAACCTGTAATTATTTTCAGTAGGGGACTGGGTGCACCTTTGCTTAACCAAACATTTACATACCTCATTAACATGCCACCCCGAAACACCGTGTGCGAGTCAAAATTTTCTATCCCCTTTTCCTCTGCCACGTAGTGAGCCAGTCTGGTTAGACTGTCCCTGCCTGTGGTTATATTTTCTTGGTGCAGAGGCCTGTTGTCGGTTTGTAAATAACGGTGGCCTAAACTGAGATCGAAATAACCGATCATTGTTGGTAAATGACACATAGTCATTTGCACGTGATCCTTGAGCAGAAGTATATCTATAATTGTTATAGACAAGAGGTGCCGTGGGGCGACCAGCTTGACTGAAATTATTATAATGAGAATTACTACCACTGGGTCCAGGTTGCGCAGCCTGGGACCCAGATACTCTCTTCTCTTGCGCAGAGAAAGAGGATTTATTAATAGAAAATATTTTATTGACCCCCCCGTTACATTTCAAAAACTCAGCAAATTGATCTTTTTCAAATAGATTCTCTAAAGAAGGAGGAATTTTCTTTAAACTTAATCTTAAAAACTTATCCTTAACTAAACTTAAAAATAATTCTCTTCTTTGTTCAATTATATTAGCTCTTCGACCACATATTAATTGTAAGCAATCAAGTGAAATTTTTTGAAAATCTCCCGAAAAAATTTCCTGAATTTTCAATAAAAATGATTCCTTATTGATTTCGTTACTTTCTTGATTAACAAATTGTAATAATTCAGAAACACCCTTTTTTAAAGCATCATTTTGCATAATTATAGCATGCGTAATTGCACCTAATGATTTATCCGTAGCTACTAGGTTGTTAGACTTTTCCAAATGTTTAATTTGATCGTTGATTTCTAAATCTATAAAGCCTGGCCGAGCGTTATACAGTTTCTGAATTTCTGAATATCGAACATTTGCCCAGTTTTCAGAGTCGAAATGTTGTAGGGTAGTTAATAGTTTTAAATGTTCTTGCGAAGCATTTTAAATTGAAGGCTCCTTAATGTGGGTAGCCAAATTAAAATCAAATGTGAGGGCCGACTCGGCGGGCACCTCATTATTTGTGTTATAATCACAATTATTATCAGTATCACCGCTTACAGCACAATTATATTCATGTGGGTACCACCCAGGAGGTGGGTACGCACTTTCTAAGAAATTTTGAATTTCACTGACCTGTTTTGAAAGGTTTTTCAAACCCTCACTTTCCTTGCGAAACCTCTTCCGATTAGTCGCATCGCCGGAAACACGTTTACGTTTCCGATTGGTTATTTTACCACTTGGAGCAGTTATAGGAACATCCGCTTCGCTAGATGATGACGAAGGTCCACTATTTTGCGAACTACTATCACTCATTTTTACTTAAAATTGAACTACAACTGTTTAATTTAATTTTAATTTTATTTTAAATAACAAAACGAACGCTAACAGCGTTAAGGTGTTTTCGGCACGAAATTCAAGACGCCAATGAAGATTTTGGCGCGATGCTGTCACCTGGTAAACATGGCTACCGGAAATCGTTCACTCGTCGGTCAATTGAGGATCCGTAAGCTGTCAGAAATGGTCAATTGAGGAACTACAACAACTGCAATCGGCGCGAAACGGAAGTACGTCATCTCAAATATTGTTTAAAGGCCTCGAATAACAGCGAAACGACATAATAGGGGAGTTTTACCTAACAATAAAACTCATATTATGTCTGAAGCTTTATTCGAGGCCTTACAGATATTGTTTAAAGGCCTCGAATAACAGCGAAACGACATAATAAAAAATATAGCCTATAACTAACACCGAAAGGATTTTTCAAATTGGACCCGTAGTTCTTGAGATTAGGGCGTTCAACCAAAGAAACAAACTCTTCAGCTTTATATATTAGTATAAGTAGATATAGATACCGTGTTTTGTATTTACATTGTATTATAAATATTATATGCAATTGTACTACGCGCAATTGCGGAACTCTTACTTAGGGTAAGTTCGCCGGTTCGCGTCCATTTAGTGCAGTTGGCGAGTTTGACGGCGATTATAAAAATATCCCAGCACTCATTTCTATGTATAAAAATATTTAATATGTTCGTTATATAGTCTATTTTAAGATTAACTTTTAGTTTTGTTAAATATATCTTTGGTTTTTTTGTTAAATAGAGAAATATCAGAAACAGCCGTTTTCGCCGGTTTGCGTCCAAAAAATCCAAATCGCGTCCACCTATGAACCGGTTTGCGTCCACTAGCTTAGTAAAGGAATAAAGGGGTGATATTTATATGAATTTGTAAAGAAAGATTGTATTTTAACAATTTCTTTAAGAATATAAATATTGAATAGATATTATTATTAAAAACATTATTATCACTACAATCACCACTTAAAAAAATGAGATCTGACCCGTCTATCGGTCTAAGTAACGTTCTTGAGGCATACTATTCACTAAAACTCTTCCTATTAGTAGGTTATTAGTGGGTTATTGGCGATTACCAGGTTGTCTGTCCATCGGGTAGGCGGTCTTCCTTCACTGCGCTTCCAAGTACGTGGTCTCCATTGTTGGAGAACCTAGCTGCTCCATCGGCCGTCAGTTCTCCTTGCTATGTGCCCTGCCCATTGTCACCGCAGGAGAACAAAGGTGGTTGCACCTTCGTTCTCCTGCGTATCACCTCGTTGTGGATACGATCACGCAGGGAAACGCCAAGCATAGCCCTTTCCATTCCATAGCACGCTGAGTAACTCTGAAATTTATGATTAGGCCATAGTAAGAGACCACGTCTCAGTTCTGTAGGTCATCGTTGGTAACACACACTGGTTGAAGACTTTCGTCCTTAGAAACTGAAGTGTTTTGGACAAGAAGACGCTTCGTAATTTCCCAAACACTGCCCAGCCGAGTTAGATTCGACGATTGACCATTTTCTTGACTTACCTAATTGGACCGTTTGTGCTAGGTAGATATATTCACCATCAACTTCAGAATAGAATTCGGCGCAACATGAACATTCGACATGATTTTCGTGTTTTGCATGTTTATTTTAAGGCCGATCTGATGAGAAACTCCGTCGAAGTCAGCGAGAATTTGTCCCAGTCCTCCAGGTCATCCACCGATTCTGCCATGACTTCGATGTCGTTGGCAAATGGAAGGTGAAGGCGATGTTGATGCCAAGTTCTTTTTATTCCAGGAGTTCGATGGTATCTTCCAATACTGTCCAAATAGTCCCAGTTACTTTACTCCATCTGGTCTGCACCCACTGATTTTGTTCAATATTGTGGTCTTTGGAATAGTATACATATGTGTCTTATCGATTTATTCTTCTCTCTAAATTAATTTAACGCTTTCTTTAACTTGTCTTCTGTGAATGTACTTCTTCTTTCTTGTCTCCGAAGAACTCATCTTCTTTAAGATGAGTTCTTCCTTGATGACTCATCTTATTTCAAATGAGTTCTTTGGAGACAAGAAGAGAGAGAGATATATATATTTTTCTATTTAGAAAAAAAACGTAAGATATTACGCATTTCATTTAAAAAATTAATTATAAACACATAGTCTTCAAATTAATTATAAAACTGGAAATTTTGTATAATCGTTGTAGCAATTCGCGTCCACCTTATTTTATTCGTTAAATATGAAAAACATTAGCAAATTCATAAATAATATTATTCCTTTTTTCATTATTAAAGTCTAGAAACATCTATGTATCCTAAAATTCACATAAAACTATTAAAAACATACCATCAAACGCGCCGCTACACACTACTTGTTTCCTAAAAATACCGCGCAAATGCTCTACCTTGATGACCAGTCAGATTAAATTTTTTTTTACGGGATTGGTTTGTCGCACGGACCTTTTGTCTATGCGTGTGTGCTCCTTATACATTGAGGTATTAGCGGTAATGTCTATTCGTTTAATTGGTGTGTTAGTTTACTTATTTTTAAAGGGAGATCCTTAAAGTGGACGCGAACCGGTACATGGACGCGAACCGGCGAACTTACCCTATTTTACTTACGTTTATGATCATTAGCACGCATTTGGCAAGAGTAGGTAGTGATTAAGCCTTTCCTTCCTCACTATACATACTAATATAATTATATATTACATATATTTCCAATAGTCCCAGCAGAACCGGGGACTGTCCTTGGATGCATTTTATAGTGTTATACAGGGATAGTCGCCGGAGTGTGCATCCTTTACACAAGATTAAATATGTCAAAGGGCTTCCGTTTGTTGGCTTTGGCCCCATACTAGCCTTCCAAAAGACCGGGACTCCTTAATAGTCCCGTGAATGGAAAAAACATGTCAATAATGATCAGTGGGAAAACCCTTTGCGGTGCAGTCGAATCTAAAGGCCGATTATTTTTTATTTCTTTCACCTATAAATCTATGTTTATCTAACTAACAAACTGATTTATAACCACGACCAAAGTCCGTTTAAGGTAATTTTAATTTATTTTTACTACAAACAATATAACTAAATTAAGGTCTTTTAGTTAAAAATCTAAGTGCGTAAGGATATCAATAGGATTTTTAATTACCAAAAATGTCACAGAGTGTAATTTATAGCGCTCAAATGTCAAATTAAGTCAAAAATCAGCATATAAAGTAGTTTGATGTGATAAGAAATTAATTAACGTTTTTAATTACTTCAGCGTGGTTTATCTAGGTTTTATGGCATATGTACATTGTATACAGCAATGTAATCGTAATAATAGTTATTTATGGCACAAGCGAGGTAAGTTGGTGATTACTTCCGAGGCGCTATTGAGGCCCGAGCCGTCAGGCGAGGGTCTGAAGATAGCCGAGGATAGTAATCATCAATACACGCGTGTACCATACAACGTTTTTCAACACATTTGCGAAGAAATTATCATTTTTTGCTAATAAATAAACAGTTTTTCTATTCGCGCGCATCCAACACAACAATGGTGATCGGCCAAAGACTAAAAGAATATACTTATTAAAAAAAAATCGAATGATTGAACGAATGGAATCGACCATAGACCTACCAAAAGTTAGGCAACATAGTTGAAGTTTGTTTTTAAAATGTACGGACACAATTTTTTTAGTATCGAAACTTTTTAAAAACAAAGCAATTTCACAAATAAGAGCCCCTTTATGAGCAAGTGTGTTGAAAAGTATTATTTACACGCGTCCACTTCCTACGTACAATAAAATTGGTATCCCTTTTAATAAATCTGTGTAAAAATCATTTCGTGATAAATAATGACGTGTGACGAACGTCTTTTTAAAGAAATATAGTTTAAAGTGAAAGAGAGAAAACACATGAATCAAATGTATTTTTTTTATTCGTGGTACCGCGCTTGTTGTTATTAATTGTTTACGGAAAAGTACTAAACAGTTGTTGAAGGGTTTTTCATGGTGATACTCGTGTAACGTGGAAATTTTCCGAAAGAACAGAGAAAATATATAACAATATTTTTAATGGGTTCATTTTTAAACTCTCTCTGAGATACTCAGATGGCCCATCATATTACTCGCAGAGAACACCTCTTAATAACTTCTATAAATATAATAGTACTTCTATAAAATACTTCACATCACGATTTTCCTATCAGTTACTTACTATTGTGCTATTGAATAACTCCGCGAAACATTTGTTCTTTTCTTATCCTAAATTGTGCTACTACTCTGCTAAACAAAAACAGTGACACAGTTAATTTTCCGTTAATTTTCAAAAGTAAAAACGTCGGTTCGTCGGGTATCAATTTTTATACATTCATCGACAAAAATACTTACGAGTACAAATTATGATAAGCCGACAAACTGTAGGACGATGTTCATTTTGTGCTAAAAAACCGAGCAGAAAGAAGCGACAGTTTCGCGGTTCCTTTAAAGTTTAGATGTGAATCAATAGTTACATAGGTTATTGGCCTTGTGTACGTACATATTATACAAAACGAACCTATTAATTGTGATAATGTATTTATTAGGTGTTCTATTTCTACTTTCATGTCCCAGTAAGTATAAAGATATTGTCAAACTTTGATGTGTTTTATTAATTTTTAACTTATTTTTTCACAAATAGATTCCGATTAGATTACACATATCAACCAATAACGGTAAAACAGGTTTTTATATGTTTTAAATTTCAAATAAAGTAACAGTACAAGTTGTAAATTATAATTCCAGAAATAAAACTTAGTTTTACAATTTTTTACAAACCAGAATGATCAAAAAAAAAAATTTAAATATGGAATTTATATTTAATATAAAAAAATTAATTTTAAATTAAACTGCGTTTATCGAATTGCGATTTTCAATTTAAAAATATTTGCAGGATTTATCATAAGTGATTGCATCTCGCCGCCTATGGAATGTCCTAATGAAAATATAACATTTTGGCTGTATACAAGGTAAATTTATATATTAAATAGGCTTTTTCTTTTATTATTTTCATTAAAGTAGGTTATATAGTCGTTTACTTCAACACAAATCAATTTACAGGGAAAATGAAAACGAACCGCATCAATTACTATACAATGATCCGTCGTCAATAAAAAACGGCCCTTGGGTTGACAATGCGCCTATTAAAGTGTTGATTCACGGCTACACTGGACATAGAGATTTCTCTCCAAACACTGAAATAAGACCGGGTATGACTTTACTAAGAATAAATAATAAAACACTAAGCTTTGTTAGGGAGCTCACTTATGTACTAAGACTAAACACACATACGCCAAAAACTTGAATACATTCCATCCAACTACCAACATGTATTTATTATAAACATAATGGTAAAAAAACTTACTATTTCCATATGTAATTTTGATTATCTTATCTAACAACATTTTATAGCTAAAACTTATAGGTATGCGCTATATGAATTAAATAAT
The DNA here is from genome assembly GCA_958496195.1 of Timandra comae. Classification (NCBI taxonomy): domain Eukaryota; kingdom Metazoa; phylum Arthropoda; class Insecta; order Lepidoptera; family Geometridae; genus Timandra; species Timandra comae. The sequence goes on from OY292362.1 coordinate 7,632,441, forward strand.
GACAATATTCAAGAAATATATTTTACTTTATAATAGTGTACATCTTTATTGGGCCCATTTTTGTAACTTGGTGTTAGTGATACTTACAGAATTTACAAAAACTCAACTTTAAAGACCCAAATACCTTGGACCCCAATCCAGATGCTTAGATGTACCCCACTAGTTATAAGTAGTAACAGTAGTTTTGAAACATTGTATATAATATAATCATTGTATATAATATAATGTTTTGTTGGTCGTCATATAATGTTTATGTAATTTCAGTGTACCTAAAACATTTTGACTACAACATAATATCTATTGACTATCACCCGATAGCCAAAGAGCCGTGTTACATAGACGCGGCTCGCAATACGGAACTAGTGGGTATGTGCACGGCACAACTCATAGATTCAATGGTGTTGGATTACAACTTCGATCTGACGAAGTTCCACATCATTGGCTTCAGTCTTGGCGGGCAAACAGCCGGGTATATCGGAAATTATCTTAAAAGTGGACAGTTGGAAAGGATTACAGGTTAGTCCTCAAATCAACTAAAAGCTGAAATGTCTTTCAAATCTAAACTAATATTATAAAGAGGAAAGATTTGATTGTTTGTTTGTAACGAATAGGCTCCGAAACTACTGGTCCGATTTCAAAAAATATTTCACTAATGGAAAGCCACATTATCCCGGAGTGTCATAGGCTATATTATATTTACGCGGGTGAAACCGCGAGGCGCTGCTAGTTCGTTTATAAGTGAAGTCTTCCATTTCAACCCAAAAATAAGATATCAATTATATCTATCTTAAAAGCTAATCGAGCATTCAAGACTATACTATATAGGTAAGGGTGGACCTTAGTAGCTCTTATTGTTAGAGCGTTAGAGGTTCGACGTAGACAGATTCAATTCCCAGCTGAGGTTTTATTTTTCCAATCTACACTAATATTTATAAATAAGAATGAATTGTTTGTTCGTAACGAATAGGCTCCGAAACTACTGAACCGATTACAAAAAATATTTCACTAATGGAAAGCTCTATTATCAGCGAGTGACATAGGCTATTTTATCCTTGTATTCCCACGGGAATGAGAACTACGCGAGTGAAACCGCGGGGCGTTGCTAGAAATATATTTTTTTCAGCTCTAGATCCTGCGTTGCCATTATTCGTAACTACAGACGATAACAAAAAAATTGATAAAAACGATGGAAAATTTGTGGACGTCCTTCACACCAATGCTTTACAAAAAGGGAAGTTGGAAAAGTGTGGTGATGTTGACTTCTATGCGAATGGCGGATTGACGCAGCCCGGGTGTATGGCTACCAAAGAACAGAGTAAATATATATTACGTAACTACTAACTACTAATAAAATATGTGCTCCACTCAAATTTTACTTATTAATTTACATAATTTTATTTAACTTGCAATGTTTGCATGTAAATATGTTTGTCCAAGTCAAATCTTGCTACTGAATTCTAAACCAGTTATCCTCAACATAGTATAGTTGACTGACAATCCATGCTTAACTTAGTGACGTCATTCTAAATCTAATATGGCGGACTTTAAAAGATGGCGGAATAGCTATTTTTGAAACATCCTTCACGATATTCGTATGATTATAACATCAAAAGCTTGTTTTAATATCAGATTTTAATTAATTTAAGTCTAATAATAACTATTTTATTATATTAATATGTATTAAACTGTTTTTATTATAGCTAAATCAGGCTGTGATCACGCCAGAGCACCAGCGTATTATGCAGAGTCTATTTACACAGAAGAAGGTTTCTACGCAACAAAATGCTACTCGTGGATCACATATATGATAGGATGGTGTGAACTCTTCAACTCCAATGATGAAATTTTGTTTGGAGAATATGTGCCTAGAGAGTAAGTATCTTTTTAACCGACTTCCAAAAAAACAGGAGGAGGTTCTCTATTCGACGTGAATTTTTTTTTTTTTTTTTTTGTGTGTTTGTTACGCGATTTCTTTGTAATCATGAATGGAGCATTTTAAAATTCTTGTTTCATTAGAAAGCGGATATTCGCGAAGTGGTCCCATGTCAAGGAAATCAGGATCTGATGATGGGATCCAGAAAAATCGAGGAAAAACCCGCAACAATGTAGGCTGGGTGTCGATTGACATTATTAAAAGTAAAACTACCTGTGACCCGTGGTTTTGCTCGCGATATTCTTGATACCATAAGAATTTCTGGATGAAAATTTTTTGGCTGTATTTTTTTGTATTTAAATCAAATGCTGTTCACAATCCATGGGTTTTAGATATAAAAATGTCCTGTTTTTTAATTCGTTAACACACACTGAAATAAACCCGAACCTACAACATTTTTTTAAAATGTTTTTTTATACTATTATAGGTACCTATTACACATATATCTTCAGAGCGTTTTCATAAAACTTTAAGTAAAAAAATATATTTAGATATTACAAACAAACACTGCACCAGATTAGATTGTATATATTATTTTAATTAATAAATAGACAGTATAAACGTCATCCTCTATTTTCGTTTTTATTTTGACTTTGGTTAATTTTCTAAAAAGTTCTTATGCCTTTGTGGTTATAAAGAAGTTTTGTAATAAAATGATGGTTAAATTGGGATGATGAAGTTAAAAACAAGTAATAAAATGCAGGGTTGTGTTAGATTATGAATCATGAGTAACATCAGCTCATGGGACAGGATTCAAGCGGTACCCGTTGAGGTTGAACTGCTCGACACTTATAGAGCAGCGAAAAAATCCCTGCAAGAGGCTATTGCCCTCGCAACTCTCACGGCAATCGTGGAAAACGACCTCTCCTTGCCAAATGTAGTCTCTGCTATGAGCGAGGAGAGGTCTTGGATTGGAGTGTCCACCTTTTGTGAGGTCGTACTTTCCCAAAAAAAAACTGCCGAGAGAGAGCGCGAAGCCCTCTCCACTAATACTATTCGCAGCAGAAGGTTGGGCAGACGGAAGCGGGACTACCACTTTGTCCTGCAACCGCCATACGCCCGACCTGCGGCAGTGATCCCCGGGGGGAGATCCACTGCCGCCATATAGGCCTCGAGGTGGCGCGCGGTACTTTCGGAAGGGGGTAACTCAACATCTGTCGCCTAGAGCTACATTCTAGCTCGGAGGAGAAACGCTGTCCGGTAGAGGCGCTGTCCAGGATCGTAGTAGCGTGCAGCCGCGTTTCTTCCGGTTTCGGCCATAAGCGCAGAGGTGGCACACCAAGGGGTTTTAGTCGGTAAGCGCGTCGCCGCTCTATCTTTGCGGCGCGGAGTCCGACATACCCCGTCGTTCCCTTGGACAGAGGAAAGACGTAAAGTCTTCCTCCCACAAAAAAAGGATTCAAGTGATCCACGAGTCAAAAGTTCTTCTGGAGGAAAATTTAAGCGTCTTTTGTAGAAGGAGACTTGCTTCCCACAAAAAAATTTAAAATAAAGTTAATTTAAAAAAATAAGAAACCGACTTCAGCACTAAAAAGTAAGAAAATAATTTAAAATAAACGATATTATTAATACATATTTACAATTTATAATTAGTTACTTTTGAAGTCGGTGACAGCCAAAGCCTTCATTAATATTATAGGCGCGTCTCGTGCTATCTTATAAGGAAAAAAAACTATCCTGGGCTGGCACTGACTCCAAAAGTTACTAATTATAAATTGTAAATATGTATTAATAATATCGTTTATTTTAAATTATTTTCTTACTTTTTAGTGCTGAAGTCGGTTTTTTATTTTTTTAAATTAACTTTATTTAAAACTACTTTTCGCATAAATATTTGTTTTTTAAATATAATATAGACTATACTCAGCATATCCTTGAACGTAAATTTATTGCTTAAAATTATTTTTTTAATCTGCATTTTCATTGTTAAATGTAGGACTAATTTAATTATTAAATACCTATTAACATTTCTATAATAGTAGCAGTACAGTCATTAGTCTCTACATACAATTAATAAAACATTACCCAAATACCTTATATACAAAGTACCTAATAACATAAAAACACAACCCATTACAACTACTTTCTTCTATTCAAAATCTTCAAACTGACAATTAAAGTAGCCTCTTAGCCATGAAATGGTTATCACAACAGAATGGCAATCCGCATTCAATAATCAAGTGCAAGCACTGAGACTTCCATTACTTTCACTTACTGCAGTTTGTTGCCTTCCTTTATAATCACAAGTTGTCATGTGTGCCTTATGTAATTACTGCTCTGAGTTGTATGGTCACAATTGTTTCACCCGTTTCTGTGGGTTTTGTTTTGATTTTGACAAGTTTCTGTACTCTTATTTTCTATGTCAAATTGGGTTATGTATTTAACTGTACCTATAATCCCACTGTAGGAGCAAAAAACTCTCTGTCTCTCTCACTGAAGCTAGTAGTTGTAAAGTGAGGAACAATAGTTATAATCACAATACTTACCTTAGGCACAGTATAATAAAGAGTACTAGTACCTCAGGTTAGAGAATCTTAAACACGCTGGTAACAAGTGATTCGAAAATAATATATAGGCATCGCTCGATCCGGAAAATTTATTCAGGCAGACACTTACTGTTATATTTAAACTAAACTGTAAAAAAACATGTTAGATACACTTTACAAAACCTAAATCAACCTCAATCCCAATTAAAATAAGAACACGTCATTTTAGTGCAACTTATATTCAGAGCGCATACAAACATAACAGTTACATAACAAGTGTAATAATAACGCATATAATAACCCAACTCACGTTTATTGAGATCTGCCGGACGAGTTAGTGACTAATCTTACTGCATTTACACTGATATCTGTAATTGTAAAGTTTACACTAATGATTGTCAACTTAAATCACTTGATGAAACGGGTTTATCTCGAATGATCCTAATACTTTTATTCGCATATTTTGTCCGAAACAAATTGTCAAACGTCAAATAAATTTTTACACCGCGGTACCTTGAACCCACAAAAGTGCGTCGTTTTCATTGCTCCGATTATATCTCAACCTCTGAGAAACCACACTTGCACTGAGCGCGACCGGGAAGTCCAATCTTGTATGCCTATTCAGTCACCAGTTTAGTCACGATGCTGATTAAATCTAGATAAATAGGCCTATTACTAACAAGGTTTTTGTAAAGTTATTGCTATTGTTCGCGAAGGATAGGTATAGTTGTAAATGTGTGAGGAAGACCTTTGCGTAGTAGTGGGACGAAATAGATTGACAAAAATACTATTGTAAAGTTTAAATTATGTATATTTACTAACAAACGATTTTTTTGTTACAGCGCCTCAGGATTGTACTTCTTTTCAACTAACGACAAAGAACCTTATGCGAAAGGTCCAAATAAGAAGGAGGAAAGTTAAATAAATACTAGATTTAAGACTAATATTGTTTTTTTTTATCCTGTTTAAAAACTTTCAATAGAGAATGTTCATCGATGAACTTCATTTTGGACAAAGGTTATAAGGAATATATATTTGGACAAGTTCCTTCCTGCATCTTGCTTCCTCTAACCACCCATTGTATCACAGTTAAGGGAAAGGTTTTTTTCGGAACTTCAAGTACTTTACAGCTTTTAAAAAATTATTGAATTAGTCTTGCATTGCCGATTATACTGGCAATATTATATTAATTATTTAGGTACCAAAATTTTCAGAGTGATAATACGTCTGTCAGCTATCTAACGTGCTATATTTTACATAATCATTGATAACAAACGATCTAACTTTAATTAAATCGATATCTAATTTAACTTTAATCACTAACAAAGTAATATGACCAACATTTAAAGTTATTAAATAAATCCTTATGAAACAGATGCATAAATTATGAAATAATAATTTGGCCATGGGATTCCGGTTTCAAGTATTACTGGTAATACTTACCTAAATGTAAAGCAGTTTTGAAAGTAAACATGTAAAATAAAATTGGCAAGTTCCTACTTCCTTGTGTTTATTAAATAGTAGTTTGACCCAGCACGCCCTGCTAGGCCTTGGTGTTTTAACTATCAGACTAGCTGTGTCCCGCGGTTTCACCCGCGTAGTACCCGTTCCCGTGTTCCCGGTTTTTTCTCACCTTTTAAACCTTCCCTAGATCTCCACAAACATTTCAAGACGAAGATAAGATAAAGCCGTTCAGCCGTTCTCGAGTTTTAGCGAGACTAACGAACAGCATTTGATTTATATATAAGTATATAGACATAGATGGTTAAATTGGATTTAACGTTCACTTCTATCAACGTTAAATAACCTAATCATAATGAATGAAAAGTGTCTACAGGGCAATAGCTTTTCTCTCACTGATAATATGGTCACAACGGAGAGACATAGTCAAAATAATCACGCTTGCCCAATGCTTGTTCAAAATGTTCATGTTCTCAAATCTGGTACTTACCTCCATCTTGGCAGACAGTGTCAGAAACGTCTTTAAAAAAATTCTGAACTCCATAGCTTCGGAATAATAATGGTATATGTATAAAACCAAACTACACACCAATTTCATAAACTCTACATAAGAAGAATACTGAGAAACATTTGAGTCATTGTACCCAATCAGTAATAACCGTCATTACCCAACTATCGTAACTATTATGTAGCAGATGATTTACGAACACCGCATTACATTATGAGTGCAATCGCAAACCATTTACGGATAATATGACATTTATTTTGTACTTGCATTTTCGATGGCCTACAAACCTGGTGAATTGCGTGCGCGTGCGTGTAGATGCATTTTGGTAGGTAAAGATAAAATTTTATGATAACCTGTCTTGAACTCAAATTTTTTTAATAGCAAAGCGGGTGAAAAAATAATCATGAAATCCGCGAAAATAATGTCTTTGCACACACCAGTTTATGTTTCAATGTGCTCAATTATTGATTGTTCCAAGATTTTAAGTTCTTATCCAGTTTGACATTTGAGGATAAACTTATTCTATTTGCCATTCCTAAGTTTTAGTAACATCATAGAATAACTTTGCCAATATATTCCGTAACTATTGCGCGACGGATCCATCTATCATTATAACCTTTTCATTATCCATAATACGTAATTATTCCAAGAAATATAATTACAAAAATATGCAACCATAAAATTTCAATTTAATATTATAAACCACTCCCGGATGGAGGATACAACGGCCGAATCAACGTCTGTCACAATATCCTTGATAGTCTATAATTTGGTTGCGAAATTGTCCAGTTAGCAGTATTCAAGTTGCATCGATGTCCGACAGCATCCGTGAGGTTGGGCAATAACCAATGTCATCGCTTCGACAAACACATATTCACCTTCGAAGATATACGAATACATTATAAATTATATCTAATTATAACATTTTGGTAGTACTTAAGGTCGTTCGATTTTTAAAGGTCTGTGCGTTCGATAAACATACGCAATGATGTTAATGAAAATGTTTTAGTTTGGTATAGGTAATGTTGTTTTGACCTGCTTATTGCACTAAAATGCATGTGAGTATAATATGTAAAATTCAATGTTAATATTAAAAGTAATGGCCTTTAAATATATTTACTTTAGTGACATTTGTATTTAATTTTAATTAAAAAAAAAATACCAGCCCGAGTTTCTTGCCGATTCTTCTCGGCTGATGTAATTCCGAATCGGTGGTAGAATCAGTGACGTTCATAAGTGCCTCATTGTGGCCTCAAATGAATAAATAATTTTTGAATTTTGAATTTTTTGAATTTTGTATTTATTTACAAGATTAATTTAGGAAAAAATACAATACTTTACAAATCTATGAGAAGAAGTTTTGAAAATGCCCTAATAATGTATAAGCATAAGCCTAAAACAAGGAAACAAATAGGCCTACTTATTATTATCAGTCGCATCTAGCGACTTATATTTTACTTTTCTTCTTACTAAATAAAAAATATCCACGAAACAGAAAGTGTATAACCATAAAAATATTCAAACATCCAACATAGAGGATAAACAATCATTTCATTTAATACAAACGGAACTAAAAACAAAAATACTTAAAACTCACAGAGCACACGTAAAGGTCGTACACACACATTATGTAAGCTTATAAACTGACTTCTGCTGCGTTTGGTGGAAGGAAGAGAAGTGTAGACGAGGGTCAACTGCACCCACCACTCCTGTGACAAACCACCACTTTCGCTCTCAGTTGTTATAGAATACACGCACCAAACACACGTACGTACGACAACGTACTAACAAAATTATTGTGATGATTTTACTGTGATTTTAGAAAGATTTTATTATAAGGAGTTTAAATTTGGTTTTAAAAATGATATCAAATACTCAGTGGTTGTTCTTAATTGGGATTACTGTGATACAAATATCGGGTGAGTGTTTTGATAATAATAGTAACTAAATAAATAAATCTTTATTACAGGCAAATAACCCATATTTAAAAATCATACAAAAATAATATAACTTATAGATTTAGGATGTACAAGTTATACTATTTTGTTAAAAGGTTAAGGTGGATTTTGTTTTGTAATAAATAAATAAATAACTTTTTTGTTAGATCGTCATTTTTTTTGATAAGGTAAATCAAAGGAATTGTTATTAATAAAATTATAAAGTGAGTATCGAAATATCTGAATACTGTTTTTTATAATTGAAGTAAAATTTCGTGCATAACTATTATTTATAAAAACTGAGTTTGTAATTCAAGGTTTTATATTTATAATATGTAATTTTGTTAAAGAATATATAAAAAGCAACTTAAATCAAGATGAAGGTTAAGTAAGTTTTACAGTTATCGCAATGATTTACATGCAAGTAAATTGTTGTAGGTATTAAAATAAATAATAAAGTATATTTTATTCCGAAAGAATCGTGACTTATAATATTTTTAGTACATAATATTTAAAAGATAATTTACTTAGTAACTCATTACAATATATACCCAATGTAACATATATTTTTACCGCAACTTTAATTTGATTTATTTTTTATTTTATTTTATTTTAAGAATTTTAAGAAAACTTACAGCTAGGTACAGGTATAGTCAAAGAAATTACAATATATGATGACACATATTGATCTGAAGGCCAATTACAAGTTTCCACTTATAGGCTATTGTATATAATAAAAAAAAATACAGTTTTCAAAAGTAGACGACAATAAAGAACTAATTTACCAGTAATAGAAAAAATACTTACTTATATTATCACAGTTTTTCTTTGGTTCACGATCTCTATCATATTATGTTCTCTACTAGCTGTGCCCCGCGGTTTCACCCGCGTAGTTCCCGTTCCTGTATGAATATGGGGACAAAAACCTTCCCACTGATTCACTCTATCTATTAAAACAAACCGCATCAAAATCCGTTGCGTAGTTTTAAAGATCTAAGCATACATAGGGACATAAGGACATAGGGACAGAGAAAGCGACTTTGTTTTATACTATGTAGTGATAGTGATGTATTTTAGCTAAACTTACGATCAATATCCTTTTTGCTAGTGATTTTTATTGATTGATATTGGAGGGATCTTAAAATATAATTACTTAATTATTATTAAATATCAATTATCCTTTAAAAACAGTCAAAAGTTTATTTTTCCTACAAAGTTGGATTTTTTTATTGATCTCCGCTGCGTTACAATCATCGCAAGCCAATTGTTTTACTAGAAGGTTCTGCGAAGTAACATACTTAATAACATTGCTAAATATACCATAGTTAAACGTTAAATAAACATAGTTTTCATAAAGTAATTAATACCAAAATACTACAATTTTACCAATAAACCCTAAATTACATCTCAATAAATCTTTATACATAATAGAAAACTCTTCCGTTACGATTCGAGTAATGTACTGACTGACAGACAACGCACAGCCGAAACTACTGGTCGTAGAGAGCTGAAAGGCACGTTTGTTTGTTGGGGAGAGTAGACTACCGCTTAGAGAGGATTTTATGAAAAATATCCCCCTAGGGGAAGAAAAGGGAGGTAAATTGAAAACTACACGGACATTGACCTTATAACCTATAATTAACATATATCACTAAGTGTATATCTGTGTATCGATATACACAAGTAGAACAAGTTCAAACTTCTATAATTAAATGTATAGTTAAATGTTACGAGTGTACAGACGTAACCTACAATACGTTATTGCATAATTCGAGTTTGTTTTGCCGACGCTCTTTCCTCGTCCGCATTCTGTTATGAACTACATTAGTCATTGTTTTTTTGGTTATTTATCGAGTTAATTATTATGTTTATAATATTTTTATAGTATGAGTGTTTTTTTTATATGTATTACAAATGTTTGTTACACTAGTTTAGAGGCTTTGCAAAGTAATAAGATGCGTCTCGCGGTTACTCTCGCGTGACTATTGATCCCGTAAGTTCTTATTTCGGGATTTATAGTATCCTATATGTAAGTGTACTTACAAAGATGACATTATCTTTTTAAAGTCATATTAACATTTTTTCGTAACTTTAACATAAAAAATAAATGATTGACGTTGAATAGCTACTGTTTCTACTAAAATTACATATTTAAATATTAATTCATCAAAATTTCTCTATCCATAACTGTTGTACGAAACATTTGCGCGCGCACGTCTCTTTACTTCCGAAATGCTCACGACCAACATTTAAATTACATAACCGTGAACCACGACGCGACGTGACCTCTCTCGTGCTTTCTAGATGTTTATATTAAATAATAGTTTTGTTTGTAATGTAAATTGTGTCACAGGTAGCGCATTGAACGCTACTTAGATAAAAAATGATAGGTTAACTGGATAAACTAGATAATACTTATAGCAAATTAATCTGATTAGAACACCTAACTTGTCATTAATTTACGAGGTTTTTCTTGCTTCTTAAAATTATGTGTCAAGGATAGGAAGAAACTAAAAATCTTCTACCACCGATTAAGAAAATACATCAGCCGAGAAGAATCGGCAAAAAACTTTTGATAAGAAACGAAAATACACGAATGTGATTAAACATGACCTTGTATGTAGACTAGCGGTGCCCCGCGGTTTCACCCGCGTAGTTCCTGTTCCCGTAGGAATATGGGGATAAAATTATGCTAAAAACCTTTCCACTGAATAACTCTATCTATTAAAACAAACCGCATCAAAATCCGTTGCGTAGTTTTAAAGATCTAAGCATACTAAGGGACATAGGGACAGAGAAAGCGACTTTGTTTTATACTATGTAGTTATATCTAAACGTATACTACTTACTCGTTCGTTTTTCCGCAATTAAACCTCTCTTATTCTAGTCCTTTGTGTACTTCTGCGATCTTTTTAGCTAGACTTTTGAGGGCCCTAACAATCCGTAACGACTATTGAAGACAAATTAATTGATCTTCCGCACATTACAAGAAACAGGAATAACGACTTATAATTGGCAAAGACTTGAAGGTTAATGACAATAATTATTTAATCTTACACTTAATAATAAATCTTGTCCTTCAAGTAGCAAATTAAAGATATACATAAATTATTTTTTCAAATTCTGTTTAAATAACCTTCTTCGTTTAGTAACTTCGACCATGATCGAAGACTTGCATAACACTTACCTATTACCAAATATTATGTTAATATATTACTACTTATCTGCATAAAATGACTAGCTAGTATTGAGTATGCGAAGGTATGCAATAAATAAAATGAACCATGAACTTTAACACCTACGAGTATAACTAATAATTTTGACAATTATTTAAAGTGTCGTAGTTAGGTTTTTTTTTTCCTGTCATTTACTATAAAATATAGGTAAGTATGTCATTTTGATTTCATATCTCAATTAATCACAATATAAGATCAAAGTAACATTGTATACTACATACTACCTACTAGGTGTCAGATTTTCTATGAATTTAAACAAAACATTTATAGAGGTTTACGGGTTCTATTCTCGTTACAGATAAAAAAAGGTATGGGTTTCATATGTGAACTTAAGGTCTGATACCTTAAATACAGATAACGAACCTAGTTAGGGGTTGAAATTATATTTTTATGATTACTAGTAGGTGTGCAAAAAACTGTGTCTAAATTGTACCGGCTTCTCAGATCCCACTGCATTTCAAAAGTCTATTTCGAGTCATTAGTATTACTGATAATTATTAGTACAAAAAGTAATATTTATTATTTTTTAGCCATAGCTGTCCCACAGTTGGGCAAAGGCCTCTCCCTCATCCTTCCATGACTCTCGATCTTGGGCCACTTCTCTCCATTTATTATTTATAAGAAATAATTACTTACTTAATCATAATTTATAATATCAACCTACTAATTTTATTTGAGCTTAATTATTTCAATCATAATCATTACTTAATTATTGTCGTGTCTAATTTAGCCATTGTTTGCATTCCAATTGTCAGATTTACCACAAAAAAGCAATTAAGTACTTACATTATAATGCTTAACGTTTATAGAACTCAAATTAGGAACCACGTCAATTATCATAGTTGAGTCTGTTTCATACTGCGTTTATCACTAAAAATCTTAAAATTATTTTTCTTAATTTATATGGAAGTATTTTTACATATACTTACATTAATTACCCATACAAATATCCCTATATCTATTTATTCTGGCTAATCACCAACACAGCTGAAACTACTCTGACAGGACATTCCTGACTTGAAACACTCTTGTTAGTTTTTTTAAACAAATTAAGGGATCACGAGGATATAGCAAACCTATGAAATTAGGTAAATCTATTTTGGAAAAAAGCAACTTTGTTTTGTTCAATGTAGAGATAAACAAATTCAACAAAACTACCTGTAAAGATCGATCACGTATTTTGTACTAACTTTTAAATAACTACTAACAATACAAAGGGTCATTTGGTAATATCTTATTAAAATTGAAACCTTTTATTACTTGTAACGACGTTGTAAATACATTGTGGGTACATACTGTTTTGACTCGACACATAATAGCCAATACTTAATGGCATTCGGCCCGATCATGCGTGCAATGCGGTATTACAAAACCAATGTATAATAATTCGATAGCTATAATCTATTTCCAGAAAATTCTTATTCATTTTTGTTGTGATACTTTTCTTTGTCTTAATCTTTAATCCTTTTTTTTTTACGTTGGGAAAATGCGTTGAATCGCATACCACCGGAGCCGAGAACGGGAGGTGACTCCGGATGGTTATGTGGGGCTCTCCCCGCCTGAAGGGCGAGGCATACCCACTAAAAACCCAACGACTTCCGTCCGCGTCTTAAGTGGGGCGCCGCAGGATCCCTAGGGATTTCGACTACAGGCGCCCCGACGCAGGACCCGCACCGTGGCGCGGGCCCCAGACGTAATCTTTAATCCTGCGAAGATCAGATGTCACCGTCCAGTTTATTTAGCCAGCTTATAGCGGCAGGTGTGAGCTTATGGTCTTCCGATATTCCCAACTAGTATTTAAATTAAATAAATTATTATGTATTAAGACCCTAAACTCGATAATTGACGGTTTTTGTACTTTTTGATCTAGTCATATTATATGAAAAGCGTATTTTATAAACATGCTTTTAGGTAATAATTAAAGGAAATATTGTCATCTAAAAAATACTCAGAGAAAAACAATATTATACAGAAAACTTAAAAAATATATCAAGAAAACTGAACATATGTTTTCTGAATTTCACTTTTAGCATTAACTTCCATGCCTTCGGATTCTAGTAATTCGACCAATTTAGCACTAAAAATTAAACAAACTTAAAGTCCAGATCCTTATTAAGGAAATACTCATAGGAAAATTTAATTGTTATTATAATTATTATTGAAATCGAAAAAAATATAAAGTTAGAATTTGTAAAAATCACACTCAAGAAAATCGTAATTTACGTTGATAAATGATGCTCAAAACGTTATTAAAATTACCTCAAATAATAAAAGAATATTTTCTACAACAATTATACTAAAAAAAAATCTCTAAAACAAATTGTCTTTTTTTCTACAAATATTTTAAAATCATCATAAAACTACTATAAAATCGGACGCACGAAACAATTCAAATCAGTCTGCCGCGAGGCTTTTTAGAGAGGACGTATCGCTCCTACCGAGCATTTGACCTTTGCGGCGCGTACGAATTTTATGCGATAACTCATCAACATGTTTTGATACTCGATAATAATTTTTGTTTTATAATTTGAATTATTTATTAAAAAAAAATATTAACATTTATGATAACAAATAATGTTTTAGAAATAATGAGCAATAAAACAACATTATTTTAAACCGACTTCCAAAAAGGAGGAGGTTCTCAATTCGGCCGGTATGTTTTTTTTTATGAATATGTTCAACGATATCTCCGTCAATTCTGTACCGATTACTAAAATTCTTTTTTTATTCAAAAGAATGGACTTGCCGTTTGGTCCCATGTCAAGGAAACCAGGATCTAATGATGGCATTCTAGAGAAATTGAGAGGAACTTTAGAAAATCGTAGGGTGATTAGTGCATTTGTTAAGTTTTTCGTTAATTATCTTAAAGCATTATAATTAAATGAAGGTTTGAAGTCGATCTGATGATGCACCTGGATGATAGTCGAGGGAACTCTTCAACGACTAACAGCAGTTACCTCGTGTTTGGGCTTGATTAATTTGTATTGATGAGAACTTTACAACCAGATAGGTTGTGACACTCAAAAGTAAAAAAAACCGACTTCAAAAACTGAAAAGTATAAAATAACAAATATTTAATTTAATACACCTCTTATGCGATGCTAATTAATACCTTTGTGTGTATGTTACCTATTGATAAGTGTGAAGTCGGTGCCAAGCCTTAAAGAAATAAAACTATTAGAAAAATAAACTACAAAACTATAATTCGAGACGACCGTTAACGAACGTTTGGGTTGGTCGCATTTTTATTTTATTTATGTGCTACATCGCATAAGAGGTATTACATTAAATATTTGTTATTTTATACTTTTTAGTTTTTGAAGTCGGTTTTTTTTTTAACAAAAACGGAAACGAAATAATTTAGAAAGTCCTGCTTTTAGCGCTAAAAGGTTGTCCCGATAATATATGTTGTACATATACAGAGAATGCATTTTTCAAGTAGGCGTGGTAGACGATATTCGAAACTATATGGAAAGGAATATCGAAAATTGCTGGCGATTTTAATAAAAACTAAAACTGCAATTAGTATATGAAAAATCAATACCATTATGGCAAAAAATATATTATTCACAAGTAAGTTATAGACTTTTTTTTACTCGTATGTTGCTTTGTTTTTAAAAAGTTTCGTTACTTACCAAAAAAAAATCATGTCTTATTTTAAAAACAAAAAACTAAGTATTTGTTTTATTCATTATTCCTTGTTGTGAATAATGGAATATCGAATCGAAAGGTATTACGTAAATTATATCTAATCATATACTACCTACTATGAATCGTAAAAAAAAAATACTCGTATTTTTACTTTTGTCAATAACTTTTACACAATTTAAAATTTCCAATGGATCAAAACCATTCGGCCGGAGTATTCAGAGCGAGCGCGCAGTCACCACATAGACAGTGTGCATGCGGACACGCGTGCGCGTCTGTGTGAGTGAAAATTTGAGTTGTCGCGCGGCAGATCACGGCTCTTAAACAATGATGTATAACAAGTAAATTCTGTTACACGCCCTTGATTTAAAGGTAGACTAGGAATCTATACTTATAATAAAACTCTAGAGGGGTCAGTTCTGTACATGGGACGTATTTAAAAAATAACTGTTGGGGGATGATGAGTGATCGATACCAATGCCAAAAAAGCGAAAAAAAACATTTTTGTCTGTCTGTCTGTCTGTCTGTCTGTCTGTGTGTATGTTCGGGCATCACTCAAAAACTACTGAGCCGATTTCCATCAAACTTGGTATAATGGTTGCTGATACTCCTGGGAAGGTTATAGGATACTTATTTTTTTTTAATTTGTTATTTTTTTATTTTTTTTTATCGTTAATCTATTTTAATTTTTAAATAATGAGCAATTCTTTATGTAATTCGTATGAAGGAAGGTAGGCTTTAACACCGACAGTATAAAAATTGAAATCGGTACATAAACACCAGAGATTTTTAACACGTTAATAAAATAAATTCGCGCGCGGGCGCCGGGCGCCGGGGCGGTGGGAGAACAGGCGAGGGACGAGCGAGGTCACGTGGTCGACTCGCGCACGGCGCGCGGAGCGACGCGCGGCACGGGCGTTCGGTCGGACCGACCGCGGTGCTTTTCAGCGCACCATAGTTAGTTGTTTAGTTTAGTTATTATTAAATAAGAAGGTTCTTTTTTTATTTTAATTAGGTAGGCAAGTATAAGTTGTTTAAATTTAGGTAGGTAGGTAAGTACTTAAGTATAGTTTTTTATTTGTGAAATTAAGTTTAAATAATTTGTATTTTATTAGGTTAATACTTAAAACATTTAATTATTTGTTTTAAAGAAAGTACCTACCTAGGTTTTAATTTTTATCTTCATAAATACCTAAGTAACTTCTTTTTATGAGTAAAGAAGTTACTTAAATAATTAGTAAGTAGGTTAGGTAGGTAGTAGGTACTTATAAGTTTATTTTCGACCAAAAGTAAGTTTACCTAAGTAGGTACGATTTGATTTTATTTCAATTTTCTTCGTTATTAAAGTATTACCTAAACGATGCCCTCTAGAAAAAGATCTTCGTTGTCTCGAAACTCGACTCTAAGAGGATGATAAACGCGCATTCTCAAGAGTTGGCGTATGAATGAACTCTATGTGGTGAAACACTCAACGGGAGATACCTATGTCTCGGCTGACCGGGAGCGCGAGCGGAGTGGCATATTTTATCGCGAGAGTCCGAAAAGTTTACGCAGTATCAAGACCAATTGATAGAGAAAATCACTCGGTAACTCGACTCGAACAACGCTTCAGAGCGCGAATATCACAATTATATTACGTACGATAACTCTGTGTAATGAAAGGCAAAGAATTAAAAATATTAGGTCACTGGAATCAGAGGAACAGAGAGAATATCTCCTCGCTGCAGATAGGTTCCGACATACTTAGTCTGGAGCGATTAGTTGTACACACACAAGTCTCAAGTGTATCTACAACTCTATTACCGTGGAAGAACAAATTAAAAAGTGGATTTGCTTATAATGTCACGATTGACTGTGGATCTTATTCCAATATCGGAGAAATGACTGGTCTGTCCTTTTTGTAATGCGTCCACCAGAGCCTTTAAAATCATTGTTATTAGGGGAGCATGTACAATCAAAACATTTCTTTGACGTCATTTGATGCCCAACAAATAACGGAAGGTCCATTTATGCCTAGGTACTTTTAAAATACAAGACCAGGTACTTTTATATCATTTTATTGGATCGCTGTTACCCGACGACCAACGAAGTTTCTTCAAATCTATTTTGTGTCCGACTATAATGAACAGCTAACAATACGAAATCGAAATTTCCCAAATTCGAATAAGTACTAATCTGATCTCAGAAATTCAACAAATGTTACATCGGGTATATTCTTATTAACAAAGCACAGGGTCAGACATTGGGCGACGCCCGAGTGTATATTAGTTACAGTTGCTTTTTGCATGGACAGTTATACGAAGCACTTTCCCGAGAAATCTGTATGTGTCCATGTACCGGAGGGCGCTACTGATAGTATAGTTTACCTATGCAGGAGCGTTACGCTAATGTTCTTTTATATGCTCGCTGACTGCGCCATCGCCACTGCTATACCATTTCTATTTTCAAATACCTTATACGTAACTGGCGCCATACATGACGTAGCAAAAGCGAGTCGGAAAAGCGAGGCCGAAGGCCGAGCTCCGCCGCGAGGGCGTAGCCCGAGCCACGCTCCGGGCGGAGCCCGGAGCAACCGCCGCAGGCCTAAATAAAATATAACTAAATAATAAATTAATAAGGTATACGATACGACGATTGTATTTTAAAAATACATTATTTGTTTAATTCCAATAAAACTAATTACGCTTAAAATACATAGTATTTATTTTAACGGCATGACACAGAATTTTCAAAATTATAAATTACGTCTTATCAAAATCGCAATACCTTTGGTGCAATTAGCGTTATACAAGGTCTATAACTAAAGAACTGTATAAAGATATCATACCCAACATAAATACGTATAAATACCAGCTCATTCTGCATAATTATGGTAAAATATTCAGTGTTTAAGTTATCAAAAGTTTTGTAACATTTGACATGCGCCGGCGCAAGGCCGCTGGTTCAACAAGTGGCAAAAATAATTATGCGTGCAGTCGCACACATAAAGTTTACAAACAAAGACGCAACTCTTAACATTTTGCGCTCTGATTGCAATAAACAATTACAAGTCGTATCTATGCACTAACGCATTCCTTTATTAATAAACAAATTAGGAAATAGATGTTTTAACATTCGTGTTGAAACTTATCTTTAGGAACGTTTTGTTAATAATTGTGTACTTTGAAAGAGAAATATGTATAATACTACAACTTTAGTGGTGTTCTTACAAAAATATAGAAAGTATAAAAAAAAAATATTAGACATGTATAAAGTAGTATCAAAACAAGGAAAACAAATACGAACTAAAGTTCATCGTTATGTTACATAACCTATAAACTAGATTACTTCGAGACACTCGATCGAATGTACTCAGAGAATCTGCTGCAGTGAAAGTATTTACTTACTTATTTAACGATAACCAACTGCATAGACCTATTTAGCCTTAGGATTTTCTATTAATTTAGGTGTCTGGGTATGCTGTTGTCCCACGTTTTATAGGGTTATTCACGCAGGTATTGTAGTTCTTGTACTATCTTCGATGTTAGATTGGTGTGAATGGGCACATCGGGTATACAAAATATTCGCAGATTACAGCCTTGCAATGTGGTTTTGCATTGTAATTGAACGTAAGGAGCTATTATTATAAAGACAATATTTCATAAAATTTGCGAAACCTTTTTTTGTTATATTCAGACGTATGATAACATGGGATTTATTCTGGAAATCTCCCTCTAAGGACCTGAAATCACTTGCGTTCTGGTTCAGGCATTAAGAAAAGGCCAAAATTTAAAAAATAAAGATAATTTTAAAATAAACATTAGCTATATCTAGTTATTTATTTACAAAAAGAAACATTTTAATACCTAATTTTAAATAATAATTAACATATTTTCATAGTTTTATTTTAATATTTCCAGGTATACAGAGTCAACAGAATGGCAAAGAGAAGAAACCTCAATCAGTGCGTGATCTCCTCAACACCACGTCCTGTATTCCACCTCCGTACCGGTGTCCGCATCCCAAGATGCAGTTCTTCCTTTATACGAGGTACGACCATAAATTCATATGATCATAAATAAATTCAGGTTGATAGAGTATGTAGATATTAATTAAACGCCACTTTGGTAATTACGATAAATAATCTTTTTGTCCGTTCATATTAACCGAAGAAAAGATCATGATCAGATAGAAATAAAATAGGTGCCTAGAGCAGAACGGATGTTGCTATACGCTATCGTCTGCTATTAACCCTTATTCATATTATACTGTCTGAACTTTTTAGGTCAACCCAAGAAAAAGGCGAACTACTAAATACGTTAGACAACGACTCCCTAACATACTCCAAATTTAATCCAAAACACCAGACAAAAGTCGTAGTTCACGGTTTCGGTGGAGGAAGGAACTTATCGCCAAGCACGGACATGAGAAAGGCGTATTTTACTAGAGGAAATTATAACATTATTATTGTGGATTACGGGTCTCTAGTCAAGGAACCATGCCTTAGTCAGGTAAGTAGCTATAATACAGCACGGTAGCAATTTGATGCTAAATACCTTTATTTTCTAAAGTATTCCTAATTATTTGTAGTTTATAAATAAACGCTAACCAAGTGTAGGAAGTTATTATCGTATTCGATGGAATGTGCGTAGTTATGATCACCATCATTTATCCATACCACGGATCATAAAATACTAACGTTATCATGCCTATACGATACAACAGAAAGAGAAAAATAATATCAATTAAATGTTACTTTTGAATAAGCCATTCTAACAAAATGCATTAACAGAATATTGTTACTCAATGTTTTCAAATAAAAATAAACAAAAAACAAAGTCCCCAATTGTTTCTAAACTAAATTATTTCCAAAAATTGGCGAAAGTTACCGAGTAGTTCCGTGAATTCTTTGATATAATTTTGTTTTCCTGTCATCAGTGAAAGTGCAAGTTTCAGTCGTTTGAATGAAATAACTCGCCAAGGCTACCCCATTATGATAATTTCGGTTATTGTGCCTTATATCTTACATTAACATAACAAGCTATTACGTGATAAATGCGAATATCTTTGCATTGTGCACATTGTGTGGAAATATGAACATTAAGACTATTGTATTAAAGTACTTATTTAACTACTTCCCTAAAAATATTTTGCATAATAGTGTTGTCTGTCACCCAGCATTTTGCCAAGTTGTTCTTTTAGTTCTAAAATCTTTAGTAAAATAAACAACTAAGAAACAATTTTTGGTAAGAAAGAATTACCTACACAAGCATTCATCATCATCATCATTTCAGTTTGTCGCAGTCCACCGCTAAACATCGGCCTCGTTATCCTATCAAGTTTTAGCGAAATCGATCTAATAACACCAGAATTAGAACTAGGATTTAACTTGCTAACCCGTTTATTATTTACAGATAGAATGGGCTCCTCGGTTCGCTGGATTATGTATTGCGCAGCTCGTCGAATACTTGCAATATCACCCGGTGAAGCCCGTACCACCCGAGAAGTTGCACACGATAGGATACAGTGTGGGCGCGCATATATTAGGATTGGTCGCTAATCACTTAGCTGAAGGAAAGTTGGGGAGAATTACTGGTGAGAAATATTGCTGTATTTATTCACATAAGTTGCAGTTCTTTGTGGCTGAGTCTTCAGATAAGTCCACATTCAGGTTCCATGCCCAATCCATTTGAAACCAATTGTGGCAATACTATGTTTGTCTCGGTCTGGGCATGTGTGTGTGTGTGAATGAGTGTGTGCGTAGTTTCCGATACCTTAGATACAAGTTTCGAATTTAGTTAGGGGTCAGTTACTATAGTGAGATGATGTAGTAAATGATTATGTTATGTTATTTTATATTATGTAGATTTTTCGGATTTTTATATTCGCCGTTGACGGACGTATCTACCAAATTCTTCGTTTACATTGTTCCATAAATTTCATAAAAAACAAATTACATTAGTTAAGTATTTTAACAAGGCAACGCCTAATATTAACAATTTATAATATTTTTTTTAGGTCTAGACCCAACAATATTATTCTACATGGGTAACAATCGTTCCCGTGACTTGGACCACACAGATGCGTTGTTTGTAGACATCCTACACACTGGAGCCGGGATCCTCGGCCAGTGGGGCCCTAATGGTCATGCTGACTTCTACGTCAACGGAGGCTCAAGCCAACCTGGATGTGCTCATGATACTATTTTCCGTAAGTATAAAAGAAAGTGATGGGAGAAAGTGGTAGACTGATCTTGAAACAAAACCAAAATAAGGATAGGTAGGTAATTACCTATCAAAAGAATGATGGAAATTCAACATTGGTAGAAATGGGGCTTGTTGATTTTGTCATAATACACACCACCTAATACGTTGCTAAGAACATTTTCTGGGTTTTATAATCATATTTCGTTACTGCCATTAGTTTCAATTTTGTTCTACCAATATACATTAAAGTTCATAGCTCGTTGAATCATCGCAAAATTCCTCTTAATCATTTATCGGAATACAAGTCCATATAAAAACAATTTAATTTCATAAACATTTACAAGAAAGAGTAGTTTTAAGTAGGCTAATTGATGGCACAAATACTATTTTTAGGTGCCCAACGCATAAACAAAATTGTGCAACAGTTTACATTCCTAAGATATTAAACTGAACCGGTTATGGTGAACTCTTAACTTACAAAATCTTAGTAAATAAACAAGTTACAAAACTTATTGAGCAACATGCGTCAGTATAGACAATACTAATGAATGCTGCCATCTGTGAATATGTTACAAAACTATTCATATTTTGACACTTCGAAATGATGACTACAACCCTCGTTACCATCTCGTTAGTGGATCTTTTGCAACCATACTTTTCTGTTTTAACAATAGATGGCGCTGTCTGAATGAATTTATCATGGTTGTTCTTAATTCGAAATGATGCCGGCAGTTGCAAAATCATTTGTATGAACTTTTTACCTTTTTAGGTTTAAATTTTATTGAGGTTTCGATAAATATATGTGTTACACCTACGTATAAATGAAAAGAAATAGCGTGTTTCACGCATTAAGAGTTCACAGAATAAAGCTTTTAATAGAGAGATGCGAAAGGAGGGAATTTAGGGTAGATAAGTAATGGAAATAAATACTTACTTAGTATTAGTATCTAAACGTAAATTTAAACTAGGAGCTTATTATCGAACTCTACAGATTCAGTTGGGCTGAAATAATAATACGAACGAGTAATAACTTGAAAATGCCACGCTTACAAATGTAATTAATAAGTAATATGCTTATTTAATTACTTTCTATACCAGAAACCCTGTCATGCGACCATACGAAGGTGACTCCATACTTCATTGAGTCGATCAACAGCCGCGCCGGCTTCTGGGCGGGACCCTGTTCCAGCCTGTTCTCATACCTCATCGGCTGGTGTGAGCCGAGGGATACGGAGTACGTGCTAATGGGAGAACATGTTACGCATAAGTAAGTGGAGTTAGCCTTCTGAATTTAGTTTTTGAAGTGTCTGTAAAGTTTATAATCGCAATCATCTTTATAGAGTCTTATCGAGTAACATTAACTACGCATACACTTTTTTATACTACCAAACTTAACATTTTTGGTTCACTCAAATATATTTTCTTCACATGGGAATCGAACCCATAAATGTGTTTGGCAGAACCTTCTTGATGAGGAGTCTAACTAACACTTGTTCTAACAAGTAAGAGCCCTCATGAGTTTTGATCGCAACCCATCTAAATAAAATTATTTTTATTTTCCAGTGCCAGAGGCGTGTATTATGTCACCACAAACGCCAAACCACCGTATGCAAGAGGTTTTCCTGGTAAATCAAGACGTTTGAGATCCGTATCCCCATACAGTTGATATAATATTATAGAACCTAGGCAATATTATTAATAATTGTACCATACTCTTAAAAACCTAATGTTTTTTTATTCTAAGAAAAATCAGGTTTGGTTTAATGTAAGTAATTTATGTAACTTGTAATGATTTATAGATAACCAAAAAGTAACTGACATTATTTAATTGCTGATATAATACTTTTTAAAATAATTTATATTGATACTGATAGTACTGCCATCTAGCGCCGTAACTGCAAACTCTATGTTATAGTGCCACAATCTTTTCTGTTCCGGTGACAGCGTCGCTGTAATCACATCTTTTGGTTGTCAGATGATTGTCAGTGAAATGAAAATGTATACAAATGACATTATAGTCAATATGACATTAGTAGCTTCCAATTTTGACCACCAGCACTGAAAATTGTGGCACTATACATACCCTAAGACAAACTTTTTAGGTTGTTTTTTACTGTGACATTAACTTATTGTGCCACAAACATTTCTGACCTAGCGGCCAAAATTGGAACTAATACTGTCACTGTCATTTTGTATACATATTTATTAGATTGACAACTAAAAATGCGATTACAGCGACGCTATCACCGGATCAGATAAGTTTGTGGCACAATTTTTTGCAATTACTTTGCCATCTCACTAGATACACTCTAACGTTTATTAACGTTTAATTTTTTATTTAAAATATCTTTAGTCTATTTGATCCACTTTTCTAGTTAATTCTTCACCCCTTATTTATTTTCCTAACTAATATTATAAATGCGAAAGTAACTCTGTCTGTCTGTCTGTTACCTTTTCAGGGCTAAACTACTTAACCGATTGACTTGAAATTTGGTACAGGGGTAGCTTATGGTCCGGGAAAGAACATAGGCTACGTTTTATCCCGAAATTCCCACGGGATCGGGAACTACGCGGGTGAAACCGCGGGCACAGCTTGTATAATATAAAACGAATACTCCTCAAATCAAGCATCATGATTAAGTTAAGGTTTTTATTAAGGTTTTGTGATATAATAGATTCTAAGTAGGTAAATGATTTACTTTGTAAGTGATGCTCATATTATGACTATAGTTACCATAGCTTTAATAGTGGAAATGCCTATGTACTTAATAAACAATTTAAAACTATAATTTGTTATTTTTATTCTGACTCTACGTCATAATATTTACCATTATTAATCGAATCCGAGTATCTTGGAAAATTCGAAGTGTTTAGAATAATGGTTTCAATTTAATTGAGTATGAACCTTACTGGAAGTTATAATTTGCCCTTTTCTTGACCATGTGTTTTATTTCTTCTTTTGTTTTTTTTTATTGCATTACAATTGGCTATGTAGTATTTGACAGAAATACATAAATATAAATAGGAAAATAAAACTTCAAATATTATTTTTTCCAACATATATTTGGGAAGATAATGTCATCATTTAAATGTTAAATTAGTTTGAGATCAATAGGTAAATTAAATTGCACTTAAAATGAGATCACACACGTATTATGATTAACATAAGTACGTAAGGAAGAAGCAAAAAAAATCTTAAGTTTAACCTTATAAAATATACAATACACTGAAGAATTTTGCCATTCGCAAGAAGTGTTTATGCATAGATATAATAAACACCTTTACGTAAGACTTACACTTTCGCAACCTTTATGAAATGTTAGAACTTTTGTTTGAATTTACAATAAGCATAAATTGATAAACAACTGCATTACCAAAAAACATTTATTTTCTGCTTTGTAAAGAAGAAGGTGGATTACGACTTCTGATTTTATAGCGTTTTATTTATTTGTTTATATCATAATTATATACTTTTTTACATCGATCATATACGAGTACATAAATACGTTGAGATACTGTAAAAAATCAAAGATAACCCGCCAAGTTCACAAAGTTTAACAATATATTGAATAAGGTTTTATCTTGAGAAACAACTTTGAAAGATAGGAAGAAATAGTAAAATTACACATCAATGAGAGTTTACTTTTACTATTTCCGCCTCTTAGACAGTTCATGTAAGAATATAATTTGTTAATAACATTGATTTAAATACAAGTTGAAGTGGAACCAAGAGTTATGTATGGGAAGTTTTTTAGCATTCGTTTACATACGTCACGTTTACATTTAACAATTTCCTATCATTTTCTGTTTTTCCTTCCTTACTTTTAAAGTGCTACTTTTGCTTTTTAAAAGAAAATAAGTGGTACATTTTAAAGTAACCACATAATTAAAGTAAATTACATAAACTGACAAATAATTAAAATAATCTCTATATAAAAAATGAATCCCTATTCCCTTTGGTCACCGCATCACGCGTGAACTACTGGACCGATTGACTTGCAATTTGGTTTAGAAGTAGCTAATGGTCCGGGAAAGGAAATATGCAAAATTCCCACAGGATCGGGAACTATGCGGGTAAAATCGCGAGGCACAGCTAGTTGTTATTAAAAATATCGACGAATTCATAGTTATCAGAAACACATTTTCTCGTATCAAATTTTAGTTTTACAGTTGCATTTACATAATTTATTGAACAATGGTTTAACTACAATGATATTTAATGAATTTATTACATTGTGTGAATAAATAATAATACCTATTTTAATGGATCACTTATTAAGAAAATAAAGTCGCAATTATTCTTTCATACATACACATACAACATCCATCATCAAATACTCATCAACCTTATTCATATTTACTAGTATTTATTCAATTCACTAAGTATTCAATAATACTATAATTACACATTTTATACACAAACTAGTTCTTTATAGGCCTGGTCGAAACATATTGTATTTCAAGAAACCTTTTATATTATCCGATAAGGATATTAGGACACGTTTTACACAAATAATATTTTAATAATCTATTGTTTTATTACCCTTTCATTATAATACCTTTTATATTATCCGATAAGAAAATTGGGGCGCACTTTATAACTAATAATATTTTTTTACAATCTCAATACTAAGATAATTAAAACGTGCATCTCGAATAAATGTAGCAGTGCGTAGAAATAAACCAATCACTTAAAAAATAACTAACGCGTAAAATTAGTAATGATGACAAAATTGTAGATAATTAAATCTCAAAAATATAAAATATGTTATAATTTAAGCTGTAAGTAAGATTATTTTAAAAACGAAATAAATGCTAATTAAATATGGAAATTAATTTTAATTTCAGTATAATGCATTTGAATTAAATTAGCTAATGACTAAAAACATACATTCGTTTTTTAAATATTTTTGAACACTTTCAAGTTTAAAAGATCTACTCTTAGGTATCTAAATATTGTCATTATTATTTTTTTATTTATTTACCTATTTATTTACTTATTCTTCCTAATAACTATTATTTTCTAACTGAAACAAACCAATGAATGCTAATTAAATATAAAATTACTAAAAAAAACTAATTAAATAAAAAATATCCCGTAGAAAGATATTAATTATAAACAATAACGTACGTTTAGTTTAATAATAAATAAAATTATTAATTAATTAAATTAAGTTACGATTAAACTTTAAACTGAAAATTAAAAAGCTAAAGATGAAAAGCGATATTATACAGCCATTATTTATGAGGACTTTGAAAGCAAATCCTTAACCATGAGACTAATCAGTAATTGACAAATCAGTGCTTTTTCGCAATTATAAAGTAATTTATATTACGATTATAGTTTATTATTGTCTATATTATTAACCTTATTTATAAGTGTTATTATTTAAATAATAAAATCTTAAAAAAGATAATTATTAAAATTACTATTATATTTGAAAATGGTTGCTGAAATTAGATGCAAATAAATAATTTGATAGAAAAAAAACTGTATTTAGTGCAACATTTTATATATTTAGTTTAATGAAAATTTTATTATAATTATTCTTAAAATCCTTACACCTAAACATATTATTTTATTAAAACCCGATAGAACGCAATATAATCAACAACGCCAGATTAAATATTGAAAACATTCAAACAATTGTTTATGAAAAGCGAAAGGATCATATTAATTGCAAACGTAAATCTTACGGCTTATAAAACCTTCTAAACAATTGATGACTAACAGAAAGATGGATCTTTAAAAAGAGAAAAAAATACGATTTAATAAAAATAAACGACATCTATAAGGTTTAAATTCACTGCACGGAAATTCCTTAGTAAATTATTTATACATACAATTTATTTACCACTTTTGGCATATTATTATATTCACTACACTTGGTATATATTCTTACACCTATTAATTATATATTCTAATATTTTTATATTTACTTATTATCGTATTATTCTTAACACTAGTTGCGCTTCAAGAAGCTTATTGTCACCACAGCCTTACAGAGTGAGATCACCCCATATTATAAAAAAATAAAAATTATTGTCTAATTTATTGTACACAATATTACTAATAACGAACCAAAAATTTATCCTAGTTATATCTACTTTATACCTAACCACTATATTTTAAGAAATTCATCTTTTAAATGGTTAAAAAGTATTTAATTAAACCGGAAAAACGATTGCCTGGTAAAATTAATTTAATAAAAGAGAGAATATTACGTAATAAATTGAAATTGATAAACTCAAAATCTCTTTTTGAAAAATAAATGTACCCTTTGATTACTATGGTAGCTCTGAATGAAGAATATTTTATTTTAAAATAATCATAAAAATATATAGATATCAATATTATTTACTCGTATATATCATTTAAATTACTTACAATAAATACGTTATATTACAAACGGTGCACATCAAACAAGTGCATGGGGGATCATATATAAACCCTTACCGCCATCCGTTTGGACATTGGGAAAATTATCATTTAAAAACATTACATTCTAAACATAACCGGTAAAAACTTGCACTAGCCCCCGGCCATCTAATATTACACGAAAATTATACTTATATACTCAATGGATTTTATATTTCAAATGAATTTATATAATACATAGATAGATAAATATGATATGGTAAATATATATGGTTAAAAATATATATGATGTTCAAGCAAACTAATGTATTTGAACGTTTTAAAGTAATGATGTGTTGCGTTCAACAAATCTACCAACCTACTGAGGCAAAAATAATCATTTTTCTTATGATTTTAATTTTATTTTCTTTACTGCATCTACCAATTGAAAAATATATTATATACTTATAATGAAAACAAATGATTTTACTATTATGTTTGATTTATAAACACAATATATAGGATTAATTAGACAACTACACATTGAATTAAATATTTCAATTTATTCAAAGTATATTACATCGCGGAATTGACGGCGTAGAGATTCGTCTTTAAAACAATTTTATTGCTTTACACGTTATACTATAGTTAATGTTAAATATTTTAATCGAGAAATAATTATTATTTTTACAATTATAAACTGATATTTTTACGTATAGTTATTTTATCGAAACGTTGTTTTCGGTTTTAACGGCTTATGGACCAATAAATTGATTCCATTTGCGCCTAAAATGATGTATTGTCACCGTATTGTTGATAAAACAACTGATACAATGTTGATTTTGAATATTTTTTTATTAATTTATTGCCAAGAAAAGTTAATTTTCTCTAATTATTTTTGATATGTGAATGTTTGATAAAATATTAAATAATTTCTTACATAATTAGGTAGTTTAAAGTGATAAATTATATTATTATTATTGTACCATATTTTTTGATGATAATTCTCTCCGATGTCCAATTAATTATATTATTTTGGAAAAAAATATATGTTTTAATTATTGTCATGCGCACACGTAGCAAAACATTATTCAATATAAAACACTTTAATCAGATTAAATGAGTTGTAAGCATATTTTTTCAGTCCCAATAAGTAAATAATGTGTCTGCGGTTAATTGTTTTTTTTTTCTATTATTAGTCCATACTCCAATGAGTTTTCTTATGTTTTATATATTGTCTTGATATTTCAAATTCAAAAATGTACTTGCTGTGTCGACTTTATCTTGTATCTGATATAATGTAATGCGAATTAGACGAACATATTTTATTAACTTTACCACAAATGTTATCCGATTAAGTGTTTTTTGAATTAAATACGATTTTATATATTTTTATTTAAATTATGTATACGTCATGTTCACTAGATATATACATTATATAGATATTTTTAAAAAGACCGAAAGATAGTTTTTATATAGGTATTCAAACCGTTTTTTTTATAAACGGGAAATAATATTTATAAATTCATATTATTAAATCTGTCATTGTTATATTTTCCCACAAATCATGTTTAAGAATAATATTTCTTTTATAAATTAGCTCTAATTAACCCTACTACATCATATACTATTCAAATCCTACTACAAAATCCAATATCATATACTTAAATATACTCGTAGAGATACGAGAAATAGATACATACAAGTATATATACTTTCCGACATACATATTTTATAATATGAATTTGATATTCATAAATAGATGATTACAATATATATATCCATTATTGTTTTAAACCCTTGAATTTGGACACCATAAATATTGATGGTATTTTGTCGTCTGTAACTCATTATTGTGTTTTATTTAATTAGGTAATCGATGTTATCCAAAGTAATAATATATCGTACTTGTAGTAAAGTATATTTTAATTTTCCAATTAAATCAATAAGGAAAACCAGTGTGTGGGGTGTTATATTAAAAAAAAAGTTTGGGCGCCGAACCTCTCACTCACCGTGCGAAACCCAGAAGCTTGTGCTCCTATTTCACGCCGATCTTCTGTGAGAGGGTGGTACTTCCCCGGTCGAGCCAGCCCGGATTCGAACTGAGATAATTACAGTTAGGCTCTACCACTATTGACTACTTGATCATTGGACATTATATTGATTTGATAAAAATGTATTTTATGTTTATTATTCAAGAGAGACAACATTTCTAACGCGCGGCTATTTTTAGATTTAAAGTATAACGGACTTTAAGGTTCGAAATTTGAATATGTTCTTTCCTAAGAAAGTAGTTTATTTAATCCTTGTTTGGTTGAGTTAAGTTCAAAAGTAAATCGTATTCAATAAAATATTTATTTTTTTCTTGTAAAGTAAATGTTATCAAAGATGTATATTTTTTGAAAATATGAGCAAAACTATAGGTACTATAGATGTTATTTTTTTACGTGCACGAAATAACAAGTGGTTATGGTCTCAAATCTCATCGACAGTCATACATATTATTGTCACGATATTACATTTTATTTTTATTTTTTTATAATTTTTATTTATTTATTTTTTTATATAAAAAGCTACGTTCTAATCAAATATTATTGTTATATTCACGTTTATAAGACTAATATTTTATGATTACATTTTTGCAATTGAGCAAATTATTTATAGAAAAAGACAATCCTAAAAGCTCGATTTTGATCTTTGTAGAAGAAAAAATAAGTGATAAAGTTACAAATAAATGTTTTTAAATATATTTGATAACAAAAATCTGTTCTAATATTTTAATATTTGATCACTATGTAAAGCAAAAATTTAGGAAGAAACGGTCCGAAAAGCACCTTTCTGATTTATCCATGAAACTATTAAACTGCATTTCAGCAAAAACCTATTAATAATACTTTTTGGTAAATATTTATATGTATAGACACAAATACGATTATATAAGCACTTATACTAGGTACCCCATTAGTATTAACCTAATATACATACTTTTATTATTTCTAAACAATATTATTATAACACAAGGTAAGCTATACCAATGTGCAAAAGTACTTATATATAAATTACACATTATGTACCTACTTCATAGGTTTAATAACCTTAAATTTTCACACACATTTATTATTTATCACACCATTAAATACCATCTTTCACTCACTCACGTATTTATTAATAAACACTTTACATTCACACCTTCACGCAAGAATCACTTCTATATCGTAGATGATGAGAATTTAATAGAAACTTCACTATTACAAACAATTCGCTCAACAAAGTTTACGAATATGGAAATTGTGAGGTGATTTTTTTCTTTCCTATTTGTTTTAATACGAGATGCATTTTGATACGAGAAAATGTGTTTCTTAGACTACTTTTTAATAAATAAGTTAATTATTAATCCAGACATGTATGTACTAACATTCTTATGTAAGTCTAAATGAATATCCTGCCGATCTTTCGAACTAAAGTCACAAATAAAAATACAAGGTTACGATTGTGTAGTGTAGCAAAAACTGTAGTTTGAAGATTCTTACAGACATGACACGTATTCGTACAAAGTGAAGAGGACAATACAACAATAAATCATCAATTAGGTATTTGTTATTATCACGAAAGCTATCTTCGTTAATAATTAAAAAAAAACAATCATTTAGTACATACTTCAATATATCTAAAAGATTGCGTCAAAAAATAACTTCTCATATAAAGTGAAAAGTGCACTACTTATTAGTGTCACTATTCTTTTTGTATTGTTGTGTAATTCGATGTTGTTTGTTTTATCCTTGGTTTTATTTCAAAATTTTATCTTTTTATTTTATTTTCCTTCATATTGCTCATTTATGTTAATTTGCAGTCGTATTGTTAACCTTCGTCCAACGAAAATGTATATTATTATAAACAAATACATAACATATTTTCACAAACAGAGTAACTAATAAATATACAATATAGACAATGATTCCATTACTTCCCATTAATTTCAATATTTAAACCTTTGACTACTCTAGGCATTAGATACATATTACATTGAAGTACGTTAGACTATAGAACAATTAATTTAATTCGTAAATATATTTTATTAACATTTTATAACAACATTTGCGATTCAATAACAGGGACGAGATGTACAGCTACAAGGTAAATTATAAAGCAAAATAATTATAGTTTAAATAGTTTGAAGAACTTCATCCACAAGATTCTAAGAAACATAAGTACAAACTTTAAGTTAAACTATTATCTGTCACGAGATAAGCTGTATATGGATAAAGACCAAATTTTGCAGAAAAAATTAACGAATTGATCAGTCAGCTTCAATGCAGGCTCCTAGGCTGAAAACCTCAATAAATAATATTAGCTGTTTTTTAATTTTTTCATGGCAACCTATGATGCAGAAATACTATTTCTAGGGTATCAGCAGTGTCACTAATAACATAAAATTGTAGAGTCAAAATACTGACTCTAGCTGTTCTCATCTGTGGATGACGTTCTTACTATCACTTAAGTACAATCGCTGAAATAAATCTACATTACGTGATATGCAATACAATTTATATATACAAACATTTGTACAAGTAACTATCTATCGTATCGATAGATAAAAAATATCATCAAAAAGCAAAACAAACAAGAATTTCGATGAAAAATATAAAACAGTTTCATTTAAATAATTAGTTATCAACGCTTACCAACTAGTATTGATATTAAAAGCTAATAATAATGAAGATTTGATCGAAAATGGATTCACACAAATATAACAGAAAGCTACAAACAATAACCAGGTACATCGATATAATTTACAAAAACGACTAGAGTATTATAGTTTTCTAATAGTAAACCGACATAGACTGAATAGAAAAATCGTACGTTTATTAGTTCCAAAATGTTCAAAATTTGTTAAGGAAAATGTCGTACGATAATTTCTATTCGTTCTCCACGAGCTTAAATATATAAACACTTAAACATGTATTATTATTTTTTATCTAATCTGTCTCTCTAACGATATAGCAATACTTTATCTAGGTTTCAATTGATAAGAAAAAAATACGCTTAATATTGTAATTAATTTCTTATTTTACACAAGATTTTTGATATTTATTTTTATATTCAATTGTTTACTTACTTGTTTTACATGACTTACAATTTGAATTAACTATTTTGAAAATTGGAAAATTAATCAGCTTTGAAGTTTATTAAAAGTACAGGCCTTGATACATTAAAGTTTAATAAAACAGATCCTTAATCGTAAAATGATTTTACTGTAATCATATGGTAAAATCTCATCGGTCAATGAATTCAGTTTGCATAGGTTGAAAGTGTTTTGAAACAACAAGGTTAGATACAGTCTAGTAAATACAGTTCCAGTTTTGAAATTTAAAAGTCATTTCCAGTATATAAATTTAAAAGACAGTTCCAGTTTTGAAATCGATAAGACAGTTCCAGTTTTGAAATTGAAGACAGTTCCAGTTTTAAAATTGAAATTTAAGTGTATAGATATTCTCGCTCTGTGGCATAGTTTAATAAGTGCCGTCATCTGTAAGATCCGGGTATTTCTGTGTGGGCGGTTGTACGGGCTCGGTTTGGTAGTACGCTCCCGATACAAACGGGTTGTTGGGGACGTGTGGAGCGCCACCGATAGAGGGCGCTGGCGGCCGGGGTGGGGCTATCGCTCCGTATGCTGGAGGCTCCGCGCCTTTTAACGGTGCTGATGGCTTTTCCATCTAGATGAAAAATAATTAGAAAATAATTTGTCTTCGAACTTTTTATATCTGTACCGGATCGGGCGATTTACTCCCTCTGTATGCGTGATAGAGTCGTACACATAATCATAACATCATAATTATTCAGGATTCAGTAGTCTTTTGCAAGGTAAAAGCTTCAAAATTAGAAAAGATAAAACAGATTCAGTACCGTGTTCAAAAACTAAAAACAATGCCCTTACTCAATCAATATACCTTTAAAATTTTCCACATATCGTAACTCATAGTGAGTTAAACGAAAGTAATGTATATCTACTGCATATTAAAAACTGGATCAATTTTCGTTATACATTCCAATAATATCATTTAATCCAACAACCAATATGTGATTTGAATAATACTTAAACCGATCAAGACTACCAAACAGACAAATATGTTCAATAATACTTACGAATGTAGTTTCATGTTCAAGTGACTTGGGCGGGGGCTCCTCGACGGCGGTCTCAGCCCAAGGCTGGAGCTCTCCAGACGCAAATATCCCATATATTGTGATACCGATGAAATGTACCGTCGCACCCATCAGGAATACGTCACGCCACTCCGTTATTGCTTTCTCTAGTTTGTTCTATATTGAAGAAAATTGAGACATATTTTTTATACAAGAATCGAAGAAAGAAATATTAGTTATGATATTTTTTAAAGTAAGTAAAAGTACAGTAGGAATTTTCGTTGTTTCCACACTATGTAATTTTACCACGGATATTCATAGATTTTATATCTTGTTCGGGGTTGTAAGAAAAGTTTTAACTACATGTCAATTTAATTTTTCCAACAATACAACAAACATACATCCATCCCCACCAACTAGCATCCATAAATAGCTAACATATTGGAGACAGAAAACCTTTTTGTTATTAAAAAGTGGCAATAAAGTTCCCTCTCCATCGGTATCCAT
The DNA here is from genome assembly GCA_958496195.1 of Timandra comae. Classification (NCBI taxonomy): domain Eukaryota; kingdom Metazoa; phylum Arthropoda; class Insecta; order Lepidoptera; family Geometridae; genus Timandra; species Timandra comae. The sequence continues at coordinate 7,666,841 of OY292362.1, forward strand.
TCGTGCGCAATTATTGTTTCGGTTTCGGGCGTTAATAAAGTGCTCAAGTTGATATACGAGTGTAGGAGGTGAAACGCATCGACGCTCACCCACTACCCGCGCGCAGTCAGCTCATTTCATATTCAGTACGCGCGTCACACTCCGCTCGATTTCCCATTTAAAATTAGCCACGGACCGATGTCCTTATTGTTTAGCTCCCGTTTTTTAAAGAAAACGATACCCTACACATTGAGGGGACCGTCACTTCAAAAGTTTACGATAAAACGCACGAATTGAAATTGAAGAAAGGTCTCCTGTTCTTTTGAAAAATGATTCAATTCATTTTAAACTTGATTTAATCAAAGTTTCGGTTTCATACTTTGATATTTTCAAAGGGAAAATAAACCCGTTTTGCATTACAAAATAGCAGTTGAAAAAGAAAATACTTTTCCTACTAACAAGTTCTCTTGGAGGGACTCTGCTAAGACCAATACATTTTTTCTATTTAGCTAGTCGGGGTTTGTAACATCTTTACCAAACACACCAATCTATCCACCTTTTTTTTCATAGCAATAAACATCCATCCAACCTAACCCGATACAACAACCTTCCTAATCCATTTAATTCGTCTTACCTTTTCCTGCGTCACATAGTCAATGACTATAGGCACCACGAAGCCTGCAATAGTCCCAATCCCATTGGAGAGCCCCATGAGGATAGAGGCGTACCGCGGAGCGATATCCAGATGGTTCACGTTGTATCCAGAGATGGCAAAACCACTGCAGGCCACGCCTAGAGTCAGCTCTATCGTCGCTACGTACTGCAATGGTGATTGTGGAGTTCAAGAAAAAATTGCGTCATCGGCCACAATGATGACTGTGCGCGGATTGCAGTAGACTTTATGCTCGTTAGTGGATATTTTTACAAAACTACCTCATTAGTTTTAGTTATTTTTAGGTTCAAGACCTAATTAAGAACTAAACTTTCCAACTTAATTTACCAAAGCAGCATCAATTAATTTTTGTACGAGTTTCTAATCAAATAATTACTGTGAGCTAGGCATCTTGTATAATCCCCACCAACCAGTTACCTAATTCAGTAACACATTCGAGACTCCTTAACAAATCTTACCTTGTTATTAGCATAAGCGACGAGTACAAAGAAGAACGCCTCCAGACCAAACCCGCCACAGTTGAACAGCTTCCTCACATTGGTCGTGGTCATTATGTTGTTCTTCCGAAGGTAGTCAGCGAGCATACCGCCGATAGGGACCAGGGACGTCATTATCAGGTGAGGAATGGCTCCCACGAATCCGGACTGTTTGTTTGATAGAAATAATTGAATTGCAGAATATAATTTTAAAATTAATAAAACATGTAGGTATCTTAAACATGTAGTTATAAAATTACCGCGGTTTCAATTGCGTTAATTACACTTTTTCAAATCGAATCACTTGTTCCTAATATTGGAGATCTCTATACTATTAGTATAAAACATTTTTTTTTTTTAAATCATTTACCTCTGAAATTTCAACAATACGTTTGATTGCTTACCTCAGTAATCTGCATATTGAATCTTGTGTTAAAATAGGCAGATTGGAAGATGACTAGCAGACAGAAATTCCACGTTCTACAGAAATTCGCGACGATGATCGCGTAAACCTGTTAAAAGATCACATTACTAACTCACTCACATCACTCACACTCACATTATAATTATGGATTCTGCTATGTTATATATAGCAGAATCCATAATTATAATCACAAAATTAATAATGTAAAGAGGATAACCACGTAAGTAAATTGAATCTATCGGTATCTTCTAGACGAACACGCTCCATCTTGGTTGCATCATCGCTATCAGGCGAATTACAGTCGAATGCAAGTCTATTCAAAGTAAAAAGTCTACACTCACGGGAGGCGAAGTAGCGAATGCTTTCCATGGTGTGGCCCAAAAGCCAGGCATGGCTGCTTGAGTGGCCGTACCAAGGGATTGTTCGATGTAGGTCAACTCCTTCGATGAGATGCAGGGGTGCTTACTGGGTCTCTCGAACACCAGCCACAACCACATTACGTACCTAGATGGAGTTGGATTTATTTTAAGTTACATTATGTCTTATGTTTTATATTTCAATTGTATGTGTGCCATAAATTCATTATTTATATCAAGCATAGTTTTAGAATACTATAAATCTAGATAGTTTTTATAGTGTGTTTAACTTTTGTAAAATGTGTTTTTCCATAACCATAATGTCATAAAAATAACAATTCTACATACCTACAAAGATAAGATGCAAGATTTAATGTAACAATGTTTTTTTATAATTAGGCCACAGTATTAAAAGCAAAAATCGTGAAGGATTGTTACCATATAACGCCAGAGACTCCATAGAAGTAAAATGGCGCCTGCCACCCTATGTAGTCGGTGAGGAGACCAGAGAGTGGCATACCGACCACGATGCCAGCGTAGGTTCCACAAAATGCGAGGGTTGCCAGTCGAGACCGCTCCATAGGAGGCGCCCACATACGCCAGATGCCATGGCAGGATGGGTATGTCACACCCTGTTAATAATACTCTGTTTCAGATTGCTTGTACAAACTCAATTTAGGCATTATAAGAAGACTAGCTGTGCCCCACGGTTTTACCCGCGTGGAAACTTATCCCTTGAGAATTATTGGATAAAAAGAAAAATATATCCTGTATGTTATTCCTAGGTATGAGGAACATCTGTACCAAATTTCATTAAAATCTATTCAGTAGTTTTTGCGTGAAAGAGGAACAAACATCCAAACGTCCACACTCACAAACATTCGGCTTTATAATATTAGTAGGATTTATACAATTTAAAGGTTCCTTTTTTAAATACATGTTTAAATAATTAATAGTATTTTTCCGTTAATAATAATTTTGATGGAATGTCAACATCTATGTTACACATTTTAACTTGGATAACAATCATCAGTGCTAACCATCAAAATTAAGTATCTCCGAGAGTGCTATATTACATGTAATATTAGTAAAATCCATTAAATATATTTGAACGAACAACATAAAACACATTATCTCTTATTAAAATGGCCTCCGTAATGTAACTATTTCTTATCAATTCTAAAGCGGATATCAATGGCATACAATTTCATAATAGGGTAGCGATCGCTTTGAGGAATCAACTAAGTCCGGATATACGAAGAATAAATACGTAGTCATAGAAACGGGAACCCCATAATCCTAAAGAGGTTCTTTATAGATATAGCGAGGATCTCGATGCGAGAACGATTGGAGATTGTTGGAGATATAAGGTACAAGAAATATATCGTAGATATAAGTAAGTATATTTATCAGTAGGTAATTCAAGAGAATTACTATTAACTAACTAATACGAGTATATTTATTAACAAGAGTTAATATCGCAATAAAATGTGTTGAGTTTATTAGAAATGAGCATAAAATAACACACCCTCCTAAAATGTGTTTTTCAAATTAAAATACAGTTTTAAGTTCATCAAATCAAACTCCCGTATAATAGTACTTTAAAGATAAAAACTCCTAAGCAAAGCCGGTCAATCTGATCGATAGATTGATGTAACATCGCAATGTTTAACATTAATTGAATATTCATGACAATAGTCTAAAGATATTCATTTGTTGAAGGGGAGAGTTTCAAACGTGCCGAGTCGTACAATTGAAGAGTATCAAATTTTGGAGCATTTATAATAAGCCCGATAATGCGAGATCACGCACAGAATGTCAAATGTTACAATTTAACACATGTTACATTTCACTCGTTAACAGACCCTTCCGTGTTGGAAAGTGATGTTAAGGAATGAGTACAAATAATAAGAGGTTTTATTTTAAGAAAATCTTTAGTGTTTTTAACCAAATTATTGTCAGTGTAAAGAAACTAACTGTCTTCCTCTATGTTACTCGCTTTTGTACCACTGCTGCGCTCCTTTTGATTGTTCTTAACGGTATTTAATATAGCCTTCCTTGATAAATAGTTTATCCGATACTAAAATATTTTTCCAATTGAAACCTAAGATCAGCATTCAAACAAACAAACTCTTCATCTTCATAATACTAATTAATAAAGATATGATCTAAATCTTACCTCAACGAAACCCTGCGCAATTTTTAGAATGACAACTGCAGCAGGGCCCATAGTCATAGCTCCAGGAATCGCCATATTGAAGATGGCTGACATCGCAATAGCGATTCCGAAAATCTTATTCGCAGGGTACATGGAAGCAAGGAAACCTCCCGGTACTTGTGTGATGAGGTAACCCGCGAAGTAAGACGAGTCTATGGACGACTCTACATTGACGGTCCAGTTGAACGGGGTGTCTTCTGGGGTTGCCTAAAATAAGAAGTATTGAAGTAAGGAGAGCATAATTTACAAAAAGCATAAAATTGTATATAATATTAAGTATATGAAAAAAAATATTCATACACACGTTCACACGTTTCTTTTCAAATTAATTAACGGTCTTAATTACCTTATTAAAACATAAAAAATATTATACCTTTACGTTTCAAACCACGGCCAGTGGAACATATTCAAAATGTCTCAGCTTCAAATTTAATTGCAATTAAGGTTTGCCAAAGAGCCAGGTATCACAGACGTGGCAATTAAAGCTGCAAAGCTAATATGGGATTGGGCGGGTCAATTGAGTAGAATGGACTCAGATAGGTGGGCTAAATTTTCCACGGACTGGGAACTCAACGAGCGTAGGCCTTCGGGTCGCCCCCCGACACGATGTAGGCAAGATCTTGAGAGGTTCGACATAGATTGGAAGGAGCTGGCTAGGGACAGACAAAGATGGAGGGATTTGGGGGAGAACTTTTCCCAGGATTGAGACAGTAAAGGTCGATTAAAAAAAAGGCTTGCGTTTTATGAAAATGCTCTATAAATAAGTTTGAAATAGTTTAAATAGTGTTTTATACATACGTTGTTAACTTTCTCAGTCATCTTCAGTTTGGCCATGCTCATGTTACATCTCATGCCAAACATGATGCTGAACCCAAAACACGCGAGCAGCGCGACCGTGTATCGCGCGCTCAGGCATGGACATTCCGCTTTTATGTATTTGTCTAAAACAAGAAATATGTTTTAGTAAACAAAGTCTTACCAAACATACCTTCTTAACTTAATAGAGTTACTATCTGTGCCCCGCAGTTTAACCCGTAACTAACTAATTAACTAACTCTGGTCCCCTATTGGTCGTATCGTGATGTCACCTACCTTTAGCTTTTCAACATTAGATAAATGGGCTAACAGTAAAATATTTTTATCAAATAAGAATAACTCAATCAGAATAATGCAAATAGTTCCTGAGATTTGGTGAGGTCAAACTAACAAACAAACCACTTTATAATATCATATATATCTATACTATAATAGATATAACATGTCAATGTTAACCTATGTGTCGTGGAGGCGGTCGGTCGGGTGACGGCGGTGTTTCAAGATCTTCTCCATCATACATCTGGTCATAACCCTTCTGCTCCACATGGAAGTTCTCATATTGGGCATTCCTGAAACAAAGCCACAGTTAGCAACTCTACTTCTTTACAATCTAAGCCAAATGGATAACATAATCATTCACTCCATCATCTCATTATAGTAACTGACCCCTAAGTTCGAAATTTGTATCTAGGGTATCAGAAACTACGCACACACTCATTCACACACACCCAGACCGAGACAAACATTTGTGGTACACAAATGTTGTTTATTTTCCCCGCACGGGAATCGAACCCGCAACCTTACGGATGGCAGTCCGGCATGGTGACCACTCTGCCATCGAGGTCGTCAAATAGATGATTTACTATTTCTAAGAGATGGCTTAGACATAATAAATCATCTTTTAATCAGAATTTTCTTTAAATGTGTTTCTATGTCTCGTATGCACGCTGTACGTCTGGCAATATACGCATATTTATTTATAAAAAAAAGTTTTTCTTCAAACTAAACTGGATGAAAATAAGATGGTTAAATAAAATGTTCTTTAAAAAAATCAGTCTACAATATCGCTAAGTAACAAAAGCTTTCAAGAGTAACAGTGTATTTATTCGTAATTAAAACTGATGGCGGGCGAGAACGTATATCGCTGGAAGGAAATAAAATTAAAATGCGCTCGTGTCGATGGGGTAACATGATGAATCCACCTGCGCTTACCGGCTTACCCTCCGGTGGATAAGAGTGCTTGCCTCATCGATATTGAACGTATTAAACATGGATTTATGAAATTGTACAGCGTGTTTAGTAATGGACATATATTATGTTACAAATTTAAGAGTTAAGGATGTATTCAGACATATGTCACGATTAAGGGCATATTTTACGACCTTCAAGTAAAGTTACTCATCAAGTAAAGTTGGTTTTGTCTCTTTCTTACTTTATATCAAGTGACAAAGACAAAACATGTGAGTAGCTACTCTACTTGAAGATGATGAAATAGGACCTAAGACTTTTTGGTTTATGATCTGAATAAATAATAATTCCCAACAAATTTTATAGCTTACATAAAAATATATAGTACTAGCTGTGCCCCGCAGTTTTACCCGCGTGGAACCTTATCCCGTGATAATGTTGGGACAAAAAGTATCCTATGTGTTATTCCTAAGTATGAGGAACATCTGTACCAAATTTCATTAAAATCCATTCAGTAGTTTTTGGGTGACAGAAGAAGAAACATCCATACATCCACACTCACAAACATTGGGCTTTATAATACGAGTATTAGTAGGATATTCTACTGAGTTTCTAAATAAAACAAGTCCCCACACGATACATTTAAAATCTCAGCTGAAGAGAACATTTTAAATATATTTTCCAATAAAAGTATTTCCTTCCCGTAGTATTGTCCTTTCTTCAGAGGTAATATTTCCTTTATGTCAACGGAACAAACAATCGACGAGATTATTTGTTAAACGATACTTTATGTTCCGGATACAGACTTTTGCTATGTTTTAGCGATTTTCCGAAGTAAACATGGATGTTGCAAAAAGCTTTAAATAACTTTGAGAAAATAAATTAGAATAATCATCCATCTTCCAAAATAAAGTCATTATATAGCTGCTAATAATTATGGAAATATGAATACTTTGTTATAATGTTTAAAGAAACATAACCATTTAACCGTAACCGTTTAGGTAACTATAGGTACTAGATAAAATAGAGATGAGTATACTTGAACCCAGAAGGAGTTTCTTTCATTTAAAACTTAGCTCATTATCGCCGTATAAAGTGGTCAAGAAACTTAAAGGCAGCTCTAGGAGAGTTGTCAATAGCATTGTTTCCAACATCTTAACATTCAGAACAGGTACAAACTGGGGAAAATACTTAACTCTTTTGTTAAGAATTCTAGAACAATTTATCGACTTGAGCATTTAATTTTGACTCGACGACCGAACGACTTAGTGAAAATAGCTGCGTCTTGATAGATGCAAGTGACTTTAAAGCAATCTTCCTGAATATCCATTGGAGAGATGTTCAGCAGTGGACGATGATGATTTAGTGTAATGCAAAACGTTTTTGATAGAATTTCTGTCTTTCACTTTATTTAGAACAGAAGAAAACAAATTGACTCCTTGGGAAAGAACTTATACTCGTTCTGAATAACAATAGATCGTGTACTATAAATAATAATATAAAAAGTACGTATCAAACTCAAAACGAAAAACGACACTTCCAAAATTAGTTTTAAAGTTGCTATAGAACCGTATGCACCTAGAATCAAAGAGCCATTATGCTCTGAAATTGAATTAGCTGGCGTCGCAACTCCCTTCATTGTTTGCAAGCTCATAGTAGTGACAGGAAGAGTGCATGGATTGTAACATTGTAACGATGTTATAACATCGTTTTGGGATATCTAATGGACATGTTTTAAGGTTCATATCAAAGGGCTTCTAGCAAATTGTGTTTGTTAGACAGTTGTTAGAAAATTTCACGCGTATTTTTATCAAACACCCTCAACTATATACTTATTTATTGAATGCTGGTATATAGTTGAAATACACAAAGACATGTGTCATACAGATGTGGGTGTGCTTTGAATCCCGAAATACTATGAAGAAGGACATCTAATTTTACTCTATGGTAAGCCGGTGTAGGTGTATCGAGAATCTTTTGTTAGAAGTTAAAAATAGTAGTAGGAATAAATACGCCTTGGTTTTCTCTCTTAGCAAAATCTTGTGAAAATATCGTCTTTGCTACAAAAATGGTATAACAATTTTAACATCTGCTTTATAATCCAAATGTTCTAACTCATTATAAAGTTTATAATGTTAAGTCCAAACACATTCCCCAACAAATTCATACAGATACCATTAACAGATATTATAATCAACATTACAGATCGAAATGAATCACATCCAAACCATTGATGCGTAAATTCATTTTTACGCTGACAAAAGTAATAAACGTGGCTATATGTCGTCGCCCCCTTAAACGTTGTTAGTAATGAATCGTCATATAAAAGGCATAACCAAGTGGAAGCGAGGACGTCGAAACAGGACCCTTCCCTGTGATAATGCGTTTAGCAACTTGACTGGACCAGACATCACACTAACAGGGAGCCTGTTATCTATTTATGCAATACTAGTTAAACCTCACGGTGTCACGGGGAAATTTTGAATGTTTTATGATTAAATGTCATTTGTTAAAATAAAAATTAAGATAAACGGTTTCATTGAAAAAAAATATTAGAATGATGTAGATATCACTACATCACTACATAGTATAAAACAAAGTCGCTTTCTATGTCCCTATGTATGCTTAGATCTTAAAAACTACGCAACGGATTTTGATGCGATTTGTTTTAATAGATAGAGTGATTCAGTGGGAAGGTTTTAGCATAATGTTATTCTCATATTCTTACGGGAACGAGAACAACGCGGGTAAAACCGTGGGGCGCCGCTAGTTGTAAAAAATATTCGGCACTTAGAGCTAAGGTAAAAAATAAAATCGATGGGCGTGTGAAATTTCTTTCAACTATACGTTTATTTATTGCAAAACATAGTTCTCTGATCATCGCGTTCACGTTTGTAACATATAAATGTGTATAAACATTAAAAGCTACAGATAAAAAGCGTGTGTCTGCCTCTATTGTTGCTAATGCACCCCACACACTGCGACTATAATTATCCAACATTATAACAATAACCTGCCGTAATAACTGTTTCTATTGACACGATGCTAATGGACACGTAATTACAGGTTTGACTAACTCTTTCAATTAACTTTCGTATATTTATGAATTATTGTAAAATAGTTGTTAAATAAATCCTACTGAGACTGTTTGATCAATTACTTAGAGCCTATTTCACGACTTTCAAGTAAAGTTACTCATCAAGTAAAGTTAGAATTGTCTCTTTCTTACTTTACATCAAATGACAAAGACAAAACATGTAAATAACTACTCGGAACGTTTCTTGAAGATGTTGAAATAGGCCCTTAATCCACTACCTATTTGGTTCAGAGTTCCAACACTAATTGCTTGAATAAAAGCTAAACATTCATATCCTTAGATTAGAAATATGTCTATATCTTGGAAAAGGGATGGATTTATTTACAAATACTAATTGCTTTATCTGTTAGACATAGGAATAAGATTAATAAGTACACTTTTCTTCCCAAGAATACTGTCACATCACTAGCTATTAATAGCTAGTGATGTGACAGTATTCTTGAACTTTGATCTTTGAACAAAAAATAAAACGGCCATAATTAGTATTGTATCTCAAATAATATGGAATCGTAATAAACTGTTATAAATATTTTTTTAGACATTTTGTTATTACATTTCCAATAGCATCGAAAGAAAACTATAAGTATAAGAAACTTAATTGAAAACAAGTAGTAAATAATTAAAAAAAATCAGTAAAATAAAAACAAAACATGAAAAAATATTAATGATCAAAAGTAAATTCAAATGTATGGTTAAGTTGGTTCGTTATAGTTTTCGTGTTGAGTTGAGTCGCAGGCACAGTTGACCGACTTCTCGGTAACTCTTCGACTAACTTTCCTTTTAGTTACTTTGTCAGCACATCCTGGGTTGTTCTTGTACCTAAACTAAAGGGGCTTTAGCGTTTTCTATTTGAAACTTGTATTTTAATTTGATATTAATCAAAAGTTTATAAAATTGAACTTGGATATAGGGATGGTTGGAGATGTTTGGGGGAAACCTTTGCCCAGCAGTGGGACACTATAGGTTGACAAAAAAAAATACTAATATTTTTATACGTACGTAATTACTTTGACTAAGTTAAATATGTTGAACTATTCATAAGGTACTTTACATATTCTTGCCACTTTTTGACTTATAGTTGCTAATTGCTCTTAGAAAATATAACAATGGTGAAAAATAGCTACTCACCCCTCTCAAACCAATGATATTTTATTATTAAACGAAACGTGCGAAGTTTTCATTTTTAAAAGAAAGAATCATATGATATTAGTATAGTGAGCAATATGCGTAAAATTATGATTGTAAAAATCACATATCAAAAAAAATTTCATTATCACGAGCTCGATAATCCCATAAACAAATAGCCAATAAACAATTACATCGGCATGCATGTTACCGCACCTCCTTGAAGACAACTCCTGGTTCAGACATGAAGTACCAGGGAGGCAGAAAGAACGAAGGGTGGTGTATTACGTAGATCACAATATGCACTTGAACAATCCCTACTATGAATACCTACAAATGTCAGGGAGGAACGCTAGGACTTAATTAATTAAGACGCTGAACTCGGATGGTTCATTAAAGCAAAATAATGCTTGCTATTTCAAAGGTCTGTATGTTTGGGTAGTGATATGTGGAGTTATATTTATTTTTACGATATAATTTTTTTAATGTAAAAATAATAATATATAGAGACATTTACTCATAAATGCATACTTAATTAAATAGAATAGTAATTAAAATAAGTGTGTAAAATTTAAAACCACAGCCTATGATATGTTTGGGTCATCTAATACGATTATAATATACCTTAAATCATAAAATGAATACTCTATGTTTTAAGTATCAAAATTATAATCTGGAATAAATATATTTTTCAATTCCAACCCTGTAGGGATGCGTGGGAGGGGTAGCTATTACACCCCTAAGCCCACCCTCTCTAATTGATTTACAATTGTCGGTTAAATTTGTTTCCCGACCACCCTCAGCGATCACCGATCGCAAATGCATTTAGGATACTTGTTGAAATGAATAAATATTATTCACAGGAAAATAATGTATTTTTCAAACTCTAGGTCTTTGTTTCATTTTGTCTTAATTTTTTTGTCGACTTTTTTAAATTGTGTTGATGTTATTTAATCAAAATCTGCCTTGCCAAGGTCTGAGAGTATTGCATTAAAAATTATAAGTAGAAAGTGTTTTCCTATTATGAAAATTTTGTCTCTATTTTTACCCATTAAAGATGAAAATCTACATTATCTGGGTTAGTTAATATTATTATAAACATCTACTTTGAGGATATTCAATAAGATTCTATTCACTTCCTCTAATTTCGTTATAAATCACAATTCACAATGGTTTGCATTTTGTCTCGGCGTGAAACTGTACCGTTGGCCTGTCAACTCTTACGAAACCGCGAGAGAGATATTGAATAAAACATGTAATATATAAATGTGGTGTAGTGTAACGAAACAAACCTATTATCAACATAAGTAGACGAGTGTCTATGTTGTTTGGATCTAGGACTATTTTATTGTTTGGATAGATATATAATATTTGAAATAGCATCTGGGATAGTTTAATCTGACAACTTTGATAATTTAATTTAAATTCGCTAGAAAACAAAAAGTTTAAGTACTATAAAATATGAAAAAAAGAGTCGTTATCGTTTATTTGTAAATACGTTTAATATTAAATATAAAAACGATTAGAGTTATAGATTATTTGATACTTTTATCAAATAATCTATAACTCTAATCGTTTTGATAATGTCACAAACTTCGTGTAAAACACCTAAAATGCATGTGCATGCACCAACAACATTACTTGTATCAAAACATAAATATTGTTGAAACAGACACTAATAAAAACGCGCTTGCGATAAATAAATCAAGCGAATAATCTCGCATTTCGACACTTGGAAGTATAATAGAGTTATGACAAAAATGGCGAGGCGAGTCGGGGAATAAAGTTGCGAACCCGAGACGCTTGTTAGCGTCTTCCCGCTTTTATTTATGACCAGATTTATTTTATGACCGTTCACGGATATCCACTGAAAGAAATCAAATAGGGGACAGAAGCGTCGCGTCGCGGCGGCGAAACAATAGCGACGATAACACACCGATATATCGGCAAGTTGGTACGGGTGAGTTGTGAACAATATTATTAACTTAATATGTTACGTTTGTTTATTTTAAGATATGTACAGAATAGTTTAGTGTAGTAAAAATTGCATCAAAGTTTAAACTGTTTTTAAGTATTTATTTGTTTCATACAATCGTTTACCGGTTTACTATTTGGCTTCTCATTTTTTAAGTTTATAGCTTTAAATAAATTATTAGCACAAGTGTTTAAAAATATTGTACTTTACAAAATGCTAGACTTTTATTTAAGAACCAAAATTATTTTATTATATCTTTAGCTCGTATAAAATGACTGAACAATGCCATAATACACAAAATGTGAATACAATACAGTATGTACACAAACTTCATCAAGCCGAACGTGATTTCAGCCGACGTTCAGAATATCAATTTTTATTTTTCTCTTTGTACACTGAACGCGACAAATATAATAAAAATGGAAGGTAAACAATTGGGTGTTGTATTTGCCGTGGTACTATTGAGCTCATAGATTCTTACTCTCTTTGGTCCCACCGAACACCCTAATCTGTCGGGCGACGGGAACCTCACGTCCCGATAACTCTCTGTTGTTTCTTAGTTTATACTTTTACTTTTTATTTTTACAAGTCCGCTGTTTGTTATTATGGTAATACTTCTGTAACAATGTTGTTAACAAGGGTGTTTAGGTAAAACGAATGAGAGTTGTAAATAAAATATTGAAACAATGAGTAAACTCTCAAATAAAAAATAAATATTAATAGAAAAAAAGTAACAAACAAAGAAATCAGTTGCTTTGATTTATGATTTACACATCGAATAGTACTTTAAAAATTAAAACCATACCAAAAAGTTTTATTTCAAAGAAAATAAAAGTTAAAGTTTATGCTAAATTAAAACAAACATTAAAAGATTTGATTTACAAAAGAACTCTACTGTTATTTACGAGTGAAATGAAACGAAAGGGTTCAACAATAATCTGTAAACGTTATCACCACTTTCTCAGCGGGCAGTAAATAAATTGAAGTGAATTCACTGAGAAGGAAAATTCTAACAAATTCGCTTTTAATCCGCAGAAGAGCTTCCCAAATCCAGGTTAGTTGTAAATATCAATTACGCAAACACCCTGGCTTTGGGAGGCTTACACTTTTGGAGATTTACACTCAAGGGGTGAATTGAAATGATTTGATTAAAAATCCGAACAAAAAAGGAATAAAATAAATGTACTTATGTAACGTTTTTATGTATTTCATTAGTCATAATTAAGAGAAAAATAGTAACGAGCTAACTCTAAAAGTAACAAATAAATGGAGCAGGCAATTGAATAAAATTCCCTTGGGCTATTTTTTCCTCAAATCTAATAGAGATGGGGACGGAAAAAGTCGTTGTAGATGATTTTAATATTCGTGTCACCGTCCCCAAGAGTCTTGTATCGATCTCACACCGATGTTGTAGAACGATTTATTGGGTCACGTTCAATCTAATAAATTAATATTTATAAGCCTTTCAGTTTTACAATATTAATTTATTATAGGTAGTACATTCGTATAACTTCATAGTACAAACATTAGTATTTAGGTATTTAGTATAAACGTTCCAAATATTCATTACTATAAACTATTATTCCTAAACCTATAACCTAAATATACCAACTATCTTTCCATATTGTTTAGTATTTTGTCCTATGATTATTATTTTGTCCTATATGACAAAGTCGTAAAAATAAATTGGCGTACCTGTGACATAATTCTGTCTCCAGAGAGCGGTTTCGAAGGGGCATAATGACATATGAAGACATAAGCATAGCCGGGGATTATTGTGCCGTGACGAAGGGCAAAATCACTCCAAGGAAATCCTCGGAGATGTGTAGCTATTTGAACATCATTGTGTATGGACGACCCTATATTATGTGTAATAACGTTACCAAGATGACAGCAGACATTTTAGTTCTTAAGATGTGTATTGTGTCCTTCTGAAGGCTTTGTGCCGCCATTGTTTCCTTGTACTTTACGTTGAGATGTTGGTCAATTAAAAATTAATTTGGTCAATGATGTGATTTTATATATTTAAGTACTTTGTGAAAGGAAATTTTGCTAAATTCATAAACTTTTTTTGTGAATGTATGGATGATGGGTGTATGTATGTTCATCAAGATTTCACAATGCTTTTTAAATTTAACTTTGTCGTGCGTCTCCTTATAAAGAGACGAACAATAAATACAATGGCTCAATCGATTTAAATTATATTATTTGGCCTTGTTACATCTTTCTGAAAAATTATATCGAACAAAGCCTTTATTATCCGAAATCCCTAACATTTAATTATTATTTAATTTTAATAATACTTTAACTCTAGATTCGTCCAAACACCTTCGTTTAACGGCATTGTAACGTTCAGACTACTCCTAAATCTAAGTAAAGACTACCGCAATAAATTTATAACAGATTGACACTAAACGAATCTTTATTGCCCAGCGTTAAGGGCGGTTTTCATTTCACCAAGAACTCTACGAGTAGGAAAATTATTTCCATATGCTTTAAATTACCGTTTTCAATGAAAATCATCATTTGGTTAGTAAAAACACATATAAGAACATAATTTTATAGAAAATTATATAATGGTAAAAAACCATAACTCCAATTTTACCCTATCTTTTTCAAAGCCTTGACAGGCACCTCTGCGATGGGTACCAAATACTTTCAATTTCGACCGACTACTACTAATACTTACGTTCCAATTTATAAAGTTAATAAGAACACACATGATATGGCATACAATTTTTATCTAAACATATACTTCCACAATAAAAGATAACGTAACAAAATATACTACAAAATGATAAATGAATTGCCAAAATTACAACCTAACTTTTTTTCTTACATTCGAAGATTACAAGTATTTCTTTTATTTTAAAAACTAGGTCTCAATAATATACAAACGCGCTGACAATTTCACATATTTGTAGAGTGGTCGCTCCGTTAGTGGCATGTAATATAATAATACCGAGCGTTCAGTTATTCAAAGAGTATGGCTAAGTAAGTTAGAACCCTTTGGGCGTCTTCGAAACTAATACCAGACTTGATCACATACGTTAATCGTTGTAATGTTTTTACTCGGATTCATTTAGTATTTGGTCAAAGAAAACGCAATTTTCAAAAAGTCTTATTTGCACTAAAATATATATTGATAATATTTCTTTTTAATTGGTTTAAATTATTTAAGTCATTTCGACATAAATGAAGGTGTAGTTAGTTGTGTTAGTAAATAGATAGAGTTTTAAAATATTGCCATTATCTTACTTAAAATTGTTAAATTAAACTGTTGAATCTCTCAAATGAACTGCATTTTTTATGAGATAAAAACAAACTCCATCTCTGAACCATGTTTTATTAATATGTATAAGGTAATGTATAAGGATAAAAAACACTTACAGCCAACGCCACAACATTTTCTCAGTTTATTTCTTCACAGATATCAACAGGTGTTAACGGAATTCACACCCCTCTGGGACTTAAACAAGTTACCACCTTACACCCCACTTAAACGGTCCAAATTACAATTTTATCAACTCAAAATAACTTTTATACTACAACCTGTAGATTTCTTGAAGACTACTGAATAAATTGTTATCACTTAAATTTTCGTTCAGAAACAAGAGTTGTGTGTCATGAAAACGTAAACTATATCACTTAATAGTCATTTTTAAGGTGAGTGTTGAAATGGTGTACAGGTTACGATGAAACGTGATAAAAACTGGGTATTAAATGTGAGATGAAGAGACGGTGGCGACGTCACGGGGGCTGATATCAAACTAGCCAGAAATGCTCGCCACGCTCCCTCTGTCCTCACTTGGGGAGTATTCTGAAACACTCATATTTTATTCATCCTTATCATTGTTTTATTTAATATATTTTTATTGGTGTTTTATCGCTTTACCGTAACTGTATTGTACGCAAATGTTAAGATTCGTAGCTATTAATATTATGGGCTTGTATTTGTAGGTTTATTTTTTATTTTAATTCATAAGAAACTGCATTTTATTTTAATGGTGCAATAGACCTTTGCTATCATTATTCTGTATATAATATAGAAAATTACTAGACTGTAACACAATGGTAGTTAATAAAGTTAATTAGAAACACAAGATGTGGTACATTATATCATCATCAAAATACGATATCCATAATGATACTTTGTTAGCCACATAATGGGGTGCATGGAAGGAGCCTCCCCGAGTGGCGCATAAAATAAGCATGCGTCCGGCGCACCCTGGGCAATGGTCTGCAGACGGCAAGTCGGTAACGCACACTAGCCGATCCTTCCACCACGACTCAACGGCTAATTCCCATAACTTGCCGTGCGTGTCCTTACACCTGCACACGCGAGGACCTTTACAAGGCCACTGATAGTGGCCGAGTTCTGGCCCTCATATATGAGTCGACACGCAAAGAAGAAGAAGAAGCCACATAATAATTTTCAGATTACTTCATGAAATTCACACCAATAAAACTGTATTACGAGACGATATCTATCGTGTCAGAATAGCCCCTCAAATTGATCCTGTATTCCGGTGACGGAGTGTACATATAGTGCTAAGTCCTGTGCGCTAGAGCGAAATGACAACACCATCCGAGTGAGAAAACAAAAGGGAACTCATTCAAGATCAGCTTTCTTATTCTGCAAAAATTCTCCGCCGATTTCATAATCAATCTTTATCTGTCCCTTTCGCACTTCCTCTGTAAATCTTTCGTAAGAGCAGGACATGAAATATCGTAGGAAATTTATTCTTTCATGTAGTTGCAGAATAAGCCCAAAAGTCACGCGAATGCTCCAGATTCACAGACAATGCCCCAATTTATATCCAACTCACTTAGTGTAGTCGGAAGCGAGATAGTTAGAATAGAAAGGATGCGAGTAATATGTCGCTCTCATATTCTCAGTTTAATAAAGTTTTGTACTGTGTTTTGAATTTATATTAAGTATTTCATTGTGAGGTATCAATGCTTATAAAAAAAGCTGCCGTTTTATTAATGTTTGTTATACATACTTAATTGTGACTGTAGTATGTTTGTATGAACACATTTATATTGCTACTCTAATTTCAGTATCATTCAAAAAAAAAAAATACCAACCGAAGCAAGACTGGCTAGCTATACCATTATTAAAACCAAGTTTTTAAAATCTGGGGGCACGGCAGTGCCCCCCGCCAAGTCGAGCGCGAAGCAAACACTGCCGTACCATCCTTTACAGGAACCCTTTCGCCGCATTTTCAGGCCCCTATTTGAGAACCTTTGGATAAACCCAGAGCACTGAAATTTTCGTCATCCAGTAAGCTATACAATCACATACTTAAAATAAAATTTCAAGTCTGTAGGTCATTTAGATCCGAAGTTAAGCGAATGCAAAGTTTCGCATTTTAGACACTCACTCACTCACTCACTCATGATCATCAAAATAGAACTAGTACTTCCCATAAACCTAGAGAGCTGAAATTTGGTACAGAGTTAGGGTTTAATGGCCACATAAAGGGAAAACTATAAAAACTAGGATAATCGAACGGGAACGGGAATTATACAGGAACGGGAACTGTAACTCAAGAACGGCTGAACTGATTTGGCTGGAAATTGGTGGGGAGGTAGCTTAGAACCAGGAAAAGGACAAAGAATAACTTTAATCCCGAAATTCCCACGGGATTGGGAACGGGAATTTAAAAATCAAGAATGGCTGAATTGATTTGGCTGAAAATTGGTGGTGTGGTAGCTTAGAACCAGGAAAAGGACGTAGGATACCTTTAATTCCGAAATTCCCACGGGATTTGGAACGGGAATTTATAACTCAAGAACGGCTCAACTGATTTGGCTGAAAATTTGTGAGGTGGTAGCTTAGAACCAGGAAAAGGACGTAGGATACCTTTAATCTCGAAATTCCCACGGGATTGGGAACGGGAATTTATAACTCAAGAACGGCTCAACTGATTTGGCTGAAAATTGGTGGGGAGGTAGCTTAAAACCTTGAGAAGAACATAGAATACTTTTTATCCCGAAAATCCCACGGAAACGTGAACGGGAACTACGCGGGTGAAATTGCGGGGCGCTTAGTAATAAAATACTACTCCTAAAAAGAAAAAAATGTGTCAAATAAGAAAATCTAATAAAAAAAACAATATAAACACGTTTCAACAAAAATAAATGAAATCCCACCAAAAACATTCTGTAAAAAACTAGCCAAGTCTCGATGGAGCTGCTTGTTTATCTCTAAAAAGTAATGAAATCTAGACAAAGTCGTGCCAAGTGTAAGGTTCCTTACTGCGATTTCTTTATTATTATAGTTAATGTTGTGTGACTTGGCCGTTGAACATTGTTTAAAACGTTAGTAGTGGGTACAAGTCAATTTTGTTTACACGTAATGTTGTAACATTATTAAAATACGCAGCTTTATCAAGCCTACAATTGACTGGATATTGAATCAACGTTTTTCAAGTGGCAATTTTCTATCGTCAATGGGTAGCGGTTCTGGCGACAGATTCAATTCAATTCAATTCAATTCAATTGAATTGATTGGTGC
The DNA here is from genome assembly GCA_958496195.1 of Timandra comae. NCBI lineage: Eukaryota > Metazoa > Arthropoda > Insecta > Lepidoptera > Geometridae > Timandra > Timandra comae. The sequence continues at coordinate 7,685,691 of OY292362.1, forward strand.
AATAGTGTCATGGAGCACCTAGTTTTGTACCCTTGTGTACAGTTGTGTACAGTTGTGTACTTGTGTACAGTGTATCCTTCAACGGCCAAGTCACACAACATTAACTATAATAATAAAGAAATCGCAGTAAGGAACCTTACACTTGGCACGACTTTGTCTAGATTTCATTACTTTTTAGAGATAAACAAGCAGCTCCATCGAGACTTGGCTAGTTTTTTACAGAATGTTTTTGGTGGGATAAATTCTACAATCAACTCAATACAACTATTAACTAAATTACATACAATCTCATCATCGAAGTTAGCAACAAAGTTCATACACATTATCAAAGAAACTGTAATAATGTGTTCAGCGATGAGTATAACCGAAAGTTCCACACAAGGGAAAGTGGGGTAAAAAACCCGTCGCACAAAGCCAATTACATTAAAACATTCGGCTCGGGACAAAGGGCGAGAGAACAATGGATACTGGAAGGAACCCGCGATATGTCTTTCAATGCTTTTAACTTTCCACTGATGGCGGCGCGCTCACGGAAAAATGGTGACGTCCCGCGACAAACGTGCGTAACTTTAGGGATGGGGTGATGCGTTGTCGATAGAATTATGTTTGTTTGTTAGGTGTTTTAAATAGAAATGTGAATTGTTTTGTTTTAATTATGTATGTTTATATGACAAAGCCAAAACTTAAACAATGTAATAATATGATATAATGATTTGTTTTACTATAATAATGCGTAAGTATTTTCTGATTTTTTTACTGTTGTTAATAGCTTCATGAAAAGAGTAACATTTTTCAAATATCTACTATCTATCTACAAACTTAATTAATATAACAATGAATAAATACTATAGATATCGAAATTAGAAAACGACTAACTAAATAGTAATAAACACTACAATTATTTTAAATAATATAGATTTTAATTCAAAATTTTCAACATCATTTTAAATTACACCAATCAAAAATAAAATAACCATTGAAAGGCACTTCTTAAATTGTCGTAAAATATGTTTTTTATCGATATCATTACCTCATACGCGGCACATCACTAGTAAAGAAGTGAGACGTAACCAATGGGGTATCACGGGTTGGTTGCACCGCAAACTCATTTTATAAATCGTCCGTCCGACCGCCCGGAACTACGTGTTAACCCACCCCTATACTTTGTTAAATAACTACTAAAATTTAAAACCGGGATAAAAGATTCGTAACCAACCAAGTAAAAATATTTGATTTGTTAATGGACCTCCGTATCTAGTCTTTGTTTTTTATCTACTCTGATAAACTAGTAGCATCGCGTCGTGTAATTGGAATGTCGATCCAATCTGGAAGTCCCAAGTTGATTCCTAGGTCAAGCAATGTAGGATTGCCATTCAAACATGTCTCGGGGAGTTGGTATCACCAACACGCCCTACTGAAGCGTATTAATATGATTAGTGCGGCAAAATAAATCAGTTCCATATCCGAATACAGGCAAACCCAGGTTTTAAGTACCATAATGAAATGACTAAGTATTTGATTTATACCAAAAAATATCTGTAGAAAAAACCTTCTTACTACCAAATTCTTAACAAAATAAAAAGAAAATAAAATCCCACCCAAAAAATCAAGTCTCATAAACCGAAGTACTACTGTATCAAATTGAAGATACTCCAAATAAAGTATCGCATTATTCTTTTAGGAAAACAACCTTCCTTTTCGGTGGTCTTCGTTTAATAGACAGTATCAAGGCAAAGATCTTAAGTAAATCAAATCGCCCCATGAATGGCGAATGAAGCCGGGCTTTTCACCGAGTTTCCTAAAGATGGCTATCACAATGGACGGGGATCAAGCGAAACTTATCTCCTTGAGGACGCAAAAATGTTTCTTAATGCTTATTTAACTTGCAACCGTTGCTCTATCAGTTGAATTGAGATTACATTTCATTACAATGAACATGGACTTAGTTTAAAGAACTTTTTGTTCTGTTGAATTTATTTTACTATAACAATATTAACTTAGATTTTTTGACAGATCATTTAAATTCAGTTTCACTTATTCCATAATTTACTTTACTTTTGTGTCCAAAAAATTAAAACTTACTTTCATGTAAAATGTTTTTTTAACCTTTCTCTCTAAATAAACTATTCACTGCACCAAGCTCCTTAAGTAACTTAACGGAGAGACAAAGAGATTTAGCCGAGTATAATATGAATAATACAATACATTTTCAAGACCATAAATTTCCTCATAAAGAAAGATTATTCATCACAATTTATCACTGTAAAAACCGCTTTACAATGCTTTCGCATTAACATTTTTATGGTTACTAAACACTCAATGAATCCGACCGCAATATTAAACATCTAAAAGTACGTGCTACAAATCTGGTAGAGCCGAGCGGAACCACAATGAGATCCCTTTTAGGCGAAACTTGCCGATTGCAACGGCTTTGAAAAACAACAATAACCCTCTCCATACTTATGTATGAGGATACGCAATATACTTTAAAAGTACTGCCAACGTAGAGTTAGGAATGAAACAATATGGGAGGACAAAAAAATCTACAAAAATATAACCACGCTGTTTCACTTGTTAGAAACGTAATATTTTTTTATAGTTATAATCAGCATATATCCAATCAAAAAAGTTGTACGTATTTTATTGTATCTTTTTTTTATTTACACGAGCACACATTGAAATAAAATTACTTTAAGGGATTTTTTCGTGGTTTTAATGTATGTCAAAAATCCGTTAAAGTAGTTTTATTATAAGTATTTTTTATTTTTTTAAGAAAACACGTGAATTTTTGAACATGGTGTTCTTCAATGCTATAATTCACGCAGACATACCCGTTCGCGTAGTCAAGTTACGAACAAAACATCGCAGTCATGTCGTAGAGTTCGTAGCTCTACGTAGCACCCTCTCTGTTTAAGAGCCACGCTATTTTCATGTTTCTGGAGTACAAATGGGAATCCATTTAAATACTAAGCTAACGTTTCAATACGATCCCCATGTAAAGTGTTTAGTGTAGGTGAGATTTGTGATTGCCAAAACACCCTTTCACTTACGCATAATATATTGGACCTCACGCAATTTAAAACATAAATATGTTGGTACTTTGTTCAATGAAAATACTAGAGTTGGAATGGGGTGTTTAATTATAAATATACTTTTAATAAGTTTAAATAGTTTAAAAAAAATTTTTGATAAGAGAGTTTTTTTAAATTGAATGATGAAGGATATCAAAAATACAATTTACGTAAGTTTTATTATAGCTTGGCCCTATAACCACTAATGATTTCATCATGCCATAATAGCTTTTACAGTGACAAATTGCTTGTGTAACACAATAATATTTCACTTATAAAGAGAAACAAAATTAACTCGAGCAACATTCTTACGAAACACATTGATACATTTAAATTGGTTCTATATTAAAGCCGTACAAGTAATCCTTTGTAAGTTTGCGAGCCTTTTGCGAGACTTGTAGCGGCTTCGCTTTGAGTCGCGGCAAAGGGACTAGCGAGGAATGAACCCGACTACCGCCGATACATTTATTTGTTTGCCGTTGATCGACTCCGAGGGAGGAACGTAATTTAGGGGTTTCTATTTCATATGCGTTTGAATGTCTCCTGCGTTAGAGAAAATCAATCGCTTTTATATTGGAATTAGTTGTTACCTATACTATACGTGAAGAAAGGAGTTTATTTGTAGTTTATAAAATTATACTCGTGTTTCTTTAGAAATATTTTGTATAAAATCGATTTCTATAAAATTCTTGTATCACATTTTGTATTTAAACAAAGTCCTCCGAAACTGCTTGGCTGATTCTTGTATTTTTGTACATATTTTGTATCTCTGAGAAATAGATAGTTATTTTTTTAAACCCCTAACTAAGTGATAAGAGAGAACCACCCAGAAAATGTACTTTAAGGCAATACAACGTCAAAACAAAATACTTCTTCTACTTTCAAAACGTTCTCTTGAAAATATTCTGTATAAATTTCTGCTACCTTGTTTTTTGGATTATCTTGTTGTTACAAGATAATCCAAAAAACAAACTCTAACTTACTTAAAAAATAATCTCAGGTTTTCTTCGTCAATTAACATCAACAACTTTGCTTTCAGGCGAGTTGTCGTTGTCGCCCTCGAGATTGTATTTTAGATAATGGCTCGGTAATCACGGCGGTGATTTATCACCGTGCTATCTCAGCCTTCACTGTCCATTAAGCAATTCTCGGTGCAACCCTTTTGTCAGTCGTCACCCTAAAGGGACCACCTCGCATGCACTGACATTACTGACAACCACCGTACTTGTTTCGGGTTTAAGGTTTCTTTGTACAAATGTAGTGTATACTTGTAGTAAGTATAGATGTTTATTGAGATCTAGTGTTTTGATTTACGATATGTTTTTGAAATATTTGCTTGTTATTTTCTTTTAAATATTAAAGGAATATCTATTAGATTTGAAAATAAAGATATTGACTTATAGGTGACCCACCTGAAAAGTGAGAAATCGGAAAGTGATTTTCTCACTGATGATTAATTCAGTATTAAAATTAAGCTTAATTGGTGATCTTAAGATGAACCATGTCTGTAACACTCATAGCAAAAAATATTATATCCTAAGATTCATTAATTGAACCCAGAACCCAGTAATTTTGCACTATTATACTTTACTTTTATCACAATCCAATTACATTTCACTGAGCTATAAAAGTTAATAAAATAATCATAATTAAAAGGATGTTTAGGCAACATTAGCCCCCGAGGGGGGTTCGTAACAAAGTTAGGGGCACAACAATTGACATGCATTAACGGTATTTCCGGTAGCGTTTGGCCCGCAATGTTGTTACCAACCGGAAATTCAATAGAGTTTTGGAACGTCTCTTGGTATTAGGAGAGACACTTGTCTGAATTGGTAGTCAAACGCTCTGTATAGAGTTGACTGAAGAACACATTCCATAAACATAATGATAAACCCTAAAAACTAAATGAAATAACTAATCTTGAAAAGTACAAATTACAATGAAAATACGGATACGATTAATTGAATTCAGCTTCTAATTCCTTCTATCTCCCTTTTTTTTAAACTATACAAAACTAATTGAATATGTACTAAACGCTAGAAAGCTTTTAATTCCCACCTTAAGCGTTTAAAAATCTGGAACACCTAACGCAAAGTATGTCAAGTCTAAACTCTTTAAGCGCCACAGCACACTCCACCAACAATTTAAAAACAATCGTAAGTAGTCAAAAATACGACTGATATTCCTTTGTAAGTTTGCGGGCCTTTTTCTATAGATGTTAGCAAAAGCAGGGTCTCACGCACAGCCACCGACAAGCACTCGAGACGTGACGAAAGCAAGCTGAAGTGCGAGCACGTCATGATCTCGTCTCCCGTCTGATCAATAAGATGGTGAATTCAAATATTTGCACAAGGCGAGCGTAAACTGAGACCGTTGTGCAAGCAATACAGCGTGGAACTATTTTGTAGCGAGCTTTTGCTTTGTTTATTGTGGAACTAGCTATATTCAACTCAGCTACTACTTTTGTTGGTACGTAAGACGAACTATTTTGCTTTTCTTTGATCTGAATATGGTAAAACAGGGAAAACAATTTTGAGACGTAGCTAGATTTAATATTTGGTTTTATAAAAAACTTTCATCAAAACACGAGAGTCTAATTCAAGAACATGATTATTAATACACAAATACTTATTGCTCATTTGGTAGTAAACATTTATAAACATTAGTATGAGTGTAATAAAATAAAAGTATACTATTATTAATATTAAGTGCTGAAAGACTTAAGCACCAATTTTCTAGATGTCGATGAGAGATAATATCATAAAATATTACTTTTAAAACTTTTAGTATACTCGAGTCTAGACAACATAATACGAGCTAAACTCATGTCTGGAAGTATTAAAGAGATATAACTAAGTACTTAATGTCTTCATTTCATATTATTTTTCAGCATCATGAATCTTGACTAACTTTGTTCTTTAATGCACGTATTCCTCTGTTACACATACAGATAGACAATAACTTCCGAATCGGTGGTAGAATCAATTTTGATGTTCATAAGTGCCTCATTGAGGCCTTAACTGAATAAATATTTTTTTACTTTGACTTTAACACATTTGATAAGGTAAAATATCCCAATGCAAGGTTTAACTCTGACTGTGATATTAGTACAGTAAGGAGGAATAATCGTAACTATCACAATTCCTAATGTTACGTTGGAGATTTTCCTACTAATAAATATAAAAATATACTACTTACAAACATGGATCCTCCAACCAGGGGACGAGCTCGATAAAAGCAATAAGCATTTATCGAGCTAGGCAAACTAGGCTAACAAGACAAGTTTCTATGTGCAACTAGCAAGACCATTTAGTCGTAAATGAAAATGAAAACTAAAAATATACTTATAAACTGTATTGCACCCACTGTCCAAAATATAACATCGCAAACATTCCCTCCCCCACTAATTAAAAGTTTAAAGTCATAAAAATAATTAATCCTCCGAAAGTCAAAGTGTATTGATTTGAATATAATACCAGTACATAGAGATTGTAATTTGAGAGTATCCTTTGAAGTGGGATTAATATCGGCGGCCGGCACCGCCCTCTGGTGAACTGCGCCAAAGTCCACATGGCGAAATTAAATCCCTGTCCTTTAACGGGAATTCTCATTAGAACAAATTAATGAGAAACGGGAACATTGATGAACCTAGATTTAATTAAGGCTCTCGAAAGAGATTTGTTGTAAGGAATTATTGTAATTAAATTGTGATTAAGTGTAATAAGAGTATTTAGTCTGTCTTTTTAATCTAAATATGAGAAGATTTTAGAAAGAAATGACTCAGTAATGGAAAGTAGAAGTTACAAAATTAGAACATAATATTCAAGTAGCCTTAGAGTAAGATTTCTTTAAACAGATCAGTAACCTTCTCCAACAGTGATAGAATACTTGTTTAATAGTGCCAATCAAAGTAAATGTGGATATAAAACGAGGATGATTTGTCTGTTTGTTATATTTATTTGGGCGGGCGTCCCCTCGGCGCCGATGTCGCGCCGGCCGCCGGGATGCGGCGCCGCGCCGTCCCGCCGGGTAGACTCACTGGCGGCATCCGATCTATCGATCTCTAGAGATCACCAAACAGTTGCCTTTTGGGTATTACTCACACTTGAATATTTTTTGGCAATCCCTGAAGGTTGGAAGATCTTTGAGAGAGAAAACTTTTTTAGATACGTAGGTTTTAGATTTTAAGTGATACGTTTAAAGTTAATTAACCTACTAACAGGAACAGATATAAAGTGACAGAAAAAACTTTGTCTCTTTCAAAACACGACATAAATATATTGTAAGTCAGTTTTTCTCTTACTGGTGGCATCCGATCTATCGATCTCTAGAGATCGCGAAACACTCGCCTTTTGAGTGCTACTCACACTTTTGAATATTTAAGACTTGTTTTTTTGGCAATAGTTGAAGGTTAGAAGAGTGTCTGGTGCCAAGTAGGTTTTTGAAATTATTTGACAAATTGTCTATGACTGTTTCATAACTCAATAAGCTTCTACTTATTTACAGTCAGTCAATTTTCCTTAAGGAAGCCTCAAGAGTTCTCTTTTTAAATTTAATTTAAAGGTAGATAGGTGTTTACAACGTACGTTTATGTTTTATTTAGTACAAAGTACATTTACTTATATATTAATTATCATATTTACAAGGCACATTGACGCACAAACATCAACAGTCTAAACTTCCCTGCCGGTCCTTAGCTAATTGGCCATCTCCACCGCAATGGGACTACAAAAGGCTGACGCTCATTAAAATTTCATCCGCTAACCCTCAGGCTAATGTTTTGTATACTGTTTGTTATGAAATGCAACACTAACGCGTCAATGAGTGTTGACTTGACGGACAAGCGAACAATACGTTGACGGCTATTATATTCACGAATCATGGAACATTTGATTGAAATATTAGACAGGCGCACAAACGCGCATTAAACAAAAACAATGATAATAATTATGTGGGTAGCTTTTCATACGGTATTTATAAATCTTGCTATACACTACTAATAATATTAATAAGTAAATAGATTCATTTAGCTACTTCATCAATTTAAGGTATAATTTTGGTCAATTTGTTAACTAGTATAATCCTGTTGATTTCTTTGATTTACACGAACACTATACACAGTGAAATAAAACGACTTTAATGGATTTTTGTATAATCCTGTTGCAGGGCATTTTTTTTTCTCTCAGGGATGATTTTGTACAATGATGCGGAGAGACCGAATAGACCAAACATAATGGGTGAAAAGTGAATCACGTTTGGAAAATTTGGACAAAGGCGCATCGCTGGACTCTCAAAATTCTGTGAGCATTTTTATTGAGTCACAATCTTTTCTGTGCCGATGACAGCGTCGCTGTAATCGCATCTTATGGTTGTCAGTTTATTGAAAATGTATCCAAATGACATTAGAGTCACAATGACAATAGTAGGTTCCAATTTTGGCCGCCGCCGGCACAGAAAAGATTGTGACTCAATATTATTTTCTAACAGCTTCCAAAGGAATAAACTTTCAAACAAAAGTCACACTTCTGTCAAACAAAACGCTAAACGAAAACAATTCCATTACTTGTCCATTTTCTATATAATAGCTGTGAAAAATAAAACAAAGTGAAAGAGCAATTAATTTGGGGGTCCGTTGTGCAGCCTCTGGCGGACCAATCGAGTAATTGTCGCCGGCAATATTCAAATGGCGGAAACAATTAGTGAAAGTGCTCTACACCTAGTTATTTGTCTGGATCTGCAGTCATATGCCATTGTCTATACGTATCGTTGTAAAAATATGCTATATTTTATGGAGTAAGCTGTTTATTTGTGTATTATGGCATTGTCGGTTGAGTTAGCCAAACGATATGTAAAGTAAGATTTTGTTTTCTTGTTGTGCCTACATAACTTAGGCATTAACTACTCAATCAGGGGTGAAGAAAAGTCTTAAGAAGTTATTCCAAATATGTAATAAGTAAACATTTATACCTCTGTAAATGTCACATATTAAAAATAAAAGGATATAGGTAATATGTAATCTTTATAGATTAGATAAATCTTATATATAAAATTCTCGTGTCACAGTTTTCGTTGCCATACTCCTCCGAAACGGCTTGACCGATTCTCATGAAATTTTGTGAGCATATTCAGTAGGTCTGACAATCGGCCAACATCTATTTTTCATCCCGAAATTCCCACGGGAACGGGAACTACGCGTGTGAAACCGCGGGGCGCAGCTAGTAATGTATAAATCTTGTAATGTTGTATGTAGGGTATTTAATTTCTAAGAAGAATTGTTTTTTATTTTACAACTAAGTATTTTATCATAGACCGTAAAATTAAAGAAATAAATTAATTACTTTATTTTATACTACAGTATTAAACGAACACCATAACAAATCTATCAGCCTTAACATCTCAATATTATGAGCTATAAACGCTATAATAGATAATAAGTCCATCGTCCCCCGCTTATTCTAAATCTCTTTTGTGTACAGCGATAACGCTACAAAGCCTGCTAATGTCTTTTAAGGACTTAGTGATTTAAACGGACTAAATAATGAACCGGCTACCCTTCCTCTTTGTCGTCGCTACGCAATTTTAAGCTTAAAGCAATGGGGTATTCGAAAATCGTACGAGTTATAAAACTCTTCATACAAATTGTGTTGTAGAGGACTTTAAGTAAGTTACTTTACGTTATAAACTTAAGTTTTTGTACAATATTCTAGATTTGAAAGAGTTTTCTATTTTTTGGCCAATTTTAACATAAGAAATGATATGAAAATTATAATTTCCATGTTTACATTGTAACAACTAATTAAAAGTTCGTCAGTGGCGTAGTAGTAAAGACCTTTGACTTGCATCCAGTTCCCGGTTTCATCCATGAAGAAACTTGAACACTCCGGAGACACACTTCGTTTTTTTTTTAGTTTCTGTGTGGAATCAGCCAGCATGGTTGACTTTAGCCCTAATTACCCTAGTTCAATGTTGACTCGAGGCGCTCAGCGAAAATGTATACAAATCTACAAATGTATATAAATACATAGGTATCTAAGTGTTATGTATAAGTTATTACAACAGAATAAACACGAATAATTAATTAAATAATAATAACGTCTACTAAAAGAATTATCACAAAAAATAATATAGTAAGATACGTAGTATAATATCCGAAAAGTATAATACGACAACCGGATCATTTTGCATCAATGCGTACATCCGGATAACACTGTGATCGCCCACACGTGAAACATAACAAAGAAAACAAGCGGGTTTCCTCGGGATATCATCCGTAAGGAAGAATAGTTATCAGATTGACAGCTGTCGAGTTTCTGTTCAGTTTAGCGGCTTTAGAAAATGTAGAAAATATTAGGAAAATACAATACAACCCTCTTACATACTATTGATTCAAATAATCCTATTCTGTAATTAAAATAAGGAATATGATATTTTTAAATATCTTAGAGAAGTGTTTTTGTTAGTTTGTTCACTGAAGTTGAAGAAAAAGATACTTTTAGTCCAGCAGTAAGACAACACAAAGGAAATATTAGAATATATTATTTTCCTATTCCCAAGGAATAACGATACGAAGAACTGGCATACTTTTTTCTTATACTTACTTAATACATCATTCCTCAGTTTTCCTAACGAAAACTTATCGCATGAGGGTAGTAGTATTGTGAATTAGTTTCTAAAACGGAGAAAATATATAATATTCTATAATATTCTCAGACCACGAAAAACAGACGACAACAAAAAGCAACGGAAAGTGACTTCCACCCTCATGGGACCGATCAGTTTCCTTAACCAACTGAGCAGGTATTACAGGACAAAAGATGGCCATTTCCCTCTAAATTAACGCAACTAAGACGTCTAATCGTAGAAAAGAGCTTATTTACCTATTAATAACCTGCAAATTAACAGACAGTAATGCAGACAATTCCGATACCGCAGACAAAGGATATGCAGAAATGTTAAGTAACCTATATTAAACAGGAATGTAAAGATTTAACCTACATAACCATTTCTGGTTACGGTAATCTCCGTGAACACACAAAGGGAGTACAAATCGTAATAGACACACATTTGTAGACAATTCGGTACAGCGAGGCAATTCGCATGAAGACACTAATCCGGATGATGTCTGTTTGTTATCAGCGCTGAACAGTCGACGGTAGGGACGCTGGGACGCTGTGCCATATAATCGCATTATATATCGAATCCACTCGATTTAGAAACGAGCGAGGTTTCATTTCTTATAGATCTGTTAATACGATTCAGGTGGTTTGATGATTTGTATCAAAATAATATAGAGATTTTGATTGGAATTGTAGAAGTCGGTTAAACGGAATTAAAACTTGTAGGAGGTTGAAAAATAGACACTATATCTATTAGTAAAATATATATCATGATTTTATGGACAGCTCTGTAAACTTCTATAGCAGGGCAAAAGTCTCTCTCGTATACGAATAAAATGGAAAATAGCAAACATGTATGCTCGACCCAAGAATTAAACTCCGTACCTCGGGCCTCGCAGGCAGATGTAATGAAATGAAATAGCAAACATGTATATCGCTCGACCCAGGAACCAAACCCGGTACTTTGGGACTCACAGGTAGATGAAATGAAATGAAAAATATTTCAATACTTCAAGAGTTTATCAGACGCTATAGGAACACTCTTACCGACGGACAACGGTACAGGCCTACAATTTTGTGCTCATCAACTTGACATTCATAGATAAGGTATACGGAAATACTTGGTCCTTTGGGCGCTGGAATATATTTGATCAAACTTGTTAGACTTTTGAGGGTCTAATTACCATTTAGTTTCTTCTAATGGTCTAATTATCCGTTAACTCTACCGTTGTAGACAATTTTCAATTTCGTATGATTTAGATAGGCCGCCCATTGTACAACTTTATAAACTAAGTAGATTTAAGGTTTATATTATATTGTAATTTGATGTTGTACAATAAAGAATTCTATCTATCTATCTATAATAATAATAAGTTGGCTTTGGCCCCATACTAGCCTTCCAAAAGAACGGGACTCCTTAATAGTCCCGTGAATGGAAAAGACATATTAATAATAAAATGTGTTAAATTTTATATTGCACCAAGAACTAATTTAAACTCTTCCATATGCTGCACAAAGATTTTATAGTGCTCAAATCATTAGTGTAACTCAAATAATCATTTCTCATAAAAATCAAGTCAGAAATATCTGAGTAAAAATCAGGACTCAGAACCATTTTCCGAATTTATATTTTTTCAACACACTTGCTCATAAAGGGGCTCTTATTTATGCAAAAACAGTTGAATAATGACACGTTTTATTCACTAGTGAGTTATAGATTGTTTTTTTAAAAATGCTTTGTTTTTAAAAAAGTTTCGACACCAAAAAAATGGTGTCCATACATTTTAAAAACAAACTTCAACTATGTTGCCTTACTTTTGGTAGGTCTATGGTCGTTCCATTCATTCATTCATTCGATTTTTTTTTTAATAAGTATATTATTTTAGTCTTTGGCAATCACCATTGTTGTGTTGGATGCGCGCGAATAGAAAAACTGTTTATTTATTAGTGAAAAATGATAATTTCTTCGCAAATGTGTTGAAAAACGTTGTATGGTACACGCGAGTATTGATGATTACTATCCTCGGCTATCTTCAGACCCTCGCCTGACGGCTCGGGCCTCAATAGCGCCTCGGAAGTAATCACCAACTTACCTCGCTTGTACCATAAATAACTATTACTCCCCAAATATTAGATTTACGTCAGTGTTATCAGTGAAGACTGTTTCCAACTAAATTGTCTCGCTCCCTATTTTTCCCGATTCCTTCGCGATATTTTATTTGTTTTGTATGAAATTACTGTTTGTTCCGATATTCGATCGGTAATAAAAGACTTTTATAACTTTTCCGTCATTTTCTTAGTTAGTATAATAGTAAGAATTATAAGGTTAAATTATGGTTGGTCATTTGGATTAAATTTTATCTGTAATTAAATAGTTATCAGGCTTGAAATAGAAGATAAAGTTGTTTTTTAATTGCGGACAAGAAGACATTTGTTAATGATATTCAAATGTCCAAGTTTTTAGTAAAACATTGTATAAGGCTTTTACAAAACTGAAGTCTAAACGTATGCAGTTTTTTAAATAATTTATAAAACCAAACCTTTTTCCATTATATTTGCAATTTATTACTGAAAAGGGCTATAAAGGGGTAGTTGCTTGTAATATATAAATTAAAAATAATGTACTTTCCAAAATTTCTAAATGGGGTCTCTTATGACGAACAAGTGATAATACTAGTATGACAAAGAAAAAGTGATGAATAGAACAATATTTATGTCAATGCGATTCTTTCTCATATAGTTCAGTTAATTTATTGATTTACAGTAGTAAATTCAATAAAACATATCAAATAAGATTTTCATAATGTTGTAATAACTAATATATGTATCATTGATTATATGACAAAGAAGTAGTGATGAATAGATGATAATTGATCATTTGCGGATCCTTAACTATTCAATTAAAGAATTGACAGCTTTTATTTCAATAGAAAATTGATGAAAAATATGACATAACATTATGTTATATGTTAAAATTTATTTTTACAGATATAAGAAAATTGATGAAAATGATAACAAAGAAGTTTATAGTTAAAGTGATGAAAATGATGATAAAAAGGTTTATTTTATATGGAAATTATATATAACAAAGAAGTATATAGTTAAAGTGATGAAAATTACGTAATAGAAGTATATTTGACATAAAAATCATGTTAGACTTACTTGAACAGGAGGGGTTTGTTGGCGAAAAGCCCGGAGGCCTTCTCCTTCGCGGCTTGGAGCCCCTGCATGCTGCGACCACACCTCCCGCATCAAATTACAACACACCACATCTGCAACAACATTATTATGTAATACTCCCACATTGAGTGTTACGTCATCACCTTTATGACCGCCGAATGAGGTATGGAAGTATTGATTTGACTCTCTACCTATGAAAATTTTAAAGGGATATTTAATTAATAGAGTTATGTAAGGTTATATGTAGGGTATAGTTATATGTAGGTATATAGGTATGTACCTACTATATTATACCTACTTATACACTCCTCGATGGTACAAAAATGATTTCTAAACCTTTTTTCGTGTTTCAAACGAATTATACTAACAAAGATGAAGGTAAATTAAAAAAAGACAAGAAAAAATTAAAATGGTGACTTACTTTAGTGTTCCCTGGCGTAGCAGCTCCACCGTAGCGTCTGTCGATCGTGTAGCGCCCCGCTCTCCGCTACGAGGGCCCGCTACGACTGCGCGTGCCCCGCCTCCCGATTGGCCGTTTCAGTTGCTGATGTAGATAAAGCTACGCCAACCACGGCCTTTGCTGTAAAGGGGCGTGGTTTTCTAGTTTTCAGAAAATTTTCAGAAGTACCCAAAATATATAGTACAGTTGGAATCAACCCCATCAATGTTTCCACATGAAATAGCAGGGAGAACAGACAAAGGGAATCCTCCGCATACACACATAGCTAAATGTTTCAACGCATGCTACAACACTCCTTTGTACAGCGTTTATTGCATTTAGGAATATTTATCATCAAAATGCTGTTTTATGAACATAAATTCCGTCATAATAAAAATCACACCACTGGATTTCATTATTCTGATGTCATTGCAAGCAAAAGAGTTTACAGAAAAAAGCAATGTTTCAGTAGATGTACTCGTATAGAATTGAGAGAAATGTAGTATTGTTTCGGATGTAACTTATTCAACAATTATGTAAAAGAAAATACAATCGTCCATCCTTAAGTAAGTGTTGCAAAAAAATATCATCACTCGATAAATTTAAAGACGATCTAAGAAACTAGCATGAACCTTTGTTCATGCATCATGAAAGGAAAGGAAAATAATATTAAAAATTTTATGTAGATAAAAATCGTAATATTTTATATAGATAAAAATCGTAATATTATTTTCCTTTTGAAATATGAAGTTCAATTTCGAAATTATTTAAGTGTTACACAGCTGACGATATCGACGAATTTTATTATACTTTCCATATATTTTTCGTTCAATTAGATCAACTGATTCCAATACACATAATCCCCAAAGCACACTTTAAACGAACAATTATGTATCTTTCCTATCTCGAAAGATTTTTGAAGAATTTTGCTATTTAGTTTATCGAAAAACGAAAAAAATGATTTTACTGAATGTAGCCCCCGAGAAAACTCAATACTAATTTTGAAAATGGATATCCATCTGTGTATATATCTTTTTAAATTTATCAATTCTCTACCATTGTTCGTTACCAAATTTCAAATGAATACTGACTGTACTTTACTGAATAAAATGACCTTAAAATGTTAAACTATACTAAACAACATAAATTCAAGATCATACTAGTTAGCTAAAAGTGAGGCTTAGCGGGGGCTTGGAAGATTTTTTAAATTCTGCCTTTGGTCAACAGTATAAAAGACCTCTATTTTTATTTCAATTACAAAATAATTCAAAAATTTTCTTCACATTTAATTAGAGATGAATTGAAATAGGTAGGATTTGTAATTGTTCCCTTAAAATATACCACAAAACTGAAACTGTATAAATTATCGTAGCAGAGCTTCGTTTTAAGCCCGCCTTAATAAATTGAAACAGTATCAAACAATAATAAAGAACGCACATTACAACGATAAAATTTCGAAAGACATTATCGTTATGAACAAAACGCGTAGAATCAGCGTTTCCACCCCGTCGGGCTACCTATGGAACATCGCGGGATATCAAGCCCAGTTCATTTCACGGACAGAGGAGCTCGCAAATGAAGTTTCCATGGTTCACCGAGCAAGCCATGCCGGATTTCAACATTGATTTATGGATGCGGTACCCCATGAATACAGATGGAAGTTTGAAACCGTTTTAAAAGTTGTTGATGGAACCTTCTTATTTTTACGTTTGTGCTCAACAGTAGGTATTATATGATAAAAACGTTGTCCTTAAGGGATACAATTTTCAAAGACTCTTTATTATAGTGATTGACTAATGACCAAGCTCTGATTGAGTATGATCGATATTTTTTGTGCCTAATAAAAATATCTTTACCGGTGACCGAACAATAGTCCAGTGACAATAGAGAAAACGAATTTGCCCAAAAATTAGACCTAGCTAGATCATATTTTCGGCTCCCCCAATAAATTACAACTTTCATCGAAATCATTACTTTTTTGCAACTACTAATGCACTGCTAAATCCTTCGATTGGTTAGAAATGGACGGTCACATCTATATACTTATTGATATGATATACTAAGACATCAGATGGTGTAATAATAGAGGTTGTGACAATTTTTTACATAAGTATACTCAAATCGTTCGATTCCTGGCTAGGAGAATTGATTTTTCAAAAATCGAATGATGCAGTTTTAGTTTTTATCAACAACGGTCTTGAGACTCCTTTCAGCATTTTTCAATATTGCTTATACATAGTTTCCGTTTTGGTCTGCCAAGCCCACTTGAAAAACTCACCCTGTTTATTCTTCTACAGATACCTTATATAAATTGACTGAAGTAGAATAGTATACGTGATATAAGTTCAGACATTGAAACATTCGTAGCTCTGCGTCACGAATCATATTGGTACGCTGGCTGAATAACGCGTTCGAATCAGAATATCTGTCCATCAGACCGTTTTAACTTTTATACGCAATTCTACTAAGCCTTTGAACATCTTCCTATAATGTCATAAACGATATATTTATATTGAGAAGTCAACAAAACAATCTCAAAATCTTTCTTTCTGTGGTACGATTTTTCAAAAACAAAATCTTAATATTAAAGAATTCTTTCTTTTGTGGTGAAAATAATTGAAGTAGATAACACCACATCACATATCATCCATTCAATTAAAAAAATCTACGTACAATTAACTACTTTTCTGTTTTTAAATAATGCAATAAGCTCAAACAAATTTCAAAATAGATTGTAGGGTTTTTATCAATTTTCCTTTTAAATTACCATAGGTTTTTTTTATCCCGTAATATCCACAATATTAGATGTTTTAATGTCATTATTATATCTTTATTTTTCTACTAGCAGCGCTAGGTTTCACCCGCGTAGTTCCCGTTCCCGTGTAAATACAGAGATAAAATAGCCTATGTCACGTACTGAAAAATTAGCTTTCCATGAGTGAAAGATTTTTTGAAATCGGTTTAGTAGATCCCGAAATTACCCCTT
The DNA here is from genome assembly GCA_958496195.1 of Timandra comae. NCBI lineage: Eukaryota > Metazoa > Arthropoda > Insecta > Lepidoptera > Geometridae > Timandra > Timandra comae. The sequence goes on from OY292362.1 coordinate 7,702,983, forward strand.
ACAATTTAACAAATATACCAACACACAAACTTTACTTCTTTATAATATTATATGACATATGACGAAGACAACCTCAGTATAATATCCTCCGTCATTTTGAAAAAACCATTTAAAACACAGCTGAAACTACTGGTTATCGACAGCTAAAATTTGGCATGTGAGTTTGTTGGGGGAAATAGGCTACCACTAAGAAAGGATTTTCGGAAATTCCCCCTAGGGGGAGTAAATTGAAAACTACGCGAGTGAAACCGCGGGCGCTGCTAGTTTTCCTTCAAAATACTAGATACTAGGTACGCGTAACATTGGCACGTACCCTAATTTGTTTATAACGCAATAATCATTATGAAACATTAGAGTTAAACACCAAAACATTGCATATTAATGTATGTTCAGTTAACGGAACTGACAAAACGGTGCCACCCGCCATGATTAATGGGTTCCTTTATAAAATTGAAGCGTCAGATTGGGGTGGAAATGCAATCCGTTAAATAGTGGTAAAACCGCTGAATACGCAACTTGATAATTACATTATTATTCATTTAGAATTAGGGTGGAAAGATATGCAAAATGTATAAAAATATTTGAGTTATAAACTAAGCTTGACCAAAAGTTATAAATATTTTTAACTTGAACTGTTACTATAATAGTTTGTCTTACAAATATCAATTTATACAAGTAACAGGGCCCTGATTCTCTAAACTATTAAGCTGTGATAATGCTACTCAAATGTGTTTTAATATCACCATTATGGCCGTTTTTTTTGGGTATTTGTTGTCATTTTGGTATTCTCTTAGTGACAACTATTCCGCTGACTCAATAGCTCCATAAAACTTAGATGGTTGTCATGGAAACAGTATCCTGACGTTTATTTGTAAAAAAAAATATATGCAACAAAGACCACTGAGACACCATAGCCATATGAATAAATTTTAGCAGAATACCAAATTTCTGACACTCTCGTTATGGTGCCACAATATCACCATATTGTCTGATCAATAATGTCAAATTGCAGACTTAGGCCCCAGTTTTAGAATAAACTTTCTGCAAGTGAATTTGTGTCAAGTAAAATTGCATTGGTTACGATTATATTTAATCTGTTTATTATTTGCAATACTTTGAATACCTTTACGAATACGTTTATTTTTAACTTTTAGATCATGGTACGGTGTACTTTCTGTGTTGACTTTGAACAAAAATTACAACATATTCAACCCAATTCCCAAAACCATCACATTAAAAACTTAACTTTAAGACGTATCGAATATAAAATAAAAAATAGCCTTTTATGAATTGAGCTTTAACAAATAACCTTTTTATAGTAAAAGTGCTAACGCGTGTTTCTATGCCCTGCTCTGAATCCCTCGGCCCTCAATCGACCACTCACCCAAGAGCGCACTCAGCTGGTATCGGCCCTTGTGCACCACTTACAACGACGAAACAATGCACCTAGGCCCTGGTTTACGGTTAAACGACTATTAGAAAATTCAGTCATCGATTTTATTAAGATGTCGCTAAATATTTTTTGTGTTATGATCTAGATACGGTGAAGTGGCTACAAACATAATTTAAGCCATATAGTGTTATTTAACTTTTTGTTTGATGTGTACTTAACATGAATAAGATGTTTGATTGCATCGTTTAAAATTCAAATTTTCAAAAATGTATTGAAATTCTTTTATACTGTAGTTACAAAATTAAGTACCGACTAAGATTTTGTTTTTTAAGCTTTCACGTCAACTAATCGTTATGATTTTTTAATACACAAAAGAATGAAGAATACTTTTATCCAGAAAATTATTTGAAAGAAGATATAAGAATCACTTTGTTAAAACGGCAGTGCACAAGGGCTAAACTAAAGTAAAACTACAAACTAAACCATTACGAGTAGTACAATTGGAGCATTATAAACGCCTTATAAAATCGCAAACCAGGAATCACCATTTGATGACACCTCACACCTCAGAGCGCGTCCAAAACTACCTTTTTCCAAACGATTGCATATCGCCACCGTATTACCTGGGGGAGGACTCCTCTCTTTTTCTCATAAAGGACCTCCATCTCCCCATCTCGTTCTACCTTGCTATTTATGACTTATTAACTCCTCAGAGGTATCATGGCAACCACTCCCACGTCACTCGCCGATTTAATATAGAAAATTGTTAAGTCAACCGAATATAACTTCGAGACAGTTTATTAAATTCTACGTAGTCGTGTCACAATCAATTTTAGTGCTTCATTTCGTTAAAATGAAATTGGTTCTATTTATAACTTCTTTGCATAAACGGGACTTTTCATTTGATATATATTCCCTTTAAGTTTACAAAAAATACCTCATAAAACATTTTCTACATTAAAATGTTTTACCTCGCCGATTCGTATTTATGTATTTTCAGAGGTCCCAAGTATGCTAAACACAATCTACACTAATATTATAAAAAGGAAAGATTTGACTGTTTGTACGAAATGGCTCCGAAACTACTGAACCGATTTCAAAAATTCTTGTACTAATGGAAAGCTTTATTCATCAGCGCGTGCCATAGGCTATATTTTATCCCCGTATTCCTACGGGAACGGAAACTACGTGGGTGAAACCGCACATATAAAATATGTACTGACTTCACTTGGTACAAATTATCTTTAAATTAAAACACAGACAGAAATTGACAAAGAGTATATATTTGTTAACAGATTTTTTAATATTGGAATCGTAAGTGGACTAGATATACATATATACCAGAACATATAAAAATACAAAATTTGTGTTACACTACTTACTATATTATCTTTTTTAATGTAGGGACATGATCAGATTCCAAAAATGGAGAATACAATATAGAATAACCTGTGTAATTTAGAATAAGTTTGCAGCCTAAAGTTTCACTTGTATATAATACTTCATTTTCACATGTATGTCTTACAGGCTTTATTTTACTGGGATAATTCCATGGAGTTAATACTAACGGCTAGTATGCAGATAATTAAAAAATAAAGTAATGAATTTGTTAAGAGACTTTCCCGCGCTAACAATTCGATCATTTTCAGTTCTTAGGATCTCATAAAATTTTTGAACAAAAGGTATACATTATATACCTCTCCAAATCGTCATGCAAAAAGTCACATCAACACATCACTTCGTTTTGGGATATGAAAAGGATAAAAACATACATTTAGGATATACATGTAAGAGTAATTATTATTTTCTTCGTAAGTGTGTTGAAAAACGTTGTATGGTACACGCGTGTATTGATGATTACTAGCTTGTACCATAAATCCTTTTTAAAAAAAATAAGTACCTATCTCAACGATAAATTATTATCTACCAACTAATAATACAAGTTTTATTGATATTAGAACCGCATATTTACATAATATTTTGGTCTCCTCAAATATTCAATACGAAACGTATTACTAGGAGAAATACGAAATAAATTTTCAAGTGTGCAGCTACAATCCGTATTCTCCAGTGGCGGATTGCGATGTTTGCCAACCGATCGCTCCTTGGGGAGGCAACTCAACCAGTTTCACTCACAAAGCAATAAAATATACCCCTAAACTCGACGATATTTATTGAGAACTCACCGATACAAAATAACGTTGGGTTATTTGATTTCTTTATACTGTTTTTAGGAAGTCATTTGTTGGAGCAGTTAATGGCTATTTTTATTATTACTATTTTCATTTAGTGTATTAATTTTATACAATTTTTGAAGTATATTTAATAAAAAATGAACTAGTTTTTGCTGTTGTCTATTCCTATTTTATTCGCAATCATACTTATTTAATTTTCAATCATCACTTAGGTGTGGTCGTGGTAAAACGCTTGCCTATCTGCCATAAAGAAATATGTTGACATACTTCAAACCGCTATCTTCATAATTTAATAATATTCGTACTGATAAATAACGGTGTTAGATGATGTAAATTACTAAAATATTATGTTTATCTATACGGTTGAACTCATTAATTAATCATGTCTGTATGACATGATACCCAAACTGTGCTAAGTATTTGTGTAATAAAAACATAATTTAGCACATGCACGGATCGATTCCGATTACCTCTGTTTAAGATCCAATAATGACCAATTGGTTATTAATCTTAAAAGGATCTTTGATAAAATGTGTCTATGAAAACAAAAAGAAATCTTCAACATTATTAAGTGTTACCAAAATTAATAGAGTTATTGAACCAATATAAATAGGTAGATTACATCATAAAAATTAATACTTATACCATACTAAATCATACATCTATTTTGGCAATAAAATCAAACATATTATCATATCCAACTTCACCAAGATTCAATTTAAACAAACGAGTGTATACATAACAAACATACAATTTAATTAAGTTATATTATTCAATACTAATTACACAATATATATGTATAAGGTAGCTGTATAATCTGTATATATGTTAATGAGAATCCAGGTAGAGAGAGCGGGCGGGGCTTTACTGGGCGCCGCCCATGACTGCCATTGTTCCTACGCAAACCAAGCTCAAATTGAATAAATTAGCGATAAATTTAATAACTCTATTAACGTTTTGATGCAAACAACTCTTGACGCAGTACAGTGGATGTTGTTTGGGGCGGTTCAGTTATTGAATTAGTTACTTTTAGCTGGTGAGAGGGATGCGAAGCTGTCCGTATTGATTAGTTTGTATCCAGATTACAATCTACGTTTAGCCGGTCCGGGATTTAAATTTAAAGAGAATAATGTTCATTCAATTAAGTCTATAAGCACTGACTTAGGGGTGTTGTTATAGAAACCCTATTTTCTCAACTCCACTAACTAGGTATCTCTACTCCTGAGGCTGTAGGTTCGATTCCCGCCCAAGACCAACGTTTGTATTCAACTTCTGTTTACCATGGTGCAACTACACTTTTTATTTTTTTGCCACTACTCTATGCTTTGGTATCACGGTTTCGTATTTTACATCAAATTCTCCTTAATTCTTACTCATTTCATCTTAAGTTATTAAATAATTTCTAAGTTTCCATACGTTAAGTTTTTAAATAATTTAGGCTCTACATTTGTCAATAAAGATAAACTTAAATTTGGATCCAGGGCAGTTTTCCGCTCGCGGATTTAGGCCTACTTACATAATTATATTAATTACAATATGTACAGTACACATGTACTGTACATATTGTAATTAATATAATTATATATGTTATAATATATATACATATGTTTTAATTTGATGTTTAATATTCAATCCAAACATATTTATACTTTTTCAATATGGTTGATACTTTTTTCCCTACTACTTATTAAATTATTAATATCCGTACTAATGTTATAAACACATAAATAAGTTTGTTTGTTATCCTTTACGTATAAATTACTCAACCAATCATATTGAAAATTTTCACTTAAGTAGTCAAAAGTGTACCACTGGCCGTTTAAAAAAACCACCCAAAAATCGAAATTGCGGCTGTTTTCACAGATCAGGGAGTCAGCTTAGGACTTCCGTCCTAGCTGTTTTCATTCGTTCATATCACTAATGGCTGCCGTAAAGCCAATCTTGCAGTCAAGATTTTTGGCAGCTGAGGTATGGAGCTCTGTAGCTCAATTGGCTTAAAGCAGAGCACCACACACATGTTCCTGGGTTCAAATTCCAACGAAGGTTTTGAATAAATTCTGAATGCCTAACGTTTGAACCACTTAAAATGAAATCCTAATATTATTACATTAGGACCTAATTTTAAGTGGTGCTTCTATTATCTATACTAATATTATAAAGAAGTAAAGTTTGTGTGTTTGTATATTTGTTAAATTGTAAGTGGTAATCTCGGGATCTATTGAGCCGATTTCAAAAATTCTCTCACTCATGGAAAGCTAATTTATCAGTGCGTCACATAGGCTCATATTTTATATATAATATTTTATCCCTTTATTCTCTCCTTTAACTATGTACAATTGCTCACTATTCCGTTATTAGAACTGTTTATTATAGTATTTGCCAATCATTACTGACATATTGCAATGTGGTTTGGGGTGCAGCTGCCGCGTGTCACATGATATCTCTCGAAAGAGCACAACGCTCAATTCTTAAGATAATTTTAAAAAAACCTATAAGATACCCAACCGCTTCCTTATACCAAGAATTTGGTGCACTGAGTGTTAGAGGTCTCGCTATATTACGTATTTCGCTTAAAGTACATCGGTCCGTAGTTTCTTCTCCAAATTACAAAATATATTTAACGAAACGTAGATTCCAACTACCGTTACCAGTTACAAATTCCTCGTTTGCAAAAAGATTTGGTATTTTTCTACAAAATAAGATCTACAATAAAGTTAACAAAGCATGTAATGTGATAAGTCTGAATGCCATAGAAGTTAAAAGAAGAGTAGTGAAATGGTTGACTGGACTTGACTACAATGACATTGAATCTTTCATTAGGGGATTACACTAGTCACATAACACACACACACACACACTCACCTTCACACACACACACACTCACCTTCACCCACACACACACACACACACACATGAATATTATATTCTTTCTTTGGTTTTTTCCTTTTCTCGCTTATTAAAACTACTAATTATTTTTACACTTTAAGTCAAGATTTTATTTTGTTTGATATCACTTCACTTTATTTTTAATATTTGATTCCATTTATTATACTTGTTGACGCTAAATGATTTCATTGTATACATGGCTAAATACCACTGATTTGGTCGCCTACAGGACAGGCATAGCCTAGTGTAGGGACCATGGCAACTTTGTGTTATTACTTAACTTGTCTCTCCACTGATCTCAGTAGATAATAAGCTACCTATTGTTATTATTGATACCTACATATAAGTTTTACTATAAGTATACTGTTGTAAAGAGTAAATATATGATTTATTATCACTATTATTATTATAATGTATGTTCTTCAATTTTACTAAGCTTCACCATACATAAAATACCAGTTCACAGTATGTAAACAATAGTTTGAGATTAATTTATTATAACTTAGGTTTCTTGCTTATAAAATATCATTTAAATTTAAAATTCATTATTAATTAACTTGTCTCTCCACTGATCTCAGTAGATCATAAGCTACCTATTGTTATTATTGATACCTACATATAAGTTTTACTATAAGTATACTGTTGTAAAGAGTAAATATATGATTTATTATCACTATTATTATTATAATGTATGTTCTTCAATTTTACTAAGCTTCACCATACATAAAATACCAGTTCACAGTATGTAAACAATAGTTTGAGATTAACTTATTATAACTTAGGTTTCTTGCTTATAAAATATCATTTAAATTTAAAATTCATTATTAATTAACTTGTCTCTCCACTGATCTCAGTAGATAATAAGCTACCTATTGTTATTATTGATACCTACATATAAGTTTTACTATAAGTATACTGTTGTAAAGAGTAAATATATGATTTATTATCACTATTATTATTATAATGTATGTTCTTCAATTTTACTAAGCTTCACCATACATAAAATACCAGTTCACAGTATGTAAACAATAGTTTGAGATTAATTTATTATAACTTAGGTTTCTTGCTTATAAAATATCATTTAAATTTAAAATTCATTATTAATTAACTTGTCTCTCCACTGATCTCAGTAGATCATAAGCTACCTATTGTTATTATTGATACCTACATATAAGTTTTACTATAAGTACTACTGTTGTGAAGAGTAAATATATGTTTTATTATCACTATTATTATTAAATGTATGTTCTTCAATTCTACTAGGCTTCACCATACATAAAATACTAGTTCACAGTATGTAAACAATAGTTTGAGATTAATCTATAATATAAAAATGAATCGCAAAATGTGTTGGTAAGCGCATAACTCGACAACGCCTGGACCAATTTCGCTAATTCTTTTTTTGTTATGTTTGGTATTGTCAGGAGAAGGTTTTTATGTAAAAAAATCAGGAAAATCAATGGGAAAATTGAACCCGTGCGAAGCCGGGGCGGACCGCTAGTTTATTATAACTTAGGTTTCTTGCTTACAAAATATCATTTAAATTTAAAATTCATTATTAATTAACTTGTCTCTCCACTGATCTCAGTAGATCATAAGCTACCTATTGTTATTATTGATACCTACATATAAGTTTTACTATAAGTAATACTGTTGTGAAGAGTAAATATATGTTTTATTATAACTATTATTATTAAATGTATGTTCTTCAATTCTACTAGGCTTCACCATACATAAAATACTAGTTCACAGTATGTAAACAATAGTTTAAGATTAATTTATTATAACTTAGGTTTCTTGCTTACAAAATATCATTTAAATTTAAAATTCATTATTAATTAACTTGTCTCTCCACTGATCTCAGTAGATCATAAGCTACCTATTGTTATTATTGATACCTACATATAAGTTTTACTATAAGTACTACTGTTGTGAAGAGTAAATATATGTTTAATTGTCACGTCTTTTCCATTCACGGGACTATTAAGGAGTCCCGGTCTTTTGGAAGGCTAGTATGGGGCCAAAGCCAACACACGGAAGCCCTTTGACATATTTAATCTTGTGTAAAGGATGCACAATCCGGCGACTATCCCTGTATAACACTATAAAATGCATCCAAGGACAGTCCCCGGTTCTGCTGGGACTATTGCAAATATATGGATTATTTATTATTATTATTATTCATACGGGAACGGGAACTGGGCGGTTGAAACCGCGGAGCACTGCTAGTTAAATATAATTTTAATTAAGTACGTTAAGTATCAACCTGTAAGATCTAACTAATTTAGTGACAAGAAACATCGTAATCATCTGCCGACCCAATGAGAGTTGGTAATATCAAAAAAACAATTAATTAAAAGAGTAATTTACGATATACCAGTAAACAATCAATTAATTCATAAAACAGCATTGTTATAGAGACTGGTCTGACATCTTTGAAATCTACCAATGCAAATAAAAAATGAACGTAATTACAAAATTTAAGAACAAAATATAATAAACTTCCAAAAATAGTCAATCATAACATTCGTAGTTTAGTTACATAGTCAAAATACTTATAAGTATTTAATAAAAAAAAGACGATCTGAAAAATAATAATATTTATTAAGAATTATATATATATTGACTTACCTTAAAAAGTAGTTTGTCTTCATATACGTTTCCTTACACCTAACTCTCTACTTAGTACTAACTTTATAATTTAAATATTAGCAACAATAAACTAATGATATTATTCTAGATATGATTAATTTGTTTGATATGTTTTGTATTGATATTCTTTAGAGTTGTAAATGTTTGGAAATACACGACTCTAATTCAATACACACATTCGTTTTATTTATTTACGTTATTTAAAGTTCGTAAATATTATATCAAAAGTCTATAATTTGTACCGGGGGAGTACCACTTTTAAGGACAATTTAATTACACGAAACTTGGTTTAATTATTTAGTTTTTAATACATAAAAAAATAGTTTGTAATCCAATTATTTAATTTTAAAACGTTTCCATTAAAAAATCTTAATATTTTTAAAGGTTATGTTTTTTATAGTATGTTTAAATATAAGTTTGTATAGTGTAACTTTTTTTAAGTTGTTATAGGGTGTTTTGTGTCGTAGAACTACCCTTAAAAGTGATGCGCCCCCGGTAAGCGCGCCACGTGACTGCCGGCCTCTGTGTAGCTTTGTGTTTACATCCCCTCTCTACCACCCTCCCCGGCTATCGAGATATGCTTCCAGTTTTCCGCTTAGGAAAAATACACGGAAAATCCTTTGTTAGTTCGCAACTATGGTGATAAGGGATTTATAAAATCTGTCTCTTTTTACTCCTACGATGTTCTATAAGTATGTACCTATCTGTATTTTTCCTAACGTCTGCGATGTTGTATAAGTACTCGTATCTTTTTTTCCTACGTCTACGTTGTAGTATAAAAAGAAAAACTTTATAAACGCATATTATTTTCAATTTAGATTTGTATAAGTTGCCAAATAAGATATGTATTACGATTAATTGTATTTTTTATTTTTTATTGTTATTTTTTAGAACCACACCACTGAATAATATGTTAATAAATAATATTTTAGACCACTATAAGTACATATTTCGTATAAAAATAAGATATATAATTAAGTTTAGAGATAAATCCAAAATTACTATATAAATATTGCAGTTTTAGGTGTAAATGGATAAATTTAAAATCATAACAAATACTCCCTCTTAAGGCGACGAGCTTCCACAACTTTAGGTATTTTAAGCTACCTCAGCCCCCGTGCTAGCTGCGTGTAGCGTATTCATTTACGACACAGATAGCGCGCGCAAATACGTAACTCGCGCGGTCCGGCCGACGACCTCGCGACTTAGTAAAGCCACAGTAGAGGCGATCACGCAGTAGGACTACTAATATTGAAAGATATCAATATGTATTAGAATCGACATTTTCGTGACCTAAATAAAAAAACACTACTACCTTATTAAAACCTTTCGTGCACATTAGTATCTACCTACTTATATAGTAAAAACATAAAATATGTACAAATATATTATCTACCTATATTATTAGTAGATACTATATTTTATTTATTTATTTAATTTATTTTTTGCTACTTCTATTGACGACCTCGATGGCAGAGTGGTCACCATGCCGGGCCATCCGTAAAGTTGCGGGTTCGATTCCTGCGCGGGGTGAATATTTGTGTGAACCACAAATGTTTGTCTCGGTCTGGGTGTGTGTGAATGAGTGTGTGCGTAGTTTCTGATACCCTAGATACAAGTCGCGAACTTAGGGGTCAGTTACTGTAATGAGATGATGTAGTGAATAATAATGTTATCTTATTACTCTGTTTATGTTCTATGGTGAAACTCCTACCTACTTTAGTTACAGCTAAGGCTGGGCCCATTCAGTCAGAAATTCAATATTCTAAAATCTTATTCTTATAAGTAAATCTTTACATCTAAATAATACATATTATTACCCGCGCCTCACTCGCGTAGTTCCCATTCCCATGGGAATACAGGGATAAAATAAAGTCTATGTCACTCGCTGATACGTGGTATCTTTCCAATAGTGAAGGAATTATTGAAATCAACTAAAAACTAGTATTGACAAAAACATTCTGAAAATATTTAATAAAGGTATAAAATAAAACCAATAATGCCAATTAGTTATTTATTTATTTATTTATTTTGCAATAATGTAATGTCCATTAGAGGCATACCACGAATTTGTCTTGAATCCACAATTTCAGGTAAAATGTGGTTCAAATAAAAGTCAACAATTTTGTTTTCCATTTTGGTTTTCCAAACAATGTCGCCTTTATATAAATAGTCTTAAGGATCAGAAGTGTAGGTGGATTTTTAAATAGAAACTAGTCTTGACACAAACTAACACACATTTATTACATAACAAGATGAATTAACGAAACCAAAGAGTTTAGTACTTATGAACAACATGTCCCATACTACGACTCATCAGAGGTCGACCCTCGGCATAACTCTGCGTATATCACAGCTTCAGGACCACAAGTCTGAGCTTCTCTAAAGTGGTGTCGAACCACCCAGGGTATGTTCCATATACTATAATCGCATATCTGAGCTCGCAGGGAGTCACAGGCTACTTTGTTACACGCGCTCGGCCACTCCTGCCATAATTGAACACACAACTATTGAAATTCGATTAAAATGCAAAATAAGTCAAACTGAACAATAAATTTCGCGTTTTAACTCTAATTTTGTGGGTATCTTGTAAAAATAAGGTCTATAAGTTGAACGTTACTCAGAACAAAATAGGTTCGGTAATGGAGCTGGTGTTTGATTGTTCACGTTTGTTGTTACAACCATTCAACAATAGTTTCTTGAAACTCGAGTAATGATCATTTAGTGCCAGAACAGTAATAGAAACGATACAGCTCACCATTTCACATAAAACCCGTTGTTTCTTTGTTTGTACCGCGCTCACGCAGCACGTTACGCAGCCGAACCATTGTGCGAGTTACATTACGGTCGTCACTTGTGTTCATTTTAGCCTGTGGTTCCTCGACAGATTGTACAGTCTGGCTGTAACAAGAGGTAGTTTTTAAGTGATTGTCAATTTAATTAATTTTGTGTTTATTTGTACAAACTTTCGTTCGTATTTCTACATTCGTTATGGCTTCCAGGTAGGTCCATTAATCTACAATATACAACTGCTCTAAGCATATATATAATATCAGTCAACCAATATGCTCATCTCACAAATGTTGACCGTACCGAGAATTGAACCCGGGACCCTCTCATCGGCAGTCCGGCATAGCGACCTTTACGCTACTGGATGATATTAGGTCATTTTTTACCTACTACACTCATACCACGCACACGTTATACTGTGGCTCTTTGTCAGTTGTCATCTCGACTCAGTCCATTATCTATATTATCTATATATATAAATAAAATTGGAGTGTCTGTTTGTAATATTGAAATAACCGCTGTTTACTACATGCTTAGGAATATAGTATATACGGTACACACACCAATTTTTTTTTTTTTTTTTAATTTTTGTCTGTCTGTTTATTTGTTTCGGCTAATCTGTGAATTTATTGATGTAATAAGGAGTAACATACAATACTTTTTATTCTACGGGATAAGGTTCCACGCGGGTAAAACCGCGAGGCACAGCTAGTAATAACTTAAAAACTAAATTATAATATCACTGGCTGTTATTTGATTGAAGGTTACACAGTCTATATTTATATTCCTTAGACTGTGGTATGATGATTTGACTATCAGGATAAGTACTTATTTATAGGTAGTTATGTACCTTTCGCACTACTACACTAATACTTACTAATAAATAAGAAATAAATAAACTTACCTTATTCTTTTTGAGTTACGTCGAATTTTTAATTTTGATTTATTTTTCACTCTATTTTTTTTTTATTTGCCATGTCCAATAATTATTATACAACACAATCCACTAATTGCGCCCCTTTATGAGCAAGTGTGTTGAAAAAATATTTACACTGAAAGTACAAACCTAACTATTATTATATCTAAACACGAAACACGCGTATTTTTACGCAGTGAGCCGGCAAAAAGCACACAGGTCCTACCTTCTTGACGCCAAACGGCGGACTGCGTAGGAACTCACTCGCCGCGTGGTTATATAAATTGAAATATTGTGTTATTGTTAGATTATATTATTAATTTTAGATATTTTTTCGGTAATTTTGTATTCTAAATGTCATTGTCTATAATTTGACTCAATTTTTACGAATATAAGTTTAATATTATCCAGATGAAATGGAAATTACGATCGAAAAATTTGAAAAATTTGACTTTTTCAAAATATTTTATGATCGAGCGAAGTTGTTTAATTCGTGTTTTCAACCGTATTTTCCAAAAGCTTGATTATTAAACTATAACATACATTTTTATTTATACAAAATTAATAATATTTGATTATTTACTATTGAATCTAAGCGAGGTCGATTTTGAATTTTGCGGAATTTCCTGGGCTTAATGAGGTTGCTTTGAGCAAATCGTTAGGGTAATATTATCACCCAGCTAGTGGCAAGTAGTGTGACAAAGCACCCATTTATTAGCCTCGGCCGGTGGACTGGAAAATAAGATAAGGAGATTTGCGACATAAAAATGATATTTTGCCGCGCAAGCAGCACAGCAAAATAATATTATTCTTTGTAATAAATGTATACAGTATATAGAGATTATTTTAAAAGGCTGAGTAATACTTTCTAATAGTAATTATTAGGTAGTTGTTGGATCATCGCTATCGTAAGTCAGATGAAGAGTCATGAGATAAACCCTTAATAAACTTTGTTGTATATAATTAAGGTATTTATAATAATATTATCAGTATTTATATTTTAAATAATATTAGGTATTTTAAATTTCATGATTCTTCTGGTAATAAAATAAATGATAACATAATTTTTATTTCAGAATATCTGTACCTATGTTTAATCAAAATTAGTTTCGAAATTAATCTTAAAAGTTACTAAAATATCTTTAAACACGTCTCAATATAAACCAAATTATAATTTCCTAAGTTCCCAAGCTACGTTTAACATAATTATATATTTTTAGCACGAACAAAGTGAACCTAAAAAGGTTTCCGTGGTAAATATAGATTAAAATAAAAGATATCTTGTACAATTATATGACTAATGGACTTGAGCCATCAAAATGTTTTATGTCGTTATCATAATACACGCAATCCTGTATTGATTACACTGTTTTACATTAACTACAGTTTTATTTTACTGTTCAATAATTTGACGGCCAAGCAACCTAGTTATTGGTGTTCCTGTCGGTACGGTTCGATATATAACTGAAGAAACACACGCTTTATACATTTTCTAAATATCATATATTTATAAAAACAATGTAGTTTTGTATCCTACGCTAAACTTGCTTCGTAGTTATAAACGTATTCTCAAAATCTGATCTAGAATTTTTGATATTCTAAATCCAAAATTACAAGTGGTCAAAGTACTATGTTTTTAACTTGAAATAAACTCGGGAAAGACCACGGGACACGGCTCATATAAATAATCGTTTAGTAAAAGGATTTTCATTTCATTAATTTTTGAACTGAACAATGAGATTGTCCATTTAATCAAAAATTATAATGTTGGCCAGAACCCTTTTTTGTATCATGCTGTGCTATGATACATTGGCTAAGCAGATATTTATTATTTCCTGCTTTTATTGAAATGATAAATGTAATTGATTTTTCTATTAGATATTTTGGTCCTGCGTTGTAGCGTAGTAAGCTTTGACCTGTAACAACATATTTAACCTGCTATGTATGTATGTAATTAGGTATGTTTATTCGGGTAAAATCTTATTATGTACTTAACTCAATTTTAAAATTATGTAACTTGTTTCATCAAACATGAGACTCGTAGCACGGGTCGTAGCATCAGTAAAGGGACTCGTAGCATAAGTCACGGGTCTCGTAACCTCGTAGCATCAGAAGGTTGTTTATTTCTTCTTGACAGAAGGTGAGGTTTGTCTTGCATTTTTATATCCATACTAGCAGCGCCCCGCGGTTTCAATCGCGTAGTTCCCATTCCCGTGGGAATACAGGGATAAACTATAGGATATAGCCTATGTTACTCGCTGACAATATAGCTTCCCATTAGTGAAAGAATTTTTGAAATCGGTTAAGTAGATGCCAAGATTACTCCTTACAATTAAACAAACACACAAACTTTACTTCTTTATAATATTAGTATAGAAGTATAGACGATATTTAACAGTGACTTGTCGATGTTATTAAATTTATAAATACTTTACATTTTTACTAATCTCTGATAAATAATAGGTATAAACAATACGTTAGAAACAAACTAATAATTATTTCTTTGAAGTCAACAGTAAATTACGTAGGTAGTAGTTATTTTTCACAAATAAATCCTCTATAATGAGCCATCAGTCAGTACTATGATCTCTCTTGAAAGCGCCAATTAGGGCTCGGTAAGCGGCTTTACGGTGAAGAAGCACGTTCGTGTACGTCGTTTTGAAAACATCTCTTAAAGTATTACAGGTGTATAAGCTGCCTCGTTACATCTATTTATAGGTACTTAAATATATATCCATTGGAAAAAATGTACATGACTTAGGGCCTATTTCAGGACCTTCAAGTAAACTTACTCAATTAGTATAACTGTACTTGGTGAGTATCTTTACTTGAAGGTACTTGAAGGTTTTGTCTATATCTTACTTTATATCAAGTGACAAAGACAAAACTTGTGAGTAGGTACTCGGAAATTTACTTGAAGATGGTGAAATAGGCCCTTAGAAAAATATTAAAATTTTGATTGTCATTTTTATTTGGAAAATCGAACTACTCTTACCAGACGAATGAACTAAGAACACAAAGGGTGTATTAAAGTATAATACTTCAGTTAAAACATCTTGATTTTGTACACAAGTATGAAGTATTTATTTATTCGGAAAACAAACAGTTTTATTAACTAAGTACATGATAAAAAAAAAAGTAAAATCTAATAACCAGTAACATGTTTTTACATATGTTTAACCTAAAAACGCTGAATATATGGGTTATTAATGCAATTGTATTCTTCCAGTGAATAAAACTGCCTTATATTTTCATCGATGCAAGTCCTATCACCTTTTTAGAGACTACTTATTTAACAGCTGCCTAATGAACACAAGTATTCGCTTATTTGTTTCAAGTTTCATAAACTGACAAACATCTAAAGAACATAATAACGCTGTTGTTATAATGCTATATTTAATCGGCAACATATTTCACTAACAAGCCCTTATTACCTTACAAACTTATCAAGAGTTATTACTTCCATAACGAGGTGCTTTCACAACATCAATAAACCGCCTGCGGACAAATTATTAATATAAACCTGTATTCATCACCATGGCATTGAGATCGAATGAATGCTATCCGAAAAATAATCTCAGTGGGGTAGAAAAATACTGCGGGGGATGTAAAGGGGTGGGGGAGGAACAACAGGCTCGTTACGCCACTTCCGACGGAAGTCGCCTCGTGATGCATTGTCGACGCCTTAGAGGGTGGACATTGATGTTTACATTATCAACGCAAACATTAATATGGCTGCCATATTATCATGAGATATAATACTGGTTTTTTTATTAAGAATTCAACTTTATTAAAAAAAATATCACAATAAGCAATCACCTACACAATTTCAACGAATAATATAAAATGTATGTGTCTATTTTCGTTTAGCACAAAGAATAATGCGAAATCAGAAGTATAAGTATACCTATATAGAATACATCTCAGAAAACTCTTTAGTTTAGATCAATTAAAAACTCATCAAACCGCAACCACTGAACCAAAAGTGACACGAAAACAATTAACACACTATAAAATAATTAGAAGTACGTACCAGTGATCTGGCAAGCTGTCGAAGTATGGGAAAGTAATAACGTGGATGCAACCGAGGTGTCTTTTAGGTCCGAGTCCCCCGGGAAATCACGGTAATCCGGCTCGTCTACAGCGCCTCGTTCAGTTAAATCTCTCTCGAACATTAGTGATGGACATATTTCATCGATAAGAAGTTTGGTACTTCTTTGTGAGTGTATATTGTGTTGATATTTTTTGTCACAAATTTATTTTTATTTGAATTTAAATGGAACTTTTATTCGAATTTGTAATTAAAAGACATACTCGTATAAAAATTACTATATAAGTACTTAGATTATAATAGATTTCAGTACTTACCAAAGCAATACTCTGTGTGTGCTACAGAAATAATTGCATAACAACATTTTCACCGGTTTGGGTGTGGGGCACATAGGTTACGTTGGATAGTTTCAAAGTCATAACGAATATAAATATGAAATGTATGTCTATCTAAATTAGATTTCATTGAAATGCGAACAATATGAGGATTAAATGTGGATGATTTTTATTGTTGACAATTTTATTTTAGGTGATGTAAAATTAAACAATAATTTTGCAACAATGATGTTTACATCAAATCATGGTATACACAAGATTTTTTTAAAAATAAATATGACAATCATTTCTATCGATATATTTACTAGAACTACGTCACTTCACGTCAATCCCTATCTAAACCGCGAGTGAATCCAGAGATCCCTGTGAATGGACCCTGATGAATCATGCCCGTTCACACAGAACGCTGAACGCTGTACCTACACCGCACTACCGACACCGTATAAAGATTTTAATGTATCTCGGAATATACTTGTGCTATGTTTTTTGTATACTTAAGTATATTTATGATTACGGGAAAAAAAACGCGTGTTTGAAGTGCAGTATTTTTAGCGGTCATATACTCCTAGCTTAGAGGAGTAAGTCATTACTCCTCTTAGACCTAGACTAGATAATATGGAGTGTCTTAATGTACGTCAAATTAAACATTAACATTTACTAGTGAACGAGATACAACCTAAAAGATACTACCATACTAGCATAATGAATTAATTCGTCTTGTAAATGTTAGCTATCGAACAATGTGTCTTTTCTATCCGAACTATAAGGGTAGAGTTATTCCGATAAGTATCTATAGGATTTTTTTAATAACGTCGCTAATTCATCAAACAAAAATGAACTTATCCAGGTGGAAAATTAATACTGCTTTATACTCCAAACAAAACTAATAAATGAAAATGAAGCTAATTACAAATACTCGTCAACGAGATACGTCAAAGTCAATTTAGATAGCATCTGATAGCGAGGAGGGCTCCCCTAATAACTGACATGACAATTACTGAGCACCAGAGCGACAGCCAGACTCATAAGTCTTCATTATTCTAGTCCAACTTGCTGGCTCCACAAAACTTCGATGAAAACTGAACAAGCTTTAAGATGATCCTCGTAACAATGTCTCCCCTCTATTTTATCGCTTAGTGAGCTTAAAACTGCATCTCATCGGCGAGATTTACACCAAATTGTACAACTTTTATTCTCTTTGCATGCATTAAGTACTTAGTTACTCCTTAGTCTGCTGTATTTAAATAAGTACTTTTAAAATTATTTAAACGTTGTCTGCATATTTTTAATAGTGCTAACTTGTGGTTTAAGTATTTATATTTTGATACATAAGTATAGAGCAACATGTTGTTTCGGTGATCAAAATTATCATTATTAGAATCTTTAATAAATAACTGATAAGGATTAAGATTTTTAAAGACTTTCTAAAATTCCTGTTAAAAGTGAAAAGTTCATCATTAAAGAATTTTGTTTTTCATACAAAATATAATATTCGTTGAATAACATCAAATAGCAAAGTTCTCGTTATATTATAAGCGACAAGTCATTATGAAAGCGCGACAATGAGATAGCGTTACCAATTAACGTAATTGAATTCTGATCAGCTGAGCTCCGAACAGGCAACACCCTGATTAATTTTACGTAGAATAGCGATAATTTAGTTAAGCAACATTACGGTTATTGTTCTAAAAGCATTTTGATAGTCAGTTTATGTTTAGGATTTCGAAAACATTTAATGCGATCAAGTATACAAATATCAAATAATGCCCAATTTAATCGACATTTTAAAATATATGAATTGAATGTACTTAGAAAAAAAACCCTGGAACATTATTTATTCACTCATTCATTCTAAAAATATTCTGTCTCTTTGTACGTGTTTCTTTTTAATAACCCGTAATACTTATTCGTGAAATATACATTCTCAAGAAATACATCAACAAGATTTTAGCATAATGAAACCGATTTTAATAAAGACGGACCGATCATCAGTAAAGATATGCTGGTATAAAATAATAATAAAAGCACTCTAAAAAACAAACACGGTGAAGTATCCGCATAAGCATTAGTAAATCCGTGGTAATCCGTACATTATAGACATCAGCATCCGAGCCGTCATTAACATATTGAGCGAGCGTTTTATACATTTGCTTGTTGAATCGGGATCTAGCCTCGAGGCGCAACGATATTGCTGTTTGCCCACAGCAAATATTTGGACACGGAGCCTCCCCGCCCCCGCTACTTACTGGAGTTAAATAAATATTTAAATAATTTCAAACTTTGATTAATTTGCAGGGATATTGTTTGCATTGATGTCGTTACATTTTGGATTACGGTTATTAGTGGTTCATGGAATTTAGGTACAAAGAATATATTATGTAAGTAAGTACCTATATGAAGTAGTGTTTATCAACCGCATCTCCCTAACTCGAGTTTATTCTCGATTTTTCAAATCTCCTTGGATTTCCGAGGAAAATGTGTACTGCGATATGTTGCAATCGAGACTATTTTGCTAAAAAAATATATTAATCTGTCGTCTACGTAATTTCTTAGTTATTATTTTTGAAGGCTTTTGTATCGACAGTCATTACGGCTAAATTTTTATACAATAATATACTCACAATGTTTTAATTAAATATACAAGATGCTTACTTGATTTAAAGGTAAACTATCTACGGCTATTAACGGGTTTGAGGGCATGAATACTTTATGTTCCGTGTCACCACGGTCCCAGGGGACGCGAAACTCTACTAACACTTAATTAAGGGGAACCGATGAGGGGATTCAATTTTAATTAATATTATGCTGTGATTCGCACTGACTTCTTATTGTTTAAATTAAATTGAAAAGTTCAAGAGTAAAATTGATTATTTGAGTAAGACTTTTGGTTCTTGAAATCTATACTAATACCTACTTACTTAGTAAATAAATAATTAGTTTATCAATTAAGAGATCTGTTTCTCAAAATGTTATAACGATACATCCTACACTATACGTTCTATAAATAAATAAAATCTTTTTTCAAAAAGGTTACAGTTCAAGAATGTGGCGGTGACTCGCGTCGGTATAGCGAGTGATAGTAGCCGAATTACAATTACAGATCGTAGGTACCTAGTTAAATTTACCTATAACATAACAATTTTAACTTAAGCGAACATTCATTAGTAAGAAATTAGAATATAAATCAATATTAATAAAATAAAAACGAGTCAATAGAATAATAATGCCCGGTTACAAATCTGAGTAATTTGTCATTAAAAATACTTAAGTATATCTTTGGAAATAATAAAGATATTGAGTAAGAATAGATATCAAAGACTGCGGAATATATAGTTAAATAAGATGTTATATGTACATTACAAAATACAGAACACCTACCCCATCCGCCAAAGAACGGCAACTTTAAAAATAAAATAAAACAATCAGATTCAACTTAAGTAAGGTCGATAAAAACTTCCGAATCTCACAAAGCGTAGAAAGACAAAGAAAACGGAATATTCTTTTAAGAATTTAAATAAATTTTCACTAAAGAGGGAGCGAGCCAGATCTTGTTACTAAGAGGAAAGCGGCAGCTAATAAAAATGCCTAATGAAAACGTGCCTTTCTTTAGTTGGAACAACATTATACCTACTTCACAATCTGTTTGAATTTGCTTAGTACTTATATCGTTTTTCACTTAGATTCTTTAAGATAAGTAAGTACTTATTCCTTTTTTAAGACAATCTCTTTGTTTTTATTAATATTAAAACAATTTTTTCTTGTTTTATGTTTCATTTCGAAATCTTGAATTCTCAAGAACCTACACACGCAAATGCTATAAGTATGTAGTAAGTACCTATAAAAATGTCTTTTTAAAAATAAACTAGGGTGGGCCACGCAC
Organism: Timandra comae; assembly: GCA_958496195.1. Lineage (NCBI taxonomy): Eukaryota > Metazoa > Arthropoda > Insecta > Lepidoptera > Geometridae > Timandra > Timandra comae. Next base: position 7,724,081 of record OY292362.1, read on the forward strand.
GGTCATCCAGTAACCGATTCGTCACTCGGTCACATCATTAATTTCTATAGAAAAATACATTGGCCGCTACCGTAGCAAGTACCTACTCTCGATAACATCAAAACTACATTAGAGCTGCATTTTTCACAGTTTTACCCTAAAAGTGGCTATTACCTGTAGATATATTATAACTAGTTGTAGATGTATACTAGCAATCTGACCCGTCTTTGCACGGGTAGCCGAAAATATAAAATACTAGCTTTTGCCCGCGATTTCGTTCACGTGGAATAATTACTTTGGAATATCGATAATTTTCCCAAATTTTTTTTAGTCTTTTTTCCTTAGCGCCCCGTCACGTACACTCCAACTAGGTTTCAGAACCGGGAAATCCCGGAACCGAAAATCCCGGGATTTCCCGGTTCTTTAATAGTAGTCAAAGAACCGGTTCTCAATGAATAAGAACCGGGATTTTCGGTATTTTCGGGAAATAACGAATCATGTTAACTATATAATCATTTGTTTGATTTTAATCTTCTATTAACAGTATTTATTCTTTTTATACAAAATATTCAAGCTAAAACCATATTTTCATTAAAATGTTGTATCTGTAGGTACGTGGTAGATCATTATTCCATCATAAGACAAAATGTGGTACTTAAAAAAGCTTACGAACACCTTCTCACAATTGCAACTACTAGCGTAAAGCCAAAAAAAAATCTCCTCAGCTGGCCTTTTTTGTAACAGAATTAGAACTCGATTAGGTGATGCAACTATAAATGCATTGATCTTTTTGAAGACACATTACCAAGAGAACAAGAAGGTTAAATATAAGATCTTATGTGTACAACTTTATCAAAAGTGAATTTATAACTGTATTTTAATCATGAACAGCCTGTTTACGTCCACTACTGGACTTAGGCCTCTCCCCACTTGCGCCAATGTGCCCTGTCGGCGGCACGTCGCATCCACTCTCTCCCGGCTACCCTGCGCAGATCATCGCTCCATCTATCCACAGGACGTCAAACACTACTTTTGCCGAGTCGCGGTGTCCACTCGAGAACTCTTCTGCTCCAACAACTATCGGGTCTCCTACAGATGTGGTCAGCCCACTGCCACTTCACAGAGCTAATTCCTTGAGCTATGTTGGTGACTTTAGTTCTCTGTCTGATCACTTCATTGCGAATGCGATATTTCAGAGAAACTCCGAGCATAACCCTCTTCAGAACTCTTTGAGTGAATTTAAATTGGTGGTCCAGCCACGTGAGTGTCCACGTCTCGGCACCGTAGGTCATCATTGGTAGGACGCACTGATTGAAAACTATTGTTTTTAGGCACTGTGAAATATGCGATGAGAAAACAAATTCGAAACCCGGCCTGTTCGAGGAGCTGAAATTCGTCGAGTCTTCTTGATAGACGAATTGAGACAACCCTCGAGAACAGCTTGTAAACATGGCTCAAAAGCGAGATGGGTCTATAGTTCTTCAGCAGGGTTTTATCCCTTTTTTTGAAGTAGAGCACCATCACGCTTCTGTTCCATGCTTTTGGAGTCCTCCCGGAGAGATGACATCGTAAAACAGCTTTTGCAGTTTCCACAGCACTGGCCTGCCTTCTGCTTTAAGAGGCTCAGTCGTGATGCTATTTCAATGCGTTAAAGCAATCAATGCTTATCTTGTCATGCCAGAATGCGCAATATGTGTTATTTAATATAAATAATATTTTTAGACTATATTTACCTCCAAAACTAAAGAAAAGAAAAAATCCCGAAAGTACCGAAAATCCCGGGAAATCCCGGTTCTGATTAGTACTGGTACCGAAAATCCCGGTTCTGATATTTATACCGGTTCTCGATACCCTAACTCCAACCCTTAATTTACCTAGAAGATGAAAAATTTGTTATTCTGTTCCGCCGCGTACCTGCCGGGCCGACATACTACCCTGGGACCGTGGTACAAACTACTTACAAGATACTACGACATAAAGTATTCATGCCCTCAAACCCAATAATAGCCGTATTGGTCATTTCTTGAAAGCTGGCGCGAGCAACACATATACATTTTACACACGTATATTGTCAATGTCAAAGTGATGTCGTACGTCACAGTCATCATGACAAGTCAGTCCGTCCCTGTCGCGCGCGGTCAAACTTACGAGTATGATCAAGACAGAGCTATCCCACCAAAAACATTCTGTAAAAAACTAGCCAAGTCTCGACGGAGCTCCTTGTTTATCTCTAAAAAGTAATGAAATCTAGACAAACTCGTGTCAAGTCTAAGGTTCCTTACTGTGATTTCTTTATTATTATAGTTAAAGTTATGTGACTTGGCCGTTGAACATTCTATAGAACGTTAGTTAGTACTCAGTCAACGTTCAGCGTTCTGGTGTTATACAGAGGTTCTCAAATAGGGGCCTGAAAATGCGGCGAAATAGTTCCTGTAAAGGATGGTACGGCAGTGTTTGCTTCGCGATCGACTTGGCAGATATGTTTTGATTTTGGAACATAAAAAATACAGTGTTTTCATTTTTTTATTCAACCAACTTCAAAACTACTTATTCTGTATTGGAACCTTAAATTTATTCATTCTATGTCCATGATTTACTTAAAAAACTACTGATCCGGGGGGGGCATTGTAGGGCAATGCCTTACTACCTTAAAATGGACAATGTCCTACCTCTCTCTCACTCGCACTCGTGGATCTCTAATACATCCAAATCTGGAGGAAGTTCAATCGTTTTGTTCTTCATCATTGAGGATTTCAATATTGAATATACCTCGAGGTCAGTGTGACCTTTTAGCTACAGCCCGTGAAAAGGTACAGTTACCTTCGCATTTATAATATTAGTAAGGATTATTAAGGACATGTCTATGTTATTCAGACTAATAATTTTTGAAACAAATAACAATTTATTTTGAAACATACTGTATAAGAAAATTGCATTTGTGTGAGTATTTTGCATTGACATATAACATGGACATCGCATGTTTGACTATAGAAAAAATAGTTATAGAAGTATGAGGCTTATCGACGCCAAAGTTATAAAAATATAGCCGTCTCTTTTTAACGTTCATAATTTTGCGTAAGGGAAAAAGGACAACAGTATTTCTGACAGTTACTATAATAGCCATCTGTCATTCTTAGTCTCATTGAAATACCTACTCGTGGCCATATTCGCCATATTATTTTCTAGCTATAACAAAAGGATTTACAACTTACTTAGTGATGGGCAATGAAACATCGTGACCACAGACTATAAACTATCGATATTTTAAATAAAACGTTATTTAAACACTTATTCAAGTACGTTTTAATTTTGGTGTTTATTTTTATTTCATAAACTTTATTTACATTTTGTGCATATATGATCTTAAATAATAGTGAGTAAGTATATAAAGTCCAATTTTCAGATTCTCATGTAGTATACCATAAGAAACCATGGATTTGAGGTTTGCTCTTGAGAATATCTGTATTCATATTGAAATATTCGTTTAATTGAATGCCTAACGTTTGTAATTAAATAAAACCCAATTAAATGTTACATCAGTATCGATTATAGTACGAAACGTCGATAATTTCTATCGTCATTTTTATATCCCGGCAACTAGAGTATAATGAATAAAAGTTTGATATATAGGGTGGCCCAAATAAAACAGTCAGTGGGGGGAAGTATAAAACTATAAGAGATACAAAGATTTGTTCTTAGGAACCATGTCATCCATTTTAGTTAAAATGAAAATTGCATTCAAAGATTTAGAAAAATACTATAACTCACTAAAGGAATCGAACCCGGAAGTTTTGAAAAAAATATTTTTAATTATTTGTAACTAGAACGAACGGCCGTATATACAAACTATTGCATTTTGTATCTTGAAATGGTGAATTTGTGTTGAAATGGGATATTAACTGGGAAGGAACTTTAATGATGTCTTGGCGAGTTTTGTACCAAACTATTTCATTTAAAAACAATGCATTTTAATGAATTTAGATATGATGTTTCTTAGTAACATTTACTTACTGCTAAAGATGTACACAATCCATTTCTAGTTTAAAATAATGAACATTAAATTTTTAAAAATTTCCGGGTTCGATTCTCAAAGAGAGTAATAGTTTTTTTTTCTAAATCTATGAATGCACTTTTTTTTTACTAAAATCGAGGACATGGATCCTAAAAACAAATCTTTGTATATCTTATAGTTTTATACTTCCCCTTACTGAGCGTTCTATTTGGGCCACTCTGTATGTCACAATGATCAAGCTATATTTTACAAACTATCTATAATGTTCTTTTACAGTAAGACCTATTTATAAAACTTAAAATTAATCAAAGTAAGAAAACATACTTACAATCTATTATCGATGTTATTTTTCAGACATATCGATAGGGACTGCACTATTAGCCGCCATTTTTCGCTCTCAGTGAAGTATAGGTATACACGTTTTTTTCGTAGGTATGCCCCGTCCATGTTATATGTCAATGGTATTTTGACGGCGCCAGGTCTGGAAAAATGACTATAGGTAGTTTACTTTTAAATCAAGTAAGCATCTTGTATGTGCCGACATCCGACACCGATATCGGATCGCATGAAAACGCTTTAAAGGTCTAAGACAAAGACACAAAAAAAACAAAAGATGTATAAAATTTACACCGTTAATTGCTTAAATTCACAAAATCTATTTTAGTCAAACTACAATCAGTATTTTTGTTTGTTCGTCCGTCCGTTCATATTTTCGGATCATTCACTCTTCCTTCCCAAGAAGTTGTAGGTAAAAATGGAGCCCACACGTAGAACAACAGCTTGAGGCAAATACCTACGTCTCTGTGGGCCGATCTCTCTTTTTAGCGTGGACTGCGATAGTGATACATAGGTTATGCTTCAAGTAGGTATTCGAAGTGTGGACTCAATTTTCACCTACAACTTCATGTTCCTTCCTTCTTCCGGAGGTTATACTTCATATTAGTCTATGGCATGAAGTTGTAGGTAAAAAATGGAGCCCACACTTTTCCAAGTGTGGGCTCCATTTTTTACGTTTTTTACCTACAACTATCGCGTCTCTGTGGGCAGGCTCTCTCTTTCTAACTAAGGTAACCTCTAGAAAGAGAAGGTCTCACTAAAAAGAGAGATCGGCCCACAGAGACGTAGGTATTTGACTCAAGCTGTTGTTCCAAGTGTGGGCTCCATTTTTTACCTACAACTTCATGGGCCCAACATTATTTGTCTCAACGACTCAACTTCCTGATTGAAATATCAATAAAATTCTTTTAAATTGTATATCAATATATATGTCAATAAACTTTTGAGGGCAAACATAATAATAATTTAGTATTTCAATTAATAGCTTTAATGCACTGCAATTTATTCAAGATAGCTGCAATTTGTTAATATATTCACTAAAAGTTTGTCGCTCATTGTTGTTGCCAGTAAAAAAAACCTACAGACCAATTACGCCTTTACTGGATTATGTTATAAAAAAAACAGGGAAAGCTAGTTCTGCATTATTTTTTAATAAATCAAACAAAATACCTACCATCCTACTGCAATAACAAGGTTAATAAATCCGGTTTGTTTTTTTTATTTATCATTACATTCATTCATTCATTTTATTTACATCGATTCCTTTCATTTCCTGGTCCTGGAAACATTCCATACTTTTGCGTCGCAGCGCTGCGCGCGCAGCACTGATGGGGGGAATTCCCCCCGAATTTGGGGGTATTTTAAGCCCTTGGGGGCAAATTCGGGGGGACAAATCCATTGGGGGATTATGCGGGGGGAACTAAAATGGGCTTAGGGGGTATGGGGGCTGTTTTGAAAAACAATAAAATATTCTTTTTTATAACTGAACGTGATTTAAAAGTGTTTATTTTATTACATAATCAGTACATACGTACGCACAACGATGTGTTAGTGTGGTTTGAGTACAAACGAACATACGATTTATACAAAGATAAAAAAAACGGCTATAATGTTGTCATTACAATACATTTGAGTAGCATTAACATAGCTTAATAGCTAAAGAAGAGAATAGAGCCCCAAGATTATTTGTACCGCCAACTACTGTGTGTGCGCATAGATGCTGAAGAAATTCATTTTGAAAAAATGTGTGGCACCAATGAAGCATGTGGAGATACAGATGCAATAATGGAAGCAATTTCTGAAATATAAATTATTTACTTACGTATTTTTGTGTTTTTGTCATAATAAAAATATTTTATTACATTGGGGGATTTTTCTTAAAATATCCATATTTTGGGGGGATTTTGTAAAAGATTTGGAGGGAAATTATAATATTCATCTGGCAACACTGAATTCAGCACGCACGCATTTGCCGACGAAGGACGGACCGGACATTTCGTATTTTTGTAAATTCTATATCTTCAAAATTATAATCCGGACCGGTACAGCATTCAGTCGTGTTTGTTTGGCGTCTATTTCTTATTTATTACCTGTTTAGTTTAGTTTACTTTTAGTTTAGGCCTTGTATAAAGCATCGTGCCGTCGTTGAATTGGATCAGGTAAGCTAAATAAAACTAAACATCTTGATGTGTAATTTCCTCATGTTCTAATAATCATTTATTCTTACCCATCTTTGTTTTCATAAATACACTTGTACAATTGTTTTTTTATATAATTGGGCAATATTTTCATTATTATAATATAAGTATTTTATATGGACGCCATTTTTATTTTTGTTTGCAAGTACCAATTATGGATTTTGTTGGTCCACAAAAGTTGTGAGCTAAAATAAATAAAGCGGGTATAACTTATCAATTCATTGATTTGCATTTATGTACCTCTTAATAATTTCCTGCCTGAACGAGCTTTTGTATTTGCACTATTTTTTCAAGTGATTATTTTATAAATAAATCTTTAAATAAATGTTCCCAAAATTGGTCCATGTTATTGATTTTATATTTGGTCTGGGTAGATAAGAATATAATTTGTGTTAGCAAATAATAGAACATACATGAAAAAGTTTTTATTATTACTTAGGAATATTAGGTAAGAAAGAGTTTGGAAGGTTTCTTTTTCTTCTTCAAGCAGTGGGCGCCATCTTGGTCATTTTGGAGTATACACATAGTACCTACGTTAGGTACTTGTTTGTAGATATTTTAACGTTGAAAGTTTCAACGTTAAAATATCTACAAACAAGATTTCTAAGAATGTTCCATATTGTGTTTCAACTTGAAACACAATATGGAACATTCTTAGAAATCTTCAGAATTGCTGATATATGGAATTACAATGTAACTGGAGACATAAATTAGCATTATCTCATGTCAAGAATATTACCTACTCGGATTTCATTCAGCAATATTTTCATATTTTATACCTACCTACATAGTGGTTTAGATAATTGATATACCTACCTAGGATAGGGTTGTAAACAAGTACAGAATTCCTCACTTGTAACTTATCTACAAATAACACTCAACAATTGTTCATCAATTTTATCCTTTTTAGCATTTATTTTTAGCTTTGTACTACCTAAAGGTGTTCTGATTATTGTTCTGTCCACTTAAATGACTGTCATAACAAAACCATGTTTGTACAGAGATGGCAGATCGTGGTAGAGGAAGGGCTCGAGGTCAAGGAAGAGGCGGGGAGAAGTTGGGGCCAGCCCCGCGTCGCCCCGGAGAGCTGTTGCAAGCTGGACCGTCCCAACCACAAGCACCCAGTGGTCCTCGTCCTCAGCCACCCACAGCATGGGGAGCTCCATCCATAGCCCCCCCTGTAAGGGTCGGGGCACCAGCTCCAACTGTACAAGTTGGTCGGGCCTCACATCGGTCCACACCGGCCACCCGAGAGCATCCGGGTGACATTGATATACAGCAACGAATGTCAAAAATTGATATTGGTAATAATACCCTGTTTTTTAACACATGTAATGACTAGGTTACAAAATTAATCATATCTAATTTGTAACAAAATTGGATAAATTTTTCTAATGAATTTGAAACTTAATACACCATTGGACTATATCATATCTATAAACGATAGATAGGTACCTACTAATTTATAACAAAAAATTTGCAAAGTTTCTTATTCGGCTCTGCACAAGCTGAGAATTCTTTAATTAGGACAAAGTTCAATCACCTTATTACCTCTAACATACAAAATAATAACATTGTTCTAGCTTTGCAAGAACTGTTAGTATGAATGTTCTAATGATTGTTGTACAGGAGCTGCTCAGCCAGGTGGTGATGCGAGTTCCACTGTGGTCGGCAGAGGTTCTCACCGCGGCGGAGGCAGGGTGCTAACCGAGCAAAGGCCCATATTGCACACTCGTCCAAGTGCTATTCAGTCCAAGAAAGGTAATATAATATACCACACACCACACTTTAAAATCATTATCTATTAGTTTCAGGGGTTGTACTGCTTACATACAACATATAACATTCAGATAACCTACAAACTTAAATAAAACAAGAATTAGGTATCATGTTAAGGTTTCCAAAAATTTTATAAAGTTATATTTTGTTATGTACCTACAAGTTTTAAGTTATAACATAACATAATTCTTATCTTAAAATTCCCACGGTCGCTTTAAGTAGGTAAAACAGCAAATATTCAAATAATAATATAATTATTATTTATTTATAGGTCTCACGGGTGCCCCAATTGATCTCTGCGCCAATTATTTCACTGTACAAGCCACCCCACAGTGGGGCCTCTACCAATACCACGTTGATTTCAACCCCGAAGAAGACAGCACTGTGGTGCGAAAGGCTCTCTTAAGAGTCCATAAGAATACACTCGGAGGGTAAATTATTTGGTTATTATGTAATAGTTTATTTCAATGCTACTAAATCTTTTCTTTCTGTTTTATTTCTACATATATTAACAAATATGTACCTACTAGCTGTGCCCCGCGATTTCACCCGCGTAGTTCTCGTTCCTATAGGAATATCGGGATAAAACATAGCCTATGTTCTTCCCCGGACCATAAGCTACCCCTGTACCAAATTTCAAGTCAATCGGTTCAGTAGTTTAGCCGTAAAAGGTAACAGACAGACAGAGTTACTTTCGCATTTATAGTAGGGATTCTGCTTATAATTAGATAAGATTATTAATACATTGATGTTGTTAAATTGTTATTAAGTTTTAAGTTGTTATTACATATTTAAAATGTTGTGTGACTTAAATAAAATACCTAAAATGAATGAAAAAATTAAAATTTGAATTGATATTACAGTTATCTCTTTGATGGCACTTCACTATACACGGTGAAGAGGCTCCACCCAGAGCCAATGGAATTGTATTCCGAGAAGAGAGATGGAACTAAAATGCGCATTTTAATTAAGGTTCGGGATTCATCTTACATTTTTTAGCATTTCAATAAAAGCGTTGTCTGTTTACAAACGTTTCTAACGAACTTGGCAACTGCTTGACTTAATTGTGTCGTTATAATTTTGATACATATAGATAACTGTAGGGTAATGACTACTGTGGTTTAAAACAGGATAAATTCGAATTTATTTGAGCAATTATTTACTTACCTTACCTAATAGGCGATGCGAGGTGTTTGTGCCACTTCGGCACATTGAACATTATTGGTATTTTGGTTTAAACATATTACATGTGATAGTGAGCATTTGTAAATGGACAATGCTATTTAAAATGCGAAATCTTTCAATTTGCGTCATTTTAGTCTTAACTAATAACAAATGTTTCTTTTTAGTTGATAAGTGCCCTAAGTCCTGGTGACTACCACTACATCCAGGTCTTCAACATCATTATCAGGAAATGTTTTTCGTTATTGGAGCTTCAATTGATGGGCCGTGACTATTTCGACCCGGTTGCTAAGGTACAGCTTACTTCATACTTACCTATATAGTGTGTTCATATTATTTAAACACATGTACACACTAGTGATGTAACGAATGTTGGATTTTTCGCATTCGCGAATGCGAATGCCATTGCGAATATTTATCTTCAACATTCGCGAATGCGAATGCGAATCCGAATATTTTAAAATTTCAAAAAAAGCGCGCGTAAAATGTTTGACAGGTTTGACGTTTCGTGTCGGCCATGTTTATATTGAAAATAGCCGAGCCGATATTGGTTAATTGAATGAATTTAGTCACAGAAAGTTAATTCTTAAGTATTCATTGTTTTGTTTTTTAAGTTTATATTTCATTCATTATAAATATATTTAATTCCTCAGATATATAATGTGGAATGAAAAAATATGTTACATTTAAAGCCAAAGGTTATAAATACTTAATACATTAGATTTTTAAAGTTTAATAATTTTGTTTCAAGTAATTGTTTAGTTTTTTTAGTAAATAGAAGTCCTAAACTTTAGTTAAAAATGGTAGTAGAGTAATAATATACTACTAAATGAATGCAAACCTTACATAGTTGTAACAAGGCTGATTAATGTTAGATTTGATCAGATCTCTGAAGTTCTTTTTCGTCACATTTATTGTGACTTTAATTTAGAATGTAGAAGTATGATTTAATAAAAATATCTAAGTGTTATCTATTGTATTATTATATCATATGAATGCATATAATAATTTCCTTTTTGATTATTAAAAACATTCGCTAAATATTCGCTATAATTTTTGCGAATACGAATGCGAATATTGAAAAATATGCGGATATTCGCGAATGCGAATGCGAATGCTAATATCCGTTACATCACTAGTACACACACACACTGTAACAAACATAATGCAAATATTGTTATTCACTTTTAATTTTTAGTTGCATAAGTAGCAATTGTATGTATTGTATTGTATTCATTGTGGTAAGTTGTTGAACATAGATATTATAATTTTTATAACATGTAAATCTGTAGTTGGCCCTTAGTTTAAGATATAGAATATATTATAAAAAATGTAATAGGCTGTAGATTCTGTTTTTAATAAAATAAAGCCAAAAAAGACTTTCAACATTCTGATCTTATATGTAACATAACCTATGTAGTATATACATTAATAGTGAGTCTTAGTGGTTATCTTACATGTTTTGTTACATAATTTATAGGTATACATGACACACCTTAATGGACAATGAATTAATACTCAATATTTTATTAAAGTACTTAAAAACTGTTAATAAATAAAACAATTTAGGTTTTTTTAAATACACTGAAATATTATCTACAAGTTTCTATAAATATTTTGTCATTGACAGGTCGACATTCCGGAATTCAAACTCCAGATTTGGCCAGGATATAAAACAACCATTAATCAGTACGAAGACAAACTATTGATGGTCACCGAGATAGCACATAAAGTTAGTATTATTACATCTTTAGAAACTTACTAGTGTTTTATAAAATAAAAAATATTCCTATACATGTATATAACATATTAAATAAAACTTTTACTCATGTTGTATAGAATTCAATTAATACATTTTATTGTTAGGTACTTCGCTTGGACACTGTTCTTCAAATGCTTACTGAATATACAACTAAAGGACGGGACTACAAGAAGGCTTTTCTCGAAGATGTTGTTGGTACGTTAATTTTGTATAAATGTAAATATACTGTAATGAAATGTGACTTGTATTACACTTCTTCAATCCCTAATTCCATGATTTGGGGTCGGTATTACACAACATTGTTATTTCAGGTAAAATTGTCATGACGGACTACAATAAACGCACTTACCGCGTTGACGACGTCGCCTGGAACGAATCCCCGCGTTCAACATTCAAAATGAGGGATGAGAATGTCTCTTACATTGACTATTATTATAATGTAAGTGGATCTATACTTACATTATTACAAATCTTTCTGCTTGGTTGAACGCACTAATCTCGTGAAGGAACTACTGGTTCTAATTAAAATGTTTTAGTGTAGCCTGCATCAACAAACAGTATTTCAAGTGTTTGTTCGATAACAAGCTATTAAATATAATGTTACAACTCATAATGTGAGTTAAACCACAGGGCATAGCTAGTATAAACATATCAGCTGAACTTTGTACAGAGACAGGAAGAGCAGATAGTCATAATGTTGTTGGGCTCATTATAAAAGGCAATTTGATCAGATAGCAATATGGTTTACATTTACACTCTGTATTATACTTGGTTAGTGTTTATAACATTATTGCATACTGGTTATAGTTACTTCTCTTGATATGAAATAATTAAACCACTATTAGTACTGTAATGGTTCAACAGAGATAGTTTGAGAGTATTAAACCATATCTGTACTTTTTCTAGAAATACAACATTAGAATCCGTGACGACAAGCAGCCATTGCTGATATCCCGTTCTAAGATGCGTGAGATCCGCGCCGGTATGCCCGAGTTGGTGTACCTGATCCCAGAACTGTGCCGTCAGACCGGCCTCACTGATGAAATGAGAGCCAACTTCAAACTGATGCGCTCGCTAGACACACACACCAAAATCGGCCCGGAAATGCGTATAAAGAAACTGCTGGAATTCAACAGACGTTTGAACCAGAAGAAGGAAGTTGTCGAGGTAAAACAAAATATTGTTGTTTCATAATTTTTATTGTTACTACTTACACATGAATGTTTTTCACATAAATTATTTCATTCTTAGGAACTTAACTCGTGGAGCTTGAAGCTGGATAGTAACTTGGTAAAATTCAAAGGCAGACAGTTGCCACCAGAACAAATCATCCAGGGAAATAACATGAAGTATCCCGCTGGGGATACTACTGAGGGATGGACAAAGGACATGAGGTATGATTAATTTTAATTTCGAAGAACCTTAGCATATGAAAAAAACTGTATTATATAATACAAAAACTGTAGTGTTTTACAATGTATATTGTATTCCTAGGTCGAAGCCAATGTTGGTCATTGCTAGCATGATTTCTTGGGTGGTCATCTGCCCTGAAAGACTCCGAACCGACACAGAAACTTTCATTGGAAACATAATGAAGGCAAGCCATGGTCTAGGTATTCCACTGCCTAAACCTGATGTAGGTAAGCAACAGTGTAACAATATGTGTACAGTATAATACTTATTTATTTGATAACATCTGTTTATACAATAAACACTATTTCCAGTGACGATGCGCTACGACAACGCCATCGAATATGCCAATATGTGCGAAAATGTTATCGCTAGGAAGAATCCCAGCATGATTGTGTGTATCCTTCAAAGGAATACTGGAGATAGGTAAGAAGTTACATATATTTTTGTCAAGTATAAGATATATGTTTTTAAGACTCATTTATCTAAAAAACTTCTTATAAATTATTTTTACCAATGTAAATTTGTTCACAGATACGAAGCCATCAAGAAGAAGTGCACTATTGATCGCGCGGTTCCTACACAAGTTGTGTGCTCTAGAAATTTGGCATCCAAGAGTGCCATGTCCATTGCAACCAAAGTTGCCATTCAAATGAACTGCAAGGTGATTTGATATATGCGTTGATTTTAATATTTATATGAAAATACTGTAGGTAATATGAACAAATATAATGTAAATTGCTAATATTTGACAGTTGGGAGGTGCCCCGTGGTCCGTGGAGGTTCCACTGCCGTCGTTGATGGTCGTCGGATACGACGTGTGCCACGACACTCGCTCCAAGGAGAAGAGTTTCGGCGCCTTTGTGGCGTCACTTGACAGACAAATGACGCAGTATTATTCGACGGTGAACGCCCACACCTCTGGCGAGGAGCTTAGCGCTCACATGTCGTTCAACATCGCTAACGCGGTGAAGCGATTCAGAGAAAAGAATGGTCTGTCTCTGGAATTAATATAATATTCTTAGACTTTCCTAATTTACGATCACTATTAACACTAATTATTTTACAGGTGAGTTGCCGGGCCGCATATTCATCTACCGTGACGGTGTCGGTGATGGTCAAATTCCGTACGTCCACAGCCATGAAGTTAGTACATATTTCATACTTCTTTTTGATTTGATAATATTTTTTTAAACTATTTGTTCTAAAACATTTCAAATTCTCTTCTAGGTAGCTGAGATCAAACGATCATTGGCCGAGATATATGGTGGAGAAGACGTAAAAATGGCGTTCATAATTGTATCGAAACGCATCAACACTCGCATATTTGTGGACACAGGCAGGGGCGGCCAGAACCCGCGCCCTGGTACCGTGATAGACGACGTTGTCACTTTGCCAGAACGGTCAGTATTCACTGGAAATTGACAAATTCAAATGTTGCTTTAATATTATGAGCTTAGAATTATTTACACATATTTTTTTCTGTCAGACGAGATAAAAGTCAACTTACTATTTATCCAAATGTTTATTGTTTCAGTTATGACTTCTTCCTTGTATCCCAAAACGTACGCGAGGGCACCATTGCCCCAACTTCGTACAACGTGATCGAAGATAGTACAGGACTACATCCTGATCGTGTAAGTTTATTACATAGTTTCAGTAAATGTATCTTCATGCATTAGGTTCTAATAAACTACAAACAACCATAATTTATTCATATGCAATGGCATATACACAATCTTACAATAATTTAAAATTAGAAAAACATATTCATTACTAGCAGCGCCCCGCGGTTTCACCCGCGTAGTTCCCGTGGGAATTTCGGGATAAAAAGTATCCTATGTGTTATTCTGATATATAAGCTAAATGTAGTTTCATTAAAATCCATTCAGTAGTTTTTGCGTAAAAGAGGAACAATATTATTATGTATATATATAATTCGGCTTCATAATTTTATTTTTTTAGTAGGATTAAAAATGTCTTTTTATTCGACTGAACTTCTGGTCATTATATTTTTTGCACAATCATTAAAGTTTTGTCATTTTCACACATAGTAATCTTGCTTATATTGTTACAGATCCAACGCTTGACATACAAGTTGACACACATGTACTACAATTGCTCCAACAACGTACGTGTGCCGTCCGTCTGCCAATACGCTCACAAACTCGCATTCCTGGCAGCTAACAGTCTCCACAACCAGCCGCACTACTCTCTCAATGAGACACTGTTCTTCTTGTAAATTTGTTTGTAACTCGATGTATTACGATGTGATTAGTAATACATTATGTGCCAATATTGAACCGCCAATTACTTACGTGGTTCATGACGACCCACCTTTTTTATGATTACTAGGCTAAGTTAAATGTGATTAGAAGCCATAGGCTTGTCGTGTTTTATTACGTGTTAGTTTAAAAATGATTACCTCGATGTCGACGATTCAAAGCTTCGATTTATAATTATCTATGTGTCTATATACTAGTCGTTCGGTGTTGTTTGTCATTAGCCTCTGTGCCATATTAATTTTCCAATATAAACACAGAGATACACGTAATAACATCGTTAAATAGTTTTAAGTTACATTTGTACCTCATTTTAAAAATATTTTGTGTGATATTGAAATGAATGGCTGATCTTAAGTTCCTTGACATGACAACTGGAATTGTTTTTATTTGCGGAACTTCGCTATTCATTGAAGAACCATAATCTAGATTAGTTTACAAGAAACTTACAGGGTGATCTTTGGACAGGGTGGTGCATGTGCACCATAGTGAGAAAATCTGTTTCAAGGAATCTCTAGGTGGACGTAACGAAAATGTTTCGTCGTTCATAACTCGAAATTGATTATATTTAGTTATTTTTACTATAAAAAATGTCCTATTACAAAGATTACATTCGCATTTATGAATAAGTGATGATGATTGTAAGTGACGTTTTCGACCTAATCATTGGTAGTAGTATAAGATTGAGAGACTATTTTTATGTTAAGTTGATTTTTTTTACTTGCATTTTGATACGTGTACAACAACAAACCTAGAAAATAGGTTTTTGAAGTACAATATTCTTACTATAATAAATGTTCTTATGTCTTATGTATGCGTTTCATTTTATAGATTATCTTTGCAAATTGGCTGAAAGTTTTCAAGAAAACAGCGCGCGTTTGCCTGACGGCACCGTTCAAGCGCGCGATTGATTCCCGTTGAATCACACCATTATGTGTAACACTGTTACACATTGGGAAGAAAATCCCGTTGAGTAACACTGTTACTCAATGCAACTTTTTTTTCCCAATGTGTAACAGTGTTACACATAATGGTGTGACTTAACGGGAACTAATCAAGCGCGCCACAGAAACCCAACTACCACCACCATACATCAAACGCGCGCGCTCCGACGGCGCTGCCAAAACGCACGTGACTATAAAATCACCCTATATATGAATAAGCTAACGAGACTTAACTAATTCATAAGATCGTGTGTAAAATAAATGACAGTTGTGTGTTTTACCGTTCTTGAGATATAGAAACTACGCAAACGTTACCCCAGCGGCATTTTGAATAACTTCGAAACCTTGAGGCACACAAATTTAAGATAAACACACACATTTACAGCACGTTATACTCTAATTTTCTGGCTAATTTATTTTGAGAAGTCTTCAGGAAAAAAAAGGTGCCGCTGGGGGAACGTTCCTCCAGCGGAAAGTGTTATTAGCGGATATCTCCATAACGGTTGGATACACAAATTCAAAATTTCGGTCTCAATTACACGAGCTGACACCCTAATTATGTGTGTGGTTAAAGTCGAGAAATTCGATAACTTTCCCCTGGCGTAACGCACACCACTGATGTTACAAATCAAGTGACTGATGCTACGAATCAAACACTGATGTTACGAATCAAGTGACTAATGCTACAAAGGTCATTTAGCGGAGATAGGTCACAAAGTTTTAAGTAAGTATAAGTTTGTACATAATTGGTAATTACTTATACAAATTTTCTCATCATGATTATTAGTAATTACTTATACAATTTTTCTCATCATGATTCAAATAAAGTTGGTTGAAGTAAAGGTAAGTATTCATTAAAAGTATTACTTACACATCTTTTACTTTTTAACGATGCGGAAATAAAAAGAAATCAACCCTTATTGTACGGAGTTTCCTACAGCCCTATTTCACAAATTAATTGTACATCCTATTGTGCCTTTCTCAGTTTATTGTCATGCATTTAAATTGATAGTCGAGTTCTTTTAGAAGCCTTGCAGCGATTTTCGTGGTACGTTAAAGCCTTAAAACGTGAACAAAAATCGATGTTCATGTTTACACGTTAAAGTTCATGGCAACCGACCCAGTCGTGTCGACAATCAGAAAGCATCAACTCGCTTAAAAAGATTAAAGTTTATTAACTAAGACAAAAGTTTCAGGGTTACCTTAAAACGAGAAAATGGAAGATGATAAAGCTAGTGAAGATGCTGAAAATTGGAAGGTGTACGAGGCGTTATGTCGGAAAACTCCAACGGAGGTAAACAACAATATCAACATGCAATACAAGTATGTACCTATGTAAAATAAACTAGCTTAATATTGTATTTACTAGTAATAATAGGTAATAAGTAAGTTCTTACTTAATTTATATAAGTAGGTGCTTACTTAGATTCTTATTTAATTTTAATTCCTACATATGAATAAGTACCTAAGTTTCAAATTTCACCCAAATCGGCCAAGTAGTTGTTTTGTAACGGTAAATAACATAAGTAAATTTTATCTATCTACTTACATAATATTGAACATTTATAATTAAGTAAGTAAGTAAGTACTTAGCTAAAACCGCAGCTCAAGATAATTTTGCGCGTAAGCCCTTATCACGACCGAAGTATCCATTCTATGCATTTAAGTTATCTCATCCTAGAATCTGCATTGCGGTACGAATCATGAAAAAAAGCTTACCTACCTATATCTTTAAAATACCTTTCTTATCAATAGGTAATTTTATTAAAATCCAGGTACTTATTTATTATTAACTTTTGTGTAATATAAGAAATATAAAATAATAAAATTAAGTAATATTTTTCAGCAACCACTGTATGTTTTTTTATTTATCTTGTTTTTGACAATAAACGGTTTTTTATTTATTTATAAATAATAAAAATTTTGGTGAATTTAAATTTCTGGATAAAAAATATCTCGATCAAGCATACTTATTATGAAGTACCTACCTACCTATCTATGCATACTTTTCCAGTATGATGAAAATTGCCATGAATGTGAAGAACGCATGGCATGTGTGCAAATATGTTTTATTCAAGGTCTAAGTGGGCACTATGGCAGTACACTACGATATTTATGAGGAATTGGGCTCCTTGAAGTTTTATAAAATTGTTTGTAACAGTGTTCTTAATAAGAAAGTATGCATGCCAATTTTCAGTTTTGATAACCATGCAAGGGTCTAATTTTGTACCGATTAGGTTGTCTTTATTGTTAGATATCACATGCTTTTAATTTCATAAGCTTTTCCGTGCTTCGTAGGGCACATTATACCGTTGATGGCAGTCGAAGTCGTTACGGCCTCTCAAAGGTCTCACAGTTGAACAAAGATATTGCACCAAGGACCCCAACTAAGAGGTTTACGAAAAACTGCCCGCTTATAAGTTCTATAGGTACTTACTTATCTATTAAAGATATCGTCACTACCTATATGAATCACCCATAAGCTACCATATGTACCTATACTTACACAAAGTAAATAAGTTACAATCGTTATGAGAACAAAACTTCTAACCAATTTCTGACAATAAACATACAATTTAATGTCAAATGTGGTCGACGCTTTATAAATTCTGTTGTTCTTTTGGACTCTTTGTTAAGTCGATAATCCAAGGTAGATCATGTTAATGGAGGCAAAGAAAGTAGAACCATCATCATGCAATGATACGATATTTTATAGGCTCGATTCCCCGGATTTATGTTAATAAATTCCTAACTGTGCATGCACAAAGTTCGCTCGGTGTAGGTACCTATTCAATAAGGTATCGTGACTCCGGGCCTGAAATACCGACCCGTATCACGCTACGATTATACCGGGCGTACTTACTTTACCCTAGTCGTCCTCCGCGAGTCACGTAAGCTTGTCTTCTTACAAGGGGAACTAAATATCCAATCATTTTGTAAGTACTTACTTACCATTTACAGTTTTCTTTACGGCTACGGCAATTAAGTTAATGTACATACGGAATTAGTGATAATTTCTATTTAATTGATTCTTTCGCATCTTATTACATTATGTAATAAGTAATTTATGCGTTTAAGATAAACTTTTAGGTAGGTGGGTACTTACCAAATACGACCTACATTTTAAAATGTAGACTAAACGTACCTTTAGGGTCCTCATATAATATTAGCAATATTTTTTTATTCACTTTAGATACAAATATCATTAAAGTATATTCAAAAGCAGGTATATTCACTCACATCATATAATATTCCAATAGGTTGATTCTGACATCGGGAATGACATAATCACTTCTCTTAGAAGTGATCTCGCTGCACTCCAATATAAAAGGGATAAACTTATTTCAGAAGTAAGTTACTTTTTTCCGTTAACCATACATTATAAATCCATCAACTTGTTTCGTTAAGTAAAAACGTACAACTTACAGACCAGCGATCTCAAAAACCAAATGCTTTCTCGGGATCAACGGATATTAGAACAGCAAGTGGAAATCGACCACCTCCGTGAACACAATGCGAGACAAAATGCCATTATATCATCACTTCGGAAGAAAATCCAAGATTTGGAAGAAATACAAAGAAATCTGCACACTTCTCAGGGAAGAACCGAGTTAACGGTACAGACTCTTCAAAGGGACAATCGATATAGCGAAGAAAAGATTAAAGATTTGGAAAAGAAACTGCGATCTTTAGAACTTGAGTGTCATAATGAAGAACAACTCAAAGAAAATGCAAGATGTCAGTTCCACGATCTGGTGCGTCGGCTCTCAGCCGCCTTGGACGCAGAGTTTTGTGACTCAACACACACACATTCACCTGAAAGTCTTATTATTAAGGCTGCTGAACTCGTCCAAGAAATTACAAGACTTAAGAATAAATGTATGAATACAACAGAAAATTTGTCAACCACGGAACAAGATCTGCGGAGTTGTAGAGATGCATTGGAGCGATCTAATGCGGACAAGGATATGTTACAGAGGCAACTGTCCTCACACATTCTGGAAATAGAGAGACTAAAACAAGAAAAGGAATCGTTGTCAGTACAAAACAGAGTTATAGAAAGAGAACTGCATGAAGCTAGAGACAAACTTTCGCATTGTGCCAAGAATCTCAACGTTGTCACTGATAATGTGACTCAAAATGAAACCTTGATAATCCAGTTAAGAGGTAAGTTAAACAGTTTTAACAGGTCGAGCGAGCTGATTCGATAACACGCCTTGAAGATACGGCAGAACTTATTGTAAGATATACTTTCTTTTAATATTATTATCTTTTCAAATCATTGCCTTCATCAGTTAAGGATACCTAAATAGTATTTAAAATACAAATCAACAAAACACTTTTAATTAACAAACCACTCTTATTTACACATGCAGAGGACCTTAAACATCGCGATGAAAAGTATCAACGTATACAAGCTGAATTCCGCAACACAATGGAGTCCCTCGCTATCCTTCTCAGTTTACCGACGAGATTTGTTGAAGCGCACGAAAGTACCATAAAGGACAGGATAAGAGAAATTTTGAGTGAGAACAAAGATAAGTCGGTGGTAAGCTATGTTACTGAAAATCGTAATGGAACTCAGGATTAATATAATAATACTTTAAGGGAAATAAGCGTTTAATATATTTTTAGCAAATTGAAGCTTTGCGTGACAAATTAGGGCTAGAATCTCAGCAGTTAAGCCGAACTGCTCACATGCATGACCAAGTGTCGACGCGAGTGAGGATACTTGAAGACGAAAGGAACATGCTCGAAGGAAAGGTTCACAAACTAGAATCAGAACTGAACGCCGTTGAACTTACTAAAGAAAGCCTAAGGAAAGATAAAGCGAACGTAAGTAGGCACCAATCATCTGTAGCGTAGACTTCATTAGCGTCATATTAATGTAATTTTGTAAGTACCTATCTACTTATTACCTATACGCTTATTTGTGACAAATTATTAAAATACGACAATATGATAGACGGTAACGAGAGCGACCAAGTACAGTCACCAACAAAAGTCAATTAACACATTGAAAATATTGAAATAAGTACATAATTGCTTACCTATTCTTATAAGTATTTTGTCTACTAATTTGTCTTTGTTTTCACGAGAAATACACTGAGTCACTTTTGATTCTAAATACTTACATATTTTTATTACATCTGCTGTAAGTAGGTATACAATGTAGGTAGTAGTAGATACATGACGGCAACGACAGTGTAACTAATACATTAAACGGCTGAAGGGTAATTTATTGTGATATTGTCACGATTATCGTATAAAATTGAAAAGTTTGGTAGGTACTTATAGTCTGTTCATTTGGTCGTGAGACAAAATGTAAACAAAGAAATACTGGTTGTCAAACTTTTAGCTCATTTAGGCGAAAAATATATAGTTTTTTTAGAGTTATAAATATGAAAGTAAAATAAGACATAGTAGGCATCTTTGATAAGTCGTCTATTAATTTAGTTTAGTGTAAAAATCAATAAAAAGGTAATAAACAGGATGAGTTGAGTACAAGTAAAAACAATTCATGTTAGCACCTGAATTGTTTTACTACAAAATAAATAAACAACTATTTATTGGTGATCCTCAGAAGAAGAGCTCCAACATGGATTTTCCTTTTTTTCTTTTAGAAATCGGTAAACGGAGGCTCGTGAAGTCGTTATATACAATAGAATTTTTGTAGGGATACGAATCTTTGGCCAAGTCTCTTCTACATATTTAAATAAGTATATTAATAACACCTTGGTGTATGTTTGGATCTTCGGCGAAGTAAAAGTGCAAGCGCTGTTTGAACCAATTTCACTTATTTTCATCAAAATCAACGTTCAGATAACAGAAATTTAACGATAACTGAATATAAAATATAATACAATAATTACTTTAAACAAAGAATTATCAAAAATTTACAATATACTTTACTATATAATCGGGAAGAAAACACTCACGTCAACAAGTTGATCAAGAGTAAAAATGACG
This sequence comes from Timandra comae, assembly GCA_958496195.1. Taxonomy (NCBI): domain Eukaryota; kingdom Metazoa; phylum Arthropoda; class Insecta; order Lepidoptera; family Geometridae; genus Timandra; species Timandra comae. The sequence goes on from OY292362.1 coordinate 7,745,935, forward strand.
GGTACAATCCGGCTAAATACGAAAACTATTAATTTTACTTTCATTACTTAAAATGACTGTTCACCTTCATTTAGTAGTATTAAAATGTATCCATAGTTTGAGATTCACAGCATTTTTAGGTTTTAGTAATGTCAATTATCATTGTGATTACTATTACTACCTTAGATGATGAATTGGTTTAGGTGTGTTTGGTAGGTATCGCCGACGTAGTCAAATGCGGCAACAAATACTACATGTACATACCCGGCGTATCCAAGCCAGTCACACTGCAAGCTGTCTGTGAGGCGTATGTTCCTAATGTTTTATTAAATTTGGAACATAATACGTAGTAAAATGTCAGTTTGCGTGGTGAAACTGTGTAAAAATAATTCAAGAAACAAATTTCGTGTAATCATCAAAAACAGTATACAACAAAGTAGCTTTCTATGTCCCTATGTCCTGATGTCCCTATGTATGCTTAGATCTTTATAACTACGCAACGGATTTTGATGCGGTTTATTTTAATAGATAGAGTGATTCAGTGGGAAGGTCTTTAGCATATTTTATCCCCATATTCTTACGGGAACGAGAACTACGCGGGTGAAACCGTAGGGCGCCGCTAGTCTATACACCCCTATTTTGAAAATATGGGACTTATTAAAATCAGAATATCTGTAGCAGTAACTGAATCCATATATCCAATAAAAATATCAAAAATGATAGTCGATTACTTATCTTTAAAAAATACAAAATAAATGTCGTATTACCAGACGGCACACTAGCTATCAAGTATTCTGTGACGGCTCGGGTCGATGACCGCGCTCAGCTGTGTATCGCAGCGTTCGGTGTAGAATAACAATAAATTTCGGCGGGATTTTGAAAATCTTTGACTTATCATAACTTTTTAAATAAAAGCAAAAGAAAAAAACTAACTTCACTATGATATTGTCACCCGTCGTTTACATTAGCTGTGAGATAAGGTATCGCAATTTCAAAATAAGGGTGTATATATAAAAATGAAACCCGTTTGCCGTTATCACGTCATAACTTGCGAACGGCTAGACCGATTTGGCTTTTTCTTTTGTAGTTTTCTAAGACTCTGTAGAATGTTCTTCCGCAAAAAAATTAAGAAAATATCTCAGTTAGATTATAAAAAAATACATTTAATTTTGCATATTTTAAAAAACGCGCGTAACGTATGTCAATCATTTGATTCGGGCTGTTGTATATGCTTCGACAAAAAATCTCCGAGACGCATTATCGGTATTTCATTAAATTTCCAGGTATTTTATGGCCAAGGTGTCTTATTCCCTACCAATTGCTCAAAAGTAGTGACTTCGAGTTTCCAATATTTCTACGCTGTTGCAAGCGCCATGATCACGGATGAACTGAACTGTTCATCCGTGATCATAATAGTTACTCGCTGGCAGTGTGAACATGCGAGTAACTATTAATAATATATGTATCTCATCAGGTATCGCGGTATCTAACCAATCTTTCATCTATGGTTACTAAATAGTACTTATAAAACAAAGTCGCTGTCGCTGTCTGTCCGTCCCTATGTATGCTTAAATCTTTAAAACTACGCAACGGATTTTGTAGCGGTTTTTTTAATAGAGTGATACCAGAGGAAAGTTTATATGTATAATACATGCATGATATTGTAGAGAAACACCGATAAATCTAGGAGCTTCTAATGTGATGTCGTAAAAAACACATTTTTTGCGTTTACATTTCAAAAGTATTTAATCTAAAAGACATTTGCCTTTTACATGATTTGATTTCAATAAGTATCTTAGAAGATATCTTAGTTTTAAAATAACATTACAGCAAAATTATGATCAAGGCCACAGATTACTAAATAGTTACTATGACAAGGCGACCCGGCTAGTGCACGGCGGCACAGAATAATTATTTTTTCACCTTCTACATAAATGAAGTCGCGTGTTAAAATAATTATTACACGCGAACGAAGTTGAGGGCTAATGCTAGTATGTTATATATTCTATATTTCAAAGATTAATTAAATATCAAGTAGTCAGTAGGGAGTACTCTATGTATTATTGATAAAACATGACATACAAAATAACCTTTTTCATGGTTTGTTTACATTTTGTCTCACCGCAAAATGAATGCACTATATATGACAAAAAGCTTGGAATACTTGAAAGTGTCAATCGACTTTCGTTGTTAACCGTACATAGGCCTCGAATAAATAATTAAGAAAAAATAAGGAAACCATTACTTTCTTACTTATAAATCAGACATAATGATTGTTTATTGTTACAGTTTGTTGGATTCCTCGAGCGGTTGAGCAGGACGCTAAATATGGATGAGTTGACCCAGGATATCGGCATAGAACTGCATACCGACTCAATTATCCACCGCGCGGAGCAACTGGCCCGACTCGAGAGCGATAAAGTCGTTGACAAGGTCAGTCGATGCGTGCAGTACAACACAATTACCTATGCATTTTTTCTGACCAGTGGGTCGCTTTGAGCGCGAGAAATGTATCTACTAAGTATTCTATATAAGAACTATGTGCTGTACATTGAACTAATTCAGATTTGTTATCGATACGGGATGTCGATTGCGATAAAGTTAATTATTATTTAATTTTATTACTTATGTGTTGTAATAATAAATCTGAACCGAGCTATTTTGTTTTGACTGGATCTAAAATGATTTTGATTACGAATGATTTGTTTTTAGACCTACTGTGTATAGTAAAGTGAAGTTTGTTTCTGGATAATTTTGTTAATGAAAATAAGGGTAAAATCTTTTCTTTTGATATCATCAGTAAGTGTACGATATCAAAAGAAAAACTTAGCCTAACGGAAGGCAACATTCTGCATGTTTTGTAAATATATTTACGTAAGTATATTATTTAATTGATGTTGTGTTTAAATGTGTGTTGTATAGCTGCTATATTACGGATACTATGGCACCCTACCCAGGCTCAGAAGAGAACGTTCCTTCCATGACTTGCCTTACCTTAAAGAAGTAAGACGTTATTATAGCAAATTGGCATGTCTATTAACGACTTAGGACATAAATACACATTGTCATTAAAAAGCGGTATTTCTACCACAAATTAAACCAAAATTGAATCATATTTAGGAGCTTAATACCTATAGTGAAGTTATAAACACGCTACAGTCTTATGCACTCTGCATTTTAATGGGTATTTAACTGACAATATTAATTAATATTTTACCGTTGTCTACCAGCACTTATTGAATATTATTTGTTACTTCATTAGCTGTTACCAGGCAATTTGTTTTTATATTTGTTATTAAATGTAGAAACCAATATAGACCTGCGAATACCTAGTATTCCTACGTACCCAATTATACGAGTACTTAAATAATTTAATTAGTACTATAGTTACTATTTGTATGTACGATTACAACATTTGATATAGTTTCACTTTAAAGTTCATCAACCTTTAATATTACTTAGTAAGTAGGTATGTATTTAAATAAATTGTATATTATGATTAATAACGTATGTAGTCTCATCTCATTGTAATGTCACAGTCATTTTGTAGAATTTAAAGTTTACAACTTTGTAATAAGCCAAATTACATTAATTTAGTAACTTATTATTTTTCATAATTACTTAAGTACTTACTTATTATTTTGTATACTTAATAACTTATTATTTTGTTTTTTATACTTAAGGCTGATTTTTCCATCGCCAGATAACTTTTATTCGACGAATATATTTGACGTTTGACAGATTTTGTATGGAATAACTGTCAAAATTTCAAAATTATTCCTCGAATAAAGTTATCTGGCGAATGAAAAATCGGCCCTAAATAACTTATTATTTTGTATGTATAAGAAATTATAAGAAATGGTGTTTTATTTATATAATTTCCATTTGTAAGTTAATATTCGCTAACGTAATTCATTATTTACAGACAGCTGTAGTGTATCAACTTCAGAGACGTATACGAATTCTCAGGGAACAACTACAGAGGAAGGATTTGCATTTGGACTTGCTCCGAAGAAAACTTAGTATTCAGGTAATCGCGAATTTCAAATGGTACCTAGAATTGGCAGTCTTCCAATTTTGGCATCATGTTAATGATATTTCGAACAAATAATGGTTATAAAATGTGGTGTGGTGAATGTGTGTGCGTAGTTTCTGATACCCTAGATACAAGTTTCGAACTTAAGGGTCAGTTACTATAATGAGATGATGTAGTGAATGAATGTTATGTTAGTTACCTATTAAGTATAATAATAAACAATTACATTAAGCTATCTATACGGTTTGTATAGTCTTCTATGACAAATTTAAACTAATTATGTAACTAGGTTAAAGAAATTCCGCCCGAGGTTTATTACTTGTTTGCGTTTTCGCAAACCTTATTGTTTTGCGAAAATAAATCCATCGAGTCCTTTTCGAGAATTGCGAATTATAATAAAGGGCCAATTTCACAATCTACAAGTAAACGTACTCACCAAGTAAAGTGAGTTTTGTCTCTTTCCTACTTTATATTAAGTGACAAAGACAAAACATGGGACTCGGAACTTTACTTGAAGTTCGTGAAATAGGCTACAAGTATAATATGTATTAAGTAAGTACTTAGAAGCATTGGCAGTTATAAAATAAGATATATATAATCTTCTACAAAAGGAGGAGAGTTGCCGCGTGCGTGCTGTGTTGCAAGCTGAGCGCGACGAGGCTGTGACGCGCAGCAAGAAGCTAGCGCGGCAGTGCGACAAGCTGACGGTGCAACTGAGCGACGCGAGAGCGCAACTACGAGACCTCAACGCGCAACTTGCTGATGCTGCGGAGTATAAGGTATTTTATTTTGACTTTTTAGTGCAACAAAGTATGCTACTCATTAATAAAATATACGATTATTTATAGTCTATTATAGGCAGGCAGGCAGTTTAGTCAAGCCGGACTGCCAAACAAAGGTTATGGGTTTGATTCCCGTGCGAAGTAATTGTTTGTGGGATCAAAAATATCTACCTAGGTAATAGAATAAAAATTGACAATTAGGTTTTTATAACAAGGAATAACTATACTTACTTAGAATACCCAGTTTTATATTTAATTCCGGGATTGGCAAGCTAAATATAAACTTAACAAGACTGAAAAAAGTTTACCGCAAAAGCTAAGCTAATCGTATCTACAACGGCTATTAAGATTATAGTATGTATTAGCACTGTGACTGATCCGGCAACGCTTGTAGCAATTTAAGTACACTAGATTACTGGAATTGCTAATTCAAATACAAGGCTAAAGTTATTTACTTAATAGAACCGTGATCTCATTTATTGAATTTATTTAATGTTCACTTTTATGATATCATTTTGTTCATCAACTCAATTATGTAGGTTCGATTAACTGTTTTGGCGATGTTTGTTATATTTTGGTCTGTCGCTACCCACAGACAGTTTCTTTAAAAGGTATATGCACTTGAGGTATATTTTAATACATAGAGTATTCTCCGTATGTAGCCTAAACCACTTCAAAATATCAATTATAAGTCCTGATAAAATGGGTTCAGTCGTTTTGGAGGCAGATCATACAACTTTTTTAACTTTACAGAAAGTACTTTCATCTTATCTGATTGTAAAATAGACATTATTTCTCTATAGATAACATCGTTAGAAAGAGCTCGTAAGATAGAAGAGTTGCAAAAGAGACTTGAAGAGGCAGATTTGTTGAGAGCGCGGTACAATCGCAAGGTGAACGTATTGAAGGACCAAGTCAGGGCCACCGGGGAAACCTTTGAGCAGGAGAGGACGACCACGGAACATCAACTGAGCATGATCAGAGATGACTTGGCACGGACTAAGGAGGCATTAGCTGAGTGTCAGAGAAGGGAAGCGCAGTTGCAGAGCTTCAGGTATAGTACTCGTATATTATGTACCTATCTTGTTCTGTGTGATTTGAATGGGATCGAACTCTCCAGAAGATGGCACTGCTTCGATCCCATACAAATCTGCGTTATCGTAAAGTTAACTTTTCGAAAATAAAACTTGCACTAGGCACACCGAACCGTTTATCTCATGTCTAATTGGAGTTAACAGTTTTACCAGATTCGCCGGAATGTCTGTGCTTTGTCTGTATTTTACACAAATCGATTACAAAAAAATACTTACAAGGGATCATTGAACAAATAAAACTAATTTTCAGAGACTGCAATCCGAATATAATGTTTACATTACAAAAATTAAACATTAAGTACATTATAAACCAATACCCTATTCATTTTACTATAAAAGTGTATGTATAAATTACTGAATAAAATTATTCTATTCTATTCCAACTAGACACATCCCTTACCCGGCTAAAAAATATTGTTTATGATTTATGAAATCTACAACAAAACGTCCAAACTAACATCCATACTATTGAACACAGGAATTCAATAGCCAAGTTACTGGGTATACTAGTGCCGGCGTCCGTATCGGACTTTGAGATGGTATCGCGGCTGCAGAAGTTGATCGACGCTCATCACGACTTCACAATCGTATCTCGTCGATACGATGACCCGACATTACTGCGAGCCTCGTCCCGCTCGCCACCGCCTTCTAGATGTCGGACAAGGACTCCGGACAGGTATTTTCTTTATAATATTTAAATAATACTAGCTGCGCCCCGCGGTTTCACACGCGTAGTTCCCGTTCCCGTAGGAATTTCGGGATGAAAAATAGATGTTGGCCGATTCTCAGACCTACTGAATATGCTCACAAAGTTTCATGAGAATCGGTCAAGCCGTTTCGGAGGAGTATGGCAACGAAAACTGTGACACGAGAATTTTATATATTACATAGACCTTAGATGGGTATTTTCTTTATAATATTTAAATAATATAGACCTTAGATGGGTATTTTCTTTTTATATTTAAATAATATAGACTCCGGACAGGTATTTTCCTTTAAATATATAGGTAGGTACTAGATTCATCCCGCGGTTTCACTAGCTAGAGTGTTCTTTCTTTCCCATCCAATACCTGGGTCGAAATCACTTACAAGCTTTCAGAAATAAAAAAGTATTTTATATTTCTGTTAACTTAGTTATAAATAAATTAAAAACTAACTGTGTCCCGTGGTGTTACCCGCATAGTTCCCGATCCCGTGGGAATTTCAGGATTAAATATAGTATATGTTACCTCGGACCATAAGTTACCCCTGTACCAAATTAAAAGGTAACAGACAGAGTTACTTTCGTTCTACAGTTATAAAGAGTATAAGAGAGATCTCTGCACTAAATTTCATCCCAATCAGTCTGGTAGTATTCGTACTTATGTAAAAAACAGCATTACATTGTATCCTTATAAAAATTCACGTAAAGATGCACAGACTCTATCTCTGTAGTTATAGGCATGACTTATGAGATGAGTCTTATTTTTAATTTCCTCGAAAACATTAAAAGACGTTGACAATAAATGGCCCTACTAAAAATTAATTCTGATGACAATAAAAACGAGAAGGAATGCATGCGAATTAATTTAAAACAATGTTATTATTTAATGATAAATTATTTATGTAAATACACGTTGTCGGTTGTAATATGAGATGTATTATATATGGGTACATGTTTACATAAAGACCACCTTTAACTTAAATAAATATCATTTCATTTAGTAATTATTAAATAAAATTGCAGATAATATCTTGAATGTCACTCAACCTCGGTTTATTACTTCCCATCAAATGTTTTTAATCTTGATAATATAAAGATGATAGATTACAAATAATTATAACTAATGATGTTACAGTATTAGACGTTTAAAGTTTCAATTAATATATCGATGATGACGTAGCATGTTTAGATTAATAGATTTATTTTCAATGTTTTTAGTTCATAAGTCCTACAATTCCCATTTTTCAATCACACTTATATTATAAAGGCGAAATTTTGTGAGTGTGTATGTTACTTCTTCACGTCTCAACGGCTAAAGCTATTTTAATATATTTGGTGAAGATGTCCCTTATAACTAGGAATATCATAAAGGATATTTTAACCCAAAATTCCCACGTGATAAGGTTCCGTGCGGGTACAAATGCGGGGCACAGTTAGTAAAGTATAATCTTAATATTTTCCATGAGATCGGGTAAATACCCGATCTCATGGGTATTTCGGTATGTTTATGTTATGCGTTCAAGGTTTTACCCGCGTAAATACGCGGGTAAAACCTTGAACGCATAACACACTAGCCACTTAAGTACTTACCCAATATTTAACATACTTTGTATTATACCCAGGTCCTTACGCTACGACGACTCAGGCTACGCTGATCCTGCCTTCGACCTCGAGGACGAGTTGTATAAAAGTCGAGCTGGCTTGTGACAGTCACGGCGCCGGGCGCGCTTCTAGAAGGTTCTAGACTGAGCGAGCCTACACCATACCTACATTGGGTGTGATAAGTTGTCCTACATTTGGTGTGCTTGGTAGACAACTTGATTTTCTAACTCAGATTGTCTGACTTTCTGAATTAGATTGAGTGTGTTTGGACAAAAAAGTCGTAGCTCGTCTAATTATGTGGTCTAACTTTCTGAGTTAGGTTGCCGCCATTTTTCCTTAGTGTTCTGTCAATTCTGACACATAAACAAAAGGTTATGACAGTTATATTTAGGCAGCGTGTCCCAGCCGAAAACGGTTGCGGTCAGAAAGTCAGACATCTAACTTACTCGTAGTTACTCAGCGGCGCCATCGGCTTACACACTCATTACATGTGTCATCACATCATGGGTTACTTTTTCGCGTCATTTAAAGATCTGTTGAAATCGAATAAAAAGGGAACACAGATTAGACTTCAGTCACCTCTGAATTTCTTAATGTACTAAGGGCCTATTTCACGATCTTCAAGTAAAGTTAGTTTTGTCTCTTTCTTAATTTATATCAATTGGCAAAGACAAAACATGGGAGTAAGTACTCGGAAGTTTACTTGAAGATCGTGAAATAGGCCCTTAGTCTCTTAGTGTATCAGTAGGTCTGTTGATCAGATCACAAAATAAGGTCACTTCTGAATATTTAATAACTTCCAACGCTTTCAATTTATTATTGGCATCGCCACCTGAAAAACTAGCAGATAGTATCTAAATAGTTATTGTTATTTTTCTACCCTAAAAAATAGTCAGCAAGTACCTATAACTACTTACATAAATTGTTCAAAAATAGTATCTCTCCTAAACAAAATATCTCGTAGCCCCATTAGGGGACAAAAAATATATCTAGTGTTCATAAACTATAAGGCCTTCCTAGTTCCTAAATTCTTAATAGATAGATATTTCAAAACTTTATGCTTCTAGCTATTTCCACGTAGGCTGTGCGTTGTACTTCAATTAGGCTACACATATGTAAATGGTTTGTACTCTCATTTTGAGAGTTTAAGGCTCAATGATAGACTGAAAAGATCCGTCAGTCATCGAGAGACGATAATTTGTCATGATCTCCTTAAGATGGCCATTGAAGAGTCAGTCGAACTGATCAGTCCAGCCAGACATAAAACTGTGCCGTATCTCCAAAGTTTTAGGCCAACTAGATTTCCCCACTGGATTCTAGAGTCGCTTAGGTGATTGACGACCATTTTTGGATGGACGCCAGTTCGACTGATCAGTTAAACTGACTCGACAATGGTCACCTATAAAGCGATGCCGCCTATATTGAATTTGGCTGTGAACACGCTAGGCGTGTCGGTGGCTCAAATACGCATGTTTACAAGCACTGTTTTATTGTTATAGTAGATTTTACCTTACAAAATCGAACTTACATACTTCGAATATATGTCGTAGATTACATCTTAAGTCGTATTTACGATTTTAGCATAATATAACATTATAAATTTATTCATTAATCGTGACATTTTAATGACACAATTATCCCAAATAATAATTACCTATAACTTCCTACTATTTAATGTTTGCAGACAAATAGCCAAATGTAGTACATAAATAATTATAAAGTGTTATTAATGTTACACTTATTTAAACATAGAATAATTTATCCTTTTTTTGTACTCGTAAATTGGATCTCAATTTGATTTATTGTCTTCCAATAATTTGATTATCGAATGTACATAATTATTTTTGTATTATAATAATTACTAATAATATTGCTTATAAATTCCATGTCTTTGAGGTCTGTTTTCCTTAGATGTTGCGTGGTTTTTATATAATATAAACAGCAATAAGTACTTAGGTACTATTATTTGTTACGTTACACGTTCCTCGTTTGTTACAAATAAGTAAGTACTTACACAAAATTAGATCGTGTGATTAGGAACACTTTTAATATAAGAACCAAATTGCTTGTCAATAAAATTATACTGTGTTCAATATAAATTGTTAGAATAAGTACTTTAACATTAAATTACATATCTTGTATTATTACAGTAGTTATTTTACGTAAGTAAATTAAGGAAAAGCAAATAAATTATTTATGTAAATAGATATAATGTAATTGCTTTATTTTTTCGTGTCTATAATCAATGTTAATTTCCATAACCACTTTGGTAAGCAATCTACAGGTAAGTATAATAAAAATTTGAATGTAGGTATGTTTGTAATATCAGAACAATAACTGCTTTTAACTAAATTAGTGTGAACCAATGAATCAGCAGGCAGAGTACACTGGGGCCTAAAATGTTCACATTATAGAAGCGGCAACATTGATACATAGATAATGGGCTATCTATATTTACAACTAGAAAAAATAAGTACATTTTTATTGGCTGATAGCTGATGTTACAGAGAGTAACTGACTAGAATCAAAAGAAATGAGTATTTATTGTTTCAGTTTAGGTACCTACATAATACATATGTGAGTGTTCAAAGCCGTGGGGCACAGCTAGTCAAATAAGTAATGTACCTATCAAAGTTGTTTGGTACATGTCGTATAATTATGACATTCCTGTACCCTGTATTATTAAGATCGTAACGATGTGGTCGATCATATAAAAAACAAATGATATAGGTTGATCTTTAGCAGATTAAATACCTGAACTTAAGATATAAGTTTTCCATTCATGAGCTTCCTTTGAGGTCTTGTGTTAAATAATGCCATATCAAATTTTATGTTATAGGGAGTAAACTGACGGGTCACCTCATGGTTAGTCACCCATGGACATCTGCAACTCGAGAGTCACCTTCATCATCATCATCAGCTCATATAATTTCCCCACCGAGGGGCACGAGCCTACCCTGAATTAGGGTGATTAGGCCTTAGTCAACCACGCTGGTCAAGTGCGGGTTGGGCTGGTCTTTAATAGATGGTAGGAGTAGGGGGAAGGGTTTGCAGACCTCTTGAACTAGTAAACACTTCACGCAGATCTGATTCTGTAAGAGTGTGGTATTACCCCGGTCGATCCAGCCCATATTCGAACTTGTGATAATCACCTACACCACAAACCTAGCACTAACTTTTCCTTAAATAATGTTTATTAACAAAATTGTAGGTACCTTAGTAAGTACCTACTTTATATCTGTTGAAGTGGCAAGTTGGGTCTTAACCCAACTTGCCACTTCAACAGATATAAATATGTGTTATTTAGCGAGCAATTTGGATTGACGTATCCTTCAAAGACAGATTATAGAAAAGGTCATTTCATATTAGTGTGGCGTTTCCTAAGAATTCCTTACTATTATTTATTCTTTTTCCTTGGGAGTTTTTTTACCTGTTTTGTTTATAAACCTTTTCGTAGTTCTACAAAAAATAATAGAAATAACAAATAAATAATAAATAGGAATAATCATATTTTTATTATATGAATTTTGTACTTATAAGAAAAAGTCTTCGGATATAATTCAAATCCAACCAAGTTCAGCCTAAAACCATCAAATAAACTATTTATTTTATAAATTCTAAATACACAAAATAGGTGTAAGTACATACATACAAAAGTATAAAGGCGTAAGGTAGATTAAAGACAATTATTTTTAAACACGATTCATTTAATTAAAATCTGTGGGTAGTCTACACATTTTTCTACTTAGACCACATTTGCATTCGGCGTGCTCACCTCGAGATTAATCTCAACGTGATTCAAATAAATATTTAAGTGAGAGTAATTAAACAAAGATGTTATTTAAAATAGTTTTCTGTGTATTTATAGCTTCGGGTAAGTACATGATATTTATTAATTGTTATTTGTGGTGAGTGTGCTGACGTGAACCATGTGGTTTTATAATTAACAGTAATTTGCTAATTGTGGCCGGTTTTTACTTGACAAATTATAAATATTTGTTTTTTTATTGTTGTAACTTGTAGTTTTTTGGGTAAATGTAATTAATTGTAAGTACTTATTTTGTAATATCAAACGGAAAAAAGATACTTACTTAATGCAGTTCGTTCTAATCAATGTGTACAGAAAGCCATTTTGAAACAAGATTTAGACTTATTTTTAGTTGCTATGGACTTGTAATTAACACAAAATAGTAAAAAATATTATACTCAATATAGGTAATTTGTAGTAACAATGAGCTCTGCAGGTTATTATAGTATGAATGAGTACATACATAATACGTGGACATAGGGCTAAATAACACAACATTTTGTCTAAAACCATATCTGTTACTTTAAATGATTTTATATTTCCAGCTGTATCTCGCCACGTACCTGATATAAAAGACCTAGATGAAGAAGATCAGGTTCTATTTAGAGCGGCATACGAGACTCCATATGAAAACTACGAATACCATGAAGAAATACCGACGGGAAAACTAGATCTCCTCAAAGACGGCATGTCGGCGATCAAAAATAAAATAAAAGAAATGAAAGAAATCAACAAAGCGCTGGCCGCTAACATGCTCGCGACGAAACTGAAGCTGAAAGAATTAATTGCAAGTCAGTTGGTCGCAAAGAAACACCATCATGTTGAAATAGACAAGAAACCTGCGTATCATTATCAGGTGCGTATAACAGATATAATTAAGTTACCTTTAAAAATATTATAAAGTAAAATAAATTAGGTGATCAGATCAATCACAATGATTTGCTGATTCGCAGGAATTTCGAAATAAAAAAAATGTGTCTCTTGGGAGCGACTTGGGAGTCAAATTATTTATCATCGTACTTTTTCAACAAGTCAAATTGAGTAGACAATTTTTAGTTTCTAAGTAGAAACTGTTTTAGGGAAACTAATTAATGCCTTTTATTTCAGACCCCGTCGCAGCCATCATACACTCAGCACTACACACCGCCTCAAAGCTCAGCTCCACAATACGCTGCTCCTCAATACTCGACTCCTCAGTACTCAGCTCCTCATTACTCGGCTCCTCAATATTCGGCACCTCAGTACTCGGCACCTCAGTATTCAGCCCCACAATATACAGCTCCACAACCTCAATATTCATCATACGTGCATGATCCTTACTATGGCCACTAATTACTTATTCACGTTTATTTTAGAAATCCCATAATATATATAGAAATGATTAATGAATTTAAAACAGTTCTCTATTCTTTGCTTCCAAAGAAAAAGTTGTATAAAATCTTAATTTTATAAAATATATAAACAAATGTTACAATTTATCAACTGTGTTGTTCTTTGTCCCATCATAGACGTACGTAGAGTCAGTTAACTATAACATGTCTCGATCTGGTTGCAACCACGTCATAAGAAAGTGCATTAATAAAATAAATTCATAATTGTTAAGGTCACCAGTAGTGTTGAGCGGCGTAGTTGACCGCGGCGCGCGCGCAAGCCACTCGTGTACTAGAAGCGTATCGCCATTTCCAATTACTATCGAAATCGGATCGGAAGGTATCGCTTAGTTTTACCGAGTTCGGGAGCCGCCGGTGATAACAATGTGTTGATTAGTTATTGAAATGATAATAAGATGTTATTGTTAACGACCCCCGTTAATGTGGACTCGCCCTTATGGACACAATAGTTCCTGCAGGTGTTGCCGAAGGTTCCGATTATTCAGCGACGAGATGAATAAGAACTTAATATGGATATTTGTACTGGTATGATCTAGTTGTTGACATTGTGATATCTAGTCTATAGGGAAATTGAACGGAATGCTCTATATTCTTATCCAAGTAAATATTCTATTTCATGCATAATTTTATAACGATGTGGATTCTTTCCATAGTGTTTTTTTTTAATTACATTCAGATGTGTAGCTAAATATTAATGTAAAGTAGATTTAAGTATTTTCACCTTTCTTATGAATTTCAATTTAACATTCAAAAACCCGTAAATAGATCAGCGCTTTTCCTACCAATACCAAAAGCTCACAGTAAGCTTTCATATCATCAATAAATATTTTATGATCTATAATTATCTAAACCTAAGCTTATCCAAAACATTATTTTTGCTAATTCATTTTGAACGATTTATACTTCTTTGTTTACTCCGATTTGATTCTTTGAGTAGACAGAATTCGTGTGCGATTCTAAAGCTACACACAAGTTTACAAAAAGCTTAGTAAGATCTTATCGATAAGTCATAAACATTATATTTTATGATCTTAAATGCCTGAAACTGACCTTAACATCATAAACTTGATAAACAAATAAACATTTTGTCATACAGGAAACTGGAAAGTATTTCATACACTCAAACAGTTTCTTACTTTAATTTATTTATGACATTACAACAAGGTTGACTCTTAATAATACATTCACATGTCTTTGTATTTGACTAGTGTGAGTTATACACATTCACTAATTAGGTACATACTTATACTGTTAATAGACTACAATTTTAAATAAATAACTCTGTATGATTTATGTTATTGATACATAGGTATTACTTATTTGATACTGCATAAGTACCTATTATGTACTTATAACTGTTTATAATATAGGTATATATTTATTGGTAAATAAGATACGAGTAATTTAATCAATTTTTGAAAAAGGAACTCTTAATGTTCCTTTTATAAGCTCATTTCTGAGATGACATTCAAGTAAGATTGATAACTCAAGTAAGTAGGTACTTATTCAATATTTATTCTTAAAAGTTACAAATTACTTATGCCAAGGATTATCAATAATGTTTCTTTCCCCTACAATTTTAAAACTATTTTATTGCAAATCAGTTTAATAAAGAATGACGAAATTAATTTTATTCAAAAGTTACCTGTAAGTTAGCAAAGAAAAACTTCGAGCAGTTAGGTGCAAGAAATATCATACTTACCTACTTGATTTTTTTCTTGGTACACAAAATTCCTACTGGTAATTAATGTATGATACCTACATCCATATAATTGAATGTAGGTTGGTAAAAACAGGTATAGTTATTTAGTATATTTTAATTATTTATCTGAAATATTTGCATTCGTAAATTGTATCGCACAAATTAAAAAGCTTTTATTATACTTGAGCTTTGAGCTTTATGTTTTAATTTACTTATCTTGCGAGAAGGCCAAGGTACAACTGTTTTAAAATAAATAACAAAATGTAGAACTTTATTACAAGTTATTTATGGTCTCCTATTTAAGTGTTGCATACATTTGCATTTATGTATTTCGAAAAGTCGGATTCAAAGTGCTTTTATATTCATTTCAAAAGTTTTAGTCAACTATTGAAGTAGATGTTTAAGTACAATAGTCAGTTATAAAAGTAATTCAAAGAATAAGACACGTTTTAATCTTCTTAGTCTGAGCAAGCAACTAAGTAGGTCCCTACATAAAATGAAACGTTGCGAGTGACATTGGTTGAATAGCCCGGATCTTAAGACGAGTGAATCATCGTATCGTGTGAATTTTAACAAAAACCCTATCATTAAATTATATGGAATAAGTATGTAGTGTACCCTTGTAATGTCGGTCACTGACCACGTCTTTAAACGGACCGTTTAAAAAAGAAAATATCGATGTAACGAATAAGTAATAAATGTCAGAGTGATCTTTAACAAACTGGATCGAGGACTAAGTTTGCTTTAGTTGAGGGCGAAACGAGTCTAGTTTACTTCCTGATGTTTTTTATAAAACGTCGAGTAGGTAGGTGATTCGGTACATACTTACACATTACATATATATTGTATGTATATATTTGATACCTTTTATAATTTGTATTTATTGCTTTGCTTGTTGACCAGTGATAAGTCCTTACTAATATTATAAATGCGAAAGTAACTCTGTCGGTTACGTTTTCACGACTAAACTACTGAACCGATTGAAATTTGGTACAGGGGTAGCTTATGGTCCGGGGAAGGACATATGCTATGTTTTATCCCCAAATACTCAAGGGATCGGGAACTATGCGTTGTAAAACCGCGGGGCGCTGCTAGTTGAAAATGGTTATAGGTAAATATTATCTGAAAGTCAGTTTACAGTTGCACTATTAGCATTTAGCCTCTAATAAGTTTACAGTTGCAGTTTTACCCTCTAATGTAAATCGAGGGATACACAATGACATAGTTAGTCCATGTTAAGTAGGTACATATTTACTTAGTTAATCCGTTCGGAATGAATGTAAGCTTTTAGAGGCTGCATCCTGCTATTGATCTTGACCATTTTTTTTAAATTAAGACTATCAAATAAAATCTTATGTATGCAGTCGTGTAAATCGTCCCCAATGAGATCCTTATTTAGTAGTTGATATAATAGTACCTAGGTATATTCAAAATTAGTTACGGTGCCTGACGTAGTAAGTACTTGTAAGTAATCATAAAACGTGTCGATTTTTTATCATTATAAATGGCAGATAAGTATAAGTACTTAATATATTTTTTACTAAATAATGAGTTTATTTCATGGCTTAAGTTAATTGTTACACTAAAATAACAAAGGTAGCTAAACGTTTTGTAAGTTTATTTATGGTTTTATGAATCGAAATATACTCCTTCACTCTGAAACGGCTGAACATATTAAAATAAAATTGGTCATACTTATACTACTTAGCTCTTTTTGTACTGAAATGCTGACAGGTTCAAGATTTACGCAGGGTACCTATTGCTAATAGCTTTATAACGTGCAATGGATGTTTACTAAATCACATTGTCTTAACTCTTAAACAAATAACACAACAATTTTTGTACCGCACCTACAATATCACTTCACATACTCGTGTACTACGAACGTATATAAATCTGCTATAAATAAGTTCAAGTTGGTAATTTTATTATAATACTCTTCTTTGTGGTCTCAAGTTCTTTATCATGGGACAGTATTATTTGCATTCACGTTTAAAATACCGCACGATCTGGTAAATCAGAACAGGTTTTCTCGCCTCGCCCTGCGAACGCACTCTTGCTCCAATAATGGTAAAACATGCAACTAAACACTGTACTCACATAATAAATGGCTCTATAATAACTCTTGAACAACCCTTTCTTGGACATTTGGGTGATTGATTTATAGTTTGGATGATTTATGTTTCATATTTTTGTCAACTTCATTTTTGTTTTTCCAAATTAAAGATGCTTGCGGAAAAGTGCAAGCACATACCTACCTACCTACGTACGATACGAGCACTTAAATTATATTTGAGGGCTTTCGTATTTTCGTTAGGCTACTTTATAAGTGATATTAAGAATCTATTTATAGTATAACTTCAATATTACTCTCTTCATTGTATTTGGCTACTGAAATGAAATAGTAAAAAGTTACTCCTTGTTAAGAACTATAGTTATTTATGGTACAAGCGAGGTAAGTTGGTGATTACTTCCGAGGCGCTATTGAGACCCGGGCCGTCAGGCGAGGGTCTGAAGATAGCCGAGGATAGTAATCATCAATACACGCGTGTACCATACAACGTTTTTCAACACATTTGCGAAGAAATTATCATTTTTCGCTAATAAATAAACAGTTTTTCTATTCGCGCGCATCCAACACAACAATGGTGATCGGCCATAGATTAAAAGAATATACTCATTAAAAAAAAATCGAATGAATGAATGAATGGATTCGACCATAGACCTACGAAAAGTAAGGCAACATAGTTGAAGTTTGTTTTTAAAATGTATAGACACGATTTTTATTGGTATCGAAACTTTTTTAAAACTAAACAGTTAAAAAAAATTCTATAACTCACTAGTGAATCAAGCGTGTCATTATTCAACTGTTTTTGCACAAATAAGAGCCCCTTTATGAGCAAGTGTGTTGAAAAATATATATAATTAGGTACTTACTTACATAAAAACTGCTAAAAAATGAGCACCTAAATTACATAACAATGTTCCTAGTAAAAAACTAAGTAAGTAAGTAAATTTAATTAATAATGAAATTAAAACCAGTTATTATATTGTTACTTACCTATAATTGGTCATTATCTATAGTTTATTTAAACATCCACATCCGCAGCCTAGCCTAAGTGTTCGATATAATAGTAAAATTTACAGGAAATGATGAAACATTACAACAGAGACGATAGATTTGAAACAGCGGGATTAGTAAACGAAATTAATACTTAATAGAAACAATAATTTAAGTGCATTTTTATCTTATTTGTTATCATGGAGTCACCAACTTAGGAACAATTATATTACCTACTAAGTATAGGTAATACTTAGCATAAGTAGGACATGATGAAAAAACTGGAGGAAAATGGTTTTAACCCAATCAACCGACCGGGGTTAATGTGAAACCTCTTCTACGTTAGACTTTCTGTAGCAAGGCAGTAAGTAGGTTATCTTAACTTGGTTAGCCGTAAGCCTGGTTACAGAGGTGGCTGAAATTATTGACTAACATCATCAAGTGACAGTAAATAAAAATACCAGTTTTAATAGGTATACCTACCTGTGTTACATAGCCTCACAATGGAATTTATAGATTGATGATAGATACGGTGCAGCGGGTGGCCTCCACCGGGGTCTTTGTATTACATAAACACCTATTATGCCACAATTGAAAGCAAATGCGAGCGAATTTAACAAAGTATCTATTTAGCTTAGGTCATTGCCGATAGACAACCCAGTTAATTTTAACGTACGTTAGAAAAATCGACCAAATTATAATACTAAGTCCAGTCTCCCGCGCCGACTTTGCAGGGGCCTGTCTTTCAGAGGTGGAGTTGATTTTCCGAAATTTTCTTTGACATTAAGTATGTTCTGACTATGACAAACCCTAAAATTAATTAAAAAATAATTATCCATTATGGATAATTAGTATGGCAGTCGTTTTAAAATTATGTTCCTACATCACAAAATCTGAGGCATAACCTACAACTGCAAACCATTCATATGGAGTTGCTCTGAGAAATGAATTTGTTGAACTTGATACTTTTCGTAAATGAAAATGAGTATTGGTTGAAAGAACTATATATTTTCGTATTCTAATTTAATTGAATATGCTTAATACTAATATGTACATTTTCTTTCTATGTACTTATTTAGTAAGAGGAATGTTCTCGTACATAACTACTTAAATAAAAACTATAAATAAGGTATTTTCGTAATCAATCACTAATGACCATTGACCAGTAATGTCTTGTAGACGCCAATACAAACAGCACCAATAGCTATTAGTTAAATTGTAACGAACTCGTATTTTTTAATGTCTTTCTCAAGGCACCTCTTAGAGGTATATAATTATGTCCAATGTCAATTAATAACAGTCTAATTGCTTAATTAGACAAAAAACTACAAAGACTATGTAATTTTGTTTAGAACACTCACATTTATACGTTTGGTTATTATTTAAGTTTGTATGTGTGCGCCTTTGCCTAATAAATAAACTTAAATATTTATAATGTCACTAAAGTACCTACATGTATATCGGCCTGTAAGATCCCCTGAGCCTTTCTGACGTGATTTTTACAATCACACATTAGGTTACTATCCCTACTTACATATACAACAGCTTGTCAATAAATTGAGACGAACCTCGCTGAAAAGAAATCCTATCTGGGGTCCGGCGCGCGCATATCTAAGTTCAATAGTAAGTAAATGACCTATACCCAAGGTTGGTCACATATTCGTATAGGTCACTTAGTACCTACAAAAAGTTAACATAAGAATTGACGACAATAGAGCGGTGTAAGTTTGAAACGTTTCCAAGTCGACTATCATAGCGACCTTGTTGTTTCACTGTCACTGGCTAGGAGCGTGTGCGCCCACGCTACACCGCAGTCGCCGGGTACTCGGTACTAAGCATTTAGCTTGCCTTAGGGCCGATTTTTCCATCGCCAGATAACTTTATTCGAGGAATAACTTTGAAATTTTGACAGTTATTTCATACAAAATCCGTCAAACGTCAATTTTATTCGTCGAATAAAAGTTATCTGCCGATGGAAAAATCGGCCCTTAGTGTCATTAGCATTCTTATATGGATGGATATTAATAGTATCTTAATAACGTTGGGAGAATGTGTACTTATACTTACGGAGTCTTATAGGACGGTCAAAAAAGGTGGTGTAATGTAAATATCTAAATGCCAATGATTATTTCATCTCTCCTCTCCTCTCAAAATGAAAACGTGACTAACTTCTTTATTATTAAGATATTAAAAAGAAGATGGACAAGGACATAGATAGGTCCAGATTTTATGAAAAAAAAAATGTTTGCTCTAGAGGCATTATCCAGGGAGAAAACACAAGAATATACGTTTATATCGAAAGCTGCTGCTCGACACAATCTTAAGCGTAGAACCTATACAATATTCAAAACTATTGATTGCGACTTAATCTAAGAAGTACCGATAATAGTTGGGTGTAAGACACGTGCACTGGTGCAAGGACGATCGATCAGTTGGCGCGGTCACTGACAGACCGCAGGCCACCGGCCATTTGTGGCCAATTCTTTCATGCCAGTGCCGAATAAGATACCATCATACTTCCGCTATAAGCTACGGTGAAAACGTATAATTGACCCATCTGAGACTAGACTCAAACAATGTAAGCTGTTGGATTTCCTAACGAATAAATAATGAAGCTACCATTACATTCTAAGATAACTCTTTCTATTAAAAAAAACACATCAAAATCCGTTGTGTCGTTTTAAAGATTTAAGCATCCATAGGGACAGACAGACGCGGAAGCGACTTTGTTTTATACTTACTTACTTATATTCTTTAAAATAAATAAACCAATATTTATACTTACTTAAAATCTTTTGTACCCGAAACGCGTCGTTCGAAAGTGTTACCCTTTTAACGAACAATAATTAATAACTTCTTGAATAACACCCCAACACTTAAATATGTCAGCCCGTATATAGAGAGGTGCTTATACTTAATATCCGCAATGAGATAGCGCATAATATTGCGATTTATTTTTATAATAATATACTTTTTCACATTTTGAAATGCCATTGGTTTAATCTATAATAATAAATTTAATACTTAAGTAAATGTAACTCGAAGCGACAGATCTGTTTTTATGGTGTCAAGACAAGTTAAATACGATTTCCGCCTTTACTTACCTTCTATCCGGTAGCACTTGAAAGAATACTCACTCGTGACGTACGAACACATGTTTATCCATTTTATGAATAAAAAGTAAACATTCTTAACACATTACACATTATTTATAGACAATATTATTATAATAATTTATAGACTTCCACATTCATAAAGCTGCCATGTTCTAACGAGCACCGTACAATTACTTAGGCGTGTCACAAATCAAAACTTTAATAAATGTATACTGACACCTGCATCACGTTAAATATAAATTATAGGTTTATTGATAGATAACTAGCAGTGTACTGCGGTTTCATCCGCGTAAATCCCAATCATGTGGAACGTGTTAATATGCCTAAGGGTATGACACTCAAATATGACATATTTGTAAAAGAATTTTCAAAATAAGTCTAGCAGATCTAGAGATGACTCCTTACAATCTCACAACCCTACTTCATAATTATATTAGTATAGACGACGACGTCCATGTTTAATACTTACTTTGTTATTTTCTTTTTTCCAGATAACACAATGCGTGTACGTTGCCTCGCGACCCGCAAACGGCGCACCAAACACACAAGACACGGGCCAAGGGCTCTACCACCAAAATAGTTATAAAACGTCCGCCCCGGACGAACAAGTCATATCTGTAAGAATAACATCGTCTGTAGCAGTCGGACGCGGCAAAGGAAAAACATTGCACAGAATCAATGACAACGATGACTATAAAACAAATCACTTCTCCAACAAGAGTACTACAGCGATCCCGGAACTACCAGCGAGTGATGATACTAATGCACAAAACCAAGATTTGCCACCAAATCTTTTAGGTGCTAACATAGAATTTATAAAGCAACTCAAAGCGAAAAAGGAACCTAAAGAAAATACTTTCCATGAACCACGTCTATACCAATTGTCAGATTACCAAGACAATGCTAACGAACACGAAACTAAAGATAGAGACGAATCGATAAACGAAAAAACTAACGAATATTCAAAAGAAAATGTATCTCAGGATAGTAATGAATCGTCGCCAGAGAAAGTAACGAACCAGTCTGAAGACACAGACGTATTATACCATTCTTCATCAATCCTGGATGACGCTCTAAAGCTTTCCGAAGACAGATTAACTTATAAAAATTCAGGTGACCAACAAACAAAAATTGATGCTTCTCGATCAGAAATACCGGAATATACTTCAATGCCTGATTACACAGATGATAAAGAGGAATCAAATGAATTTCTTAGAGACAATGAATTTAATGTAAGACAAAAAGGAACCAACGAGACCGACGACTCTATAGCCGAACCATCTATAAAGTCAGTCTTAGAAATAGTTAACAAGGACAATGAAAATTACGAAAACATCGAAAATGTGCCGTTAGCTAGGTCAGTATTGCAATCGCCGTCCTCAAAAAATTATATTCAAGGTTTTACTAATAAACCACCGAGCGAAAGGGAACCTAGCGCAAGACTAACTACGGTCAGTTTCAACGTGGTGCACGACCCACCAAAATTACCCAACACATACAGTGGGTCTTCAAACACTTACACAAATCCCCACGAAACATTTTCAGAACAACAGAAGTTCTATGAACCCCAGAAAACTTATAGCCAACCTGCCCAAATATACAGCGAACCTGCAAAATATTACAGCGAACCGGCTAAAATTTACAGTGAGCCCGCTAAAGTCTACAGCGAGCCGGCGAAAATTTACAGTGAACCAGCCAAAATTTACAGCGAACCGGCGAAATTTTACAGCGAGCCCGCTTCACTTCACCTAAACCCCGACGGT
The DNA here is from genome assembly GCA_958496195.1 of Timandra comae. Lineage (NCBI taxonomy): Eukaryota > Metazoa > Arthropoda > Insecta > Lepidoptera > Geometridae > Timandra > Timandra comae. The sequence goes on from OY292362.1 coordinate 7,768,972, forward strand.
TCCCCGAACTATATGAGTTGGCAAACGCCGAGTTCGCTATCCACCACTATAACCACAACCCCTATTAGTACGCTGTCTGTATCTACGAACCCACATCGAATACCCCCAGAACATCAAGCCGAAAAGAATTACGAAGTAGACGAAAAAGTGAGCGTACTGACGGACGGCCGGAGTCACGGGGTGCAGGAGTCGACCACTGAGAAATGTAAACAGGATAATTGTAAAGTGGGGTACGTGGTGAAGGGGCGGGAGTACAACAAGTACCGGGTGGAGGAGAGGACTTCGGACGGGTTCATCGTGGGGGAGTACGGGGTGGTGCGGAATGAGGACGGCGCGCTGCGCGGCGTGCGCTACACCGCCGACGGCGACGCCAGCCCAAGACTCATTTACGACGCGCTCATGAAGTTCCTACAGCTCAAATAATAAATAATTATTAGTACTCAAATGAAACCACAAATAACCTTAATTGCTCATTTATTTGTAAGTATTTGTTAGTTTGAATAACAATCGATGCGCAATATACCTTTAACAGTTAATAATTTATTTATAAACATTAAGACTGACTGATTTAATGGTTTACATTCAGTTGTATTGGTTTTGCAGTTGAAAATTAATATTACAAAATTAATGTCATGTTCTAATATAAATGTTTTCGATATTGTTTTCATAATTTTACCCTAATGTTCGATTATTTGGAGTAATACAATTTAAAATGTGACCAAAACTGGCGAACCAAGGGACGATTGATTGAAACAAACTGTATATAACATTCAACACGTGCATGCGTCTGTTTCAACTTGTTTCATTACAAATTACATAACGACATCGCTTTGTAAACTAGGTATGGAAATATATGTATCTTAGTATTTGGCAATATTTTGTTTAATTCAAGTTTTACCTTTACAACAATACATTATTTAATAATTTGCACATTTTGCTTAATCAGTCGCCCTGATACTTCGCCGGTGATTTCAAAGATATGTTTCACTTCGTACACAATACGGGATATGTCTTTCGAAACGTAGTTAAATAACAATTTTCTCAATTCCTAGACTCGAGTACAATATCTATACTTGTGGTCTGGCAGTGTAGTTATATTAGATAGTAAATACATATTATAATAGATAAAAATAGCTAAATTTTAGCTCTAAATAACACAATGAATAGTATATTTAATTTCAAAGCATTTTCTACTTTATTACATATTCGTAAGTAACGTTTTTCAATGAACGTTCGATATCAAAGTTATAATATGTCAGTGTACACATTTCCTACATAAAGCAGTGCCATTCTCTATTGTAAGTAACTAAAGGAGGTATCCTGATAAAATCCTCACTGTATAAACATAATTAAGAATTAATTTAGTAACATTATACTTTTTAAATACATCAATAAATATTATTTTATAAGCATTGAAGTTTTTTTCATTATATTTAGAAGAGAATAAACGTATATTAAAAGCTTTAAGATGTAATATAACTGTATTAATATATTGTAATAAGTATGTAAGTATAATATAATCTTAAATATTTTCAGTAAATAATACATGAATCCTACTAATATTATAAAGCCGAATGTTTGTAAGTGTGGATGTATGGATGTTTGTTCCTCTTTCACGCAAAAACTACTAAAAGGATTTTAATGAAATTTGGTACAGATGTTCCTCATACCTAGGAATAACACATAGGATACTTTTTATCCCAAAATTCCCACGGGATAAGGTTCCACGCGGGTAAAACCGCGGGGCACAGCTAGTAATATAATAATTATTAGAGAATTTTATAGTTAGTAATTTATATGTTGCGACTAACGACAACGCATAGCATAATACGTAGATGTAATACACAAACTCTCTTATTAGAATACGAAGTATAACAACGGTATAGTTAATACACGTTTCCTCTCTTTCATACATTGTGTAAGAGTGAAAGAGAGACCTAGATTAGCTATACAGTTGTTAATCATCGTGAATTAATAAGAAAGAAAGGTTCTACAATAATTTTCTTTGCACATTTATTTTTTCGAACCTCAACTCGTAACAGTAACTGTTATATAATCTATAACATATTTGATCCACAAGTAATTGATAACTAACGATTAAAAGCCTGACTACGATATCTAACAACAGAACAGTTTGTTAACAACTTGTGGTTTTATAATTGTGCCTTCAACTATTTACTTTATACATAAGGGAATACACACAGTTATTCAGCTCCATTCAGCGTTTGTCACGCGTACGCATCCATTCAGCTGAATCGTCTCCATACAAAATCATTGTTTTGTATGGATATATGTACGCTGAATGGAGCTGAATAAATATGTCTAGTCCCTAATACGAATAACATCGCATAGGCGTAAGAGCATTAAAATTTAACAATTTTGCCACATCGTTGACATAAATAAATGTATATAAGTAACTAGATTATATATCTTACTAATATTATTATATTAAATGCGAATGTGTTTGTTTTTACAACGCATCGACTCTGCATTAGCTGATTGTGAATCGAGTAACAAATGTTTCAACTTTATATTTTAAATTTATTATATTAACGCAGATATCCGCGGGGCATTTAGCTATCAATAAACGGTCGCATGGACCTGCAACGTTCGAAAACACGCCTAAAATCCACTAATTTACTTTATAATATTGTGCATAAAATATTTAACAACATTTCAACGATTCGTGGAAGCACGTTACTTTCAAACAGACCTCGCACAAAGTGCTGGATGGATGTTGTTATTATACGAGAGGACTATTGATTTATCGTTAACTATTACTACTAAGCTGCCGTTGGTATAATGTGAAAATTACTTGAAAATAGGATTAATGGTTTACTTAAAACCTTGACATAGAATATAGTTATAGGTAAGTAATAATGTACCATGGTTTATAATTCAATGGAACAGCGGGCCATGTCTTCTATGGTTGTTTATATATATTGAACTCCTATCAGAGACGAGTTACTTTTCGACCACTTTTACCACACTCATTTTTAAGGTATAGTTTTTAAAAAAGTAATAGAAACTATACAGTGGTATACATCAGAAATAAACTTTAATAAATTGAAAAATCTAGGAAGAAAAGTTGAATACAGTTTATTTTCACTTTAATTAAATCGAAATAAAAATGTTAATAGTTAACGATATTTCAAATTTAGTCACACTTATATTATACTTTACTTTAAAATCTAGGAACTAGGAAGGACTATAATTCAATAATTTTAATAGTTAATACCTTTTAATTCTGAAATTAGCATGTGGATACACACAATTGTTAAAAAAAGCATTCCCATTATAAATATAAGAAACAAAATTAGGCCTTAACAATTTAAAATAAAGGATATATTCGCATACATTTTAAATTATAATAAAAAGATATTACATTAAAGGAACATTATTTTTTCTTATACACAAACACTACCAAAACATCTTTCATCATGAAGCAATGGTCAATATGGTCATTCCAGATTGGCTTGACGTCATCTTTGTGGGCGTGGCTTAGCTTAAAGAGGTCTTATATAGATTTACAAAGACTTCAAGCGAAGCAAAGCTTTTCTTTGAGTAGTAATTTTCTTAACTCCATTCTTTATGGAAAAATAGTAATTACAGATAACTTATCACCTAAGTCATGCCCAGATCGATTTATATTTGAAACAAATGTATAATATTTTGACTTTCAAAATTGAACCTTATGTTCGATTAAACAGAAGTTATAATTCGTTGATTTTGTTTTAAAAGTTTTAATGCAAACAGTGCGAGTGAGACATCACACCATTCAAACGCACACATATATATATTTTATACACCTAAGTATATAATTTATCCTATAACTAAATAGAACAATAGCTAATTAAATAGTGCATAATACACACTAATACGTTGATCCACGCAATGTCTTCTCTTTCATTTAGAATAGCGCAACTAGTATATCAATATAGACTTATTATTCCCCTAATAAATAAATATCAAGTTTACATGTTGAATTTAATAAAAAAAGATACATTGTTATATTTTCATTGAGTAAGTTAGCTTATGTTTAACGGGAATGTTTAACCAAATAATGAACCAGAGATCTTCAATGTCTAACAACTATTTCTAATTCAATAAATACATACAGCAGAAATACAAGGCAAGCTTAAAAACAAGTAATGTTTCTACTTGCTATCTATCAAACGCTTGTCAATCAAGTTTGTCAGTGTCACTTTGACAGCTGTCACGCGATGTGCTCGTTATTTTCGAAGTTGTCGTGTCTGTGGTTGTATTTAGTCGTAGGTCTCAGACTCTTGTTGTACCAGTTTGAATCGTCGGGGACTCTTGACCGCGATCGAGCCGTGACCGTCCAAAGACAACCTCCCTTTCATCTGCAGATATCTGAAAACACGGATGACTCTTTATATACACACACCCACGACACAAAACGTTGATGTCCCTGATTGCATAGAAAGATTACATATATACATAGTTGACGATACATACTTTTTGATATAGCGACAGACAATCTTGGTGGGGCGTTGTTGCCATTCATCCAGAACCTCTTTTGGAGCCAGCACCTGAAATAAAAAGATTTAGCATAATAACATATACAAGTACATGTACTGTGTGTAACAGGTCTAGGTCATGACCTAGAGTAACTTTTTTTAGTAGCAGTTTTTTTGTTATTCCTATAACACATATATTTTTATCCCGAAAGTTCCAAGACATTTACGCGGGTTAAACTGCGGAGCATAGCTAATGTAATCTATATTTCTGACCTGATCTCCCTTGAGCCTGTCAAGCAGTGTGACACACACTACAGCCGCCTTGATGCCCGCGTGGTGTGTGAGCGCGGCGAACGCGAGCGACTCCATCTCGATGTTGACTACTCCAGCTTTGTGGATACTCTCCAAGTATTCCATCTTGTCAGCCTCTGTGAAGTCGCAGAACGCACCGTCTAAACGGCCTTGACCTGGAATTATTATATTTAAAGTTATATTTTTCAAGCTTTGGTCGTATTCTTAACTTAAAAAAATATGGAGATTTTCATTTCGGTGGCATTTTTGTTTCATAGTAATCCGTCATTTGTGAACCGTTCTATAAATATTGTTAAATATTATCTGCATCTGTCATTAGGATAAGTATAGGTGTCTAATTCACTGTGGAAATAAGAAAATAATAAAAGTAATCTTTATAAATCTAAAAAATGTTAAATGAAGCGTGACCCCTTTTGGGTTTTGAACCCTTAGAGATAACAAACTTTTCCAAATGTCGGTGTTCTAGGTTGTTGGCAAATGACATTCATTACGATCCACTTAGCCGTAAATCGCCAAAAAATAACAACATCAAACAGTTTAAGGGATTAGCCATTATAACATTAGTAATATAGTAAGTATGGATTTACCAGATTGGCCAATGTACGTCATAATTTATTAACTTGAGCGTTACATAAATACTACGTCACCGCCTACGCGAAACAAGTTACGGGAATTCAAGCGTAAAGGATTTAACTGTTTGTTTCCTTTTGAAGGTAAATAAACAGAGGATACACAGTACAAAAATTTACTATTTACACTGTGAATTACACAGTAAACATAGTGTAAACTTCTTATGGTTATCTAATGGGAAATTGTCATCCACTTTGTTTTGTTCAAATCTAACAGCGCCTACAGTTTTACTCGCGAAAAATTGCAATATTGTTGGAACTTACTACATATAAACATTTTGTATCTCTGACACTCTTGGAGATGGAGGGGTGAACTAGATCGACGCATATAATAAAATGGACTCACTTTCGAAAAGTAAGGATGCGTGAAAGAAGGAAAAACGAGACATTTGCCCTACAGTGGAACTCATAGGGCTTTTTTACTTAACCTGTCGTCCGACGGTTTATAATACAAACGTAAAGATGTACGAAATATTCAAACTTCATAGTCATTTTCAGTGTACTTTTTCGCTGCGTCCCATATTTTTAATAAAACGTCGATTAACGGTCTATTTCACGACCTTCAAGTAAACTTACTCACCAAGTAAAGTTAGTCTTGTCTCTTTCTTACTTTATATCAAGTGACAAAGACAAAACATGTGAATAGCTACTCGGGACGTGACTTGAAGATGGTGAAATAGGCCTTTAGTATTAACTCATAACAATCTTACTGTAAGATATAAACTATCGCCTCAACAAAGCAATTGTTTAAATTAACCATTTCTTATAATCAGTACGCTATTATCTTATTATAGTAACCCCTAACTTTGTTTATTATTATTACCTGTAACTGGGTTATCAGAAACTACTCACTTCTTTATTCATATCCAATAAGATTGTTCAGAAATTTCATCATATTAAAAAGGAAGCAATTCCTATCCAAGATTAAATTAAAATATCGGATCTAAGCATTTGGGTCATCGAAAAACGCCGGTTAAAAAATATTTTATACGAAAACATCGTCGACCTAAATAATTGAATAAAAACTTAGTGGAAGGAAGTGGAATAGGACGGGGCATAGGGCATGACCTTCAGATTAAGTGCGGAACAATAAGGCAATCAACGTCCGCTACGAACTTGGCGATACTAATCGATTCGATCACCAAACAATAAACGTACACTAATCGACTAATTATAATCGATTGAAAAAGTAAAATATGTAGTAGGACTTTCGGTATTGAAAGGTTGTGACGTCATATGAGGTTCTAAATCCAAATGTGTGTCCTGATAGTCTCTTTCATAAAAATAAGGTATGGTTGAAAAAAATAATGGGACAATGAGTATAAAATGTCGTACAGATGTTGCATATTTTTTTTAAATCAGTTAAATATTGACAGATATTAGTCTAGACTAGACTCTAGACACATACATACATATTTAGATATACCTGTCAATATTAGTCTTGTCTAGACACTTATTTAGATATGCCTGTCTGTCTAATGTCAGCCTATATTATATACTTAATTAATTATGCATGCATGATAATATAATAAGATGTTCATCATAGTTTTTCCAGTGCATCCCATACAAAATCTTATTACCAAGAAGTAATGAAGGCCACATTTTATGTTTCATTAGTAAGTAGATTCTACAAGGATAAAAATGTTAAATAGTTTCCAAGTTTATTTTTATAATACAAGCGGCGCCCCGCGGTTTCACCCGCGTTGTTCCCGTAGGAATATGGGGATAAAATTATGCTAAAAACCTTCCCACTGAATCACTCTATCTAATAAAACAAACCGCATCCAAATCCGTTGCGTAGTTTTAAAGATCTAAGTATACATAGGGACAGAGAATGCGACTTTGTTTTATACTATGTAGTGATAGTGACACAGATTAAAATAAAAATGTGTTCTTATTATGACTGGTTTGAACATTTTTCTTGTGTTAGAGAAATCCACGAAATAAATTTGCACCCGTGCAGCCTACTGCTGTTAATAAATGCTTACCTTCATAGAAATCGTAAGTGCACATGGTCTTGCCGGTGACAGTATCGTAGGGGTCCTCAGGGTCACTCAGCGCCTTCAGCTCTCTGACCAATCTCTTGTCCAGCTTGGCCGGACGACTCACGTTTTGGCCCAAGACTGTCTGTTGATAGATAAATGTGAGGTATTGAGACACAATCATTTCTGTGCCGGTGACAGCGTCGCCGTAATCGCATCTTTTGGTTGTCAGTTTAATAAAAATGAATCCAAATGACATTAGAATCAAAATGACAATAGCTTCCAATTTTGGCCACCGGCACATAAAATATTTTGACTCAATAAGGAAATGTGTAGAGATTGAATGGCTGTTCTGTTTTAGTGTGTGTATTGAAGAGAATAATCTGTGTTTGCATTAAATACGGAATCATCGAAATCGTTCCAGAGCCATTAACGATGGCATACCTCCCTAAACAAACATGTTACATACAGCTATGCCCGACGGTTTTACCGACGTAAATTCCAACCACGTCGGAATTTCGGAATAAAACGTTATATGTATTACCAATATTTGTTGAGTCCTGGTTTGAGGAAAATCTGTGCCAAACTCCATCTAAATTGGAGTAGTTTTACGTCAAAAAGTAACATACATCCATCCTCACTAACATTCACATTTATAACAATACATACTAGGAAAGATTAGACCCACATTTTAAATATGTACCTACACCTAAAAACCTATTAGAATTAGACAAACACGATAAAAACACCAAACTTCATCCCAACATATACCAAGTCACCTACCAATTCAAGAGCGCTCTTCAAAGTGCCATCGACTGCTTCCTCCGAGATGACAACAGTGCCTCCCTCGTAGCCCACGCCCCCACACGTGCCTATCCTGAAGAACACGGGGTCGCGAACCTTCGCGTGGTACATCAGCTTTATCACCTCGTGTAGGAGGATACCCACTGATGGTATGCCCATGCCATGCTATAAATATAAAAGTGAAATTCGTGAATTATGAATGTAAAAACAAACTAAATCTAAAAAGTTTAGAGCGTGGTCATTTCGGGATAGATTGTCTTATGATTTCTATGCAACTCTCTTGCCCTAAACTACGACTCTATTATTAATGCGTTCCGAAGTGAAAAAGAACCACACACAATAGATAGGTATTATGTCTACTTTTTCACTTAAAATCAAAGTTTAACCACGTGTAGTATTAGTAAGTATTTATGTAAAATAAGTTTTATAGTGGAATCGTAACCTATTACAACCTCATTGTACTTGATTATATAATGTTCATTAGTGAGATTAGTTTCCAATACAATATTGTCCTAATAACGAAGCCATAATCTGTTCGGAGGCCAGCCTGCGGTCGCACGTGACGGATTATCTTCAGAACACGTTTCAATCTGAACATATAATGCACTTGATCATATGAAACCACGTGATTCTGAACTGCTTTTAACCAATCATATTCGTATCACGTTTCTAGTTAAAATTTCAATTTTCACAAACTCTTTTGAATTACTGTGATTAAATCAGCACGCACAAAGGACTTAAATTCTTATTGCGGAAAAAACAAAACAACATTTCGTGTTTTCTGAATTAATAGTATGATTTTCTGTGAGTATTCCGGCTGTTTCAAGCCAGTCTTTACAAACATATGTGCTTAGTGCAACCCCGCAACATGTATCGTTAGAACTTGCGAATTTACTCACATCGTGCATTCCTTCGTGAAGTTATTGTTAATAGGAAAAAAGGAAGAGAAATGCCATACCGCAGTTTCGCATACTTTTGCGTTGTGGTTTTTATTATACCACCGACACTATTAATTATTCTGTGCCACCGATTAAATTCGCAGTTGTATTACAAATATTATTTGTTTATATAATTGTAATCCACGATATCTGTGACAAACAAATTACTAATAACTAATTTATTAATCAATAGATTATATTAATTTCACAACTCAACGACAGCAAATAAATACGAAGTCTCTTAGATCACCTAAAATCCTATAGTTCCTACACCAATTTTAATAAACAAAATTAAAACTACTATCTCGTTCATAAAACGAAACACATGGTCAAAACGTGATTCGAATATTAAATGGTAATCTACAGCGAGCCACACGATCCGTACATTCAATGAAAAGTTGTTCAATTGGCACAATTGAACAAATGTTTGTTTTAATTCTGCAAGATTACTCCACATAGATGCATATTGTTTCATACCAACAAACGCATGATATATGATCATGTTTATCGCGGTCTGGGTGTGTGTGTGAATGAGTGTGTGCGTAGTTTCTGATATCCTAGATACAAGTCTCGAACATAGTCAGTTACTATAATGAGATGATGTAGTGAATTATTATTTATGTTATGTTATATAAGTACTAAGTCCTATCTAGATAGTATAGGTTCACTGGATAAGTACACTCTTTCTACATCTGATCTTTCTAGAAGATTTGAACTTCACATTAATACGTAACTTGTGTTAATGTTGTCTGTTGGTATAGATCAAGACAATGCGTCTGTTATGAAAATAATTTGCTACAAAATGAAATATACCTTATTGCTAAGAGAATAAATGCGATGTTTACAAATTAAACCATTCGAAACAAAATTATTGAATAATTAAATATTATAAACAAACCTTTATGTAATATTCGATATCAACAGAAGTTTCTGAACTGATTTCGAGAACATTGATAACGTTGATCTTTATTTGCATAAAAACAATGTTTATTATTGTTACTTATATCAGTGGCGTCGTTTTATTATTAATTTATGACCATCAAAACATTTTTCGACGTATTTCAGCTTCATAGATAACACGAAATCAAAACGTTTTAAGTAAGTACATGTAAAATTAATCCATATTAGTCACCAGACACAATTTCATTAGAAAATATACGAGCTGATTTCATTAACTATGTATTAGGTACGGTGAGACATTTTGGAGATTAGCCAATGCGAATACTTACACTTATACATAGTACGGGGCCGACTTTGTACATGGAGTACCGGTATGAGAACTGGCTGATGTCCTGAAGCGTGGTCCCGCAAGGCAGCTTGTGGCCTATCTCGGCCATGATCGTGTAGGCAAACTGTTCCATACGTTTCGGAGTTCCCCCCATGCAGACGAACTGTGGAAACGGATAAATTATTTAGTATGTATGTATAAGACTATACTTTTTTCCGCTTATAGGACAGTTGGCAGACTATTTTCAGTGCTTCCTCTATCTATGGCATATAAGTAGGTGAGTAAATAGATCGCAGGGTTTGGTAGATTTGTTAATTTGATATACGAAAAAGGAGACGCATTACATTTGGTTGTTAAAATATCTACTTACTTCATACTATACTATATCTAAATTTGTTCGAGAAATTCTTATTATTGAAATAAGAATAACAACGAACGGTAAAATGAAACCACATTTCCTGTCTTTAAAACATGTGCAATATTCTTAAGAATTAGTGAGGGCGTAGTTGTTCCTTTTCTAAATAAGAAGAAGAACAATTCGAGATATAAGTAAGTAAATATCGTTGGCCAACCAAGCGTACTTTTCTTGAAAAGTTGATGAAAATGACTTTAAACTTACTTTGACATCCCCAAACATTTCGACGAGATCGTGCGAGCCGCTGCCCAGAGCCAAATGGTACAAAATGTCTTGGTCCATAAGTTCGATGTTCGGGTTGCGAAGCCGTACGGTGCCATCTGGGTACCTATGGAAAACACTTTATAAATACAAATTCAATATCATTTATTCAAGCAGGGTCTTTAAGAAGCACTATGAATTTCGAATGTGAATCTATCACCGATTCGGAAATTCGAAAGAAAGAATCTCGGCTGGTAAACCCAAATCAAATCCTACTTAAATATTTAACTGAACGGTTGTGTCCAGTTCGCATAGGTAATTATGGCAAAGTAATTATTACCACGCCTTATCTATCATTCAAACGAAAGCTTATTACGATCAATAATGATACGAATGAAAATAGACGTCCTTTTTCAGTATTTTTACATAAGTTACACAGACACAATAGGTATTTTAGTGTCTGTTTTCAATTTAGAACTTTTCAATTTAGGTAAGGACTTAAAACATTTTTTCGGCAACAAAGTGGTAGTACTTATAATCCTTACTTCCTTACTAATATTATAAATGCGAAAGTAACTCTGTCTGTCTGTCTGTTACCTTTTCACGGTTACTTGTTACCTTTAAACTACTGAACCGATTGACTTAAAATTTGGAACAGGGGTAGCTTATGGTCCGGACATAGGCTATGTTTTATCCCAAAATTCCCACGGGATCGGGAACTACGTGGGTGAAGCCACGGGGCACATCTAGTAATATATAAGTAATTTCAATTTAAAAAGTCCAAAACAAGTAAATTCTGTGGTCACAACCTGACAGAGTCCGGGTTAATTTCTTCGTCATCTCTTTCAATATTTTCTTCGTCATACACCTTTCTGTGCGGGCAATGGGTACCATTAGTCCCATTTTGGTGGCCATTTGAACCATTGGAACCATTTGAGTACTTCAGGTGACACCCATTTGTGTGCTCCGGTCTTCCGTTCAACACATCCATATCGCAGTTACACGGCATATTATCTAATCAAAATAATATAAACAAAAAATAAAACAAAAGAAAACAAGAAAGAAACGAAATACTTATATAGGTTTAGAACATCGAAACGTTTGAATTTAGAAACAAAAATTAGAACCGGAACAAAATAAGGAATAGTTTTTTTTTTAATAAAAAAAATTAAATTCCTTAGTTAAATTCGAATTGGATTAAAAATTAAACGAACTTCTTCGATTTCTGATGTTAATAGCTAGTTAATGTAAAAATAGGATTTTTCAACACACTTGCTCATAAAGGGGCTCTTATTTGTGCAAAAACAGTTGAATAATGACACGCTTGATTCACTAGTGAGATATAGATTTTTTTTTTAAATTGTTTAGTTTTAAAAAGTTTCGATACCAAAAAAAATCGTGTCCATACATTTTAAAAACAAACTTCAACTATGTTGCTTTACTTTTGGTAGGTCTATGGTCGATTCCATTCATTCATTAATTGGTTTTTTTTTTAATAAGTTTATTCTTTTAATCTATGGCCGATCACTATTGTTGTGTTGGATGCGCGCGAATAGAAAAACTGTTTATTTATTAGCGAAAAATGAAAATTTCTTCGCAAATGTGTTGAAAAACGTTGTATGGTACACGCGAGTATTGATGATTACTATCCTCGGCTATCTTCTGACCCTCGCCTGACGGCTCGGGCCTCAATAGCGCCTCGGAAGTAATCACCAACTTACCTCGCTTGTACCATAAATAACTATTATTATATGTTTTTTATTTTGTAAACTTATCATTATGTTTCATAGTGATAAGAAATTGAATGAAAGTTTATCAAAGGTTACCTAACGTTATAAAATATTTATGCTATTATATTATTTTCTATGTAGGTGTTCACAATCACTGCTGAAGGTCGAATAAACACGCTTTGCAATTCTCTCAATTCTAATAAATAAATATGATAATTTCCATATTGTAGTAGAGTAGGCACCTAATAATTGTTTTTCCCATTTATTGAAGTACTTATATGCAATTTTTAATTTAATATTATAAAAATTAAAATAAAGAAATGGAAAACACAATTAGGTAAGTAGTTCTAGAGTTTCAAGCTAGATTTTGGTATGAATTAAATACTACTTAGTTCATAACATTTAATTAATAAATCTATGTATTTGGTCTGATATTTTCATGCACTCGAACATTCAGTTTTCACACATTAAAATATTTCGAAATTAATCATTTTAATTAAGAGCATTTAATTTTATTTAATTAGCGTGATACTAATATTAAAAGCCAGGCTAAACTTACCGTTTTTATTTTTAAATAACACTTTAAATTCTTATTACAATTGAAACCACAAAACTCAAACGCAAGACGTACGTTCGTATCAACTTTCAATAGTCGTATGGCTTAGTTTACTAACAAATAGTGCGCGACTCCAAGAATACACAGCCATACAAACTGATAAGTATTCTGTGTCCACCACTACCACTATCACTCACGCTTCATAATACAGAGATGATTTATGAACAGCCTGATATATACGTCTACATTGAATAATAACTGAGGCTTCAAGGATACACCTTTTGTAGCCACGCAGCAATAGAATTCAAACAATACTAAATATCTTTTTTACATTTTTATTCTTCAGCGGAACAAGTTGCAATACTAGTAGGTTGTTGGTATTTACTCGAACAGACTTTTGCTTTTATGTTTTGATCGGAATGCAGCTGAATAAAGGTTACAATATACCTTTCAAACACAGATACACAGTACATAGCAACATAGCAAATTAAGTATGTGACATATTAATAAGAACAGAGGACACATACATATGTATGTAATTAATACATACCTAATATGTTCTCCAAAACACTTCATTCAATTAAGAAATTACAATATTTAGGTAAGTACTTATATGTCTTAAAAAATATGAGTCGACACGCAAAGAAGAAGAAGAATAAGTAGAAACAATAGCTCCGCTCCTATTAAGTATTCGTAGAAAGATGTTCATAACCTTTGGCTTTCCTCGATAAATGGGCTATCCAATATAAGTTTAAAGCTAAGGTTTAAAGCGTTAGACCAAACAAACAAACTCTTCAGGTTTAGAATATTAGTAAGTATAAATATACCTTTGTATACTTACTTATACAAATATAAAGAGCTAACAATTTATTATTATGCAGATACTAAATAAACAATGAAATGCATCCGTCGTGGTTGTCGTATTAACGTCATCGTCAGATGTTACTGATTCAGATTTATATTCAAAAAACTATCAATAATTAAAAAAGTTGACCAAAAAATTGCAGCACGCATTGTTCAACTTGCCGTGGTGTGGCAGATTCGCAGACAAGTAATACATTAGAAAGAGTATAATGCAATCAAAGCGTAAAAACGTATATTTAAAACAGTATTCCAATTACAATTGTCTTTTATTTATGTAAATCGCATCCGGGAGATGATTTTTAACACCTTTTTCAATGCCTCACCTATATAATTTTTTATAGTCATACACTGATATATAAGTAAGTACTGAATGTGAAAATAAATAACTTAGCCATTTCTAAATTGTAGCAAATCTAATACAATAAAGAGGAAAGATTTGACTATTTGTGAGCATTGAATAGGCCCCGAAACCGAAACTGAACCGATATAAAAGCTTCTCTTACTAATAGAAAAGTACAATTGTCAGTATTTTATCCCCATATTAACACGGGAACATGAACTCCGCGGGTTAAACCGGGGGGGGGGGGGGGGGGGCTGTCAGTCCTACTAATATTATAAACGCAAAAAATACTGTATCGATTTAGATAAAAACAGATGTTTCTTATAACTAGGAATAACACATAGGATACTTTTATCCCGAAATTCCCATGAAATTGGGATTCACGCGGGTAAAACCGCGGGGCGCAGCTATAATTTGATGCCTTTCATACTAGGTTTAGACAGCTCGGTCAGTAACGAAGGCGTGTCTCAACATTTGTTATTATTACTCCATCCATTATCAATCAAGGTTATTGTTGTTGACAAATCGAATAATGAGCCGACTCGTTATCTTATCAGATTACTGAAAACTGCGAATAACATATAATAGTAACGTAACGTTAGCTAATCCCAAAATAGGCTTGGCTTATTGTGACTAAAAAACTTTTATAGAAAAACAATAAATAAGTACCTACTTAGTAGATTACACCTATCTAAGTATTTTCTTGTTCGAATAATCAACCACTAAGTATCGTCTTCTTGTTGCAACTGACCCCTAACTACATCATTATAACTCTTATTTACACACACCTACTTGTAGAAAGCGATATATAAATTATTTTGCAACACAAACTTTACTTCGAACGGAAACCGAATCCGCAACCCTTTGCTTGGTAATTCGACACGGTGACTAGGTACTCTGCCATTTCTGTCATCTTTTTTCCCCTACTCGTCGTCATTAATGTCTTATAACGTGCAATTTAAAATACTCTTCATATAATTTGCCGTAAATAATATCCCTTCAACATAAAGACTTGTAAGAGTAAATAATTACATTGTACGTCATTCCCCTCAGTATAAAAAGAAGGTTGGGAACGTTCGTTTGAAGTGGTCTCATCAGTTGGTCGGGTATCGCGGAATAATTGAACGCAACTGAACACAATAGCCATTGAACACGATCCTATTTTGTACCACATTTTTTACATTGAGAGAAATTTAAACGAAATTCAACCCCTGCTTATACAATAATAAGATTTTGTATGAAAATATATACTTATTGACTTCTCTATAATTGGCGCAAGATTTGCCGTGAATAAACTTAGTACACCTACAGCTACTTACACATCGCATTTACCTAATAGAATACTAGGTTTTTGCTCGCAGTTTTTCCTGTATGGTTATGACGAATTACACCTAGTAATATCCATCGATACGGAAATTACATCAACAGAAACCAATCGTAATATCGGACGCGATATTATAATAACATTAAATATAAATGGAAACTCTATTATAGTCTGTATAAATGTGCCTTCCCATCTCAACACTCTTAACCGTAAAACATATTAACCCGGACTAGGCCATATCTTTGCATACAAATAGTTTTTTTTTATCAAAACATCCCATTGGCCATGCAACAAAAGCAGGCAGATGTAAACGCTAAATGGGACACCTGCCTGCCAACCTGAGGTCCAAGTTGGGTCGGGTAAAGCAGATTTGCTACTTCCCAAATATCTCGGTTTTAAGATCATCAACACGCAATGGACAGGACAAGTATTTAATAGTTCGATAGTCCTGAAAGTACTCATCCTCAATATGCAGGCAATCTAATGCAAAATTATTCTTTAATCGTATTAGCAAGTAAGTTCCTGCGATTAACATGTTTAAACAAACTAACTACTAGGTACGTCGACATGCTATGCATCTCATTACGCATTCAGTTACTGAACCAAATGTTGCGTAGATAAATACCTGATAACCTGTACTTAGGTGTAATAATCTGATAAATAAACACTTCCTCCCTTCGGGCAAATGTTTGATCAGACACTTAATAAAAAACAAATCAATACCAATGGTAAATACGTAGAATAATTCATTACGAGCACATTCAGCACCTTATATGTATAGTACCTATACTATACCTAGATGGCTTTGACAGGTCCTATAGTGGCACGGACGTGGGAATATGTATAGAATACACAGTTACACAAGTGGTATGTTTCCAAGTCATTGTAGTTAAATCGACTAAGTTAATTTTGCCGCGTATGTAAACTATAATAACAAACTTACTTAAACTAGGTCTTGCCAACTCGACATAAATTACCACGTCCATGTCCAGCGAGAAAATTAGGTCAAACCTGTGCTATGTTTACAATAGAAACAATGGCTAACGTTTAATTGCTTTATTGGAGAAATATAGACATAATAACACATTTAATTTGCTGTCATTAATAAACGAAGCTAATGATATTTACCGACCACTTTGTTGCTGAAAAAGCCACTTACTGAAAGTCCTTTGTAAACAGGTTTGTCGATACATGGTACGATTCTGTGTAATTTTATGTCGGGTAAAGGAAATACCAATTCTAAGTAATGTAAGTAAATGAATCATGTACTTACTCGTCACGTAGTTCGTCTTTATCGAACGACATTGCGGCTGTTGTTTCACTACACTATTGTACTGTGTCGCGAGGTGGGTGGTTGTGTGTCGTTGGGCGGGCGCGGCACGACTGATCCGAGGGTTTCCTGCCCAGCACCAGCGCGGAGGGCGACGGAACCTATGGAGCTGCGCACAGATATGCGCACACTTATCAACTATCAACTCCGTCTTCCCTTATCCGTTATGTTAGCACAACGTGTTAGAATGTAAACCAAATTAATAGTACATATCTTTATTGTATCGCAGATAGGTAAATTACCTAGGTAATACCCTCCCTACCTTACCTACCTAATCTGGGGGCACGGCAGTGCCCCCCGCCAAGTCGAGCGCGAAGCAAACACTGCCGTACCATCCTTTACAGGAACCATTTCGCCGCATTTTCAGGCCCCTATTTGAGAACCTCTGGATAAGCCCAGAAAGCTGTAATTTTCGTCATCTAGTCAACTATAATCACATACTTAAAATTAAAAAAATCAAGTCTGTAGGTCATTTAGTTCCGAAGTTAAGCGAAAGCAAAGTTTCGCATTTATGACAGACACTCACTCACTCACTCACTCACTCACTCACTCACTCACTCACTCATGATCATCAAAATAGAACTAGTACTTCCCATAAACCTAGAGAGCTGAAATTTGGTACAGAGGTAGGGTTTAATGGCCACATAAAGGGAAAACTATAAAAACTAGGATAATCGAACGGGAACGGGAATTATACGGGATCGGGAACGGGAATTGTAACTCAAGAACGGCTGAACTGATTCGGCTGAAAAATGGTAGAGAGGTAGCTTAGAACCAGAAAAAGGACATAGGATACCTTTGATCCTGAAATTCCCACGGGATTGGGACCGGGAATTTAAAACTCAAGAACGACTGAATTGATTTGGCTGAAAATTTGTAGTGAGGTACCTTAAAACCAGGAAAAGGACACAGCATACTTTTAATCCAGAAATTCCCACGGGATTAGGAACAGGAATTTATAACTCAAGAACTTCTGAATTGATTTGGTTGAAAATTGGCGGGGAGGTAGCTTAAAACCAGGAGAAGGACATAAGATATTTTAATCCTGAAATTCCCACGGGAATGGGAACGGGAATTTATAACTCAAGAAGGCTGAATTGATTTGACTGAAAATTGGTGGGGAGGTAGCTTAGAACTAGGAAAAGCACATAGTATACTTTTATCCCGAATTTCCCACGGGAACGGGAACTACGTGGGTGAAACCGCGGGGCGCTGCTAGTGTAATAATAAAATACTACTCCTAAAAAGAACAAAATGTGTCAAATAAGAAAATCTAATTAAATAAATCAATATGCCCACGTCTCAACAAAAAGAAATGAAATCCCACCAAAAACATTCTGTAATAAACTAGCCAAGTCTCGATGGAGCTGCTTGTTTATCTCTAAAAAGTAATGAAATCTAGACAAACTCGTACCAAGTCTAAGGTTCCTTACTGCGATTTCTTTATTATTATAGTTAATGTTGTGTGACTTGGCCGTTGAAGGGTACACATGTACACAAGGGTACAAAACTAGGTGCTCCATGACACCATTGCACCAGTCTACCAATAGAACCGCTACCCATTGACGATAGAAAATTGCCACTTGGAAAACGTTGATTAAATATCCAGTCAATTGTAGGCTCAATAAAGCTGCGTATTTTAATAATGTTATAAACGTTACGTGTAATCAAAATTGACTTGTACTCACTACTAACGTTATAAACAATGTTCAACGGCCAAGTCACACAACATTAACTATAATAATAAAGAAATCGCAGTAAGGAACCTTAGACTTGGTACGAGTTTGTCTAGATTTCATTACTTTTTAGAGATAAACAAGCAGCTCCATCGAGACTTGGCTAGTTTATTACAGAATGTTTTTGGTGGGATAAAGTATTTTCAGCCTGCATCGCCTTAGCAACAAGTCTACGACTGACAAGAGATACGATTTAGATAGCATATTTCTATTGAGTAATAAATTGATAAACTAAGATAAAATAAACACGTGTTTTAATTTGGACAAGTTGATTCGTAAAGTTATTAATTAATACGAATTTGTAAGTATTTTCTTGGAAATCTTGATGTAGGTTAGGTATGACATTTGTATAAGTACTTATGGATAGCAAGTATACCACCAATGTGAAACTGGTGAAATGGCAATCTATTATGGTACTAAATACTATTTGATATGACATGTAGAAACAATAATTGTATGGAGAGGGAATTAAGTATAAATAGAAACACAACATTGCTTGCACATTTTAATTAGGATACATAATTGCATACATCACACCAATTTTTAAATAGATATACACACAAAGAAACCTTTGTATTAGATGAAATATATGGCTAAAGTTTATTTAAAAGTAGACTCTATATTTATACAAATAAGAGATGAAATTCTACAATATAACTATAAATATCACAAAAATACTTTTCAATGTGAAGTTATGTAAAATTCTTGAACTAATCTATAGTTATTAATAAGAATAATATGTTTTTTTTTCTGATTTATAAATGATATAATAATTGAACGATCTAAAATATGTAAAAATAAAATTTCTATTAAAATATGGGTCTTCCCTGCTCTAAGAAGTTCTACAGGGTGATGTTTTTAAGGTGTAATAATTTACTCGAAACAATTAAGTTTCCGATATTTTTATTGTTACAAGCGCTGTTGCCACTAAAACGTTTTATTTGTTAATATTTGAAGGTTAAACTGTAAAACCAATTACGTTATCATATCCTTTATTTATTGCGGTTCGCAGTTATACAAGATCACTTAAAATATCACCCTTTTAGCGTATAATTTTTAGAATGACATCACACATTTATTTAAGCAAGCTTATAGACAAGCTTAGCTTTCCGCGTCTTATCACGTTGGTTGCAGTGTGTAAACTGCTTTATGTGTAAGTACTGACGCAATAAAAGCTTTTAAATGTCACTAACGGTGTCAAGTACATTTAAAAGATCCTTGTTTTATAGTGTGCTGGCCCCAGATACATTCTAAAAAATATTTTTCTTAGAGCAGGGAACCGATTACGAAAATAATCTAATTAAAGTTCACTATTAAAAAACTACATAAAAATCATAATTCAAAGTAACTAATTAAAGCTTAAACGAGTCATAAACATTGATTGTTTTCGAGTTAATAGAATAATGTATGGAACAAACATTTAACTGGTTAAAAAGAAGACAGTTTTTTTTTTCACTGGAAGAAATACACTTGAAACTGGATTGAACATTTTATAACTACTACTAGAAAAAATACGCAGCTCTCGTATGTTAAACCGTCTTTCATTTACACATCCTGTATAAGACTTGCAAATATTCAGTTTGTTAGTTATTAGCCCCAATTCTGATAGAAACAAATTAACCTGAATTTAAACGGTCTGTGTTCTTCTATTAATATACAGAGAAATAAAAATACAGCAAAAAACGCAAAGTGAACGACAGGCTCAAAAGAATTGTTCGTAAACATTTAAGTTTAATTCATTATTACGTAGGCTTAATAAACATAATCGTGCTATACCAGAATTGACACCATCATCGAGGCAACACTAAATTAACATTAGACTACTGACTAGTAGACAAGATGTACCTGTAACTTAAGCTTAACATTACATAACTAACTTCATCAGCAATTCACAACGTAAACTTATAATAACACATATGTCTTTATTCTTATTATAGTGCCACAAGCATATCTGACCTGACGGCCAAAATTGGAACTAATGCTGTCAATGTCATATTGCTGTCAAATTTTGAAATTCAGTCAAGTGTAATAAATGAGATCTTAATGCTATTTCTCTTGCATGAATCAGTTACTGAATGATTTAGAACGTCTGAATTTACTCAGGTGGAATAAGGTCTATAGATTGACAACTAAAAATACGATTACAGCGTGTCAGATAAGTTTGTGCCACTGTACATCATCTTAACTAAAACACCGAATGTTAAAATGCGTTTTCGAGCCTCCAACGTACAAGGAAGTACATTATTACAAAAATATACCTAATCCTGATGAACATAGGCCTTATTTTCGAATATCCAATTAGGTTTAATATTCAATTTTACAACAATTATTTTACCATCGACATTTATGTTAGCATTTTAGTAAAAAAAAGGTTAGTTTTCACAAACTTTGAAGCAGTAGGCGATATAGCCTGCATTGTCTTTTAATTAAAACTTTGCTTTAAACCTTTAAAAATACAATCAAGCTTATTGTTTGCATGCGAAATATTTTTTGAGAGCTCGAAATACATATAGTATTCTATTGGATATGTAGTCTATGATAAGCAACAGTTAAAAATATTTATGGAAAATGTCGACATAACCAAGATAGAGCGAGAACACATAAAGAGTGGTTTACTGGTATTCACTAATGACTTTCACTAATTATAATAAGTATATATATTGACTAATATAGATAGTTTTTCCTTGGAAATATGGCGTGAGGTTCCTTGTAGTTAGGGTCGGGTTGGTTGCGGTATCGCCTGGCAAGCCATACAGCAAACAACTGAAAATCACATTAAAATAAATCAAAATATAAATATGTATATCAAAATTGAAGTACAAAAGCGACAATAATATGTAACATTCATCATGCTTTCAAATTAAGTGCGTAATAATAGACTTTACTTTTACGTATCATGCTAATGTTACAGATAATAAAGCCACGTACAATATGAATTGCGATAATACAGGGTGGCCCAAATAGAACTGTCACTGGGGGAAAGTATAAAACTATAAGAGATACAAAGAACTGTTCTTAGGAACCATGTTATCGATTTTAGTAAAAATAAAAACTGCATTTTTAGAATAATATATTTAGAAAAAACTATTACTCACTCCGGAAATCGAACCCAAAAAGTTTTTGTATCTCTAAAGTTTATGTATCTCTTATAGTTTCAGACTTTGCCCCACTGACCGTTCTATTTGGACCACCCTGTATATTGCTACATACACACATGCGGTTTTACTCGAGTGGTCAGGTCAAGTTTCAATTCTAATAAAAATGTCGACTCAACCGTAACCCATTTATTGAGCATTTGACTATTCAATATTTAGTAAGTATATTATTTATTCGGCTCGCTTTGAGCAGATTACGAAGGAAATTGCATTTACTTATTTAATTCCATCGAGCTGGTTTTATGTGTACCTTTGTATATTGTGGTACATTTGGACTTGCTCACAAAAAAATATCGAATAACACCACATTTGTGTATGGAGCTTTAGACATATCAAAACAATGAACAACAAGCAACATGCAAATACACAAACATTTAGATAATGAAATTTCCAAACCTGCCTTTGCCGAGTGCATTATAAATATACTTCTTAGTTCTATGAAAGCGGAAGCAACTTAATATATGTGTTGTGCATCACGATTCACGATAACAAATGATTATTTTGAATGATTTATTTTTTTATCATCACGAAACAGAAGTGATGATTTATTCATCGGGCGTTCAACTGGTCGTTAACTTCCCTAAGTCCACTTTGTTTCAAAGTCTTAATCGACTCAAACTTATAATTCTGTCCAAGCGTGAGTTGAAAATTATACAAAAGATTTTAAGTTTCTTGTCAGTATCATGCATTTATAAAAGTAATTCTTCATATTAGATTATAAGTAATTTCGATTTTACATAAGGACCTATTTTTAATCGAAGTAAATATACGAATAAGAATGTTTAAAGGATGAATAAAGTCGCCAAAACGATTTTTATTACACAGGTAATTTCGCAAAAAAACCTGAGTGATAGTGGCCACTTTACACGAAGGATGTGCTTACATAATGTGGACGTGTGTTATATATACACTGACAATTACCAATGAAAACTTTCCACTAAAACATATACTGAACACAAATAAACAAAATAAAAATAGTTTTGACGTATAAAGCGACAATGCAACATAAATGCAAACACCAATCCACCTCAAAATGATAGAAACGTGATTCCGTATCGTCAGATCATTCACAGAAATGCACTGGGGTTAGCGCGCGGGTCCTTTTGGTTACGATATCTTACTGTCAACCATACACCAAGAAACTGCAAAGTAATTCGTTTAGTTGTTAGTCACACAGAGCCCACACACATAGGACAGTATGATGCACCTATAATTATGATTAATATGAATTTCTCATACACCAATGAAAACCCGTTACATTTCCCAATTTTAATATGGTTAATAAACAAATCTTAATTAAGAAAGTGTAAATAATAAATATAAAAATAGAAAAGAAATGAAACTGAATCATAAATTAATCAACACATAATGAATTGCAGCTTCATGTAATAAATTAATTGTTACTACTGTATCATAATCTCAATAGCTTACCAATGAATTTACAAGCTAATAAAAATTAAATGAGATTAAAATTGTAATTACATAGGGTAACAAAATTCCAGTGTCGAGCTTCAGTCACTCAAACAAAGGTTGGTGCAATATCATAGAAAAATACAAGTAACTAATAACGTGCCAAAGGGCAGTCAAGTTGCTTTCAATTTAAATAAATATAACGTAAATAATCTCAAGGATAATACATATTATTGGTCACTATATTAGTTACAAAATGCACTTTAAAGTTACGAGTTAGTGAGCAAAAGTTGAAAAGAAGAAAACAGGATCTTGTGGAAATAAATAATAGGTAACTATGTTATTAAATACCTCAGTGAAGCTGAAGAACAGTCCAATCCCACCGCACAGCTTGAAAGTATAGTCAATGGACTCCTTCAATCTCTCCATGCACGCTTCACACAAACAGCTTTTCTGTATAACACCATGACAGCATATTTTCTGGAATTTGTATAGTTGTGGTGAATATCATCACATAGTATAAAACAAAGTCGCTTCACGCTGTCCGTCCCTATGTATACTTAGATTTTTAAAACTACACAACGGATTTTGATGCGGTTTTCTTTAATAGATAGATAGATTCAAGAGAAAGGTTTTTAGTATAATTTTATCCCTGCATTCTCGCGAGAGCGGGAACTACGCGGGCGAATCCGCTGGGCGCTGCTAGTTATAAATAAAATATATTCTACGATTCTTCTGAATTAATGATACAGAATCATTAATTTGTTTCACGGTCGGGAGTTACATCTAAGGAAATAGTATTATAAGTACACTTTAAGCTCGCCACAACTACAAAGGTCATTAGCAAGATAAAAGTGAAAGTTTGTATCTATATACATACAATGTGTGTCCTTCACGCTCAAACAGTGAAACGACTTTGGATGATATTTGGTGCACATTACATAATTATATTTTATTGACAAGATACTTTATATCCGACCTAAATAATTTAATTATTTCAATTATTTAGGTCATACATGAATGAAGGTATAAAGACAAAGGATTTATTCAAAATGAGAAGGCAGTATTACCATGTGGATCAATCCCATTCTCCATTTCCCAACTCTACATTCACTTTATAAAATAAGATGTTACAAAAGTAAGCATTATGAAATCTGAGATAACATCTTTTGTTTGAAATTTTTAACCATCATAACATTTGTTATATAAAATACCTAAGCTGTTTTAATTACTTATGTAAATATATTATGTACTGTGTTTTGAATATTTAACATATCTAATCCGATTTGGCTAACTCTTTTTTTGCTGTGTTTGTTATTGTCAGGAGAAGGTTCATAAGTAAAAAAAAAACTGGAAAAGCAAACGGGAAATTTGGACCCGTGCGAAGCAGGGGCGGGCCACTAGTAGAAAATATAAAAATAAAATAAATTCTTATTCTTGTTTCTTTTTTGTGTATCTCAAAATGTAAGTTTATTCCACAATTTTAATCAAAGTTTGTATGTTAGATATTTTATTGTATCACTTAAGTTGTTACTGAAAAATACTATTAAAAATGCCAAATAAGATCCAGTACTATCCTTATAATCACTTATTATATCAGCACCATGAAGGTAGAAGTAAATATAGTGTTGAAATACTTACATCAACCAAGTCACAGGAAGGATAGTCAGCTGTCCCATTCTCAGGCACAAACCTGTTCTGAAATCCGCAGCATTCGAATTTCTCTTGAACTCTCCCTTTCACATCTAAGGTAACTGTGTTCCAGCCCTGGAATTATGAAAAAGTATTTAAGATATTATAAAAAAATATAATATAGTCATTCACTACATATCTCGTTATAGTAACTGACCCCTAACTAAGTTCGAAACTTGTATCTAGGGTTGAAAAGGATATTGCCAATTTTTCACATGGTACACGAAAAAGAACCAAAATACTCTCATTTTGTAGTTTTTTACCACCTTTCGTTATCTGCAACTATTTTCAATCGAAACAAAAGGAGAGTAAAAATAATGAGCATTTTGTAAAACATATTTTGTTTAAAAATTGTTTTAATTTAAAATACTTTTTATACTAACATAATAAGTATTTTAAATTAAATGTATACAATTCCATGAGTTTTGTGATATTTGTAATTATTTTCATGTTAATTTTTTCGTTACTTGCATTAGATGCGACCTGCGTCATTGTAATCTAGATATAGTTTCTTATCCACATGTACTAATTTTATTTTTGGGTTTTGCAAATTGAACAATGTCTTTTGGCTATGACTGTCAATCCCACAAAGGAGTCTTTAGTCATGATATCTTCATGAACAGACAGAAATGTTCATTAAAATGAAGAAGGAAGGTATAAATCATGATAACTGGTTGAATGACTGACTATTGTTTAGAAAAGTTATTCTTCTTTCAAAATCTTTATTCCCTTACAAAACGTGGTTCAATGTACCCATAATATATTCAGGCAAAACTCTTATTTGGAATACTTATTGAATCTTATTTTAGGCCTAAAACACATTTAAATAATGATAACACATGTACGGATAGATAATAAGTATGTTTGTGTTTGTTATCTCACACAAACTGCGTCATACATTTGATATTTACTTTAGACCTACTTAATAATTTATGATATGGAAAAAAAATCTTTGTATATTTTCATGTGATTTAAGAACTATTTGATTTTACAATTAAATGTTAAGAAAATTACAATAACATAGCAAAAAATATATTATTGAATATTTGTATATCCTACTAATATTATAAAGGCGAAAGTTTGTATGTATGGATGTTTGTTACTCTTTCACGCAAAAACTACTGAATGGATTTTAATGAAACTTTACAATAATCTTGCTTATACATCAGAATAACACATAGGATACTTTTTATCCCAAAATTCCCACGGGAACGGGAACTACGCGGGTGAAGCCGCGGGGCGCTGCTAGTAACATACTAAAGTAGAAATTATAAAAAGGAATATTTATTTTCATTGAGCATAAATAATTGATTTTACTTGCATTTCAAAATATAATTCAATTGTTTTGATAAGTGAAATTAAATAATGTATACAAAAATATAAGTAATGACCTTTCATTACTTATATTTTATATACATTTTTATATACATTTTATATGCATTACTGTATATATTAGATGTTTAATATATTTACCTGCTGAGCTAACATTTCTTGTTGTTCAGAGTTGACAGCCAGACAAGCACAGGCTACGGAGAACTGCACCAGGAATAGCATGAACAAAATCACCATGTACTGGTATTTTGTAGGTCAAGGAAGTATTCAAATGATAAATTCGATTATTTAAACATTAATCAGAAACCAGTAACAATTAATATACAGGAAGTATGAACTTATTTCAATTTACATAATAAATATGTACAATTTGAAGTATTTTATTTTAAAAAGGATACAAAGAACAGCATGACCTGGTGATGCTTCACGGCTCCCGCGAGTCCCAGTAAAGAGATAAGAATCAGGAATATTCCACATGCTAGAATACCACCCACTATGGGCAAATTTTCACCCAACGACGAAGTTTGGCCATACACTGCCACTGATATGAGTATACTTGCTACCACCTGCACCCAAACAAAGATTTAATCATAATTTTAGAATTTTTATCAATTCATTGTCTTTCTCTCAGTAATTTTACTTACCACATACAGAATATTCAACGCTATTAAAGCGTTTTTGGAGCAAGTAAATCCTCCACACATGTTGGCTAAATAATTAAAACTACAATATCCACTTACAATGAACACACAAAAGATCCGATAAATTAAAATTTCTAGAAAATTAGACGAAATTATTCCGTAAATCACTCTCAACCCAATCAACCAACACGCAAAACGCAAATCAGATTTCAGCAATTTGACAAATGAATCAATGACAGGCCTTGACAGTATGACAGTCTTTTTGACAAACAATAATTTTGGAGACGGCTGACAGCAATGAGGCATCGACATCAACACGACGACACGACCACGACCAGCCGATTCCTATTCCCCGACTCGCAAGGTTTTCAACGAGATATATTCCAAACAGCTTATAGCGCACTATGCGGCCCTGTATGCGGCACTATGCTTTATGCCGAATGTTTCCTCTAGCTAGACTATGAAAGTATGAAATGAAATAAAATGATTGCGCGGTTGTGGTCACCCTAATATGTGCAAGCCTTTAGAACAATTAATGGGCGCGCCCATGAAGCTTGCCATGAAGCGTATTAAATAAACGGGACTCACGCGCCCCTGTAGACTCACGACCTACCTATGCTCACGACACGCCCCGCGAAACGATCATGAAGTTGTAGGTAAAAACAATGCGACACTCATTAAAATTTTTGTTAAAATGTTTAAAGATTTTGTCATATATAACTATAATAGCTACACCCTTTCATTTATTTTGTTAATATAGTTTTGTTAGATAGATTTATTACTTTTTGATGTTCTTACTAGACCTAGACAATGCTGTACCCAACCATAATTGGTTTACATAACAACCTGCTTTAAATATGTGTATTCTGTTTCAATGCTTAATATGTTAAACTGTTGTTGTCTTTTTTCAATAAATAAATAATTATTTGGCAACCCTGCTTATCTGACCATTTGTTTTGTTTGTTTTTGACACTTTTGACAGAAAGCAGAAACAGGATGCGAATGCGAGGCTGCGACCGAATAGTGAAGAATAAAAAATAAGCAATACAATACAAATTACAAATAAATTTTAAGAACATAAATAAGATACATAAATCTTTCGCATAGAAAAAGTAAAGCCTGCATTTTGAAATCAGTTAATCTATTCCAACTTCTACAAATGTACCAAACTAATATTTTTATGTTGGAACTACCTTTTTATTATAAATTGATATGAACGTAACTAAATATAGAATAATCGATATTACAGGTTGTACTGAGAAACAGGTAAAAGTACTTGTTTATTCATTTCTATGCCGTTCTGTGCCGACTATAAGTTTCTTTTGATCGAGAATAAGTGTCTCCTGTTCTTTGATTGGGGAGGGTCTTCTGGAGAACCTTTGTTTTCACGATTACCATGAAAATTATGACATTTTAATGTCCCTTCATATTGTTAATTTGGCGATTTACGCCCGCACCAGCAACACAATAATCTACTACATTCTAAAGCTTATTTATTAGTCTAAAATGCGAACATCGAAAGTAACCGCGTTTTTTTAAAATTGTGTAAAAATAAATTGTGTTTTTAGGTTTAAAAGAAATGGAACGTGATTCAAATCTATCACAGATGTTTTCAATTCAACTGGATCCAAGTTTTACTTCAGATATCACTGATTCACAAATACCACCTCTTGCATGTCTAGATAATGTGAGTATGAAGTTATACTGTATTAATATTATAGTAATAAAGAAGCAAAGTTGGTTTGTTTCTGAAAGAAAATGTATTAATAAATTATAGTGAAACTGTCAGGCAAATTCACAGCTAGTTTCAAGTCTAGTATTACTGCATTAATGTGTGTGCATATATTTATTTTAAGGTTTTGGACCAGGATTTCCTGTTGCCTCTGGAATCTACTAAACTAGGTAATGTTATTTTTGTCTTATTGTTATAATCTGGTTGCATTTATACCAATGTTCTTTGCCAATTTCTAAACACAGCTTATAATACACAGATTGCTTGTCAGATGATAGATCTAGACAAGTATTGTGAATTTGCTTAGTCCTCTTCACTGTTCTGTATTAATATTATCAAAGAATTCCTTGACTTTACCATGAAGTGATTCATACTTAAATTAATTATTAATTTCATTTTGTGTTTCAGATAACAATAACTTGCTTAATGACTTGAACTTTGCAAGTGATAATTTACTGGGGGTTGGCAATAATCCGATCTCAGTGCCTTCATTGGGGCCAGATATCAACACTACATACATACTAAGTGCTCCGCCACCCGCTCCCGTAGATTGTGATCTATCAGACTTATGTGATTTTGCAACCGAGCGAGAAGATCTATCCGGAAATGTGCAATATGATGACATAAATTCGTCACAAGATGGTTTACCGCAGAACATAGTTGCGTTCATTGATAAATACACTCCAATTGACGATACACCTGCCTCAACACAAAGTTCAATTAAAGAAAATATTTCCAAAGAAAAAATTTTAAATTCACTAAAAGAAAATATTTCTAATCCAATAGATAATAGGGTATTACAGATACAGGAACAAGTACAGCCAGCAATAAAAATAACAGTAATCCAATCAGATGAGCATGAGAGACCTGTAAAGAAGAAAAGAGTTGTCAAAAAGTTACCACCTCAATCGTTTACTAAACCAAATCCAAAAACTTACAGTAAGTTTTGTGATTAGTATTTTATTATACAAGCGAAAGTTTGAATTTGTGTGAGTGTTTGAGTTCTTGTTACACAATGTGAATTCCAATGGTTTCACTGACAACAACATTTTACCCAAAGAAAATAAGATTGCTAATAATGCAACCGTCTATAACTATGGAAAAATGTTTTTTTTTTAAGAATGATTTGAATTGACTTAAAAACTACTGAATCAATTCATAAAACTCTTTTAATAATGGAAACAACTACTAACATGGACTATGATAATTTTTTCGTCTAATACTTTATATAAATGTATGGTTTTCAGTTCACATATCTGACACCCGGATACCTGCACGAGCGATAGCTGTATTACCATCCGTGTTACAAATAACTTCCAACGAAGCAAAGCTATACGGGAATAATATATCACCTAAGAAGACATTGCCTGGAAGTAGACGCTTTGGACCAGTGCAGGGTAAAAATAATCCTACTAATATTATAAAGGCGAAATCCTACTAATATTATAAAGGCGAAAGTTTGTATGTATGGATGTTTGTTACTCTTTCACGCAAAAACTACTGAATGGATTTTAATGAAACTTTACAATAATCTTGCTTATACATCAGAATAACACATAGGATACTTTTTATCCCAAAATTCCCACGGGAACGGGAACTACGCGGGTGAAGCCGCGGGGCGCTGCTAGTCAATTATAATAGCTGACTGGATATATCTTATATATAAAATTCTTGTGGCACAATGTTCGTTCCCGTGTTCCTCCGAAACAGCTTGACCGATTCTTATGAAATTTTGTGAGCATATTCAGTAGGTCTGAGAATCGGCCAACATCTATTTTTCATCCCGAAATTCCCACGGGAACGGTAACGGGAACCACGCGTGTGACCGCTGGGCACGGCTACTAATAAATGTATTACTACTTAGTCCGAAACTAAGCAAAGCTTGTATAGATAGAACTATGACTATACTAGACAAAGTTTTCTATCATCACCAATTTAAGGGTGCTCTTGTCGGTGTAACAGGTGCAACTCCCTCCATCTGCCCCTATCCAATGCAGCCTCCTTCACCTCCATATATGACATATACTGGGTGGCGCAAAAGTAAAGACCCTATTTGGTTCAGCTATAACATTTTTTCTAAATTAGAAAACTAGATTTAGGTTTTTTTAAATGTATATTTGTGCCATTAAATTTCGTACCATTAGGATTTAAAGATGATGTCTTTTAAATGGTGACCTCCAGAGTTGATACACATTTGAGCCCTATTTATGACATTTTGCATAACTTGCCGTAACACTTCCTGCGATATGTTCGTTATTTCTTGACGAATGTTTTCTTTTAGAGCTGCGAGAGTCTGTGGCTTGTTCACATACACCCGAGATTTCAAAAAACCCCAAAGAAAGAAGTCTGGACTGGTCAGATCGGGTGACCTTGCAGGCCAAGGCAAATCGCCAAAACGAGAGATAACTCGGCCTGGAAAAGCGTCCCTCACTAAGTCCATAGTGTCGCGCGCTGTGTGTGCCGTAGCGCCGTCTTGTTGAAACCAGATGTGCTCCAGCCCCAATTCGTCCAAACTGGATATCAAAAACTCACGTAACATGGTTCTGTAGCGTTCTCCAGTGACAGTTATCGCATTGCCTCCAGCGTCTTCGAAAAAATAGGGTCCGATCACTCTGTCAACACAGATGCCACACCATACAGTAACTTTTAGTGGGTGTAGAGGTGTTTCTTGAATAATGCGCGGATTATCAGTGCCCCAGAACCGAGTATTCTGCTTATTGACATGCCCTGAGAGATGGAAATGCGCTTCGTCACTCATAACCAATTTTGAAGGAAAATCATCCTCTTCAAGGTTGAGGTTTATGACGCGCTGGCAGTAATCTAGACGAGCTCGGTGGTCAGCAGGCAGCAGCTGATGAGTCATTTGAGTTTTATACGGGAACATCTTTAAGTCTTTCACCAAAATACGCTGCAGGGTCCGTCTGGAAATGCCCAATTGCGTGGCACGTCGTCTCGTTGATGTTTCTGGACACTCTTCCACATCTTCGCGCACAGCATCGATATTTTCAGCTGAACGGCCTGTTCTTGGTCTCCCAGACTTAGGTCTATCCAATGTTGAGCCAGTTGCTTCAAGGCGTGTGGCAAAGCGTCGAATTGTGCGACCAATCGGTGCCGGACGGTGGGGAAATCGTCGACGAAATTCACGTTGTGTTCTTATTATGTCCAGTAAAACACGAATAAACTTTAAGACTATTTATTGAGCTAAGTAGCAACCATCTTGGTACAAATTAACAATGTGAGTGAGGGAATACAGAAGTACCCTACGTTGGCTAACAATCTTATGTTATAATAAGGTTGGCAAGTACAGGTACCCTCATAATATTAATAAGTACCCTCAATACACAAAACATATAAATTCGTATACACTACATACCTTTCCCCCAAGTATGAACACACAATACAAACATAAATATATAATCAACTTAAAGTAATTTCTGTTTAACTGACATTTATAAACTTAGATTAAAATTTAAATTTAATTAAATCTGTTATTGACAATATTCAATTCATATAATTATATTCACCATCAGGTCTACTGTAAGGTGTCTTATTATGGCAACTATTCATTTTATGTTTTAATTTGCCACCAGAGTATCCAGGTTCTGGGTCGGTTGGTATACCTAACATTTCTGCCCATTTGTCCTGACTCGGTATCTCTATAATATCCTGACTCCCTGGACCTTCTTCCCCCTCATCTAATTCCTCATCCCTATAACCATTGTCTCTCTCCCCAGTCTCTGTATGTTCGTCTCCTACCAGTTCCTGTTCCTTTTCTATGCTAGTCATTTTGTTTTTAATCAATTGATCAATATGTCTATTAACAATGACTCCATCTGTAGTTTGTACCCTGAAACTAGTGGGACCGTCCTTATTCACAACTGTCCCTGGTAACCAACGAGGTCCTGAACCGTAATTCCTATACATGACCTTCTGTCCTATGTTCGTCTGTCTGTGCTTTTGCTGTCCGTTTTTTATTATTTGATCCTCCCTTTTACGACATTGTTGATTGTCAGGATGAATAGTATCCAATATTGTACGAAGACGCCTGTTCATTAGCAACTCTGCTGGACTTTTGTTAGTTGCAGTACATGGTGTCGTCCGAAGGCCTAATAACATATTTGGGATTTTTAAATCCCAAGCCACATCGTCCATCTTCCGTAGTTTGTCTTTAACAGTCTGCACCATTCTCTCAGCTAGACCATTCGTCGCGGGATGATATGGTGCTGTTGTAATATGACGAATTTTGTTAGCTTCCAAAAACTGTTTCATTTCTGTAGACACAAATGAAGTTCCGTTGTCAGACACCAATGACTCACATAATCCATGAGTGGCAAAGATCATTCTTAGATGACGTATGACTGTTCCTGAATTCATGTTATTGACGATAAACACCTCAGGCCATCTGGAATACGCGTCAACGAAAATCAAAAATACTTTATTCTGGAATGGTCCTGCAAAGTCAACGTTAACACGAGACCATGGTTTGATGGGAGCGATCCATTCAAAATTAGTTTTAGGTGGCATATGTCTATTTTCTAAACATTTATTACAACTTGCCACTAGTTTCTCAATATCTTCATTTAATTTTGGCCACCACACGTAACTCCTGGCTAATGCTTTTGTTTGTACTATACCACTATGTGTTTTATGTAAAGCCTGTAAAACTATGTTACGCAATGGTGGTGGGACTACCACACGACTACCTAGTAAAATGCAATCATCTTGCAAAGAAAGTTCTAACCGATGTAACCAGTACACGTGCAATTGACTATCCGATACTTTAGCTGGCCAACCACATAGCACATAATGCTTGACCATTCCTAGAACTTTGTCATTTTTAGTAGCTATAGAAATTTGTTTAGAATCAATAGGAAAATCATTAGGTGTTTCGGCCATAAGTAAAATATCACAAAGTTGTGTCTCTGGTTGTTCCGGTAAAGGCTGTGGCCAACGACTTAAACCGTCAGCGTGACCTATTTGTTGTCCTGCTTTATATACTATGTTATAGTTGTGAGAAGTAAGTACTAGAGCAATTCTTGTCAGACGAGGTGACAACACATTAGGTATTGGACGTTTTGGATCAAATATACCAAGTAGTGGCTTATGGTCCGTGATAATTGTAAACGATCGACCCATCAAATAATTATGAAATTTACTAACACCGAACATAATGGCCGTCGCCTCCTTATCTAGTTGCGAGTAACGTCGTTCGTGCGAGTGCAGTGTCCGCGACCCCATAGCCACTGGGCGTTCCTGGCCGTCCTCCATGAGATGTGCTAAAACAGCGCCAACGCCAAATTCTGAACTATCACATGTCAATACCAAGGGTTTGTGCAAATCATAATGTACTAATGTTAAGTCAGATGATAATAACATTTTAGCCGAATCAAAACTATATTGTTCTCTGTCTGTCCACTGCCATGGTTGTGATTTGTCCAGTAACCTATGCAGAGGTTCAAGTACCGTTGCCTTATGAGGTATGAATCTCTCGTAAAAATTATACAAACCTAGAAAAGCCTGCAATTGTCGAATGTCTTTCGGTTCCGGTGTGTTAACAATAGATTCTACTTTACTTGGTGCTGGGTGGATGCCATCTGCGTCTATTATGAAACCTAAAAACTCTACTTTCTCTTTAGCAAACTCACACTTGTCCCCATTGAGACGCAAACCTGCCTTCTCAATTCGTTCTAATACGTCATCTAAACGTCGAGTCATCTCTTTTAACGTCCTACCACTAATAATGACATCATCGATCAATACGGCTACCCCTGAAACTCCTGCAAGTAATGCTGTCATTAAACGTTGAAAAATTCCGGGACTAGCCTTAACGCCGAATGCTAATCTATGAACAGTAAACAGTCCTTTACATGTATTAAGTGTTAAGAGCCGTGCTGTAGTTTCTGTAACAACCATCTGTGTGTACGCGCGATCCAAATCTAATTTTGTAAAAAATCTACCCCCAGCAATTGTAGCGAAGACTTCACTGGCTGTAGGCATCGGATATGTATCCGATTCTGTAGCCTGATTAACGGTGCTCCTATAGTCTCCGCACAACCTAATGTCACCATTCTTTTTTACAATTGGAACTACCGGTGTCGCCCACTCTGAATACGATACTGAACGAAGTACACCTTCACTTACCAAACGATCGATTTCCTTCTCCACCCGGTCCTTGATTGCAAACGGTACCGGTCGAGCTTTTAAATACTTTGGCACCGCATCGGGTTTGAGTTGGATAGTGACTGGGTCCCCTCGGTAGGTACCAAGGCCAGACCTGAATACTTCTTTGTGCTTGTCTATAATATTATTAGTACTAGTCATGTCAATATCAGATATAGAATTAATATTTACACATATATTCAAAGCTTCAAACCAATTCCGACCAACAAGATTTGGTCCTAACCCTTTAGCTACAACTAATATTAATTTACACTTAATGTCCTTATATTGTACACACACGGTAGCTTGTCCAATCACCGATACAGGTGAGTTGTTCCATGTCCGCAGTCGGTTTGTCAACGGACGTAGCGATGGCCGGTTGCGCAGTCGCGTCCACGTGTGCTGATTAACTAAAGAAAAGGCGGCTCCAGAATCCACTTCCATCGTGACGAGTGTATCTTGTAGTAAGATTTGCACTTTGTACGCCGGCACACGAATATGTTCTCCATCCATTGAATAAATGCCATTAAGATGCTCTTCAGGTCTCTCGTCATCTGTATAATTTACCTTAGATCCTGTACTTCTTTTTTTTGCAGTACAAATCTTCTCAATATGACCCTTCTTTTTGCAAAAGTGACATATAGCATTGACAAAACGACACTCGCCTCCGTGTCGATCACCACATCTATAGCATAGTCTGAAATTAGCTTTTACTTTAAATGCGTTTATTTCCATAGGCTCGTGTGTCGACGATGACGTCACTGGGGTAAGCGCGTACTGGGCTCCGGTTGAGTTGGCTTGCATCATGAGCGCGTCCCGCCCGGCGCTCTCCGCGGACAACATCGCGTCCACCACATCTTCGTACCTTAAATTGTCCCTTTTCAGTAGTTCATATTGTAACCTGTTGTCTCTCATCCCGCACACCAGTCTGTCTCGCAACATCCGTTCCAAATTTGAGAAATTGCACGCTGAACTTATTTTTCGTAACTGTGCAATATATTCTGACGCTGATTCGCTTTGAGTTTGATCACGTTTATAAAATTTGTATGACGCAGATATTTCGTTTGGTTTCGGACTAAAATGTCTAGTAAGAATATTTTCTATTTCACAAAATGTCACATCACCCGATTTTCTCGGTGTAATTAACGCGAGCAAAGTTTCAAATACATGAGCACCACACACTGTATAAAAATTAGCCCTTTTGATGGCATCTTCGTAGATACCGTTCGCCTCAAAACAATATTTTAATCTGTCGATGTAATTGTCCCAATTATCCGTTTGTATATTAAATTCGTAAAACTTCACTGATTTATTACGTTCCATTGTTCACTTTTAGCCTGCGTCGCCACTATTATGTCCAGTAAAACACGAATAAACTTTAAGACTATTTATTGAGCTAAGTAGCAACCATCTTGGTACAAATTAACAATGTGAGTGAGGGAATACAGAAGTACCCTACGTTGGCTAACAATCTTATGTTATAATAAGGTTGGCAAGTACAGGTACCCTCATAATATTAATAAGTACCCTCAATACACAAAACATATAAATTCGTATACACTACAGTTCTTATCACTGATGAATTATTCCGTAAGAACATTGACACAATTATTCCGCGTTCTTGGGGAGTAAAACGGTCCATGTTTATTTTCAGTGTATTTTACATTTGTTCACTACACAATTTTCAACAACAGAATGACAGAAAATGTCATATAAAAAAAAAAAAAGTATTTTCTTTAGTGCCCGTACTTTTGCGCCACCCAGTATTATCTGACTTCGACGTTCTTACGGTGAAGGAAAACATCGTGAGGAAACATGCACACACCTGGGAAGAAATTCTAAGGTTGTGTGTGAAGTCAACCAACCCGCACTTGGCCAGCGTGGTTGACTAAGGCCTTAATCACCCTAATTCAGGGTAGGCTCGAGCCCTTCGGTGGGGACATTATATGAGCTGATGATGATGATCTGACTCATGTAACTTATTCTTGGCCTACTTTTGCTCTTCTTCCTTCTACTTTTCCCTTCAAGATGTTCAATATGAATGAGTCTTTTTGTATTAATAAGGTGACCTATAATTTTTCCACTTCTGCTGTGTTTTCTATAATTAAAATAAATATAATACACCCAGATTCAGGTAAACCATTTTCAGGGATACAAACAATTGAAGAAAACATGATTTAAAAATACTATGTATTTCGATTCCTTTATAGTTTTCATTGAAATTGTTTTCAGGTGTGGAAAAAAAAATTACTTTATCTGAAGCTCGAAAATTGATGAATGAGAAAAATCCAGTGTTCTTTTTGAATTCAAAAGAATGTGGTTATGTTATTCATATTGATGTTTCTGATACAGGTAATAATATAATAGACATTATTTTAAATTTAATTCATTAAATTTTATTCGTTTTTAATGAAAATAAAAACTATATCTAGTTTAGTCGACTATTGATCAACAAAAAAATGGTGATTTTTAAGTGTGATACTTTGGTTTCAAAATTTAATCTACCACATTCACTTGAAAGATTGACTGTCTAGATTAATTTTTTAATACATTGTATACATTTATGAATATGTTATTTTCGTTTAGATAAATCAAACTGGATGGGTCTGTTACCGCTCGGTGACCAATCCACAGCAAATGTTTGGTTGTACGAAGAGAAAGGCAAGTTGTATGGAATCACAACTGAAATTGTATATGCAAAAATTCCTTTGAGGATCGGATACAGTACAGAATATTTTTATGATCATAAACTACCGCTGGGAGTGCCCGTCTTGGATCTGGAGACAGGTAACCTTACATTTTTATGAGTTAATACAGGGTTATGCGTACAGTATGTACCCATTTTAGTCTGCGACTGCGTCATGCCGCAGAAATTACTTCCTGTAGAAGTATCGGGATAAAAAACACCCCATATAATTTTCATAACATGTTTTTGTTGTATAATGTATGTCTTAAAGTTTGCCCTTCATAAATAGGGATGTCGACTAAAAAATACTAATTAGTCCGTCAGATAGATTTTGCAAAAATATTGGACACGTATTTTCTCTTTTTTGATACAAACAAATAATTAAGACGTTATAGTGCATAGAAAACTCGTGTGACGTCACAGCTACATTATCGTCACAAGCCCCCACTCCTGAACTTTAATGGGTTATAACTAAATCAGTTTTATTAATTTTATAAAACAAAAAATACGTGATTAATATTTTTTCGAAATCTATCTGACGGACTTTAGAGTTTCATTTTGTTTACACAGTCGACATCCCTATTGTATCATTCAGTCGGAAAGTTTCCAATCTGACTGTATATTTCAGATGTTGCAAGTTAAGTCTCTGTATTAACATATTTCTCTAATTGTTTCAGTATTAGCGAATCCCAGTCAGTGGTGGTGCAGTGATTGTATCCGACCGTTTCCATCGTCCGCCGCGTTGGAGCATCACATTGAGAGCTGCCATAAGGTGAATGCGATATTATTAGAAGATTTAGACAAGGTCTACGGTTTCTTATCTTAGCTATGCAGGCGTATGTACTGCGGTTTTGACAAACTTTGTCCTGTGCGAAAGCCAGGGTACTATTTTTAAATGGCCTCAGGGTTTAAGGTTTATCACCATTAATGGTTAGGCAAGTTGAAGGAATAACCAAATATATTTAATTAAATGTTAGAACGACTATGTAGTAATTAATTATAATATAAACTATTTGCATTCCACGAAACATTCCGTGTTAAAGACATCGATGTTTAACAAAAAAGGTTTAGTACAAGTTTTACATATAAAAAGGTCAGTTCAGTGGTATGGTTAAAGTAAAGCTAACCCTCTGCAGCGGACATTTTGCACACTACGTAAGAATCCACGAATTTTCACGTAACACTCGCGTGCATCACACAGAGTAGAGAAACGTGGGTCACGGTATTATCGACGTGTGACCCACGCAAGTAATGTGTCCAAGTTGCAGTGGGTTGGCCTCCTATTCGACCTTTTCGCATTTTGATACATAAATGTATCATTTAAATAGTGATTAAAGTTTAATATATGATAGTAATTCATAATTCCTAATGCCTAGAAGAAGAAACTATGTGTTTGAAGCTCAAAAATTGTTGTATACTTTGTGCATAACTATCTAGCTAGTATTGTTTGAGTGTATGGAATCCGAATTTTTGAGTAAATAAGGATAGACTGGAAGCCTATAGATAGATTTACACAATTTTGAAAAAATATATTCTTCTAGATAGTTAGCATACTACAGGTTAATCTATCTTATTCGGTATTGGATAAGTATAAACTATTTGTGTAATATTTCTGTATAACTTTTGAATGGTCTTATTGATGATTCACTAATGTATGTACAGTACAGTACATTGACGTTGTGTCTCACGCTACCTGCGAATACTATTACTCTTTAGATATTTACTAACAATTCTAGTCACTTTCTAGTCATTAGGTTTATTCAGCAGATTGCTCAAATACAATTTTATTTTAATAATAATTTTATTTTTATTTTATTTATTTATAGAAAACCAACAGCAATCACTTTACAAAGTATGCATAGTCATAGTAATAAAGCCAATTTATAAGTCTTCCTTATTAATATATTTGTTCTCATAATTTTAAAATACAATTTGTACAAGTTTGGTTTTTTAATATTATTTTTTTACTCTAAAGTGTAAAATTGCCAAATAAATCATGTATATATGTGTAAAATATAATGTAGTTGTATCTAAATTGTGTAATGTTTAAATACTGATTGTCAGAGAAGAATTCTTTAATAAAATTATAAATATTAATGTTATGTAGTGAATACGATTGTCTGTTAGTATGTAATGCATGCGGCTACGTACCAATGTGTGAAAATTAATGTAATTGTATAAAATACACAGTGGAATATCTGTTGGTGGTTTTTTGTAAATAAATAAATGAATAAACAAATAATATATTTGTCTCGTTCTGTCGTATTTGATTAAATATTTCAGAGCGAGACAATGTTACTTTATTTGGACCTTTTTATGTTTTTTTTTGTTTATTTTTTCAAATGACTTATTATATTATTTCAAACAGGGTACTGTAATCAGATACCGGCGCAGTGTATATCGATGCACTGAATGCAAACGAAAATTCAGTAGGTTGTTCACGTGAGTATATAAAATATTTTTTTTATAACCAGTACTACTATACTAACTTGTAAAGGAAGTACATGTATAATAATTTAGTTTCCTATTAATGACAAAAAACTTAACAGTAACAGAGATGAACGTACTCAAACTCTTCAGCTTGAAATAGTAGTATAGTAGAAAGAAATGTAGATAAGGTAAAAGGTAAATAACAGTAAATAGTCCGGGAGCCAGCAACAGATTTTCATGACCAATTTCCTCTCAAGCGCTAATTAGTAAAATGCATCAGAGTATAGTATTATGAAGCCTTGTGAACGTCAGCTGGCACTCGGTTGGGGGGATGAGCGGGTGTAGCCTCCCACGCATGAACAAAAATAAAATACATTCACTGATTTCCTCTCAGCTGAAATTTTGTCAAATTGTAGCTCATCTAATATCTCAACGAAAAAAAATAATCAGCTGGTTACAACGTGGTGTATTGTACGTCAGCTGGTGTCTCGAACATGAAAAAAAAATTTTTATTTTCAGTGATTTCCTCTCAAACAAAAATTTACCTGATGATAGCTTATATGTAACTGTGGATAAATATATAGGTCAGCTGGCTTTATCTTGGTGGAAAAACCGTCAGCTGATACTTTGAAAATTATTAATACATAGGAGTTAGGCAGGAGCATCTACTGTCAATTTAAATGCATCAGCTGACTAGCTTTTCCTCGACTTATTGCTAGCTGATTTTTTTTATTTATCGCATCAGTATATTAACAATCAACTCACAAATTTTCATCTGGGAGGAAATGACGTATCTTTAATTATTCGACATAGCGCTGCTTCTTTTCTTAGAAGATAGAAGAGTTTGTTTGCCATATGTATGGATTTAATCGTCTAAAAAAGATCAATGAGGCAAGAGTAGCGTCGTTTGAAAAAACATATAAATTTTTGGATACTGAAACTTTCAAGTTACCAAAAAAAGGTATTGATGGCTCTTCTTTACCACCATGCAGATCAGAGCTATATCAGCAATTTTTAAGAGCATGTT
The DNA here is from genome assembly GCA_958496195.1 of Timandra comae. Taxonomy (NCBI): domain Eukaryota; kingdom Metazoa; phylum Arthropoda; class Insecta; order Lepidoptera; family Geometridae; genus Timandra; species Timandra comae. The sequence continues at coordinate 7,810,106 of OY292362.1, forward strand.
ACATTGCTCAAATTTGGTCACATGCACACCTGAAGGTTCCAACTTCTCATGATCCTGTAGATTATGGTTGGGCAGAAATCGACAACAAGTATGAATTCACCTGGTTTTCTGGAAGTCAGTTACCATCATCGATTAATGAAATCACTATTCAGCCTGAAAAAGGTAACATTTTTTTATAATTTTGATTATATTATGTTAAAATACGCATCCTAATCTTTTTTTAAATTTTTGTACAGATGATGACAATGAAGACATAACAGCAGACAGCTCTGACAGCGACTCTGACGATGAATCGGAAAGAGAGGAAAGTGACTCAAGCCAGAGCGAAAACGAAAATGAATAAATCACATTGTTATTCTCATTGACATTTTTCATCACGCTCATATAATAAATATTATTTATCGAGTAACTAGTTAATTTATACTAAGCTAATTGTTTATTTAAATATATCTAATATCATTTGATAACATACTTATTCGTTTCAAAAACATTGATACAGAATATTTATTTCAACTCAACTCTCATATTGAAGCAGCGCTATGTCGAATAATTAAAGATACGTCATTTCCTCCCAGATGAAAATTTGTGAGTTGATTGTTAATATACTGATGCGATAAATAAAAAAAATCAGCTAGCAATAAGTCGAGGAAAAGCTAGTCAGCTGATGCATTTAAATTGACAGTAGATGCTCCTGCCTAACTCCTATGTAATAACTTTCAAAGTATCAGCTGACGGTTTTTCCACCAAGATACAGCCAGCTGACCTATATATTTATGCACAGTTACATATAAGCTATCATCAGGTAAATTTTTGTTTGAGAGGAAATCACTGAAAATAAAATTTTTTTTTTCATGTTCGAGACACCAGCTGACGTACAATACACCACGTTGTAACCAGCTGATTATTTTTTTTCGTTGAGATATTAGATGAGCTATAATTTGACAAAATTTCAGCTGAGAGGAAATCAGTGAATATATATTTTTTTTTTTCATGCATGGGAGGCTACACCCGCTCATCCCCCCAACCGGGCACCAGCTGACTTTCACGACGCTTTATAATACTATACTCTGATGCGTCTCACGAATTATCTCTTGAGAGGAAATAATTAACCAAATTTGCACCTGGCTCACGGACTAAAAGCATAGTACACTATATTTTTTTTTTAGATTTACAATAGGGATGTCGACTGGGTAAACAAAATGAAATTCTAATTAGTCCGTCAGATAGATTTCGCAAAAATATTAGACACGTATTTTTTTGTTTTATCAAATTAATAATATAAGAACTAAACAACAAACAAAATAAAACTGACTTAGTTATAACGCATTAAGTTCAGGAGTGGGGGCTTGTGACGATAATTCTTGGTAAAATTGTATGTAGCTGTGACATCACACGAGTATTCTATGCACTATATCGTCTTAATTATTTGTTTGTATCAAAAAAGAGAAAATAAGTGTCCAATATTTTTGCGAAATCTATCTGACGGACTAATTAGATTTTTTTAGTCAACAATAGAAATGAATAGTAATTAAGATAAAGAGAAGAAAACATATTTGGAAAAATATCTATCTCCGAATAGGAGGTGAAAACCTTTTAAAAAATAAATACATTATTTTAGGATGAAACGTCATCTCAAACAATGCAAGAAAAAACCTGAAGATGTAACAGAAACATTACAGCAGTAAGTACCTTAATAGATTTATTATGAAACTGATATCTTACAAAAATAAATATCTGAAAAGATGATTACTAATGGGTCTTTCACACAGCCGATTTTCTCCGAATCTACTGATCGAATCGATCCAATAAAACTTTTCATTTGTATCATAGTTACTTACTAACGTTACTTACTTACTAAAGCTTTAGCAACATAGCATACGCATATTGCATGAACCCGCATATTACCAGTTTCCGTGAGAATGCGAGAATAAAATTATACTAAAAACCTTCCTCTTGAATCACTGCATCTATTAAAAAAACAGCATCAAAATCCGTTGCGTAGTTTTAAAGATTTAAGCATACATAGGCACAGACAGACGGCGATATCGATTTTGTTTTATACTATGTAGTGGTGTTAATATTTGAACCTCATACGGGTAACATTTTACTTATTCAGTTGATTTTTCCTCAGAGACAAAAATAAGTATAAAGAGCAAGACCAACAGCATCTCAACAGCAACGATATACGAGTACCAATAGATGAAACTTTTAACATTTCCAAGGGCGTGAACTTATCGACTAAAACCCTAAAAGAGATGCCTGTTGACAAAATTAAACCTTATACTCTAAAGAATAGAAATGAAAATGCGACGAACAATTGCTTGAGTTTTTCGAAAGAAAAATCTCCACCGAAAAAATGTGATAAGGTATGTAATTAAATAAATAGTAAATAATTAAGAGATTTATTTGGTACATTATTAGAAAAAGCATGTGAAAGACAAATTCTAGTTAATGTTTTATTAATTTATTGATATATGTAATTATTATTAATTCTGTTACAGGAATCTCAAATAGAACCAGAAACATGTAAATATTGTAAAATAGTAGTTCTTAAGGAAAATAAACGTAAACATTTAAGGTAAGTTCATATTTCTACTACTACTAATACTGACATAATTTGTTCATATTTCCCTGGAATTTTGACTACTACTAAAATAATTAGTAAAGTCTACTTACCAATTTTTAATACTTACTGAAAATATTCTCCTTTTTCAGTACCTGCCCGTCTAGAATTTTAAAGTGTTCATGTGGACTCTCTTTTATACATCAAAAGAGATTAGCGCAACATATTTACAAGAAACATATAAAGGTAAATAATAATTATATTAAAATGTTACTAAAAGTGGGCTATTTGAATTGTGACTCCAATCAACATCAAAACTCTTGATTTTCCAGGATGGTGATAGAACGATAGTGGAAGAGGAAAATAAAAAAGATGAGAAAGAACCGTATAAATGTGAATATTGTGGAGTTAGCTTTAAAGTAAGTATCTTATATTAAGAAAAAATCGGTAGAGGAATTACACATAAGTTGCATATTTTTATCCCTAAATATATGGGACTCTTTCCGAGTTGGAAATATTTGGTGGAGGCTTTTGCCTAGCAGTGGGACAATATGGGTTGACAAAAAATACTCACAGCATTTGTATATTCGCGGGTTAAACCGCGAAGCATTGCTGTTGGTGTTTTAATAATTAAATATGTTTCACTTGTTGTATAAATGGCCCCGTAGCGTCGCGGCATGCTATCAAACCACACGTGGCGTTTGCACGGGCTTGCGCCGGCGCCGGCGGCCGAGCGCCGCGAGCGGCACTTCCCGTGCGGCGAGTGCCGCAACGTGTACCGCACGCGCGACAAGCGGCAGCGACATGTCGCCAGGCATCATCCAGGTAGGAACTACTGCTTTACACCTTGATTTGCTTTACGTAGATTTGCTTCAATTTTTTTGGCATGTTTTAGCAGCAGTGAGTTCAAGATCGCATTTTGTTCCTAATGAGCATCTTCGTTAAGTTTGCCATATGTGTCAGCATTTCTTAACTTATTAGCGAGGCTTTTAGATGGTGTGATAATACAGGGTGTGTTTTTTCAATCAACAGTTTCGGTTTCTGGCTTGGTTTATTGATTTTTTTATTGATTCTGCATATTCAAAATCGTGATAACGTTCAGCATTTTTCGATATTCCTTATTGTTTCTGATATCGTCTACCACGCCCACTTAAAAAATCATCCTGTATAAGGTCATAAATAAAACTTCAAAATGGCTTACCTATAAGTAAATAATACTATTTGAAACATATCAATACTAAAATGTATTTATTGTAAACATTTTACCCAACAGATGTAGAAAAACTGAGATGTGAATCAATAGAAGCTGGTATGAAATCGTATGAACCTGCGTCTTGTACGGCGTGCCCGCGACAGTACACCGCGCGGTCGAAGTTACTGCAACACATGAGGATGCAACATCCTGAGTTGGTAAGATGTTGTGTATGATCATTTGTACATTTATGAAGTCTTAGTGCTTGGTCTGAAAAGTTTGAGGCGTAGTATACTGTAATCATAAAGAGCCAATCGAAATGAGAAAACGTTTTTTGTTACGTTTGCATGGGCTCCAAAACTACTGGATCTCGCACTCTCTTTGTTCACTAGTGTTTATATGTATAACTAGTAGCTCCCCGCGGTTTCACCCGCGTAGTTCCCGTTCTCGTGGGATTAACAATATAGCCTATGTCACGCACTGATGAATTAGCTTTCCATTAGTGAAAGAATTTTTGAAATCGGTCCAGTAGTTTCGGAGCCTATTCATTACAAACAAACAAACAAACAAATCTTTCCTCTTTATAATATTAGTATAGATGTAACAGTGGAAACATCACTGGTTAAAGTGTTAGCTTAAGTATATTATTAATTGTTAAATATAGTACTGTTTGTTTCCCAAATAAAATAAAATAAAAATATATTTAGATGAAATTTTGTCCAGATGTACACAAAATACTTGCGTTTTGGCAGTCAGTCATCAGTCAGTTTGTAGGATTTATTACCAACCCACATCTCCCAGTACCAATATCATCTGTGATGGAGAGACTTGGCCTGCATTGGGGTCTTATGGGCCTATACTACTGAATGTTTTAAGGCCATAGTAGTATAGCTAGCAACTTTAGAACTGTTATAGACATTGAGTTTTTTAATAACACTAGGTTCGCCTCTCTATCTGCTCTCAATCTACAGATTTTATTATTCATCGAAACCCGGTATTCCATCGAGATTAAACCCAGCAATGAAAGTTGATTAACATATTCAAATATTCATACACTTTTGATGACTTTTCAAAAGCGAAATACGATTACTTGTTTGCTTATTCTCATAACACTTGATTCTAAATAATTAATATATGTATATTTCAGGCCCCAGCAGTGAAAACTGTAAAACCAAAGACTGATAATAACGTAAGTTTTCTTCTTTTTAACACGTTTGTGTATTTCCTAAGTTGTGGGTTTGATTCCTGCTCAACGCAAACTTTTTTTTCAATTTTTTCTTTTTCTTAAATAATATTAAATTATCTTGTTCTTTCAAAGTATGTTTAATATTTCTCTCCAACAATGAATAAATAAAAAAACGCAAATATTACTCATACGAGTATAATGATTAATGACAATATCAAAGTTAATTTATTTAATTAATTTCAGATTCCAAGGCCCACCGAGAAACAAAAACAAACTAGTCATCACAATTCGAGTATCATTAATTTAACTCACGAAATAAGGAAATAAAAACATTGAAGATTTAAATATTGCATTTAATTATAATCACAACCCTTTTATACAGCGTGTTATTTTATTTACAACGATCTAATTTAATTCTCTAAAAAAAAACAATAAGTCCTAACATCTACCATTTATTCATTCTGGAAAATTCCAAAATCAATAAAAAATCTAAGTCACAATATTATTCGACAAAACCTAGTACTTATACGAAGATCATTATAAACACATTTATTAAAGTGACCTCTAAACCAGTTTTCGATACAAAACAGCCTAAAAATTGAATCATATTAATAAAATAACACCCAAATATAACACAAACAGCCTATAAAACTGGTTTTAAAACAAAATATTACGTAAAATTAACGTTTTATCTAATCTTGTTAAGTTATTATTCATTTCACTCTCGACGACATTAGACATTTGTGCCGGTCTGTTGACATAAACATAATTACATCCGCAGTACAGTAAGTTCACTGTACTTACAACACAATGCAGTGCTCTTGTATTGATTAAACTCTATAGATAGACAGTATACATAGTCAGTTGTTTACAAAGACTTGAATAAAGTAGTCCTTTGTGCAAAATATCGATTTTCATGTAGTAACTTTATCTCGAGTTTCTAACCAGTGTTTGGTGTTAAATTTAATTAACACCAGTAGTTATGACATGTGTCAATTGTGTTAGCATGGATCATGTGGAGGACGGTCGTTTGCCGAGCGATTTTATTGAATACGACTTCGCTGAAGATGCGCTGGATTTTGAGGTTAGTTTTTCACTGTTTTGTAATGTAAATATTACCTTATGAAACGCCCACTTTTTAACCAAAATATTCATTGTAGTAAGTATGACAGCTTAGTATAAAGTTTTAGGGCTGTATTCCCCTGGACGGAAATTCAATATCGCAGTAGCTAATCTTAATTACCTAATACAATTGCTTTGTAGATTGTTAGAAACCTAGTTTCTGAATTGGAGCATTAGTTTATGGATATTAGCTTATCTAAACATAGGTAGGTATTATAAAAACAAATAAACGTTGCTATTAAATAAATTATAGACTTTAATAATAGTAATTTTGTTATCTACAATCATCATCTTGAGATAAGTATCAAAACAAGTTAATTAAGTTGTTAAAATTATACTTTTTAATAGTTATCATTTTCATACATAAATTAGTCATAACATCCACATTGCAGGTGTTATCAGTAGTGTAGTTGTGTTATTGTTCTTATCTTTGTACCTATATTTATTTTTGTTTTCAAGGAAGTCTAGATTTTGTAAGTTCTTTTTGTCAAGTAAAGATAGGTATTACTTTACCGCTTTTATTTACCTTAGTGTAACGTAACATAATCATTCAGTATGCACTTAGTACACAAATTATGTCCCTTTAAACACAATTTAATCAGAATACTAATAACTAGCTGCGTGCCTTGGATTTTCCTGATTTCCCATGCAGGCCTTGGAAAACTCGAGTTCTTTTTACTTAGCTTTACACTTGCGAAAAGATTTTTAAAATCGGTTTCTTTATGCATTCGTTTATTATAAACATATATTCTTATCTTTATTAGTGTAAATAAAAACAAGGTTCCTTCCCGGTGCGGTCAGTTTCGTTTACCTGTAAAGAAAAAAGAAAGAAAGTTCAATAAAAAGTTGATAGATGAAGGTGAGAAAGAGAAAAAACGGCATAGCGATGACGAAATCAAAACAAATATACAAAACACGGCTATAGTCGTGTAGGTAGTCAATTGTGAGCGGAATATCTGAAGTTTGATAGTAGGTAGCGGACTGACTGGTCGTGTAAGCCGTGTTATACGGAATTAACAGCGTATCGGTGCTAAATACGATTTATACGTACGAATAAACATAAACCAAGGAATGATACCGCGAATCAAATATAGCAGATGATATCCTATTCTAAGTATTGTGAATAAAATGGTGTGTGCTAGTGAAAAATGTGGCTGTGGATCGTTCTGCCGTAAACTTTTTTGTAGTGTTTCTGAAGACAGTGATACGGAGGAAAACAATGTTTCATCGCTGGTAATTAACATTTTTTTGTATTTAACGATAGGTAGGATGATTTTTGAAATCTAAAAGTAAATCGGAACATTTATTTGAACAGTTTAACATAGCATAGCTGATATTTAAATGTTTTTGTATAGGAATTGCTTAGGTAAACTAAGAACTATTTTCCTTATTCAAGGAAAAATAACTTGGTAACGTACCTAATACTTAGGTACTAATAAATAGATTGATTTGATTGATACTTACCTAATGAATTTAGGTATTATACAAGTAGGTATCTAACTAGTATATAGTAATATCTAACTATAATTGAAACTTTTTAACTAGCTGCATTTAAGTACCTACGCCACTAGGGTACCTGTATTAATCTCTACCCTAATCTCCAGTCTTGTCCTTACTTCATTAGACCATGTCAGTAATTTTCATATAGGTATTGTTATTAGCACTTTTATTTTCCTTTTGACTACCCTAACTCTAACAAGTATCTACTACCATCACAGTTCCGGGTTCCTAGTCGAGCCCGCCAACAATCTTCATACAGGAAACTGCATTAGTATTGTTAAAATTAGGACAAACAAACTTACGCTTTCCTTAGTATAATTTATTAATTACCTATGTACCTAGTTCAAAAATAGATGACCAATATTTGAATTATTTTGTGTAAAAATGTAATGTTGTCGATAGATAAGTAAGTAGCAACTATTTATATTAATTGATCTTTTAAGAAGATTACTATTTTCATCTCTGTTTCTAACGCTAGAGAGGTAGGTAAAAGTATAAAGTTGTTTAGATAAACGAGTGTTTTAACTACGTTTCGTTTCTCCAGTTAAACATGTTAATTTAAAGATTACGATCTATAAAAACAGAACTGAGTAAACAAATCATTCGTTTGCATTACAAAATAGTCTTGGGAACAAATCTGGATGACCGACACGTTTTATTTTCGGTATGAAGCAAGGTTGCGGATAATATACTAGCTGAGGTGATGTCACACAATCTTTTGGTGATCTTGATTTACCAGATACTACAATTCGGTCCATTCATACGTATAAATTGAATACGCATTCAACCGCAATTGATAGAAAGGTTAAACTGCTTCAGATAATCTTGACTCTTGATGCATGAAATGCTTGAAAAATCTATATTTAAACCATCTTCCCTTCAGTAAAATGACGATTGCAAGAACAATAGGAGCTATCTGCTTATAATGCTCAAGGAAACTCAGAATGTTCAATATTTAATGTGCCAGTAATGGTCCCTCATTAATCACCCAAAAACAAAGCCAGTGCTATAGATCGCAAGCCCTTTTTCATTATCGGCTATAAACGCTTGATGAATCAGAAGTAGCAAATATAGGTGGGTTTTTATTGCCTTAAACACCTTTTTCCTTGAAAATATTTATCTACATCGTAATAAAATTTTATCAAATACTTACCTAACTTGGATGAATAAAAGTACTTAAGTACGTTAAACCGTCAGCCCCTGTATGTCGTGACCCCGGTCGTTCTGATATCATCGATAGTTGCTAACGGGTAGATAAAGCTCTCAAAAGTTCAAAAAATATCGCAGCTCGCACGAAGGGAGTCACCAACTTGAAAGGTCTTATTGAGGAAAATTGACCAATTACAAGTGTAATACGATAATTGGTGTATTTTTAACTAAGTTTACCTTATTTGTGTATCATTGAATGTTTCTTTTTTAAACAAACTTTACGTCTCAACTTGATACTTGATAGTACACAATACCCGCGCATAGCAGCTTTTAATTTTAATCCGCTTTTTCATGGAGATGTTCGGAAATGCATGCAATATAAGTACTTACTTACGTAAAATTGTAGATAATAATATTAGGTATGTACCTATATATTCTTACTTAACCGGCGAATGACTCACAAAATTTTCTTCAAAACCTGCAAATAAGTGCCTCTATCAACATGATGAATCAAACTGAAAACATTTCTTTGAAAATGTAATAAGCATCTACATTTTCGTCTATTGATCTGTCTCTAAATGGCAGTAGGGCACAGGAAAGTAGATCAGGTGAATTTTATTGATTGTTCCAGTCACGCGACCCAACATTGTTTAGTTAATGTGAATTTAGGGGAGTTGTTCCTTTTTTATGATAACCAGTTCCAACAGTTAAAAAGGAATGGCTTTACTTTATGGCTGTTTTAACTATCTAGTCTAGGTCTATCTATATAAATGACAGAATTCTGTATCTTTTGTTAACCATACTTCGATGCTTACTTATGTACTTACCAATCAATGTTACAAAGGTAATTCCTATATTTAGGGTACTTTATCTTTATTTAAAATTAAAGGAGAACCTGGAAATAAAAATGTGAGAACATTTTTAAATTATCCAAGAAGAAAAACGCGAAGTAACGTGACCGAAATCGTAAAATGAATTGCATTATAGTTATTGTGATATGTTCATCCATACACAAATACCTAGATAATAAATCTATTGATGTAATCTACGAGATTCTTTAGTTAGATAGCAAACACATCTTTGCGCTTTTGCATAAATAAACATCTATACCTATACTTAGCTAGTTAGTTAGTACATTGTTCTCTGTTTGGTCTTGAATTTACATACCTACAGAACGTCGTCGATTATAAATTCATTGCCTTAGCGATTGAATTCACGCTGAGTAGCCAGTGCCTTATTAAACATTGTGGCACCAATTAGAATAGTTATACCTTTAGATGACCTCATACTTACTAACATTTAATGATAATGATTCACCGTGGTTAGCCGCTTTAGGTGCAAGTAACGTGCTGAGTTATCAAGTCCATTGTGTGTCAAGAATTAGCTACGAAGGTTACATACAAAGTAATTTTATAAATCCAATACATATACTTAAGCTAAAATTTAAAATTCTACCTGATTGGCGAACTTCGCACTGCCAATAAATTTATCTACTTATAGGGTAAAACTACCTGTTAGCCGGCCACCACCCGTTATCGGCCACCTGGCACTTTTTGTTAAATAATTAAAAATATATTATTCTTATCTTTTCTAACTTAGTGTCTTTTGATTCCTGCAAACTTCACCTATTTATTAGCTAACGGCATATTCCTGAAAGTGGAAAATTGAGCCCCCAATCGCAATTTAAAATTTTGATGTGAGGATTTACGTAAAATTTAGCAAAAAACATAGCAAGTAGATTTATCTTTAAAGCTAAGTTTTAATGTGTTACTATAGTTCAATTGCAGAAAATTTTGGGCTGTGTGTTTAGTAAATGTTTAAATTTCATATTCAAATACTAAAACTCATCAAGGTTTCATCAATTTTGAGATTTTTGGAGGCCGGCACACAGGTCGACGAATTTCTTCAAAAACCACTTATCGGCCGGGAGGTCGCAAACCAGTTTTATTTACGATTTTTTTCTTTGATTTTATTGAAGAAACCTTAGGTTTACTGAAGTAGGTCTATTTACATTTATGAACAACTATATTTTTGTGGTCTTACAACTAGATTCCGGCCGCCAAAATACTTTGTATTTACAAAGTTATGACCTTCAGAAATACTAAATTTATGACGGCCGGGTATAGGGTATAGGTATACCTGTTATCGACCTATGAACATTATGGCTAAAATATAACATTTTTATCAGCCATACGAGTTGGTAACTAGCCAGTAATTAGCTTTTATCAAGGTTATGCTATACTGTGCGTCTACCAGACGTCCCGGGGTCCCGGGGCTCCGGACCGTCCCATCGTCCCTCGCATTTCGGGCATAGTGTGTGCCCGTTAATGTTGGGGATCAGGAGGGGGCTAGGAGATGCGGGAAGAGCAATCGACCCAATTCTCTCTTTTCCCTGGTACAAAAGGTGAAAGCATGGAAGGACGCTCGCTGTCGGTACCGGTTTGGGGGACGTCCTTGTTTCCGAGGATGTTCTTTTCAGGAGGGGGGCGCCGCTTTAGAGGGGGCCCGGCATTGGGGTGTTGTGGTAGAAATCCCGCGGGATCCTACGACACCCTATAATGTGTAGCGCAGTCGGAAGTCACTGGGGTTTTAGTGGATATGCCTCGCCCTTCTGGCTGGGAGAGTCCCACATAACCGGGATCTCCCCTTGGATTCCCGGTATAATATAGATGGATAGATATTCTATATTTCAAAACGTTTATCAAAATATAATAGCAACCAAAATCCTTTTTGTATGGTTTGTACATAGCGCATCAATTGTTTTTTTTTTCATTCGACTATCAACCTTATGTCTCTACTATAAGAGTCATTTTCCTATAGTGAATGTGGGCGGCCGATAACCGGTACTTTGCTGGTCGATAGCTGGTCTTAGGGGCCGATAACCGGTGTTTTCGCTCATTTCACGATTAATATTTATTTGTAAATTATGTGTTAAAGATACGTATATATGCTTTAGGTTTTCTGAAAATAGAATATTGTAGCATTACATAATGATTTGTTTGAAAGTTTTTGGTTTATCCAATTAGTATAAAGATCAACGCTGAAGTTGAAAAGTCGCTTAAGTGGCCGATAGCCGGTAGTTTTACCCTAAGTCAGTACTTACATAACTAGGTTAGGTAAGTATATCAAAGTCGTTCAAAGTTTTAATATTTTATCAACTTTTAAACCATCCCCGGACTTCCACAAAAAATTCAAAATCAAAATTAGCTAAATCAAAAATATATCCTTTTATTTATTTTATTACGAAATCAAAATTTAGTTCAATAATCCAGGGAGACATTTGGCAGCAATTTACGAATTTGCTTGGTAAAATTTCTGTTCACACCGAGGTATTTATTACACGAAATTTTAGTGGTAAGGATTCCGCTTCATATAGCGAAATACCAAACCTGTTCGGATTTACCTAATAAGTAAAATATCGGGTTGTTACAAAATAACTTGCACCACGTTTGAAACAGTAAGATAAGACACGGTATGTAGGTAAAATATAATACATAATTAACTTAATTAAACTCGTGACCACACATTACCATATTACTTATTATGAATTTGTTTTTGAACGTGTTTAAATAAAATTTGTAAACAAGTATACTAGCAGCCCTTCAGGGGTTTAGTGATATTCCTTATTTGTATCATTTATTGTACTCCATAATTTTCACACATTCTCACAACATACATGGCCAGGCAGGGCATACAATGCCCTACATTGAAATCACAATGTCCTACGACTCTCACTCAGATACGTGGATCTCTAATACATATACTTATCCAAATAAGGAAGTTCAACCGTCTTGTTCTTTATCATTGAGGATTTCAATACTTATTGAATATACCTCGAGGTCAGTGTGACCTGTTTTTTTCGCTCCCTGTAACTAATGCTGCCCAATTTCAAATTTGACTCTAGCTACAGCCCTGACAACATAGGTAACGTTATTTAGTTGGTAGGACATCTCGTTTTTATGCCAGTACTAATCGGCTAGTAGTAGCTAGCTGACTGGTTTTATCTTTACTATGCTTACTAAGAACTTAAATATCGTTATTGTTTTGACGATAATTTTGATGTGTTGTCTTAAATCACAATCCACTTTAATATAAGTACTAAGATATTTACGCAACGAAGGCCAACCAGTCTTACTTATTTAGTAGTGGGGAACGAAGGTACACTGTTATTAAATATTTGGTTACATATCTGTTTCAATATAAACTTCTTAAAATGTTTTATTGTCAGGTGCGCAACTCCACAATTTTTCTCTCTTATTAACAACGGTATAGTTATCTATACAAGTACAAGTTTCCTCTCTATCTTACAATTATTCAGAGAAAACGTGGATTAACTATGTCATTGTTGTCCCTTGTTTAATCAGAGGCTTAAGTAGAGAAATAGTTTTATATTATAACGTACCTAAGTAAAAAGTAATACAGCCATATTAATAGTGATAATTGTGTTGTTTATAGAACCAGTTGGCGGAGGCTCGCGAGGTAACGTTCACACAAACACTACCAGAACCATTGTCTATCGGTTCACATATTGTATGCACGGGGACGCCTAGTGACGATTTACCATGGTATGTACATAATTATTTACATAGGTGTAATCTTGCGTTCCAATCATCTACGAGCATATGCATATATCTAAGATCTAGGTAGGTTTACATAGTTGATGGATTTATTATTTAGATTTTTAAAGCTATTGAATGGAATTACATAGTTAGACGAAACACTATTGATCCCCAAATAGTCACGTAAGAAATAAATTAGAAAGACGCAGAGTTCAGCTAATAAGACCCTTATCATTATGGACATAGTTTAAACCTTTAACGGCATTTACACATTAAATAAACCGTCCCTTTAACACTAGAGAAAAAGCATCTCTTGATACTAGAGCAAACTATTCAATATTTGAAGATATGTCTATAAAATATGCATTGTTCCAGGTTCGCTATAAACATAGGGAGCGGGGACCCGGATTCGGGTCGCGGGGACATTGCGGTACACTTCAACGTGCGACAACCCCAGTGCTACGTGGTACGGAACACTCGACGGAACGGCAAATGGGACACCGAGGAGACCACTGCTCATAGGCAAGAATTGTTATTTATTTATTTATTTATTTATTTATAATAATAGTGAGCTTACAGTCTAACACCAAAACGCTAACTATCTTAAATGTATGGTACAATATTGACTAAAACTAGAAATTAACATATTCAGATTATAAACAAATAAGTCGACATGTTGGAACTCGTATGTAAAACTATTTAGTATTGATAATGCTCTCCGGGTAGGTGCATTACTAGCATGGGCTGTGCGTGAGACCGGGCAAAAGAATAGGCGATGTTTACGACGATAGCCCGTGCTTAAATAATTATTTGGTACAAATAAAGCCAGTGCATTTAATACCTCCGGATTGTTAATCCTATTGTGCATGATGAGGTAGTAGTGGGTGATTAAAAGCAATTTCCGCCTGTACTCTAGTGTATCCACGCCTATCATCCCTGACACAAACAGGGAGGGATAGAGGTATGGGTAATATCCGTATATACGTTTGTAAACATACCTAACAAACTTCCGCTGTATCCTTTCTACCATAACAATATACTTAGATTCACAAGTATCCCAGACTATAGAACCATACTCTAACTTACTGCGAACAAACGAATTGTAGAGCATGATTGCAACTTTGGGGTCTTGGAATTGCGATGCTGTTCTCATTATAAATCCTAATAGCTTGTTCGACTCTTTACAAATGGTAATTATGTGATCCCGGAAATTTAGACGACTATCCAGGATAATTCCTAAATCTCGGATAGAACTGACCCTATCTAATGTAGACCCTCCCAGAGTATATTGAAAGGTCAACGGTTCTTTTAATCTGGAGAATGACACAATTTTGCATTTCCCAACATTAAATTGAAGTTTATTAGTGTGACTCCATTCGTTCAAAGATTCAATGTTATGCTGAAGTTGTAAACAGTCCTCAATGTTGCTGATAGGTTGATAGATTTTTAGATCGTCAGCAAACAATAAGCATCTAGACCCAGTGAGCACCTCAGGAAGATCGTTGATCATTATCAAAAAAAGGGTAGGCCCAAGTGTACTGCCCTGACTGACACCTGATTTTGTGAAAAATTCATCGGATCTATAGTTTTTAAGTTGCACATATTGCCGCCGCTGACTTAAATAGCAAGCAAAAAATTTTAAAAGTTTTGGATTGACCCCTAATGTTGAGAGTTTGACGAGAAGAATATCATTGTCAACCATATCAAATGCTCGTTTGAAATCCAAAAAAATTGCATCAACCTGTCGCCTAGAATCCATGTGTGCAGCTACCGAGTCTACAAAGGTTATGAGATTTGTATTTGTAGAGCGCGCGACCCGAAAACCATGCTGAGTATTGTCTAAACTAGGCTCTAATTGACGATTAAGATAGGAACAAATAACGGACTCAAAAGTTTTAGCAAAGACGTTGAGAACAGCTATTGGTCTGTAAGACGTTACATCAACGGATGAGGAAATTTTTGGTACAGGTGTTACCTTAGACAGTTTCCACTTATCAGGATAGCAGGAGGTACTGAGGGAAAGATTGAAAAGATATAGCAGAGGCACTTCGAACGCTAGCAAACAATCTTTGACCAAAAATGGTGGAATGGCGTCAGGCCCAGGTGCTGAAGTTGCTTTCAAGCGACGCACCGCTCTACGTATATCCCCCACAGTGACACTGTCCAAGGCAATGAGTCGTGAATTTCCGGATACAGAGGAATTTTGCTCCGCGACATTAGGGTCAAGAACCGGAGTATTACTGAGGAAGACCGAGCTAAAGTGTTTGGCAAACGCCGTTACAGCCTCTTGACCGACAACTGTATCATTATTGTAGGTATATTCATTAACGGGATTCCTACTCTTACGTCTCTCACGCACGTGCTTCCAGAACTGCTTGGGATCACGCTTTATATTAGTGCCAACAGATCGCATATGCTGACGGTAAGCATTATCAATAAGATCTTTAATATGACTTCTGTAATACCTAAACAACTCACGGTTGAACTGTAGACCTAATTCCTTATATTTACACAGATGAAAGTATTTCGTTCTTAACTTAACTTTAATTTCTGCTGTGAACCATGGCGGATACTGGCGAGGTCGATGATATTGATTTACCTTCCTAATTGGCACATGGTTACAAATGACATCGTTAAGCTTACTATAAAACATTTCAGTAGCAGAGTTTACATCACGCAGTTTAAGCATATCAGTCCAATCGATAGAAGAAACACTAGAGTACAGAGAGCAGAAATCGGCTTTGGCAAAATTCCATTCCGGGGCGTAGGTGTTTGCATTATATACCAACGGTGCGACAATATTTTGAGAGTTCGCATTCGCCCGTAATGAAGATAATGTTATCTCTAAAGGCGGATGATACAAATCAATCGGCACTAACGGAACCACATCATCAGTAACGCTGATACGAGTATTATCAGATTTTAGGTTGGACAGTACGAGATCCAGCATGCCACCATAACAGTTAAATACAATATTGTGCTGATAAAGCTTACAAAAATCAATAAATAAATCAAATTGGGCTTTAACATTGGAACTACATGAATTTAGATTGAAGTCACCAACAATCAATATATCCAAAAATAATGAGTATTTACAAACAGCATTTTCAATACAACCAAGGACATCTAAGTACTGCCTATCAGTGTAACGGGGCGGTATGTATACTACACATATCAAGAGTTTCATATGTTTACTAGAAACTTTCACAAATAATAATTCCTTGTCGTCTGTAAGGCCATCAATATCGGAGATGAGCTTGGTGTTGTGGTCATCACGAACCGCTAGCAGGACTCCGCCCCATCCAGAGTCACCTTCACGATCCTTACGAAGTACCACATAACCGGAAGGGAAGAGCTCACCATCAGATACAGAACTATTCAAAAAGGTCTCTGTGAGAGCAATAATGTCACTGGAGTACAATGAGACATTACTGTAGAAGGTTCCGGTTTTGCTCCTCAACCCCCTTACATTTTGATAATAAAGGCATAGGGATTTAGACCTGTTTGTGTTCTTTTCCTTCCTTTGTTTTTGAACGAAAGGACTGCTTCCAGGGCTTCACGCAGATATCCTCTGCCCAATTAACAGGTGCCATAATGATATCAGCTAATTTGGACGGAACGTCTAACTTAAATGATGCATAATTTCCTCTAGCCTTAAGAGCTTCAACTTTATACGTGCTGTCGTTGATTATAGAATTTAAGTGGTCAGTCACCTGGTCTATATTGGTACCAACTTTGACGTAATAGAGATGCAGTAATTTACGTCGATCAGCAGCTTGAAGCTTAGTCGTACCTGGGGCAGCCGATCCTCTCATAATACGAGTTGGAGCATTGGAACGTTTATTTTTAGTTACTACAGTCCATTGGGAACTCATATCCTCACTGAGTAAGTTGGCATGGTCATTTACAATCATTTGGCTACCTGCCATAGGATTAATTGAGGTAGAAGTGGATCTATCAATTGCATCTCCACTATTCAAATTATGTTTAGGCAGTATTTCAGTAGGAGGACATTGCTCTAACGACGCAGCATCCAACTGTTGAGTTTCCAATTGTACGATGGGTTGGGATGATTCTCTTGGGTTCGATTGCATGTCCTGTGAAGCCTTCGTGAGATTTTCAAGCACCTTAACTCTTTCTTGTAGTTCAGCCATTGCTTCATATATGGGCAAGCTGGATTGCAATGTCTGTTCCTTCACCAACTTTGCGACCAGACTAGGCACACGATCTTCAAAAATGCGCTCAAATTCATCACGTATGATAGTGCGGATATTATCCAAATAACATGTATCATCCATGAAAGAACGGTCTGGAATTCTTTTTGAGTTAGGTCCTCTAGTTCCTCGCTGGGTATTCACATTATCTGCGTCACTGCCAGTAGATATTAGACTTAGCAGACAGGGAGTTAAGTTTTCTCGGTCCCTAGGGCAGTGGGCGGCACCAACTGGAGTATTCGTATTATCAAACCTTGGTTGTTTATTCATACACTCGGGGCACTTCCAAGTAGTTCTCTTTTCATGGTTCAAAGTATTAAAAAATCTGGCCTCGGATACATTTGCACAGTCAAGGTCATAATTCTGTACACATAAAGAACACGTAAGATAATGCCTAGTTGTAATAGGGCATCGGCAACCAGCACAAGTGAGTACTTTACTTGCCATCTTATATAAATATCCAAAGTCCGAGTCAGATATATTCAGAATACCAATATCCAGTGTTCGTGTAAATCAATATTTATAAAAATTGATTTGTGTGTAAACGGAACGTAATTTGTTTCCGAACGAAAATAAAAGTTGAGGTGTCAATCTGTCAAACTTCTGTAGACGTCACAACGAAGTGTCAGATTGTCATTCACAATCAATATGCAATCAATCCATACAAATTTAATCTTTATTAGCTCAAAATAGTATCTTGTGTTGTAATTTATTGTACTCACAGTTTTTATAATTTGAATATGTAAGGAGCCGTTGATTTCAGGCGCCGGAATCCAAGATAAATTGTGTTTTGAGTAATTTTGCAACTTGATAGACGGATGTGAACTTCTTAATGCAGGATAGTGTGATTGGAGGTTATGGTTTCACTTTGTTGTTGTTTTGATACACGAACACTTGAGTATTGTATTTATTTATCACAAATAAATCAGCAGCAAACGAATACAGGTGTTGTTCTCTCACGAGCGGAAACGGAAGGGGGAAACGGAAGGGGGGTGTTGTTGATATTGATACTAGGTATCTTAGTTTTAGTTGTTGCAATCCTGAATATGTATCGTATAACAAGAACACAATAATTCACTAAGTACATCAAACATCATCTCACAATAGTAACTGACCCCTAACCAAGTTCGTTATTTGTCGTCTTCTTCTTAACATGCATGTAGGATGTCCTACTCACAAAACAAAATAATACGAAACCAAAAACCTAATCTGGTCCAAAATACCTCGACATGTCATGAAACCTATAATGGGGATGATGACAGTAAGCAAGAATCATTAAAATATTATGTCTATCAAGTAAATTATAGTATACATATCATGGAAAAAAATATCATTTTTATTTATAAGACGAGATTATTATTTTAAATTAGAAAATAAAATTACGAAATTCTATAATCCGCCATGATTTTTAAAACACCAATCAGATTGCGTGACGTCAGTCCTCAGTAAATACTGCCACTGTCACTGAATTTTCATACGAATTTCGACTATCTCTGAGTTTCTGTATTGTATTTATCTGATTATAAATATTATTATAAATATAATATCAATCTGTTGCTTAGTTTAATAATTAATTAAGCCATGGAACAAGGATTTACTAAGGCAAACAGTTCTAATTTGCCCCGAGTGGATTTGTTAATGCTGGGAGAGTTCCTGGCATCAAACAAAGACTTCTGTTCAGCAGAATTCAGAAATGTGAAAACTACAGTGTAAGTAAAATAGTACTTTATTCAATGTGTAAAAATTTTGGAGCTATGTTTAAGAATATGGAATTATACCACTTGATATGCTTAGTGTTTGAGGTTATGTTTTTGTTATGAAAAAAATGTGTTTTAGTATTAACGGTATACTTACAAGTCGATTTCTTTGCTATAGATCCTCCAGGCCATCGTATGGTGATGACGCCGTAAGCTACGTTCAGTTAAAACGCGATGGCAATCTATGTGTAGTGAAGTCAAAAATCTGCCCCGAACACAAGGTCCATGGAAAGTTATATGGAGTAACATTAATAGTTGATGTAGTCAATGAAACTGTTGTATCAGTGGAATGCCATGATTGTGTTGCATCGCAAGGAGGCTGCAAACATGCTGTAGCTTTTCTTATGTGGGTCCATCGCAGGAGTGAAGAACCATCCGTTACATCAGTGGAATGCTACTGGAAGAAGTCTAAGCTATCGAGGGTTGGAACGACCATAAAATATATATCAGCAAAAGATTTATCTAATGCTAAGCCTAGTTTGCCATCAAATACTGTAGTATTTGAGAAATTTATTATGGAAGGAAAGAAAAGGCAACTTCACAACTGCGAATTAATTAAATTTCAGGGAGATTATGTGCCTGATACAGTCAATACATTCTCCATGCACAAATTAGTATTTAAATATAAGGAAAAATCCTGTGACACTTTCTTGGAGAAACTTTTGTTTACTGATGTAGATGTTAAATTGGTTGAGGAAAAAACAAGAGAACAACATCAAAGTGGTCTTTGGCATGAACTAAGATACGGCAGGGTGACAGCTTCACGAGCATACGAATTTAGTCGGTGCAAAACGAGTGATGGAACTCTCATCGCTTTAATAATGGGTGGACGAATTCCAGACACACAGGCCATGAAACGTGGAAGACTGTTGGAGGATGAAGTGAGGGAAACTGTCGCTGGCAGTCTGAGGAAATCAATTAAGAAATGTGGCCTATTTATTAGTAAAAATTATCCCATGATAGCGGGATCACCAGATGGGGTCTGTAAAGACAGTATCATAGAAATTAAGTGTCCAGTAAGTGATAAGACTTACAAAAATTATGAAATCAATGGGAAACCAACAAAAAAGTATTATGCACAGATGCAGTTACAAATGTATTTGACAGGTCTCCACAAAGGCTACTTCTGTGTTGCTGATTGCAATTACAGTAAGAATAAAAATGTAAATATAATGAGTGTGAATTATGATGACAAATATGTTACAGAATTAACTTTAACTTTAGTCAGTGCATGGAAGGATAATGTGTACCCATTATTGTACCAAAGTGTTATTTAGTTATAATATGTAAATAAAACAAACAAAGTTAATTTTGTACTTTTATTTATTCCTAATTAAATCATGTTATTGCATAATAAAGGTACTACTACATATAACCATTCCAGTACATCACTCCAACATAGGTTACCTATTTAATTAAAGAATCCTGTAAATTTATCAAACCACAGGCAATGGTTATTATATCATCAAGTACTTTAACAAGATTATTATTCACACATGCATGTGGTTTCAGTATACTAAACTCTCTCAAGCGACGAATCACTCTCTCTATGTGTATCCGTAGGCTAGCAATTTGTTTAGTTTCCCTAACCTCAGTCTTTGAAAGCTTAGCCCCTGTTGCAACACTTGGAGGTCGCACTAATTTTACTCCATGTTTCAATAAATATGATTCGACATGCTTAAAACCTCTATCTGCCATAATGCACATGCCTGGTTGCAAAGATGTAATAAAATCACATGATTCTACCAAACATGTGTCCGTTATTCTTCCTCCATACCCAGGTGATATATAATTTACTAAGCCATTTGGTGTGCAAGAGACAAGATATTTGACAGTATTAGCTTTTTTGTATTCAGACCAGGAGAGGGATTGGTTTAAAGCTTTTGAAGGCTTTTGTATTTCTATTTCTAAACAGTCAATAATGCAACTTACATGATTATACTTATGTCTAAATGCCATTGGTAAATTGTTTTTTATATTATAATTATCTAATTTTACAAGGAAAGGACGCAAAACACTAGCCAACAAAGGAATATTTTTAAGAAATATCTTACTAGCATATGTTGGTGTCATGGCAAAATCATCAGCAAGCTCTTTGAACGAGTTATTTAATCTAATCTTTTTTAAACACATGAGTAAATGACTTGGAGGAATATTCATGTTTTCTTCGATTAATCCAATTAAATAATAACAGTCTTTAGGTACACCTATATAAGAGCGAGGATTTCTGTAAATTTTAAGTAATGTACACTGTAGCATTTGAGTTGTCTCTTTCTGTTTATCATCTTGTACCAACTCACTGCAATCTGAAGTTGATTTTGTTTGAACAGATATAGATGGTGATGATCCTCCATGCGTTAAAGATGGTGTATACGAAATATCACTATCCGATTGGTCTTCGGCTACCAATATTTTTCTTGAACTTATGTTTGATGTGGTTGGTTTAATTTTGGAAATGCATCTTGTTATCTTAAACGGTGATGTAGAGACAGTTTGGCAATCCGGTTTCAATGGTGATGTCATCTGGTTTACAATTTTAACTTCAGTTTGAATGGCTTTGCTTCTAAATTTGTGTGTCATGCAAACTTGGATTGATTTATTTGCAGTCTTATTTTCTTCCTGTGTAATACTTTCGACACCTCCATGCACAGCTGAAAAACAACCATATTAAGTACCCAATATTAAAACTCAAGTACTTGTACAGTACATATTATAGATATGAAAAATAACTAAGTATCAAGTAATAATAAATCCTTAAATAATGAGAAGTTAAATACACATGCTATGTAATATATTAGTCATTTAATATAATCTTAAACTGTAACATATAACTATACTTTTTTAAGCTCGGCTCAGACAGTAGCAATACAGAGGCTGTTTCTTAGGTATAGCATAACTTTCCTCAAGATTGTTTTTAATTAGTTTACTCGGCTATCTTTTATCTTTATAATAAACTAGCAGCACCCCGCGGTTTTACCCGCGTAGTTTCCGTTCCCATGGGAATATGGGGATAAAATGTAGCCTATGTTACTCAGGGTGAATGTAGCTTTCTAATGGTGCAAGAATTATTGAAATCGGTCCAGTAGTTTCGGAGCCTATTCATTACATACAAACAAACAAACAAAAAAACAAATCTTTCCTCTTTATAATATTAGTATAGATAATAGAGAATAGATAGGTACCTGAACTTCCAAATGATGTCTCTTCAAGCTCTAAGGGCTTTTTTAAAGTACATTTCTCTTCCAGATCTTTTAATGATTCTTGAATTAATTCCTGTCTTTGTTTTTTTAAAGAATATGGTCGTTCTCTGGTATCAGATGCTCGTTTTCTCCTATCTGCTTGGCATTCAAATTTTGTGGGTATACATCCTGGTTTCATGCGAACTTTCGACACGGAACCCATTATATGATATTCCATGTAATTTTCCATATCATTTGGCAACTGGAAAATGAATAAAGAACTCATTAGTACAGTGGTGAACATAGAGAGGATTCAACAAGTTCTATTAATTTTGAGGTTAGATTTACTTCTGAAATTTAATGTAACATGTCATAAAGTAGAAAAACAAAGTCCACACCATAGAATATATGAATTAAATTATAACTTACGTCAAAGTGATCTTCACAGAAATAAACAGAAGTGTTTAGACTAATGGCCTTTGGATCTCTCCGTGCAAGAGTAAGCCACTTATAACGCATCGTTTTGTCGTTTGGCAAGTAAATAAACACTTTCTCAGGGGTTTTTAGTGACGTATTAGTGCACTGAGGGACCGCACACCACTTGTATACTTTGGAATTCATATTTAATTAATATTTACGAAAAGATTTGTTGCTATAGCACTCTGTTTACAAGATGTTTACTGAGGTCTGACGTCACAGCAGACGCCATGATACCGTGACCGCGTTTTGGCGCTAATTTATTTTTTTCTCTTTAAAATTGCATTTTATTCAGTAATACCTTTGTTTATTGAAGAAATAATATATTTTTGGGAAATAGTAGATAATTAAGAATATTTTAGAACACTTTTTCAAAATCTGTCATCTTGCCCATTTTATGACATGCTACATGCTATATCCGCCGACCCTCATTGTGTCCGAGTAATGAATACACTTTTTCGTCTCACCTAGTTTTCTACCCACCCAGAAGAAAGAGCCATTTCCCGGTAATAGGGATAAGACATTGATTGAAGTACCTGCGTATAGTGTTGTATAAATAACTACTAAGTATAATACTACAGGTTCTCTCATAGTACTTATCTATACTTTCAACGAAAACCAATGATCGCGTATCACAAATATTTTAGATAAACAAACATTATTAGTAATTCAACAAGTATGTAAGTAGTTACTAACAATTTAAACCTTAGTTCTTGTCGAGTTCACTATTTGTTTGCACTTCGCAGTTTGTATACCTATGTGTAATGCTAATATAATATACTACGTGTCAAGATATATACAGATACGTGTCAAGGCAAAATACCCTTGCATTATTTCTTACTCTACTCGTAAATGTTAGTTTTGATAACTATGGATTTGATGCCAAAACTCATTGCAATTAAATTATACGAGATTGTTTATAACAACGTTTACTATGGATAATCTGGGGGCACGGCAGTGCCCCCCGCCAAGTCGAGCGCGAGGCAAACAATGCCGTACCATCCTTTACAGGAACCCTTTCGCCGCATTTTCAGGCCCCTATTTGAGAACCTCTGGATAAACCCAGAGCACTGAAATTTTCGTCATCCAGTAAGCTATACAATCACATACTTAAAATAAAATTTCAAGTCTGTAGGTCATTTAGTTCCGAAGTTAAGCGAATGCAAAGTTTCGTATTTAAGACACTCACTCACTCACTCACTCACTCATGATCATCAAAATAGAACTAGTACTTCCCATAAACCTAGAGAGCTGAAATTTGGTACAGAGTTAGGGTTTAATGGCCACATAAAGGGAAAACTATAAAAACTAGGATAATCGAACGGCAACGGGAATTATACAGGAACGGGAACGGGAATTGTAACTCAAGAACAGCTGAACTGATTTGGCTGGAAATTGGTGGGGAGGTAGCTTAGAACCAGGAAAAGGACAAAGAATAACTTTAATCCCGAAATTCCCACGGGATTGGGAACGGGAATTTATAACTCAAGAACGGCTGAATTGATTTGGCTGAAAATTGGTGGGGTGGTAGCTTAGAACCAGGAAAAGGACGTAGGATACCTTTAATCCCGAAATTCCCACGGGATTGGGAACGGGAATTTATAACTCAAGAACGGCTCAACTGATTTGGCTGAAAATTGGTGGGAAGGTAGCTTAAAACCTTGAGAAGAACATAGAATACTTTTAATCCCGAAATTCCCACGGGATTGGGAACGGGAATTTATAGCTCAAGAACGGCTGAATTGATTTGGCTGAAAATTGGTGGGGAGGTAGCTTAGAATCAGGAGAAGCACATAGGATACTTTTTATCCCAAAATTCCCACGGAAACGTGAACGGGAACTACGCGGGTGAAATTGCGGGGCGCTTAGTAATAAAATACCACTCCTAAAAAGAAAAAAATGTGTCAAATAAGAAAATCTAATAAAAAAAACAATATAAACACGTTTCAACATAAATAAATGAAATCCCACCAAAAACATTCTGTAAAAAACTAGCCAAGTCTCGATGGAGCTGCTTGTTTATCTCTAAAAAGTAATGAAATCTAGACAAAGTCGTGCCAAGTGTAAGGTTCCTTACTGCGATTTCTTTATTATTATAGTTATTGTTGTGTGACTTGGCCGTTGAACATTGTTTAAAACGTTAGTAGTGGGTACAAGTCAATTTTGTTTACACGTAATGTTGTAACATTATTAAAATACGCAGCTTTATCAAGCCTACAATTGACTGGATATTGAATCAACGTTTTTCAAGTGGCAATTTTCTATCGTCAATGGGTAGCGGTTCTGGCGACAGATTGGTGCAATAGTGTCATGGAGCACCTTGTTTTGTACCCTTGTGTACATGTGTACCCTTCAACGGCCAAATCACACAACATTAACTATAATAATAAAGAAATCGCAGTAAGGAACCTTACACTTGGCACGACTTTGTCTAGATTTCATTACTTTTTAGAGATAAACAAGCAGCTCCATCGAGACTTGGCTAGTTTTTTACAGAATGTTTTTGGTGGGATTAAGTTTACATGAATAATTGCGTAACAAAATGATTAATGCACGAAATACCGAAATATACTTTTGGGTATACATACTTACTACACTTCTGATCGTATCATAAGTCAGACGTTTACGAACGATCTCGTACATATTTGTACTAAGGTCAACCGGGGCTATTGCGTACCATTTTTCGATCACTCTAAGTTAACATCATATTATGAGCTAAATTATGTCATTATGCTTTTACCGAAACTGTAGTCCAATAATATGGCTTTTTCTGTATAAAATACCAGGGATGTTTTTTTTGCCGGAGTTTTAAAAATATGTAAAATTGACTGTTTCTTTTTAATTGTCTTTTTTGACGCATTTACCCCGTTTTGGGGCAAATGCATCTTTCTTGAATAAACACTTTTTTACTAACTTACTGCAGGTATTAAGCGTTTAATAATCATCCGATCCGATTTTCGATACTGAAGTACTTACCTAACCTATTAATTAAATATCTTAAAATACACACATCAAAAGTGTCTAGGGATCAAGCATTTTTATGCGGATTTCTTGAGATTGAGATGTGGCTTTGTAATAAATTTATGATTTTATAAATTTATATGGATCCTTTTTGGTGCATTTCATAATTTGAATCAGGAACTGTGAATCAAATTCGAGTAAAAGATGAAAATCAGCTGTCAATATTTTCCCTATAAAAACATACAACGCATTGAAGACATTATTAGTGCTACTGTTTCCCTACTACTGATTAAAACCAACGTTATTATGGAGCGGCGACGTCATTTAAGCAGGGAAGAAATGCTCAGAGCCGTGGGAATGATAGAAGCTGGTTCCCGGCAACGTACTGTGGCTTTAGCTCTGAATACAAGTCAGAGTGTTATCAGTCGACTTTGGACACGTTACCGAAGCACTGGTACCGTGGCTGAGCGCCATGGAGGACGGTATCGCTGCACCACACGGAGACAAGACCGATACATTCAAATCTTAACTCGAAGAGCTCCAACAATAACCGCCATGATGTTAGCCGTGCGGCTTCATCACTCTTCAGGGAACTTAATTAGCGACCAAACAGTCAGAAACCGCTTGCATGAAGTGAACCTTCATTCCCGAAGACCGCTACGGGTACCACCTATAGCAATGCACAATCGTAGGATTCGATATCAATGGGCTCTTGAACACAGAAATTGGGCAGAAGAACAATGGCGTTTCGTGTGCTTTTCTGATGAGTCTCGTTTTGGTATGAGACCGGATACAAGACGTATACGACACTGGAGAACCCCTGGACGCCAACAGCGATTAAAATCCTGCCAGGAAGCCCATCCTTATAGTGGTGGAACCATCATGGTATGGGCGGGTATTTGGATCGGCGGAAGAACTGAGTTGATTTGGATCAGAGGCAACCTCAACGCTCAAATTTATGCTGAGACAATTGTATCAGACGTCATCGTTCCTCTACAAGTGCAAATCGGTCCCTTATTTCAGTTAATGCATGATAATGCACGACCGCACACCGCAAGAGTTGTAAGACAGACTCTCGCCGCAGCTAACATCAATGTCCTGCCCTGGCCTGCTCAGTCGCCAGACTTGAACCCGATTGAGCATGCATGGGATATGCTACAGAGAAGAGCTCTGCCGAATATGGAGGGTATCCAGTCGCAAGAAGACCTTTTTTTGTTGTTGCAACGAACATGGGCGGCCATTCCACAGCGTGATTTGGATGAACTCATTTTGAGTATGCCAAACCGATGTTCTTGTGTTGTTAGTGTTCGCGGTAGAAACACGGATTATTAATTGTTTAAGTTACCCAATAAAATTTTAAAGAAAACTGTTATTTCAGTCTTTTTTTCGAACTTTAATGTTAGTGGTTCAAATGTCAAAAATCCCTTTATTAGGAAAATGGCAAATTTCTTTATTAATGCAAAGGTGACTTGGTTTATCGTTACTGTGACAAACGAAAACACTTTATTTGATGAATCCTTAAAGAAAATTTTAATTAATATCAATCAGGAGAAAAGTTATTGCAAAAATATATGTTGATCCCTAGACACTTTTGATGTGTGTACTTACCTAAGTACTTATACGATTTATAATTTTTTTATTCCAGATTATACCCATTCAAATCAAACAAACCGTTCACGATAGAAGTGGTAATGGATGAGAATGAATCTCTATGGGCTGTAGATGGTGAACATTACTGCAGTTACACACACAGGATCCCGAGTCCGTTCACAGCAACTTGGGTCCAAGTGACCGGGGTTAGAGATGCGACGTTGAACGTACAGAAGACTGAAATATATCCCACTTTAGCACCTGTTTGGGAAGAGGTAAATATCTGGATTTAGAATATTTATGACTACATCTCGATAAGATTAGGTAGTCAATAAGACTAATCGCAGTTGGACTATTCAGGATAGCTGCTATATAATATAATTCGTTTATTTTCATTTCGATATACTTACATATCTACTTATAGTTTGTTTGTTTTATATTTTTAATGCGATATACTTACATATCTACGAGTACTTACAGTTTGTTTAATATCTTCTACGGCTTCTACCGCGCCTTTTCGTAAGACTGTTTTGAATTACTTAAGTATTTATTTAAAACCATGAAATGAATTCGTATCCAAGCTTGTTTTAATTTTTAAAATAACTATGTAAATCTTATATTTATTTCAGGTACCCTTGAGAGAAAGTATCGACAGTGAAGCGGGAAGTGAAGAGCCAAGCTGGTCGCCCAATGTGATAGCTGTAATGACGAACGGAATACCAGAAGGACATCAAGTTGTTATACATGGAAGGTAATAATATAACTTAAATGGTAAACTCATTTGTATATCAATACAAGGGCCGGGAAAAAGGGCACAAGCACTTATTTTAAAAAGGACTTCTGATCAACCAAAGTACGAAAGGAAAAAGGTTGATTTAATTTTTTATATTGCAAATGGATCGGTCTAACCTAATTTATTTTCTTCGGGTCTCCAAAACACAACGCCAGTAGATGAACTAGAGTTTGTCAAAATCAATTTCCTCCGATTCCTAATTTAAGTTTCTCCTATTTCTATTCTCTGTACTAACACAGTCTTAATATAACTTCGGTAGTTCTTATACTGTGGTACTGTATGACAATGTGATACTTTCCATTTTTCTTTAAAGAACATTTTTATTTCCAGACTCCGCCCCCTCCTCCACTCGTTCGCAGTAGACCTAATGGATGAGCCCCGTGAATGGCCGCGCCCTAACGTGCACCTACATGTTAACGTTCGTGCACACGTCGACTCACACAAGGAACGGCAGCTGGTGGTACTCAACTCGTGGTTTGGAGAGTGGGGGCTGGAGAGGCGACAAAGGACTGCTAGACTTACACCTGGTACAGCTGTGAGTAGTTTTTGTCTCTTTATTTATTACGTAATTATCTTCTAGACGAGCGCGCTCCATTGAATGTATCATCGCTTTCCATCAGGTCATCAGGAAATTTACAGTCAAGTGAAAGCATATTCTATGTTAAAAAAATTAGGCCATTTCACCTTGGCCTTATAGTCGTGCAAAAAGTAACATTATTTTTTTAACTATGGGTCGCTAGACTTTTTTCCATCTAAATGGAAGACAGATTTTGGTTCAACCAGATGGTCTTTTTCTTTGGTCCGTAATACCACCAATCGGTTCAGACTTCAACATTCCAAAAGATGATACGCTAATTTAAGCTTTGTTCCTTAATTTTTTATATTCTCATCTACATTTTTACTGTAGTTTTGTATTATAATTGAGTACCTAAAACCTTAATTGACAGGTAACAATCCAAATAGTCCGCCATCAATCTGAGTGGTCAATATTCGCCGACAACATGGTAATAGGCGAGCTCGACCACAGAGCGTCGCCCAACGGAGTCAAAGCGATACGAATACGCGGGGACTTGTACCCCCATCACATATACTTATGTCCAAGTTCCAAGAGTCCTACCACTACGCCTGTCCATGAAAGCATTTGAAGATTTATAATGAAAAAATTATGGTATAGATCGTTTTGTGTGTAAACAAATATTATGACTTTATTAAGTGACTGTTAATCTATAATCTTGTTAGAAATGTGTTACTTGTATATGTAATCGACAATCGTTGCGCGTGATAAATTATATTCCATGAGTCAATTTTTTAAGGTAACTTATGTTAAAGATTTTGAATTGTTATTCGAAAAGGTCTGAGCTATTAGCGGAAATGAAAAATAAAAATTATTAGTAAAGTGTCAAAAGTTTAATAATGTCTACAGTTAAAAACTTCTCATTAGTTTTCAAGTGCCATTTATATGCGTAGTGTTACATATTGGCTCCAAAGAAAGCTTCTGTCCTATACCTTGAAATCATGGCGATACGCATTTAAAAATATTTAAAGGAAAACATAGTTATATTCAATTACCTAGTCTAGTTAAATCTACTTATACTTTAAGGTACACATTGTCATCCATCACACTGCCTTAATATTTTCGTGTATTATGCTATACCTATTGTTAAACATAAGTACAGAAAAGATTTTCTATATTATAATATATTGTTGTAAGTTGTATTAGATATCGTAAGCTTAGAATGTTTATGCCAGCTATAAGCTGCTATTTATGTTATAGTTTTAAGAATAATAAAGTTTTAAGAAATGTTATCCATCACAAGTTTTTTTTTATTTTATACTAGTGGTCTGCACCGGCTTCGCTTGGTCCGGCTTTTACGTGAATTTTCCATAGCTTTTTTTCATACATACATTGTCCTAATCAGAGACCAGAGAGAATCCTGGTCCTTATTCTATGGTCCTAACCCTTTCCTAACCTGACTGAATTTTGACTACATTTACTTAATAATTCCATGGTACCTAATAGACTTTTTTTATATACATATATCCTTGGCAATCTTTGCCTCACTATGTCAAACAAGCATTGTCAATCCAAATCAAAATCTGGGATCAAAATAAACAACATAAGTTTAAATTTTATATGAAATAATTCAACTAATACCATGGAAAATAAACCACATCCTTTAGATCCGGCCAGCAATGTAGCCAAATTCGGAAACTATGACCCCAATAAGTAAGTTAAATAGCGCAAAGATGACTTGGTAGCAGTAATTAGTTGGTAAAAAAGGACCATCGTATCGTATCTAAGACTTCTAAGAGTCGGACGAAATAGAAACACTAGTCTAGTACTTATTATTATAATGGACAGACTATTGTCTAAAAATACATAGTAATGCAGTAGTCACACGTTCTTGACTATACTTTTTGTTGTACGATTATGGCTATTGTTGTATATACTTGCGAACCGACGAATAATTATATACTTACCAATTGTTTAGATTACGTCATAACTTAGTGAGTTTCTTAACCTTATTAACATATATTTTCAGATACACCCTCGATAACATTTCCTTGACAGTAAAAACCAACGAATGCTTGACGCCGGGAAGACCACCATGTTTGACTCAGCAATCAATTGGAATGTTTTTACAACCTCTCACCAGAGAATTAGTTGAAGTTCCTCCAAGGTTAGAACTACATAATCCTACCTATATCTATCTAGTCTCATATCTGAATTGGTTTGGTTTTTGATAAAGTAAACTACTTAGATTTGGCGAGACGTCAGTAATTTACGTGGAGCATTTAGATTTCCACAACCTTGAGAGCGACACGAGCACGACACTTTTAACGACAGTTTTAGTAACATTTCCTGGACTCTCACTTTCAACTCCTCTCCTCTGAACAACTTAAGCAACGATAACTTATAGCCATCGAAGTATGCAATTGCTAATAAAATTAAAAGCTGTAAAAAAATATCAGTATTTTTTATAGCTTTTAAAACTGATTATATTTGAAACGCCTAATCTAATCCACATAGCAATAATTTTTTTTCTTATGAAAGCAATGGTACAAATAAATTAAGACATTTCATAGGCCAACAATTGATGAATTACCTGACGCAGTCGTCGATAACATGACCAAAAAAGATAAAGCTTTCTGGGTTTGCAAACCTGGTGCCAATGCTTACACACTCCATGATGCCTATTATAACTATGGAATGACTACAACTATGGTTAAACCAAGTAGGTTATTTTTCTTTACATTCTATTTTGAGACATCTTAAGTAATAGGTACAAGTACTCATTACGTATGTGAGAAACTACCTAAACTAAATCGGCAGTCGTTGTAAATGATGACGTTGCGTTGTTACATATTAGAAAAGTACTGATTTGTTAATTACTTACCTTGTAAACATTGATTACAGCTCATCAAGATGTATTTCCAAGATCATACCAATACGATCTAGATTGTGTGAAATATCGCCGTCAGCACGCTTGCGATGGGTTGAAACAACCTGAGGTAACTTAATATACATCCTACATAGACATCTCTACTGCTTAATTAGATAGACCATTAGTTTTCCTTTCTATTACCTTAACAGAAACCAATTCGTGCTCATTGTCGAGATTGTAGAAAGTTACAAATACCTGGACTGACTCCGTTTCAACTAGCTTGGGCTGTTGATGCAGGTCAAAAAAGGTGGAAATATTATCCAGATTTAACGAAAAATCTTACGCCGGAGGAAATTCGTGAAATGATGGACGAGTAAGTTAACAAAACTTTCTAAGGTCTTGTTATAACTTCATTTTATTAAGTAAGTACTTACTTTTATTATTTTTTATACTTTTTTAGGCTTGGGCGCCCTTATAAAAATGAAGCTTGTAACTGGTACTACAAAAATTATCCACCTGTTAAATATGATTGTATTATGAGAAAATTTTCAAAGTAGTTATTGTAAGATTTTAGTCAGTCATCATTACATTACCTTTAAATTATAGCAAGAGATAGCGGGTACATAAAAGGTTGTTACGCTACTTTTTTGTAGGTTCAGTTGTTGGGCAACATAGATAGATAGATATTTTATAGTCCTGTTATTCCTGCATAATTGTTCAGTAATAAATGCATTGGGTAATAAATAATGAAGTTTTTTGTGTTGTGATAAAAATTATACATTGTTGAATATTATTTTACGTAGTTCTTTTTTACGTTACCATGGAATAGTGATTATATTTTATCTCCGATCCTTGACGTAACTATAACTTTGACATCTTTAGATCAATTATGTCAATTGCCAATGTCAAAAATCAAAATCAGCTGAGCGTCAAACTTTTTTTGTTTACCTGTACTCATCCTGTACTTGTTTGGGGCAAGCGCCATAAAAATTAAAGTTTTTTCTTTATAGAATTATTTCTTGGATTGCCTATAAAGTAATCTAGTATTAAATTTCAAAACATCATATCAATTTATGCTATTTCTTATAACCGTGTAGGTTATTATAACAACGAAAACAGTCTGTGGTGAGTTTATAAGTTTGACCTTCTCAAGGTGACCGATATCTAGAGCCGGTTGTCCAGTCAGTCAGTCAGGGTTGTGAAGGACCGGTGACTGCACGGGTCGTCTTCCAAATAGCTGAATAACAAGTCAAGATGAGCGTACAAACGGATTCGGAGAAGCGCAAGCAGATATCTGTGCGCGGTATAGTTGCCGTAGAGAATGTGACCGAGGTGAAGAAGGCCTTCAACCGTCACGTCCACTACACCCTGGTGAAGGACAGAAATGTTGCGACTCCAAGGGACTACTACTTCGCGTTGGCCCACACCGTCAGGGACCACCTCGTCTCCAGGTGGATCCGAACCCAACAATACTACTATGAAAAAGATCCCAAGGTAACTATTAACTAGGTACTAGTATTATTATAGAAATTAAAGTGGAGTTGAGTTTTAAAATCTGTCAAAGTTAATTAATTCAACCAACAAACTTTTCCATTACTGAACTGTTTATTGGCAGTTTAAAGTTGTTATTTTAATTACCTACCTTCAAAATTATTTAATTACTTTAAAATAATAAGTATATCAGACATTTTAATAAATATAAATTATAAGTTAACATGTTTTCTTAAAAAGTACATTAATGTTATTTTATAAAAGTTCAATAACACAAACTTTTTTATAAATAGTTTTATTTTACCCATATTTCAGACACTTGGCAACAAAAATATCTCCAGTTCATTGAACTTTACATTTTTAATCTGACTTTATCTCTGTATTTATTTTTTCTAAAAGGTTAAAATTATTATAGAAGTAATAGAAAATGAAATAGTGCTGTAGGTGTTTTATTATTAAATATTAGTATACCACAATGTATTTTTATATATTTTTTTAAGTTAGCACATTTCCACTTCTTTTAATAGTGGAAAACGTACTTCTGTACTTTAACCAAACACAAAATTAACACATTCAACTACAGTAAATCTTCTGTATATTTTTAAGTGAACATTAATTAAAAATGTCTTCTTTTTGCTGTAGCGTGTATACTACCTATCTCTGGAGTACTACATGGGTCGCTCCCTCCAAAACACCATGATCAACCTCGGTATCCAAGGGACTGTTGATGAAGCTCTCTACCAGCTCGGTCTGGACATTGAGGAGTTGGAAGAACTGGAAGAGGATGCTGGACTTGGAAACGGAGGGCTGGGACGTCTGGCTGCCTGCTTCCTTGATTCCATGGCAACACTGGGACTTGCTGCTTATGGTTATGGTAAGTTTCAATTTCCCAACAATTTATTAGTTAATTTACCATACATTTTATATACAGGGATTTATGTTAAGTGTTTTTAAGCGCGGGTATCTGTTATTGGCTTTTGTTTGCCTTATAATGTTTAAATTTTTGAAGTGAAAACTTCTTTAGCGGCGCTGAGCACTTTTTTTGTATGGGTAAAAACTTTCAAACTCGCGTCAGGGTCACGTGATGCTGATCGAAAAAGCGTAAGATCAGCATCACGTGACGTTTATGATAACTGAAGTAAGAAACAAACATTGTATTCTACCTCATAAATGATAGTACTTTTATACTTATAATTAAACACAACGTTAATATTGAAGTTTTCACTTCTGCCGGCACTCCCGGAGTGCTACCTTTTTTGAAGTGAAAACTTCTTTAGCGGCGCTGAGCACTTTTTTTGTATGGGTAAAAACTTTCAAACTCGCGTCAGGGTCACGTGATGCTGATCGAAAAAGCGTAAGATCAACATCACGTGACGTTTATGATAACTGAAGTATGAAACAAACATTGTATTCTACCTCATAAATGATAGTACTTTTATACTTATAATTAAACACAACGTTAATATTGAAGTTTTCACTTCTGCCGGCACTCCCGGAGTGCTACCTTTTTATTTTTACCAAGCTGTTGATACCCCTAATAAATAAATGTTTACTTTGAGTTTTAGGAAAACAAATAGGAGTTTTGAATTGTTTTTGCTATCAAACATGAAATATAATATTAAGTCATCCTGTTATTATGTCATAAGGATATTGTAAGAGGCCTATTTCCCATCTAGTAATTAACTGAGATTGGTGGTATTGATGAATCTATTATAAGTTTCAACTTAGTACCTACCTACTTACTAAAAAATTTAACAGTGTCTAGACTCTAGACAAATATTCGCCAATAATAAGTGCTGAACTTTTTAACCTCATTACTCTCATTTGTTCACAAACATTCTGGGGGTCAGACGAAGCATTGAAATACTTGACATTATCTCTCGTAAACCAAATTGAAACGTTGACAACGTCAGAACTGGCTGGACGCCAATTAGGTACATCTCAGTTTGGTTGACAGAATACCGAGAAACATTGTAACTGTGTGTTTACATAATCAAATTTGCATTTTATAACATGTAAACATAGTAGGTAGTTATTAAAACCAATACCAAATAGCACGATATAATTTCGATCCCTTGACATAGCTTCGAACTAAAACTCCCTTGAGCAGCTAAAGTAAATTTGGAACAATGGAATTCTGTACAAGATTTCATAAGAAGTATTTACTACTTAGAAGTGAGATTTTCGGTCTCAGTCTTCAATTTCTCGTTTATGAGGCGCTGGCGCGCTTATCGAAATAAAATTGATTAATCTGGCCATGAACCTGCCTGACCACGAATTCATGGCAGTGAACTTCAAAGGAAGTTGTAAAATGATAGACAGGCTTACAGTCACCAAGACGATGATAAAACATTTAGAATGAAGGGGCAATCTTTCTATAATAAAGAACAAAGTCCGTCCATTCATTCTGTCTTCATGACATGCAACGCGCGAGTGATCAACTCAACTCGTCTACTATTCGTAGGTAAACTATGCGCCAGCTGGACACGCTCTTAACTCGTTTCACTCGAGAGAGCACGCCATCAATGAATGAATACTCGATCACTTGGTACTTTGGTGTAGGACATGTTTTAATTAACATTGGCTTTTATGGATATTTGTATAGACATGACCGCTTACACTTTACAATTTCTTTAGCCAACGTCTTTATTTCATAAGGAGATTCAACACTGAAAGAAAGAACACTGTTTTGAGCTACTACGCATAGAGTTAAAATTTTTTTTTCGACGCACGAGTAGCTGCGTACAATAGTCATGTCGTTATCGAGTAATTTCGTAATCGTAAAACCATCATAGTAGTTTTGATACGTTATAGTAGTCAATTGTTTTGGAGCATTTTCAAATAGTCAAGAAGATAATATATGTTTCTTTCAAATTAAATAAAGAAGATAACTAGTAGATATCTCTGCCGTTTATTACTTTGTGTACCTTCAGAATAGTAGTGTTGCAGTTTCAGAACTTCTGCCATTCGGGAACATAATAGGCATCTTAAGATATAACGTTTTCACAGGTATAAGATACGAATACGGTATCTTCACGCAGAAGATAGAGCACGGCGAACAACAGGAGGAGCCTGATGACTGGCTGCGGTACGGAAACCCGTGGGAGAAGGCGCGACCGGAGTTCATGTTGCCCGTCAACTTCTACGGCAAAGTCGTTGATACGCCCCAGGGCAAGAAGTGGATTGATACTCAGGTAACTATGATCAGATGCTAGTTTTGCCTATCTTTGTTTAATTATTTCAGCTCCTGAACTCAATGCAAAAAGGCAAACTCAATCCAAAAGTCAGTAGCTCGGGAAACTCAAGTCACGTAAACTTTTCCTCAGTTCTTTTCTAATTTGGGAAGCCTGGTAATTTTTAATTACGTCTATTTTGCCTTACCATTAATACAGGCAAAGCTGTATTGCAAAGGTCTCTCTCTCACAGTGCATGTATCTAGTACCTATATGATGCCATACAGTTTTATCTTTCAGGCCGATATTTTGATATGCTAAACATGCGCCTTTATAATGCACGTGAAGAAAGTATGACATCATGTGATGTCTTTAAAACAACAGGTTATTTGTTATTATAAGCAAATTTTATTGACATGCCCAATTACATTTGAGATAAAGACTTCAATACTGATAAAAGTAGTATAACCCTACCGTGTGTAAGTATAAAAACGTGTTATCAATTGTACAAATCGAGCGTCTTTTTTCTATTGTATAGGCGTGTCTGGTTTAAATTTAAAAACCAACCACTTTAAACTAGCTATTGTTGTCAATTTATTTCGTTTATCTCAGCTCTGTATTGATCAAATTTTGTATCTACCTAGGTAGAGTTATGCTTTTTAATTTCTATCTTTACGATACTCGTAAAATAATAATTTCCAATGCAATGGGCAATGCATTCGAACTAGAATGCATTGCCCATGGCCACTTGTGTGTACTTGATCAAAAGTACATACATAGTATAGAAAGTACACGATTTAAATATTATATAGATGGTTTCAGATATTAAATTATTGTTGTTATTTAATTACTCATTCATTAATCATTAAGCTGTATCTGCTGTTAAGGGTCAAGGGATCGAATGTGCATCCATTAACGCAATAGGCCCAGCACTTGTTATTGTCATGGCACTATAATGATAATCATATCATAACAACAGCACTTTATCTGAGGAAAGCTTCCTTATTTATAGATACTCATTAGTTATTTCATTGATAAGCTATTTATTATAATAATTGTGTATATTTCATCATGTTTCTATGGTAATTATAGTAATTACCTACTACAGTTTATGATGTGTATGGTTCTTGAGATAAAAAGCTTGTATAACGAAGGTATTTTAAATTATTTTTTTACGGAATTTGTGACAAATGTGTATATCTACTGTATGAAAGTTATCTCGTAGCTATATTATCTTCTGTTTAAAACTTACCAACGAATTTTAAACACATAAAGTACCCGCTAGTTTTTATTTCGAAACATAACATTACACAAGTTTCTCACGTGCACAGTGAAAAAGTTAAACAAAATTCTCATGAAAAGAAAATGCAAGTTTGAATTTACGTAACGTAATAATAAACTTATTCCAGGTCGTGTTTGCCATGCCCTATGACAACCCGATCCCTGGGTACAACAATAACGTAGTCAACACCCTGAGACTCTGGTCTGCTAAGAGTCCGGTTGACTTCAATCTTAGTTTCTGTAAGTATCGAAATATACTTCCAACTGTCAACTTTCGTCCTAATATTTTCTTATTAACTGATTAATGTATTAAATGTTGTTATTATAGTTAACTCCGGAGATTACATCCAGGCTGTTCTCGACCGTAATGTTGCCGAAAACATTTCAAGAGTTCTGTACCCCAACGACAACTTCTTCGAAGGCAAAGAGCTCCGTCTCCGCCAAGAGTACTTTATGTGCGCGGCCACTCTGCAAGACATCATTAGGAGGTACAAAGCCTCCAAATTCGGCAGCCGCGAAGCCGTCAGGACCACATTCGATAGTCTCCCAGAGAAAGTCGCGATTCAACTCAACGATACTCACCCAGCTTTAGCTATTCCCGAACTTCTCAGGATTTTAATTGACATTGAAAAGTTGCCTTATGAACAAGCTTGGGATTTGGTTGTGAAGAGCTGTGCTTACACCAACCACACTGTGTTGCCTGAAGCGTTGGAGAGGTGGCCTTGCTCTATGTTGGAGAATGTCCTGCCGAGACACATGCAGTTGATCTACCACATCAACTTCTTGCATCTCAAGGAAGTCGAGAAACGCTGGCCCGGCGACGCGGACCGTCTCCGTCGCATGTCGCTCATTGAGGAGGAAGGCGAGAAGAGGATCAATATGGCACATCTTTCCGTTGTTGGTTCTCACGCCGTCAACGGTGTGGCGGCCATCCACTCTGAGATCCTCAAAGCCACGCTGTTCCGTGACTTCTACGAGATGTGGCCTGAGAAGTTCCAGAACAAGACTAACGGTATCACGCCCCGCCGCTGGCTTCTGTTGTGTAACCCTGGTCTATCGGACCTCATCTGCGATAAGATTGGCGAGGACTGGACCGTGCATTTGGAAAAGCTTCAGGACTTGAAGCGTTGGGCCAAAGACCCTGCTTTCCAACGTGCCGTCATGAAGATCAAGCAAGAGAACAAGTTGAGACTTGCGTCTTTGATTGAGAGGGACACTGGAGTGAAGATAAACCCGGCGTCAATGTTCGACGTGCAAGTGAAGCGTATTCACGAGTACAAGCGTCAGTTGTTAAACATTCTGCACGTGATCACGCTGTACAACCGCATCAAACGCGACCCCAGCGCCGCCATCACTCCTAGGACGGTCATGATCGGTGGTAAAGCTGCCCCTGGTTACTACATTGCTAAGCAAATCATTGCTTTGGCCTGTGCTGTCGGAAACACCGTAAGTACTTTTGAAAATATTATTTTTTAATTGACTAATTATTTCTTCATCTTTTTCCTTTTCTATTTAGGTCAGTTGTTTTAATTTATAATTTCTATTTATAGGTAAACAATGACCCCGATGTTGGTGACAAACTGAAGTTGATATTCCTTGAGAACTACCGCGTGACTCTTGCTGAGCGCATCATGCCCGCGGCCGATCTCAGCGAGCAGGTTCGAACTATTTGATAACCTTAATAGTTGACTGCATGTTTTAATTGAACATTGTTATTGAGTGCATTCGAAAGCTGAGCCAAATTGTTGCAAATTAATTTCATGGTCGTACGATACTAGGGTTAAAACCAAGTTTGTATATTTATTTTAAGAAAGACATACTTATCTATTTAAACTCTTTAAAAGTATAGATAAAAGTATCCGAAAGAAAATATCTTTAATTCCTGATCTTTTGGAAGGTTGTTCTTTGCAGTAACACTCAGAAAAAAAAAGGTAGCACTCCGGGAGTGCCGGCAGAAGTGAAAACTTCAATATTAACGTTGTGTTTAATTATAAGTATAAAAGTACTATCATTTATGAGGTAGAATACAATGTTTATTTATTGCGCTATCGTACACAAATATGACAATTCGATCTTACGCTTTTTCGATCAGCATCACGTGACCCTGACGCGAGTTTGAAAGTTTTTACCCATACTAAAAAAAGTGCTCAGCGCCGCTAAAGAAGTTTTCACTTCAAAAAAAGTATTTTAAGAATATTATTTAGACGACTCTTAAAAAGCGCTATTTTAACAGTCTTATGGGCTCAAAATAACCACAATCGTTTCTCATGTAGATTTCAACAGCCGGTACCGAAGCGTCAGGTACCGGTAACATGAAGTTCATGTTGAACGGTGCTCTAACAATCGGTACTATGGACGGCGCTAACGTCGAAATGGCGGAGGAAGCCGGGGAACACAACCTGTTTATATTCGGAATGAGAGTCGACGATGTTGAAGATCTGAAGAAACGAGGGTGAGTTATTGATATTAGTTTTTGTAAGGAAATTATTTTGTCCCAACAATAAAAAATTACTTTTTTGCCTAAAACGTCATGCTTGTTATTTTCCAAACATTACTCTGGTTCAAGGTCACCAACAACCGTCAGCTAAAAATCGGCTTTGGTCGCAGCTAGTTTATCTGGGCCTTTATGCAAGTCGTTTAGCCTTCTGTGTCTTATGTCTTGTATATTTTTAAATATTTGTTAATTTGCCCTTAAATCTATTGTTAATTTGCTTTCATTTACACAGTTACAACGCGTACGAGTACTACGAGAGGAACCCCGAGCTCCGCCAGTGCGTCGAACAGATCCGCAGTGGTTTCTTCTCGCCGGGCGAGCCGGGCAAGTTCGCGCACATCGCCGACGTACTGCTACACCATGACAGGTTCCTGCACTTAGCTGACTTCGACGCTTACATCGAGGCGCAACAGAAAGTCTCTGATGTTTACCAGGTTTGTTTTTGTTAATTACTTTATTCAACTTAGATCTCATAAAAGCAAGGGAAAGTAGCGATTGTTTAAAACCCAAACTATAGGAAATTTATTTTAAAAATAAATACAGAAGTGAAAATGAATTAAATGTAAAAATACGTCCGTTTTTTACATTCGGTGTCAAAAACTGTAATTTTGATCAACAAGTCATAAAGATAAAATCGTGTTTTTAATAAATTGGAACCAATTAATGTACTGACTAAGACGATTTATATTATCGCAGAACACTGCGATCGTCTGCAAACATTTAAAACAAGGCAATATCTAATATTCCATTTCCCAACAGAACCAGGCCAAATGGGCTGAGATGGTGATCGAGAACATCGCGTCATCAGGCAAGTTCTCATCCGACCGAACCATCGCCGAGTACGCCCGGGAGATCTGGGGCATGGAGCCATCTTGGGAGAAACTGCCCGCACCTCATGAGACCGCCTAAACGGTCGCACATGACATGTCACGTTAGTCATGACACTGACATTTACAACTGTCATGTCACATCTGTCATAACAAGTATTATGTCACTTGTAGATTCTTGATCTAGACTATCTTTAACTAACTACAATTTATACTTCCTCTTCTTGTATTGTGACATGACTTTTATATTTGTCAAAGATGTTATGATACTTCTCATTGAGTTACAAATTCACTGACAGTCATGACTAACGTCAGTATCAACGTCCATGTCGTAAATTTTTGAATCTAACGTAAGCATACATTTTTTTATAAGAGTAGCACAAGTTGTTAACGTAGTATTGTGGTTGGTAAAATTGATTTGAATCATGTATTTTGTGATTATTGAATTTACTGTATGAAATTCTTATAATTAATATGTATTTTTATACCGTTATACATATTTATTTAAATTAGGTATATTTTAAATGAAATATTTACATTAAATTGTGGCAAAATATATTTATTAAAACAATAATAATTATTTCTACTAATTCTTGTCCATTAATATTTCCTAACCTTTTTCTATATAAGTATGAGGTATATTTATATGTATATTCCTATTTAAAAACCTGTTATTAACCTTATGGACAATATAGTGTCTATCCCTATTAACATCCACTTAAAAATGGCAGCAAATTATATTTTTAGGTACTAAGTGTCTAAAATTTATACCTTATAGTTTTGGACTTGTATGTATGTACCACTTGAAAAATTTCACCAGAGTTGAAAACCTCTTTGTTTTTCGGT
Source organism: Timandra comae (assembly GCA_958496195.1). Lineage (NCBI taxonomy): Eukaryota > Metazoa > Arthropoda > Insecta > Lepidoptera > Geometridae > Timandra > Timandra comae. The sequence goes on from OY292362.1 coordinate 7,851,846, forward strand.
AGTCTCTTAAAATTAAAGTTTGATTACCTATCTTTATGTATTTATTATAACTTATATTATAAATAGTGTAGTATTTATAGAAGTAGATAATGTTGATACATATAAGAATATAACTATATGTTGATAAGCTTAAATGTTTTTGAGATTGCTATTAGTATAATAGAAATGTTTAATAAAACTAATAAATTTTAACCGTCATGATATTTTTAGATGTTAGTATAATTATTTTAACGGATAAAACTAATAATAATTTTCAATTTCGAGACATCTGTGCGAAATTACGAATTTATTTTGTGCCATACATATTTGTTATTTTCACACGGTAGTTCAACACGTGTTCCTAAAAAACGAGTTTCGGTGGCCTAATTTAAGTGCGTTTTTGAAAAGAATAATCGCCATTTTTTATTAATAATGACATCTGTCATTTTTATTTGTAACGTCATAAAGACATATGTCAAATTATAATTGTTCTAGAAGGGGTTAAAATTAGAGTTTGTTGTTGTTTTGAATCATTATTTTTCTATGAACATTACTGCCAGAAATAATAATTGTTAAATTATAATGAACTATATTTATATTTTTAATAAATTATGTGTAATTAATATGTTTATATTTTATTGATTCCTCAGGCTTTTACTAGGTGGCGACGATAATATAAAAATTAGTGATAGATAACGCTAGAAGTTTGAATTCATAGGAGTATAAAGTAGTAGTAGAGCTATCTTAAAATACATGTAGACCAAATAAAATTAAGATATTCAATCCATCAATTTATTTATACGTTTTTGTTACACTAATAATACGTTTTTTCACAATTATCAAGACTACCTCCCATATTTCTGTGAATTAACACTTGCAGCGCTTTCATTTACTATCAAATTGCAGTTGCCACCCTGTATAATCATTTTAGTGATGTAATGAGAAAATATTTGTAATGGTTAACACAAAAACTGCTGGATTGATTTTTGATATTATATCACTGGTACAATACTATAGCAAAATGTTATATGATCATGATCATTTAGTAATATTTGCTCCTTAATTTGGGAGTGCGGAACCGCAGAACATGCAATGAATACGAAAAAGTATGTCCATATTTAACAGTCTTCCTTAACAATAGTATGCTAATATTTTTCATATCACATCGCTTACATAAGTTGTAAGTATAGAAATCAATAAAATGTTCTTTTTAAATCAACTTAGCAAACGGTGGACTCTCTATTTCATTTAATGAACTTCTTTCATGTAGATTATTCGAAGGATAGTACCGGGCTACCAGGTATAGAAATCTATAAAAAATGAACTTCAATTCAATAAAGTCATTGAATTATAATAAAGGCGGTGTAAGTGGGACTATAGTATTAGTACAATCGAACACGAATCCTTTGACGAGACATGCGTGTACATAATAAGTAGGTACCTATAGATGTAAGGATAGTACGTACTTGATGAACATCCTGCGCGCGCATTACACCTCCATTGCGATCCTGAGTAAAATCGCAGTGGACAGTATTGCCATCCTTGTCTGGCTACCGTATGTCATCGTCCGTTGATATCAAGCCTACGCGAGTAACTCATTCCGCGTCTGTATCTCGGGCGAGTCGGTTGTCGCCGCTCGTCCTTTCGCGTGTGTTGTGCGTTCTGTGAAGTGGGTGCAGCCCTGAGCCTTCGCTCCCGTCCCGCAGGTAAATATCCCAAATGTTCTACCTTTATGTTCATCAATATATTTTATGTCACAAAAAAGTGTTTGCGAATCTGTCCCTTGGTAGACGAGGCGCGACATCGATCGATAACGATGTTGTCTTGACCGGGTAGGTAGAAGCTCGCAATATCGCCTCATGTCTAATGTTTCCCTTCCTGATACTATATTTGTAGAGAATGTTTTGATAATATACCGCTATATACAGCGATGTGTTAATATACCGAGCTATCCATCCTTAATCGACGAATAGAGCACCTATTATGAACATTGCTCTACAACGAAACCGGCGTCGTTAAACCGACGTAGGTGCAATATTTATTAGATAAACCGTATTCGGTACAAATTGTCCTTTAGCGTGTCTTATTTATGTTATTAAAGTGACCATTCTGACCGTACAATTGGTTAAAACGACTAATGTGGGTGTAGGATATTGGGAAACTACCATTCGACTTTGTTACTTTCGCAATTATCGATCGTTATTTTTGTCATATAAAGTTCTTAAAAAAGATATTTGTTGTGTAAATAGTTAATTGGCATAAAACAAGTAAATAATTGAATTAGGATATAACTAAATAAATATAAATGGTTTATTATGACAAACAATACACATAAAATTATAATCTCATACATTAAGTATAGCTCAGTGAGTAAGAAATCAATGATTCATTCATTCGTTAGTGTACGCACGTGGTACCTACATAGTAGCCACTACGAACCTAGACCCTCCCATACTCCTGCAAAAAGCACACTACGTTATCAACTTGACTTTGAAAATTTAACAACATTTTTACAGCCTTGTTAGTTGTTTTACAGCCAGTGTTATTCTGAAGATGTTGGTATAAAATTTCAAGTATGGGATCTACCTCCATGACACTGAACTTGTCTAGACTTTGCATATAACCGGGACGCTTTCGCTGCCTAGACACAAACCGGTCTCTCCATATTTGTTTCAGAAATCTGTATTTATATCTAACTTGTTTATCCACTATACAACGTGCAATTTTTATTATCATATTCACGATGTAGTAGAATGATTTTTATTGAATAAGTGCGTAGTTGATTTGAATATTTGTAATAGGTATTTTTGGTAGGAAGGGCCGGCCCCTGCCCTCCTGGCACATCGACCTTTCCCCATTTACACACTTAGGGAGGGTGACAATTCAGTTGGAACTATAGCCACATATAACCAAATATAGCTAAAGGAAATATACATCCGAATATCAGTAGAGATAACATCTTGTATTTAGGAATGCACATTTATTTCCGGTAGATATCAATATGGATTTACATTACATTATCTCTTCTACCAAAACATGTTTTTGTTTATTAAATTAAACTTTACTCAAAGGGAAATCATGTTTGAATCATCCCGGACACGTTTATATAATTTGAAACACATGGTGGTTTCGTACAAAGAATCCAGTTCCCAAAACGCGACAGGTGCAAACTCAAATGGAGTCTTACTTTTTTTAAACCTTAGCAGGTAAACGACTCGCCCTTAAATACGTTCAATTGAGACTTGTTCTCTTCATCTTTGTAACCAGATGTAAAGTACTTTTTACTCGCATATTGTAGCGTAATGACGCGCAAAAGGGACTCCACCATTCACACACAGTACACACGATTGTGTCTTAAAAGAAAGTACCACATCAATCCCGAGTTGCTAAGCGAACGTTAAACGTCCATTTTACTTGCGTTAAATGTCTTCAACATCTTGCGTGGGATGGCTCCTGTCAGGAGGATGGGGGAGGGGGACCGAACAGATTCGCCATCCACCACTTGAGGGGGAGGGCGAGGCTCGCAGCTTCCAGACGGTATGGCATGGGGAGAATCGATTACTTTACACCAGAAATATCTTCGAATACCTACTTTTATCACTCACGAATCTGTTGGCGATGATTTGTATAAATAATAGTTGAATCTCTGGAACGCTGTTTGATATTGTTGGATTGCGAATATTTTGGTGTGTATGAATAAGCAAGCCCTCACTAATACGTTCGTGTATGGAAGGCAACAAAACAATTCACCGTGAAATAACTTTTTTCAAAAACCGTATTGTCGGGTACTTAAATTCTGGAATTCAACGAAGCGTGCTGAAACAATATTAGGTTAAATTTTTACTTGCACGCATTCAACGGACTTCTTATATCTACATACCAATCTTTGTTAAATATCAAAACGCATTCGTTAAAACCGAACACGAAGGCGCGTGGCCATTCCTGGATAATGGATCCCGAAATAGTCTTCCGTCACTGGTGCGTGAGGTTACTCGTACTCGGTACTCACATTAAATATGTTTTGCTTATAGATCAACTGTGAATAGAAACACGGATTCGTTTACTATAAGTGTTTGACTGTTATGATTGACGGCACTTTGTTGACTTGTAACGCGTGGCCCTTTCCGATGTTAGTTTTATTAAGGATACTAACTTCATAGTACATTTATAGTTATTTATACACATTTAGTATAAAGAGATATTTTTTGTAGTAGATAGTGAAGAGAAAATGCCTTTTTTTGGGAATTAATAAAATCGAAGCTATTGGATGGGCTTTAAAAATTTACCAGTAGAAGGTTATTAAAGTTGAGTAGAGTATGTTTTCCCTGATTTCTACATGTGAACGATAAACTCTATCTATAATTATTAATTATATCATCAAATATTATATACAATAGCTTGGTAACGGTTGCTGGGAACCACTGGATTAGCATTGCGCTTGATTGGTCGTATGAGAAGATAAAAAGGATAGATCTATGAGCAGCTATGGATATGTTAAGGATTATTATGCACAAGAGCACGAGTAGATTAGGTTACTAACTATAAGTATTTAGAATTTTAACTTAAAAGGTACAAACTAAATACAATGTATGTACTAGAAATCAGTAGGCAATGCGCCAGGTGATGTAATATGTGATAAGATATACACATAGACATACATACACACTTGTTTATACGCGTTATTAGTTACTATTGGTGCACAGATGAGACCTAGTTTTGCTACCAACAAATTCATTTATTACAAACAATTCATAATCAAGGACCAAGTTCGCTATTAAAAGTATTATAGTATGATGTCATTGTCATGCGCCTTTTCAAGTACTTGTTAACATTGAACCAGTAATTATGAATCTGGTTTTAAAATAACATTTAAATAAACTTTTAATATTCGTTTCTGGTTGTACAGTAGCATTGTGCATTGTACCCGGTATTGCATAAATTCCGGGTACGATTTTTTCAAGTAAGTAACAGCATGCATATTTGCTATTTTTCAAATATGGTTCGGGTTTCTCAAGCAAGCGTGGTGATTGATTTCGGCTGCTCTACGGTTACATTGGACTCTATCAGTGAGATCTAAGAGGCCAATGTCAGTAAAAATGTCACTTGGGTTCATCTGGAGATTCTCATTATACTTACACAAATATCTCTAAAGCAACAAAATTACCAAATTCAGCTATAAACACTATTTCAGAGTAATAATTCCAAACAATTCGGTCATATGTCATGTGTAAGTCTCATTAGTAAACCTAATTCGAGCAAGTAGCAATAACATTAATCCATCGCGTGAGTCTGCAATAACATAATCTCCCCTTTTAAATAAATTGAAAGAGAGAGACGGAGCATTGAAGAGGGAGTTTCAATGTTTTCACTTTGTTGACTCAAATACATTAATGGGTTCTGTTATGTTGGTTTTTACATTACTTTATTACAAACGGAAGTATTTCGTTAACACAAAAAATGCATTACTGAACTAGGCTACATATAAAGATACATGATTTTTTATAAGTCGTCATTGTCGATGGATCTTGAATAGATAGATTTGAAAGACATCTCCAAAGCTGTAGAAAAAGTGCTAAAATTAGCTAAAATGGTATCTTATAAGGAATGCATTGAATGTAATATCTATTATTAGTTATATTAACGTGATGCTTTCATTGTTTCAGATCCGGGCAAAGCCCGCCGCTCAGCGGCGCATCGAACCTTGTTTTAGTTTGTGATTTTTCCTTTTTAAGTTGCTAGTGAACAACCTAGTGCTCAGTGAAGTGTCCAAGTGTTTGTGAATATGGCATTTACCGGATTTACCGCCCTCGTGGCACTGGCTGCTATAGGTAAGACACTACTTGTTTCTACCTAGGTATAATCCGATCAAGTCTTACAGTGTATTACTAAACCGGTTTAAAGCAAAAAAGAGATAGAATTTGTTTCACATCCTTTTAATACAAAATATTTAAATTATTGAAATACTTGCAGACCTTACCGTTAAACATTATTTTATAAATACAAATATGAGCAATATATTTGCAGTTATGGCATAAATTTAAGCTTCTATTATTAGAGAAACATAGAAGAAACATCTTAGTCTAGTGAATCACAAAAGAAAAAGAGAATTTCCACTTAGTTTTCTTACTAAAATATACCAAAACATTTGCTATAATGTTAAGGTGTCGAAGTATAAACACACGATTCCAATTCTCATATATTCCGCGAGAGCCATTTAAGAGGAGAGCAGAGAGCTCAAAAATAAGGGCTATCACACGTAGGGTGGAGGTCGGGGCGATGTGACGTCACGGGTCGATACTGCGGCCGGCCAACGAACCAATATTTGCACGTCACAAATGTTCACAAACCCGGCTTAATCTCTACTACACACACTTTTTGCGATTCATATATCACGTCGGTTTACCGAGTAAACTACCAGATTTAAAACCACATTTCGTTTACGTTTTGGCTGGGTAATTGCGTTTTGATAAAACTGTATGTTTTTAATGGATTTTACTTTCATGGTAGGACGTTTCTGCTATATTCATCTAACTAAATGTTATGAAAATTGAAAAATATTGTTCGTTTTAAGACAAGATTAGCAATAGATTATGGTATGGTATTCAGAACTTTTAGTGTTGAGTATAAGTCCTTTGAAGTTAGTAAGTCCCGATGCTATTTCTTATGAGAAAAGGGAACTTTAATCTCCAAAAGTTATTTTTTGGCTATGTACAACTATATGTAGTACTTAACTTACTACCTATGTAAGCAAAACTTAATACTTTTCGATCTATCAGCTTATTCTTCGTCTATTCGCACGTGTGTGGTAGTTTTATTAAGTAGTTAATCCTCTTTTATCTAACCTACCGTAAATTTCCTAGAAATATCGATTTCTGTTTAATTAAATAGAAATTAGTTACATTGTTAAATATTTTAGTGTTTGTTCAACCATCACGCTACATTCTACAAGTATAACCGTTAGCGATACTAACAATAAAGTCAGCACGCAATGGTAAAACATTAATAAATGCGTTTACTAAGAAAATAAAATACCGAATTGTATTGAATGCGTTAAAGATAAAACAAATCAATTTCGTCTAAAACAATCATTTTGAAATTCGAATATTCAAGTAAATATTTAGAATATCTCAAAAATAATCTGTGCAAATGCGTGAAATTGAGTCAATTCGTTACGCGTTTAAACAAACTTATATGTAGGTACGTGTGCTGACAATAATATGAAACTTCTTCGGATTTTATGTCCATTACGGTATGAATTTTTAAAGATGCATTCTTAGTGGATCGCGTGGTTTGTATAAGAAATCCTTATGCAGTTTAATATTTAGACCCTACAGATAATACGATAATGCGATTCTAGTTTTCATATTAAGAAATAGTATAATTATTCATCAGTATAAGTAAATACTATAACATTAAACTAAACGTCATTATTTCTCAAGATTAAGGTAAAACTAGCATAGTTTTCATGTTTGCTTTCCAATTTTCACTAACTTTAACAACGAGTAGCTGCTAACAGTTTAAATTGTTGAAAATTGAGTTGTTTATTTAAAGGTTAGTGAGAGTAAGGTGTCGTATAAACTATGTCGTATTCTACTGACATTGAATTTATCGATTGTAATTGATTACGATCAATGATTTGCGTTGAACCAAACGCTTTTATGACCTATTAGCACGTTATTGCATCAGAGGTTGGACTCGGATAGACTACCGGTTCTAACATTGACTCTTTTGTGTATATTTGACAATTATCTCATAGATTTATTCATTGTTCATCCTGTGGATATTACAAAGTTCAAAATTCTAACATTATCCGTTCGACTCATATTCAAATTTCCTTCCAAAAATAACCACAAAATGTTAGTTCAAACCCGCCATACAGGACCCGCCAGCCTTGCGTGCCCGTTCACTTGCACTTAAGATAAGTTGGTAGAGCTCATAGGATATACTAGGACTTGTAAAAGTCGAGATTAAGTTCAAGGTATCCTCAAACTCTGTTTCATTGATAAAGTCTTTAGTTCGTTAATATAATCAAATTGACAATCGGTATCCAAGTAAGACTTTATAACTTTGATTAGATGAACCACAATAGTTGATCGATTTTCGTACTGATTTTAGATATAAAAGATACCAATAATTCAACTACATTCAAATTTGTTTATCGATTAATAACAGACGAGGTCGTCAGGTTCAATGTAAGAGCACCACACTCTAAAAGTTAGTTTTACACAAACACCAGAACGTTGGCCTTTCGGGGCGAACCCGGCGAAGGTCGCGGCCATGACTCACTGCAAGTTTTGCACATCCACGCTAATATAAGAAACTGGCTAGACTTGCCTCTAATTGAAAACATCTTGAACACGCAGACGAGACGTCAACTACACAATATGCAAAGCCAAGTCCTAACAAAATCTGTAAAGTTTTAAAACGCTTATACGCGACGTCTAAGCAGATACGACTGCTTAAATTCAAATTATTTTATTCCGTTTTGTTTTTAAAGACATGCGCTAATAAAGCCCTTATTTTACCAGTTACATTTCTGTCAACATGTATTGCTCATATCTTTTGAGCTCGTTCATATATGTTATTTTGAATTTCAAACTAAGCTGAAAGTAAGCTTAGTCTCAGACATTTATGCTGCAATGCAGTATTTTTGATGAATATTGTATTCAGTTAAACTTTTTAGCTTATAAAATGTATGTATCAGAAAGCTTAGCGTTCTTAGGTAGTTCTTCGTTCTGTGCACTGTTGCAATTTGAAGTTACGGTAACAACTGTGATAGTAGTAGATGATATATGAGGGTAGTAGAGGATATTCTTTAGACATCCATATCCCCCAATCAAATCATAATTATTATGTAAAATGAACATTTAATCTATTCTGATTTAAAAGGAGTATACTATGTTAATAAACTGCAATATACTGCTATATGTTAATATTAATACAGTTTTTCTATTTTGGAACTAGACTTTAGTTTGTAATATTGTTATTAGTATAACCGGTTTTAATTTTTGTTAGCAGAGTCTAACATAAGACATGAAAAAATCTCATACACAAACATTGATAGCACAGCGCAAAAACCAGTAGCTGATGTTAGCCTATGTATAAATAAAACAATAAAATTCTACCAGATAATCCATAGTTCGTTAATTAAATGCTAACATGCAGGTTAATTACGGTACTAGTTAAAACCAAAACTATTTAGATAAGTATTTACATAATGGTTATATTTATCAATGACTGCATTACGAGTTTGATAATATAATCTGTTTTATCTGAACATGTGGGTAGTGGTCAGAGGTCAATAACAGTTTTGTCACTTAGTATAAAAATATAAATTATATTTTTCGTATAAATATTATTACATACGTTAATGTAAATATTTATATTTATTACTTTTCGCGTGAAATTAAGGATCAAGCCACAATTCCCATATGAATTAAATTTAGGGATATGAAAATCATACAATCTTTGTTTCTTTATAAACACTACTTAGCAACATATGTATACAAATATAGATTTGTCATGGCTGCTAACGTTTTTTGGGTTCGTGAACAATTTACCCATAAAATATGAACAAAGCTTCGTGTGTGGTTGTCATACGAATAACTACAAGTGGTCACGAAACATCGTTGGTCTTTTAAATATTTATTGTGACTCAATGTATTAGAGATTTTGCAGGTGCATGAGAATAATGCAATGATTAGGTATATATGTTTGTGATTATGTTTACTAAGAATTATTTGTGCAATAATGTGATAATCGCGTTTATCATAAGATGAAATTTCTGCCGGGCATGGATTTTATTTAACCCGCCAAACGATTGAGCATTGGTAGAGTTTTAGTTTACATTATGTAGTAATAATTGTGTACTTATGTAATTCAGAATCGAAGCCGAAGTGCTTATGTTTCAAACTTAACTGGATTACAACAAAAAAAGTGATGTTGAATAAGCCTTACGCCAGTATCCTGATGAAGGCCACAGGACGTGGGTGAAACTAGTCGAGGATTTCGACTTTAATAAGTACGTACTTACAGCCCGTTTGTTAAATAATTATATACGCCAGTATTGTTACAATATGCGCGTAAGTATGAAGTCTTCTAAGAAATTAGAAAGTTTCCTACCTGATTTTACATTACCATACATAGGAATATCATAGAGCTTCTCTCGTGAGATAAATTGTTTTCGTCATTGTGTTATGTCGTAGAAAATGTCATATGGAACTGGTGTGACTTGATTACTTCAGAAAACTTGTCTGGCGTTGTTATACATAAAATTAAAGTTGAGCTTTTGTTTTTAAAAGAAACAAGCTGTGTCCCACAGTTTTCCTCGCTTTAATCCTGATCTTGTAGGAATTTTAAATAAAAGAAAAAATGACTTAAATATGTTATTAACTTATCTTTGTACCGAATTTCGTCTCAATCTGTTGAGCAATTTTGGCATCATTGAGTAACCAACATCCAAATCTGTATGTCAAACTTTTTCAAATACAATGTTTGACATTCATAACATTGAATAAATAAATAATTGACGCCACCGCACCGTCTGCATAAAGAACAAGCAAAATGCTGTGTAAACGTAAGTGAGGACGGAATTAAAAGGAATTCTAATCCCACAAATTGAGATGACCTCGGTCGGTACCACTGGCATGTGGTTAAACATTCCACCTACACTAACAAAGCTAGAGCCACGTTATCTATATGCATGGTATAGTGTTATGCAACTGTACACAAAACATAGCGGAAACTACAGCTGCACTATGACACCGAAATAGTTGGTTAAGCACGCGTAGGTGTGTGAATTGTATTGGTATGGAAATTATGTATTAGAAGGTAACAAATAATATGGCATCATCAATCATTATCATCGTTTGTCTCAAAAATAACAAAACCGAAGAAAGGTTATTTAGTATCTACTAACCTGTAACTAGGTTTATTACTTTTTCTAGCTTGAGTATAAGGAACTGCTAACTTTCATACGCTACCGTAAAGCTACCGCTCGCGGCTTTAATTTCCTAAAACATGTATGATCCCTTTCTTGGTTCTCACCTAAGCACATTACAAAAGGAGCCCGCATGCAAAATTTCAGAGCCCCAGTAGTTTTGGCGTTAGTAAATCAGTTAGTCAGCCAGTAGGGATAAGTAATGTATGTAGAGATAGAGTACCAATACTCACAATCATAACAATGCTTAAACCAAAGAGGACGCATGTTTAATATTCATTAGCACCACTTTAAGATGATAATGTTGCAAGATTGTGAAACAAAGATAAGGATAGATGATAATACACACACGGTAGCGTTCAAAACCAGGAATTCTGGCGGGTGAACGACCTCGTTTTACGGCCTATATAGTACAATGGAGTCGTAACTTCACACTATAATAGTAGTCTACTGAGTAACGAATTAATTTACTATTACTGAATAATTGCTTCATCACTGTAAACACTTAATGGTGATACCACCTGCCTTGCGGTTTTAGTAGAGAAAATCCCGATTTCGTGGAAATTTCGTGATGAAAAGTATCCTATGTCTGTCCACGAACCTAGAATAATACTATTCGATGATATGGTCTCCTCACGAAGCCAAATACAAATTGATGTTAGAACGCATTCAAAATAAATTTGTAAGATTTATATATTTGAAGCAATATGGAGTGTATCCGGGATATCCATTGCTGTATCCTACTTTGTTTTTACTGGGTATGGTTGGGCATTATAAGCTGGAAGTCAGAAGGGAGGTGGCCTTGGCTACATATTTATTTAAACTATTAAGAGGGAGGATTCACAATCCCAGTGTGTTGGCGTGTATATCGCTGTGTGTGCCTAATGAGTACGTGGGACGTAGGCGAAGGCCTAACATGGTGAGTGTGGCGCGAGCACGCACATGCCTGCTGCAACAGGCGCCGCTGTCGCGGGCGCTGCGAGTGCTCAACGCTCTGTCTGAGAGGGTTGATTTGTTTTCGTGTTCGCAGTCTCAGTTCACAAAGGAAGCGCATCAAGTAGTTAGTTATTTTAATTTGTAATAGGTATATAATGTAATTTTGTTTTTTAATTTTTAAGTATTTCTGCACTAACGCTTTAGGAAATAGCCTGTAATGTTAGTGTATGTGTGTGTGTAAATAAATAAATAAATAAAATAAAAACTATTTATTGTGGAATTAGTTCAGTTGATAAACGCGAAATTGATTAGTAAACAAACAAAATGGCTATCATATTTAGAACTAGATAAAGATTTGACTAATTTGTATTAAATCATTGCAAATGTAGAGCATCTGCAAATTGTGATTCATGCAACAATTCCCAACTCACATAGTAGTCATCCAACATTCTTTTTCTTTTCAGAATACTTAACTACGTTTCAACTCGTTGACATTCATGACGAACTCAGAAAAGCTCTGTTACAATATAAATTCCTTCGCGAAGTTAATTTTAAACTCATGTTAATGAATTGACCCATTTTCTTCGTTTTCCATTCGTCCAACGTAGACTTTATAGTATTTATTATCAGTTAACAACACTTCTGCCATTATTTAATTAATTATTCTATTGTGTGCTAATACCGACTCAATTATGAAACAAAAAGCGTATAGACAATGATGAACCGTGGTTGGCTAAGAGACATTAATTACGAGACTCTTATAAGGGCTTGTTTAATTTTCAATTATTATATTTAGAAGCCGAAGAATGATAACTTGTTAAGTGGTAGAAGTAGCAAGTAATTTACTTGTTACTTTATTCGTTAATTACGTAGAGTTATTTGTACTTCCTAATTAACAGTGACTCTATTTTCACTCAGGCTTGCATCTGGCTTGTACTTTTGCGTTAGGTTGTGAAATGTCTCTTATAGAAATATAGCAGCGCCCCGCGGTTTTACCTGCGTAGTTTACAATTTACCCCCTTTCTTTCTTTTTCTTTCTGGGGGAGATCTTTCAAAATTCCTCTCTTAGTAGTAGCCTACTCCCCCCCCACAAACAAACGAGCCAATTTTCAGCTCTCTACGACCAGTAGTTTGGACTGTGCGTTGTCTGTCAGTCAGTACTTTCATCACTCAGTAACGGAAGAGTTTTATAAAAGTACTCGTATATAGAAGATGTTGTGCTAATAGCCTAGTATAAGTGATGTGATGATACTCTTATCATTGAAGTCGACCTCTATGACCAAGTGATATCGAAGCTCAACAAGCTTCTCTGCAAGAGGTCCGGTTCATTGCCCGCAAAGACCAAAAATATTTTAGGAAAAATATTTGTTCTTAGTTTTGTTTTCTAATTAACACGTTTGTGTTTAATAAAATTCAATTAACACTGACCTACTGCAAACGTAAGGATGTGATAAGCATTGAGTAAATGAACAGAAACTAGAAACATATCAGCTGTTATGTATCGATAAGCTGGGTTTATCGTGTAAGTACCTATGCTGATATTGATTAATGTTAACGCCTTGCAATGGCGAAATGCCGACATATTTCTTTCTTTCATATTTACTTACTTATTTCTTTGCTTTCCTCATAGACGTTCAATAAAACATTGACAGACGTCTAAAAAAAGGGTTTCTTCAAAATTCAATTACTGATTTCCGGTTGGATCAAGAGTTAAACTATTTAATAACTTGTCTGTAACAGATAACACAAAATCTGCTCCCAATATACTACTAATGAAACAAAAGAAAATCAAATCGTAGCAAGTGGTGGCAACTGGCAATATAAATCTATTCATCTTAGCCTGATCAGGTTGAGGAGAACATCTGTCGTGCAGCCGACCAATCAGGAGCGTGCGCAGACGCACATCTGTCAGAATACGTTGCACGCCCTCGAGTTTTTGTTCCTTTTGTTGCTATTTTTTATTCAATGCTTCAAGTATAGAGTATAGAGGATCCCGGACGGCTTTAAAACCATTATTTTTTTTAATTGATGATTTAGTTTGTCCATTTTTGTCGGTGGTTCAGAGAAGATCTGGTTAGATTTTTTAATCTATACTTAAAGAGAAAGAATTGGTTTTACTTATCTCATTAACTCTATGTATACCTACGTGCCACAAAATAAACTACGCTATGTTTTGTTTACAGATCTTTTAAAATCCGTTAAATACCAAACCTTTTTAATTACACCGGATACTACGAATATAAAATGACACATCATAATAAGTATCATGTCTATTAGTACCGTAATGAGGTCACTAATTGGTTGTAAGCGGGTGTCGTATGCATTTCATCTCGTGTTGTATGTCAGTCGTTAGGCGCGAGGTCGTAGCACTTGCTCTGTATTATTTTTCCGAGCTTCATTACAAAATAGGTCGAGCATTCGTAAGCTGACGAGCTTGCCGCAAAGGGTATGCCTCCGAGCTACTACGCGACTCGAGTATGCGCGGAACCACGACTCAGCGGAATTTATTTTAGCGATATTGAGAAACGCCGGATGTTATTTACGGACTTTTAATAGTCAAGATGGGAGTTTAAACGAGAACTTTATACTGGTGGTTTGATTACGATATCTAAAGAGATTGCTGCTATTATGATTTTAATGAATTTTGTTGAAATGAAATGGCTCGGGTTTTTGACCATCAACTTTCGTTAGACAAGCGTGATAATGACATAGAGAGAGATACCTCTGCTTTGCAGTGGATAACTTTTCATTAATCATTCCTGTTTTATGTTCTTTTTTTAATTTACTTATAAGGAACATCGACGCTATTTATACTTAGATTATGTTTACTTACCTAACAATATGTTTCCAGGGTCAGTGCTATGCGAGGACGAGACTATAGGCCCGATCTTCATGAAGGAACCCCCGAACCGAGTCGACTTCAGTAACACGACCGGCGCTACCGTTGAATGTGCTGCCCGCGGATCCCCTACTCCCGACGTCTTCTGGGTGCGAGCTGATGGAACTGCCGTTGGAGATGTTCCCGGATTGAGACAGGTAATCTATACTTCTATAATAATAATACTAGCGGTGCCCCGCGGCTTAACCTGCACCAGCTCCGTTCGTACCGTTCAAACCAGTAGCGTATTCAAACAAACTATTTTTTCAGCTTAATTATTGTTAGTATAGGTTCTACCTATACTTTAAAGAGGTAGTTTGTGAGTTTGTAAAGTTGTAGCGAGATCGTGCGGCGCTCCTAGTACATACCATAGATCGTGAATGTGTCATCCGATACCTAACGGAAGATAAGATGAATCACACATTACAAAACACATCATATTTAAAGGGTACCATACATATATACCTACAGTCTATTCTTAGCGGAAAGATACCAAAATTCATATGATTATATTTCTTAAAAAGTACCAATCTCAATTTTTTCAACTAAAACAGCGTTTGAAAGTATTACCTGTGTTTAGAATATTATGAACATTGAATATCAGAACTACACACACTTAGTCTTATTAATTTATTCATCTAGAACTGGACAAACGTTAGTGAATCACCTTGCACCTCCGGATATTATAAACAAAAAATCCGGCATGGTGATCACATTGATAGCTGTGACATTTATGATTCAAATATATGGTTTTCTTTGCAGGTCCAAGCGAATGGCAACTTGTTGTTCCCTCCATTCCGCGCTGAGGATTACAGACAAGAGGTCCACGCTCAGGTGTATGCCTGCTTGGCCCGAAACTCTGTTGGTACTATCCACTCTAGGGATGTCAATGTACGCGCCGGTGAGTTCATTTACATACTACATAATAGATATAGAAGATACTCGTATGCTAAGATGCAGACCAGACGAAGGTCAAAGTATGTATACGAAAGTCCACCGTTTTTTGGCAGCAGTATTATGATAATCTCGAATCAAATATTATTAGTATAGTCTATGACAAAATATTTATGTTTATTGTCCAATTTAAATTGGTCCAATAGCAAATTGAAATAAGCCTTAATATAACGAGATCGTAAGATATGAATCAGACATATGTATATTCAATTCTGCGTGTCGACCTTGCAGATTATTCGCCGTGTGAACTTTTCGATTGCATATTATAAACTGTCTGCTCTGCATCATTAGCATAATCTCAACTTCGTCGAGATAAACTGATTGTGGAGAGGATTTTCATAAGAGAGCTCTTTCATAAAGACTTTTAAACGTAATATTGGTTTAAATTGGTGTGTAACGTTTTAGTTTGTTACAACCGACCATTGATCGAAATCTACTGGACTGAATTTAAGTGATAAAATCTTATGTCTTTATTATACTGTTTTGATAACTGAAATAACCAGCCTGTATTACATTAAATGAATACAAAAGTTAGGACGATAATGTAATTTTATACTCTTCTAAACAATATAATACAGTACCATGTTAAAAATATCCGACAATATCATAAATATGAAACATTGTAAAGCTATCCGGTGAAGTTTACAACGCGGGACTCAACAATACATCAACCCAGATTGTAATGTATTCACTTTGTGTTCTCTTTTGTCTTTTGACCTACGAACTTCAGTTATACGATATCGTTATGAGAACAAATGTAAGAAATATAATGTATTGTTTATTACGTCACTTCTAAATATAAAATTTACGCCTTTTATTTTAATAAGGGTGGCGAGTGTAGTTAAGTTCGTTGATGTCGTGACGCTTTCATGAATTAAGTGGTGTCGGGTCGTAGAATGGTTGATTGGCCATCACAGGGCGCTGCCCTTTAACTCGGGCCAAATAAGGTCAATTAAATAAAGCTACCAACAGCCGTAACTTATAGACCATTGAGAGATTTTATATGGGATTATTGTATTGTCAGTTGTGTATTAATGAATATACATAGTACTCTACTTACATTATCGTCCTAAGTAAACAAATTATTTCTATCATGATTGTAATTTTTATTGAATGAATGTGTATTTTTTCCAGCATTTCTTAACTGATTAGTTACGTGTATAGGTAACTACAGTATTATCTTGATTACTTTTAAATGTGACATGTCATTATTTGTTTATGTGTAAGTTGTCGCCCAACATTACGATACGGATGTCAACAAGGAATACGTCATTATGGGGAACAGCATATTGTTGAAGTGTCAGGTTCCGTCGTTCGTAGCTGACTTCGTCCAAGTTGTCTCCTGGCATACAGACGACAACGAAGACTTCCTTCCCGGAAATGATTACGGTTATTCCATCACCTGTAATTAGTTCCGAATAGACTCCTTCTCCCGAGCTCCCGTTTAATGCTGGTGATGTTTTATCCTCAGTGGTACACCAACAGTACGAATCAGAAGTAAACAACGAGTACGTGATTCGCGGTAACTCCGCTATTCTTAAATGTTCTATTCCGTCTTTCGTCGCGGATTTCGTTTACGTCGTATCCTGGCACGACGAATCTGGGAACTCCTTTGTACTTGGCGAGACCCAAACAGGAGACGGTACCACTTTATACATCAGTATTTATTTGCCACGTTCCCTCACCTATCCTCAATCATGATAAATGTCATGACATAAATCCTTTCCAGTTGTAACCCAATACTACGAAGCTGAAGTAGTGTCAGAGTACGTAATCCGAGGCAATGCGGCTATACTCAAATGCAACATTCCATCTTTCGTCGCTGACTTTGTAAAAGTTGAAGCTTGGATCGACTCAGACGGCGGCGAATATCTGTTAACCGATGATATCGGTACCTATCTATCCCTATTTTATAATTAAAATAGCCACATCTCCATCCTTCCTCCGTTCCAGTTTAACCTTATACAATGTAATTTAAGTCTTTCGTGTAAATTTTCAGTCGTTAATCAGTTCTATGAAGCTGAAATTCTAAAGGAATATGTTATTCGGGGCAACGCTGCTGTTATAAAATGCTCCATACCTTCGTTCGTTGCTGATTTCGTAAAAGTAGAGTCATGGATTGACGAAGAAGGAACAGTTATAAATCATTCGGATGATCTTGGTACACAATGCCTTCACTAAACAATGGGTCCACTTTCCGCGCCCGCTAAACGCATGTCCCCACACCTTGTACCTGTTATTCCTTACTAAGTAACTAATTGTTATTCTTCAGTCGTGTCACAGTATTACGTGACCGAAGCCGAAAACGAGTACGTGATTAGAGGTAACGCTGCCATTGTCCGATGCAAGATTCCATCTTTTGTTAGCGACTTTGTCTTTGTGGAAACCTGGATTATGGATGATGGACAATTGCTAACTATAAACAATACACAGGCAGCGAAGGGTACACATCAAGAGACTATTTGTTATTCCGATCCCCTTCCCATTCTTCTCTCCATTTTGTTATACTACTCAGGTTTTGAATGTAATTTTGTGTAGTGGTGTCACAACCCTTTGAAGCGGAGGCGGATAACGAGTACGTAATCCGCGGGAATGCAGCCATAATGAAATGCGAAGTGCCTAGTTTTGTAGCTGATTTTGTATATGTTGAAATGTGGATGGACAGTGAAGGTGGCACATATTATCCTGGCAATGGCGAGGGTAATTGATTCGTAGATTGATTGTCCTAATTCCTTTCTCAATTCCCTGTTTTGTCACAGCGGTGTTGCAAGCTTACGAGGCTAGAGTGAACGACGAGTTTGTGTTGAGAGGCAATACGGCTATACTTAAATGCATCGTTCCCTCCTTCGTTGCGGATTTTGTGCAAGTAGTGGCTTGGATAATGGATAACGATACTGTCAATGCAAATGACAATAATAAAATAGAATCTGGTATTCATTTCTAACATACTTGTAGATCTATGTAAGAGACCCCGCTCCTTTCCTATTTAGTAATATTGGAAACTTTTTTATTGACATTGTTTTTGCTTATGCAGTTGTCCATCAACATTATGAGCCCCGTGTTACTGACGAAGATGTCCTGCGTGGCAACTCTGTTATTGTTAAGTGCGTAATTCCATCGTTTGTCGCGGACTATGTTCGTGTAGTAGAATGGGTGGCGAATGATGATTCTGTCACTACTACTTATTCATTCAACGGCTCCGAGGACAATTACGGTAATGGAGAGTACCGCGCGGTCCCAATTGTTCCTATCCGCACTCCAAATCCCCGAGTCCAATTGGACGACCGTGGCTTACATTGTCGTTATATCAAATATGTTTTACAGCTGTTAATCAATTCTACGAATCGCAAGTGTATGACATATACGTTATACGGGGTAACGCTGCTGTTTTTAAGTGCCATATCCCATCGTTTGTGTCCGACCACGTGCAAGTTGTCTCTTGGCACGATACCGAAGGAGGAGAGTACGCGCTTAATGACAATTACGGTACATTTTTTAGCGTCTGGAATGAACATTAAGTCCTATAGTATTCCCTTCCTTAACATATCTAATTGGAATTTAAATTCTATTCAAATGAGTTTATTCCTTTTATAGTTGTGTCTCAGGCGTACACGATTCATTTGGTCGAAGAAAACGTTTTGAGAGGCAATGCTGCGATTATGAAATGCTTAATCCCGAGTTTTGTTACCGAGTATGTATCAGTTGCATCTTGGATTATATCGGAAGGAGAGGATGAAACTGAAATCAAAGCAGATGATATCGCTAATAGAGAGGGTATATTTTAAAATACGGAAATTTACCTGTATCCAAGAATCCTTACCTGGAATACCTACTTAGTATTTCGTCTTATTTTTACATTCGTGTACATTTCAGAAACCCTTAGCTTTTCTTTGTCGTAACATAAAAATGTTTCTTTATTGTTAACTTTACAGTTGTGACACAAGCTTACACGGTGAATATATTAGAAGAAAGTGTGTTACGGGGAAATGCAGTTATTCTCAAATGTCATATTTCGACATTCGTTACTGAATATGTTAGCGTTTCATCGTGGATTATATCCGAAGGGGATGTAGATGAACTGGAAATTAAAGCAGATGCTAATGATCTCGGTATCTTTGGATTAATTCTAAAAATAATATGACTAGACTAACAAACCTGAAATCCCGTCCCAGTTTCATTAACTACTTATTGATTTTCCGTTCTACGTGCAATATTTATCGACGTATTTGCTTGCCATATTTCAGTGGTATCTCAAGCGTACACTGTTAATTTAATGGAAGAGAATGTTCTGCGTGGGAATTCGGCAATCGTAAAATGCCATATACCTAGCTTCGTCACGGAATACGTTACAGTCTCCTCTTGGATAATATCTGAAGGCGACGTTGATGAAATGGAAATTATGTTAAACCAAACTTTCAATTTAGGTATTTGAAGAAAGCAAACCGATTACTATAATCCTTTCACATCCTCCAAACCAAAATAACGTCCAACCAAATCTCGAGACAGATGCAAGTCGATGTAAAAGTGTAGAATGAATTTATTATTGTTTCAGTGGTATCTCAATCTTATACTGTAAATCTTTGGGAAGAAAATGTCTTGCGCGGAAATGCCGCTATTTTAAAATGTCACATCCCTAGTTTTGTTACCGAATATGTCACGGTCACCTCCTGGATTATATCGGAAGGGGAGACCGAGGAGGCCGATATAAATATAGATTCAGATTATAATTTAGGTAACTTCATTAACACCCTTACTCCCCTTCACCTTGTTTCCTATTCCACCTTCTAAAATCACGGGGAATGTCTAGTATAGGCGAATAGGTACCTACGTGAAAATAATTAAAGTTCATTGTCTAGTGATTAATTTACATTCTTATTTGCGATTCCAGTCGTTTCTCAAGCCTATGATGTAAAATTCTGGGAAGAGTACGTTTTGCGCGGTAACGCAGCTATTTTGAAGTGTCAGATACCAAGTTTTGTTTCTGAGTATGTCTCTGTAAATTCCTGGATCATTTCTGAAGATGAGAAAGAAGAGGAGATCAAACTTGATTCTTCTTCTAATTTAGGTAGCATAGCTATGTTTTACTTTGGTATCCTTTATTCTTCCTATCCCTAAATATCCTGTCTTGTCCTATCTATCCTTTCTTTCGATAGTAGAGCCCACAAATACTTCAATGTAAATAGGTCTTCTAGCTCTTAAAAAAATATATAGTTTCGTGGTATAGGTAAAACATGGTTAGAATTAGGAAACCAGGCGTAAATTGCTTATCATGATTTTAACATCTAAAATCACATTGTTTCAGTGGTTTCTCAGGCGTACGCCGTTAATCTCATGGAAGAATATGTTTTAAGAGGCAATAGCGCCATAGTAAAATGTCATATACCGAGCTTTGTTTCTGAGTATGTAACAGTCATCTCGTGGATCGTCAGTGAGGACAACGAAGAGGTTGAAATTAAACTCGACTCTGCTCAAAGTAATGATGGTACGGAAATTCATCTAACAAGATTTTCAGCCAAATGGCTTTGCTTTCATAATAGGACGTTTGCATATTAACAGCGTACATGTTGCGTCAAACTGTTTATTTAGGATTGTTCCTTAATTGGGTTCCTGTGACTCCATGGGCCTCACGGCCTACCTTCATCCTGTTTCCTCCTTCCTTGCATGCCATGAAATTTGTAAGTAATCGCAACCTTACGTTGTGTTGCTAAAATGAAATATTGACAACTTTGCGCTGCATACAAAATTCTATAACTTGTGTTATAATTTTTCAGAGGGGAAATATTTGGTACTACCATCTGGAGAATTACATATTAGAGATGTTGGACCCGAGGACGGTTACAAGTCATACCAATGCCGCACAAAGCACAGGCTCACTGGCGAAACTAGATTATCTGCCACTAAAGGACGTCTGGTCATCACTGGTATGTTCATATTATTATTACACTGATCATGATACGCGATCAATTCATTTCACTTTATTTTGAATACTTTATTAGTTTTTATAAAGATATTTCATTGTATTTATAAATATGTATATTAATAACTGAATTACACTTCATCTGTACTCATAAAATATGATGAATTTATAGCGTAGTCATTTTAATATAGAGTGATATAGTAACTTTAACCTTAATTATCTAAAACCATTTCACGTTAAGTAGATGTGAATATAAAAGAAAATACAAACATTGTATAAACTACATTTATTGTATTTATTATTACTATATTACTTTAGATAAATAAATTAAATGTGTATAAAAGTGAATATTTTCAACATATTAATCATATTGTGCTTTTACATTAACGTAATTTTTTCCACAAAAAATTGTTGAAAATCTTCAAATATTATCTTTTTTTATTATTCTAAGAAATGTAGAGAGTGTTGTAATTAAATTTTATGATAAAACTAGTCAAATTTTATGCGTAGTTCCATTAACTTTACTCTATATTTCTTTAATATGTTATATGAAGTTTATAAGCACAAGTTATAATAACGTGTGCCTATAATCTTAAATGTAAATTAACTTGCCTGAATGTTGGGATAGGGTACCCTGCAGAGCCTTGACTCGCGCGATATTACAAATTGGTCCTAAAATTTTAAATTGGCATGTGATAAGAGAGTGTAGGGGCTGAGTCTTGTATGTGGTGATGCGTTTCGTCAACCTGTACATGGTTACATTGTTGAAGCAGCCTTCTCCCAACATGCGCAGAGCCGGTAGGGCGGGTGCCTCCCAAGTTCCCTAGTGCGCAGACGACCAGTGGTTTCCAGTTTAACGAATCCACCAGCATCGCATTGCTGTGCCCTGCACAGGCTTACCCTGCGCCCATGTACCGGTAAGAATCTATAAATTAACAGCACTTTGCATCATTTCTCAAAGCCGATAGGGCACGTACCACCCAAATTGTCCACCACTCAAGTCGGAATGATGTTTGTTACTACTACTGGTGCTTCGTTCACGTTACAATGCCCTGCGCAGGCATCCCCTATTCCTGTATTCAGGTAGGTTTTCTTCTTGTATAGACACTTTAGTAAGTGTAATTAATATTTCTAGAACCGGTCGGCCGTGTATCTCCTAAGTTTGCGTCAGTACTGACTGGCACTATGTTTGAAGTTACGAAGGGAGAATCTTATGCTTTGCAGTGTCCCGCCCAAGCATTTCCCACCCCATTATTCAGGTAAATTTATATCAGAAATATGTCCCTAATAGTATCGTTTTTGGCTGGCTTATTTAGAACCCGTTGGGCGTGTGCCACCGAAATTAGCATCTGTCGTGATGGGTACAATGATCGGCGTCAAGAAAGATGAGAAATTTGCATTACATTGCCCAGCACAGGCGTTCCCAGTCCCAAGTTTCAGGTATATTGTTAAGTTGTTACAATATTGATGGAAAATAATATGTTTCGCTGCAGAGCCTATGGGAAAAGTATCTCCAAAATTTCCAAGCTTAGAAAAAAGTAGATTATTTAACTATGCTGCCGCTGAAACTCTGGTTTTACTCTGTCCCGCGCAGGCATTCCCTAGCCCAATGTTTAGGTAAGATTATTTATTTGTAGGATTTTGAATGTATGATTTAATTAAATTAATAAAACGCATTCCATAGAACCAATGGGAAGAGTGTCCCCGAAATTCCCTACTGGCGACATAAGTAGAACTTTCATTGCTAACAAGGGAGATGGAGTTCCGTTGCTTTGTCCGGCGCAAGGGTTTCCCGCACCAGCATTTAGGTATTTTACTCTATTTTGTACTCATTAGTACTCAACTATTCCATAACAGAACCGATGGGTAAAGTGTCTCCGAAATTCCCATCGATGGAAACAGGCCGAAGTTTTACATTTTCTTCAAACTCGTGTGTGACAATGCTCTGTCCGGCGCAAGCATTCCCTTCTCCAATGTTCAGGTAGATGCATTGATTTACCTAGATTTTGTGTCTATAGAGCCTGTCGGGCGAGTTTCACCGAAATTCCCGTCAATGGACAGTTCAAGAAGTTTCAGTGCCATTCGTAACACAAGTTTAACTATGCAATGTCCGGCCCAGGCATTCCCGGTCCCACAGTTCAGGTAACGTTTAAAGATACATTCTAAATTCTCTCTTTTAATCTCCTAGAACCAGTTGGTCGCGTTTCACCTACATTCACTTCAGGTGACAAAAGTCGTGCATTTGATGCCATGGGAGGAAAAAGTATTACCATGCTGTGCCCTGCACAAGCTTACCCTGCCCCAGCTTTCAGGTATAAATAAAACATCTGAGTATGTTATCTATGATCTATTTTAATTTCTTAGAACCCGTGGGTAGTGCATCGCCAAAAGTTGCAACAAAGGTTATCGATATTACGGAAGGTTCTTCTAATAGTACGGTTACGTTGCTCTGTCCGGCACAAGCTTACCCTGTTCCAATGTTCAGGTAATACTAATTTTATGACTAAGTTCTATATGCGCAGTGAAATTGGTTTTGTATACCTACAGAGCCCGTAGGGCGAGTTCCCCCGAAATTTCCGACTTTGGATAGCGTTAGAGGCTTCAGTACACTTGTCAGTGCTAGTGTAACATTGCTGTGTCCGGCTCAAGCATTCCCACTACCTACATCCAGGTAAATTAGATTGATATTCAGTATTTCTTCTTTTAGAGCCAATTAATAGTGCTCCACCGAAAGTTCCGACCAAAACTATCGAGTTCGTGGAGTTCAAGGTGGACTCCAGTGTAACATTGCTTTGTTTGGCTCAAGCATTCCCGGTTCCAGTGTTTAGGTGAGTTTCAAACTCATTAATAGAGTCTCTTGTTTTAGAACCGGTGGGTCTGAAAGCCCCTACATTCTCTACTGACTTCAAAATGGCGTGGTACGTAAAGAACGTTAAACAGGGCTTCGCATTACTTTGTCCTGCGCAGGGATACCCGGCCCCTTTAATCAGGTATCTCATCTTTTATATTCTTTTTAGAACCAATCGGCTCAAAAAGTCCTTCATTTCCAAGCGGCTCGAAGTTAGCATGGTTTGAAATTCAAACAAACCAAGATTTTGCACTAACCTGTTCGGCCCAAGGGTTTCCCGTGCCAGCGTTTAGGTGAGCTTCATTTTAAAAACGTCAATTTATTATTAAAAATATTTCAGAACCCATCGGTTCCAAATCACCCGCATTTTCTACCGATGATAAATTAGCATGGTTTGTGAGACAGAAGGGACAGAGCTTAGCGCTACTTTGTCGGGCGCAGGGATATCCTGTACCATCATTCAGGTATATTTCCCTTACTAAACATTATGATTTTTATTTTAGAACCTATTGGATCTAAATCTCCTACATTTTCAACTGATAATAAATTTTCTTGGTACGTGAGACATATTGGACAAAGCTTAAACATCCTGTGTCCAGCACAAGGTTTCCCTGTACCAAAATTCAGGTGACTTTAACATATTTATTATTTAACATTGTAGAACCAGTCGGCTCAAAGTCCCCTACTTTCTCGAATGATGTTCAATTTTCTGGAATAACTCGTAAAACTGGTCAAGATTTTGCGCTCTTGTGTCAAGCACAAGCATTTCCTGTCCCAATATTCAGGTAAGATTTTCATACCTAATTGGATTTTGTTTCTTGTCACAGAACCTATAGGGTCGAAAGCACCATCATTTTCGTTGGAGTTTAAAAGCACCACTCTTACAAAAATGGCCGAACAACCTCTTGTTCTCTTATGTCAGGCTCAGGCGCACCCCGCTCCTGCTTTCAAGTGAGTGTTCTTGCATAAATATATTTCTTTGGTTCAGAGCCAGTCACTGCAAGAGCTCCCGCGTTTCCCACCTCTGCATCTTCTTACAACTATGCTATTGAAGCTCGTTCTGGAGGTTCAATGCTTTGTCAAGCTCAAGGGTACCCTCAGCCTAGCTTCAGGTAGGATCATTGTGTTATGTATTCTATGCACTATTTTTAGAGCCGGTTGGAGCGAAGGCACCGTCATTTTCCACTGAGTCTAAAGGCAGCATTTTTGTCAAAGAAGTAGGACAAAGCTTTGCGTTACTATGTCAGGCTCAAGCATTCCCAACTCCCATTTTTAGGTGAGTTTTTAATAATTGACTGTTTCCTACAGAACCTGTAAGTTCAAAACCACCGTCTTTCTCCACTGACTTTACGTTATCGGCGGTAACGAGGCATAAAGGGCAAAGTTTTGCAATGTCGTGTCAAGCACAGGCTTTTCCAATCCCGGTTTTCAGGCAAGTGTTCTCAGAATTCATTGTAAAATACAAAATAACAGCTTTAAACAAATTCACACCACAATATTCAATTATTTTGTACAGAGCCAGTCGGATCTAAGGCTCCCTCTTTTTCTACCGAGTCAGCTCTTTCGTCCCTAAAGAGACACGAAGGTCAAAGTTTTGCATTACTGTGCCAAGCTCAAGCATTTCCGGTTCCAATCTTCAGGCAAGTTGTTTTTATGTTTAATAATGATTTTGTAGAACCCGTCGGCGCAAAGTCTCCAACTTTTTCATCTGAGTCTATGGGAAGTATTTTCCGAAAACGAATTGGGCAAAGTTTTGCACTTCTTTGTCAAGCTCAAAGTTTTCCTGCTCCGACATTCAGGCAAGTTTTTTTTTATTTTTTACCGCAGAGCCTGTTGCCTCAAAAGCACCTACTTTTTCTACGGATGCTCGTAGTACTACTTTCCTGCGCACTGTCGGTCAAAGTTTTGGGCTACTGTGTCAAGCACAAGCCTTCCCCGTTCCCTTATTCAGGCAAGTTCATACATTTATTATTGAAGTTCACCTGTAAACAACTTCTTCACAAATGTTCATTTAGAACCGATTGCGAGTACTGCACCGAGTGTCACTGCAGCACAGAAGCCCGCCGTTCATTTTTCTCAAAACACAGCCTTAGCAATATTGTGTCCAGTACAAGGATTCCCTGTACCAATGACAAGGTACGTTTCTCTTAATTTAATATTTGGCTCAGATATTACACATTGTCGCCAGGTAAGTTGGAAGGCAGAATAAATAGTATAAAGCATTTTAGGATAGTCTCCTTTTTCTCGTGGTCCTCTTTTATATGAAACTCTCTGAATATCGTTAAAAAGTGTCGTTAAAAGTCGTCTCTGTTATTACAGAACCAACTAATAAGATTGCTCCCAGAAAAGATACGACTAAGAACTTTGAGGGTTGGGAAGTATTCACCGTGCCTCAAAATTATATTGCATTTTTGACTTGTCAAGTAGCCGCTTTCCCTGCACCCACGTTTAGGTGAGTAGGATAGTTCAAAAGCATATTTGTTTTCCAGAGCCCACCGGTAGGACCGGTCCGAAGGTGACGGGCGATGGGCTCAATCGTCAGATAGGTCGAGAGAGCGTTAGCCTTGCGCTCCTTTGCGAGGTCCAAGCGTACCCCGCTCCCATGATGAGGTACGGCTTAATCTCGATGACGGCCGGCCGTCGGCACCTCACGCATTCATCCATCACGTAGTCATACCATATCATCTCAATGTACTGATGTGCGTTGTTATTGCAGTGGGTTGCGGCGGCCGCCCCGCCCACACGTGACATGAAGGCGTGATGAACCGCGGCCGGCCGCGCGCCCCTATAACGCTCTTCAGCCAAAGTAACGATTGAGCGGCGCAGACACCTGTTGGTAAGTGTCAGGGTGTTCTTGCTTTCATTCAAGCGCTTTAATCTTTACTTTGTGCTTTTCGTGAGTCAAGGTTGCACTTATTATTTTGAATTCCGAACATTACAAGTGATCTACGCGGTTGATCGGTAGCTTTGTCCAACGCTAGCTTTATGGTTTGTTTTTCTAATAAGCTAATCCTTTATGGAAGCGCATTTCTTTTGATTATATAGTTTTATTAATATTACCTACTTATTATATATTCACGTCATCTTGTTCAACGCTTAGTTTTGTCTTTTTTCTTCTTCAAGAACCTACAAACAGTTTACCTCCAAAGCTGTCTAGTGGTCGTTTCCAAGAATCTCAAATAAGTGCAGGCCAAACTGGAACTATTATTTGTCCTAGTCAAGCTTTTCCCGTTCCTGCGTTCAGGTGGGTGGTCGATTGGGGCATTGTGTTCAACTATTTGTTATCAAAATTGTCCAAATACCCTAAGTAACTTATTTAACAAATTGATTAACTGGCTGCGGTTTTTTTTTTTATGTTTTAATCCTGAACTGAGTTTCTATTGTTACAGATGGTACAAGTTTGTTGATGGCACCGCTAAGAAACAACCAGTTATATTGGATGACAGAGTGAAACAAGTATCTGGTACTCTTATTATCAAGGAAGCGAAAGTAGAAGACTCTGGAAAATATCTTTGCGTTGTGAACAACTCTGTTGGAGGTTAGTAAAGTAACTTTACAAGACTTCTGTTGTCTACAATATGCCTATCAATAATTCTATTGTCAAAAGGAACAATTTGTTTAAACATCTTTATTCGAATTCCAGGTGAATCAGTAGAAACGGTACTAACAGTGACTGCCCCATTAAAGGCCACAGTTGAACCAGCGACCCAGACTGTAGACTTCGGACGCCCCGCGGTATTCACGTGCAGATACGAAGGAAACCCCGTTAAGACTATCACTTGGCTTAAGGATGGAAAGGACATGAAGCACCATGACCCTATGCTCAGGTTCTGATTCTAAACATATATTAATTAATGATTAACACTTACACGCTCTTTAATCGTTCTCAACCTTAATTCAAATAGGAAAAGTATCCTATTTGAATTGAGGTTGAGAAATAATTTAATTTGTCCTAGTTACGACCATCCATTAAAATATTAAGCAAAATTCTTTTTGCAAACCAATTGGAGCTTACGTAAGTTAATTTTTCGTTATGGTTATTTATAATATTTTGTTGCGTTATTTTAGAATCGAATCGGTAAAGAAGGAAGACAAGGGAATGTATCAATGCTTCATCAGAAATGACCAAGAAAGTGCCGGCGCTAGTGCTGAACTCAAGCTTGGAGGACGATGTAAGTATTTAATTTGTTTAGACAGAATAGACCAGAAAAACCTAGGTATGGCTAGCCTTACGATATTTATAACCTACCTTACATATTAAATTACAAATTATCATTTCTTTACTAAAAATGACATAGCTTGTATAAAAGATGGTTACAAATGATGAACTGCCCAATAACCAAAATCGTTTCAACCTTCCAGTCGAACCCCCCCAAATCCGTCACAGTTTCGGCGAACAAACCTTCCGCTCCGGTCCCTCTCTGCGCCTCAAGTGCGTCGCATCCGGCAACCCCACTCCCGACATCGCCTGGTTACTCGACGGGGAGAAGCTCAGCAGCGGCGAGAGGCTGCAGATTGGACAATTTGTTACCGCTGATGGCAACGTGGAATCGCACCTTAATATCTCGTCAGTTCACACCAATGATGGAGGATTGTACACTTGTGTTGTGTCTAGCAAGGTAATTTTTATCGTATTGTATTGATGTTCATGGTTCGATGTAACTTTTATCTGCCTGTAATATTTCGGTTTTGCCTACAAAAAAGGAATAGTTGCCTTGAGTATTTCGATTTTTTCTACCTACTGTACATTTACACAGAATGCACAGAAAAGTCAAAGCATAGCAAAATTGAATAATTACACGATTGTCATCACTCTGGATATTGGAATAAAATCCATTTGACCTTAAAGTGCAATAAAAGCTTTCCAAAAATTAAATTCTTTCTCTGTTCCAATGACCACTCTATCCACATTTACCTATTTTAAATACAAAATGTAACCCTATATGTTTCCATGGACAGGTCGGTAGTGCCTCCCACTCCGCCCGCGTGAACATCTACGGGCTCCCGTACGTGCGGCCGATGAAGAAGCGTCCCGTGGTGGCGGGGGACACGCTGGTGGCGCACTGCCCCGTCGCCGGGTACCCCATCGACTCCATCGTGTGGGAGAGGGAGGGACGGTCAGTGGATACTTATGATTGTTTTAAGATATTTTTAACCCCCGACGCAAAAAGAAGGGTGTTATAAGTTTGACGTATCTGTGTGTGTGTGTGTGTGTATCTGTCTGTCTGTGGCATCATAGCTCCCGAACGGATCAACCGATTTCAATTTAGTTTTTTTTTTATTAAAGGGGACTTACGTGCGATTGTTCTTAGACATGTTTCATGAAAATCGGTTGACCCGTTTAAAAGTTATGGGGGTTTGAAAGTAATTGTGTTGGGGGTTTTTTAATTTTTAATTTAATGTTTTTCACACTTTGTTTTCCGCTTTGATCATATACATACATTTAAAAAATATATGATAGTATGTATTTTGTGGAAAAGACCGGTATTATTAGAATTTTTTTACACTCGAAGAAATGTCTTCAAAATGCTTTCGAGTAACTCTAAACTAAAGATAATCTTCTTGACAAGCGAACTTGATTAACAAAGGACTGAGGATTTGATTTCCGTGTAAAGTAAAATACGTGTGATCAAAACAAAAGTTCGGTATAAAGAAACTTTATTCTCAAAAGAACTTACAAAACAGTTCACTTATATGAGAATTTATACATAAAAAAATATAAAGTTAGTTAAGATATCATAAAAAATGAAACTAACACACCGACATACAACACAAAGTTTTAATAAAAGATTTGCGCTATAATTTTCTGCCAAACAAATAAAATTTATTCATAGTAATAAACTACCAAAGATATCACACGACCCACAATAAACCGACACACCTACAAATCCACAGAGTCCTACCAATCAACCGCAAACAGAAAGTATTCCCCAACGGCACGCTTGTCATCGAGAACGTGGAGCGCATGAGCGACGAGGCGACGTACACGTGCGTCGCCAAGAACTCGCAGGGCTACACCGCCAAGGGCACGCTCGAACTGCAAGTCATGGGTACGTTGTACAACGGTTAAGTGGTAGTGATATGTGGAGAATATGTTTGGGTTACTTGTTTATTGGATTAACTGAGAAATACAACATTAAAAAGTAAAAAAAGAACACATAACTATAAAAAACAACACTATTAAAATCTAATAAAACACAACATTATAAAAATCTAATAAGTAAAGTATAGACACGAAATATAGTTAACCGACCTTAAATAAAGGAGGTCCCTTAATGCAGTTGTGTATAACACTATAAAAAAAAAATGTAAAGATTGGATGCTATAATACAAAATATTGTTAACCGAGTTAAAAAAAAGAAGGGTCTTAACTTAATGCAGTTTTACATTTTGCTATGTTCGTAATTATTAATAGTGTTATCTTATGCATTTTACCGTTGCGAGTAGAAAGACTCTCAAAAGGACTGATTGATACAGATTGAGGCCAGTTATTTCGCTATTTTATCGAAGTTTATAAACATAGTGACTCAAACGTATTTTCCATTGAAATAAAAATACTTAGCTTGAATCGGTACCTATTGGAAATAAATTTAAAAATTGTTGCTGTTATTAAAACGAAAAAGTTTTAAGCTGGGTATTTTTATAATTAAAATTATATTTAAAAAATTAAGAGGGGATAACCATTTACTTGTACAAGTATTTCAGTTTTATTTTTCTGTGCTGTAGGAACAAAATGTTATCAAACCTAATGATTCTGTTCGAAACAGGATACTAAACTCATTACATTTCTTTTCTCAATCAGGATAATATTAAACGAATTGAAACAGCAAAAAAGATAATGAAAGAATAATATAGTTCTGTAGATTTGTTTTTCAGATACGGAAAGTTAAATAACTTTCAAAATGGGAAGAGTTAGATTCTGAGATAATATAATCAAAACAACTTAATCATATAATAATGTAAGCATAAATACAACAGGTAAATGGTTGTACACTGAGGTACATACTTATTAAGGTGTATTTTAAAGACAATTCAATTTTAATTTACCTAATTAATTGGTAGAGATTAACAAATAAATGAAATACCTCATTGACTCCTCTTTTATAATAATGTCATAGTGTTTTTATTGCATTGAACATGAACAGAACACTTTATTTTATATAGATTTAATAGTTTAGAGTTGTAAAGAGCACTATAAATGATCTAAATTAATAAATACACTATGACATTATACCGTGTTAGTTTTAGTACTAATATATTTTATTTCAGGCGTATTAAAATAAAACAAGAAAGGTACTTTAAAATAAATTACAAAATTAAATTCTAAGTTTATGCCCGCCAAAGCTACATCGTTTGCCACACACGCCCTTGCACATTCGCTTGACTCAATATAATATGAGTTTGTATACAGTGCCGCCACAAATGTTACCTTTCGAATTCGGCGAGGAGCCAGCCAACGCCGGAGACATGGCGTCGATATCATGCGCTGTAAGCAAGGGCGACCAACCCCTCAATATCTCTTGGATATTCAACGGACAAATAATGACACAGAAAAACGACATGGGAATCGTTATTACATCAATTAACAAAAAAACCTCGATACTGAACATTGACTCAGTAAATGGCATACACAGAGGCACTTACGTCTGTTTGGCGACTAACCAGGCAGGCTCCGCCAATCACAGCGCCGTATTAGAAGTCAACGGTACACTCTCCAAACAAGCATTGCACTTTAGTTTCCATTTAATATTAGTATTTATGTTTATTACCTAACGCTCCCTAATAGTAGTTTATGATACTAGTCCCTCCACAAATCACACCATTTGAGTTTGGAGAAGAGATACTGAACGAAGGAGAAACAGCATCAGTATCGTGCGTCATGAGCAAGGGCGACCTGCCTGTTCAGTTCATGTGGCTCTTTGACGGAGAAGAGATCAAACCTCGCAACAACTTGGGCATAGTAATTACTGCAATCAGCAAGAAAACATCAATATTGAACATAGAACCAGTCAACTCGGTGCATCGAGGCTCATACACATGTCAAATTAAAAATATCGCTGGTGAAACAAATCACACAACTGTCCTTAGCGTAAATGGTTCGAAACCTTCCTCTTTAAAAGCAAACTTTTATTTATCTTATGCTTTTTTGTGTATATCACAGTTCCTCCTCAATTATCACCATTCGAATTCGGTGACGAGCCTGCGAACGCCGGCGATACTGCGTCTGTTCAGTGTGTTATGAACAAGGGAGATCTTCCAGCTAATTTCTCTTGGAGTTTCAACGGGAAGACAATCTCAAAAGAGAATACTTTGGGAATAGTTATTGGCAGTATGAGTAGAAAAATGTCCATACTAAACATTGATTCGGTAAATGGCACTCATAGAGGGGTTTATGTCTGTCATGTTCAAAACATGGCCGGTCAAGTGAACCACAGTGCTGCATTGGAAGTTAATGGTTAATAACATCTCACAATTCAGATTAGAGTAGAAACTTGTTATTCCATGATTTTTTAATTTCCTACAGTTTTGCCTCTAATCCATCCTTTTACCTTCGGGGAGGAGCCAGCCAATGCAGGTGATACTGTTGGCGTACAATGTATGGTCACGAAGGGTGATACTCCTATGAACATCACTTGGCTTTTGAACAACAAGCCTGCAGATAAAATTCAGGGTGTAACCGTCCTTAAAATTGGGCACAAGTCGAGCAGTCTTACAATTGACAATGTTGCTTCCATACATTCTGGAGTATTCACATGTTCTGCTACCAACCAAGCGGGTCATGCCAATTATTCTTCAGAATTGGCTGTGAATGGTATTTCAAAATTTTTAATAATTGCATATTTCAAAACCATTCATATGTATTTGCTTTTGTCCATATTTTATTTAACAATCCCTGGTCCGTGTTTCCCTTTGTAAGTTTGTTTATACTCATAGATTTGTTTCTATAGTAATACCGCAGGTTACACCATTTGATTTTGGTGAGGATATTCTCAACGCTGGAGACACGGTCTCCCTGACTTGCACTGTTGGAAAAGGCGATTTACCTCTTGAAATTCACTGGCAATTGAATAATGAAACATTGAATTCTGGAAATGGCATTGTAATCAATAGAAATGGCAAAAGAATATCTGTTCTGAGTATTGAGAACGTTCAACACGACCATATTGGCAATTACACGTGTGTTGCCGAGAACAAAGCTGGCCGAAGTAGTCACAGCGCAATCCTCAGTGTTAACGGTATCCCAATAACTCTTCGTAACAAACTACGCTTTTTTCGTGTATTATTCGTTGTCTTTAACAAGTATTTTTTATATTTTTCACTATCCTTTTATATCCTTGGGAGCGTCAGCGTTTATTTCCTTTCGGTAACATAAGACATAAACAGCAGTGGAGTCATTTATGTTCATTATTTTATCTTCTAAATTTTGATGTCCTCAGTGGTACCACAGATTACTCCATTTGATTTTGGAGAAGACGTCCTCAACGCAGGCGAAACTGTGTCCCTGATATGTACAGTTGGCAAAGGCGATTTGCCTTTAAAAATTCATTGGCTTCTTAACAACAACGAATTACATTCGGGAAATAGTATCACTATTAATAGAAGTGGAAAAAGAATATCTCTTCTCAGCATTGAAAATGTTCAGCATGATCATATTGGAAATTACTCTTGTATTGCTGAAAATGACGCCGGTCGAAGTATTCACAGTGCAGTGCTTAATGTCAATGGTATTATACTGTTTAGTTCAATAATTCCTATTTCGTATTTTGTGCTTCGCTTTTCGCACTTAACATCCTAATAAATTCCGTTAACCATAAAACCATTACGTAAAATTAAGTTTAAGTACTTAATTAAAATAGTTATAAAATTTCTAAAACCATCAATATCAAAAAATATTAATAAAAATAAACGTAATCGATAGTGGTGCCGCAGATAACGCCGTTTGATTTCGGAGAGGATGTGCTCAACGCTGGCGATACAGTGTCACTAATATGTACGGTCGGAAAAGGCGACTTACCTCTCAAGATACATTGGAAACTCAATGACCAAATATTGAACTCTGGCAACAGCGTTACTATTAACAGAAATGGAAAAAGAATCTCTGTATTAAGTATAGACAACGTTCAACATGATCATATTGGCAACTATACTTGTATCGCTGAAAACGAAGCAGGCCTTAGCAGCCATAGTGCAGTTCTCAATGTTAATGGTATCATTCCTGAAATTTAAAATATAATTTTTGCTTTGCTTCCCCATTGGATTGCCTTTATTAATATTCCTTCTCTCAAAATAGAACACCTTATATTCGTCATTGTTTAGGCACATAGGTAAAGTGTGTGCCATCGTATCTGGGCAACACTTTATTTCGTAGTCAGAATATTCGTAGCCTTTTTATCTTATTTAATGGATTTTATTTTGTGGTATCATTTAGTTGCTCCTCAAGTCACACCCTTTGATTTTGGTATGGAACCCGTCAACGATCAAGACATGATTGTGGCGATGTGTGCTGTCATTAAAGGCGATATGCCTCTAGATATCAAATGGTATTTTAACAACCAAATCATCCAGTCTGGAAGCAACGGGATCGTTCTAACTAATGCAAAACGCACAAGTCAACTCACCATAGAATCAGTAACTCACATAAACCAAGGGAATTACTCATGTGTGGTAAAGAACAAAGCGGGCACGACAAACCATACAGCTGAACTATTTGTTAACGGTATCTTTTATATTAATCTCAATTTTACTTTTTTGTAAACGTTATTTTGGAACCCCTGATCTAAATTAATGCTTTTTGCTAAATCCTAATTTCCTTCCCAGTACCGCCGCAGATAATGCCTTTTGAATTCGGTGAAGAACCTGTTAATGCTCAAGAAATGGTTTTGGTCACATGTACGGTGAGCAAGGGAGATCTACCTTTAAAAATACAGTGGTATTTCAATAATAGTCCACTTAAAACGGGCGATGTTGGAGTCGCACTTGTTAATATGAAAAGAACAAGCCAGCTTAGTATTGAGTCAGTTACGCATCAGAACCAAGGAAATTATACGTGCGTGGTCAAAAATGATGCGGGATTCACTAATCACACTGCTCAACTTTTCGTTAATGGTATTACTTATGCCTTCGTATTAGATAGACCTGCAAGTTTATTTACATTTATGTACTTTAATTTACCTAAATCCTGAATTTCCTCGTAACTTTGGCGGGCTTTAAAATAATAACAACACTAAAAATAATATCTGTCCATGGTATAAATATACCGAAATTAATTAAAAAGCTAATTTCAGTGGCACCATTGATAGCATCTTTTGAATTCGACGAATCCGTTTTTTACGGAGAAGGGGTTCAAGTAATGTGTCATGTTACGAAAGGAGATAAGCCATTAAATTTCAAGTGGACTTTTAATGGAGGAGATGTGAGTTTATTATCGGGGCTGAACATCATGAACGTTGGGGACATGGGGTCCGCTCTAATAATACCTGCGGTGACGGCCCAACACGCTGGAAATTACACGTGCACTGCCTCCAATGTTGTTGCCAGAGCTAGTCATCACGCCACACTCAATGTCAAGGGTACTCACGTCTCGGTGAATAAACTGTG
This sequence comes from Timandra comae, assembly GCA_958496195.1. Classification (NCBI taxonomy): domain Eukaryota; kingdom Metazoa; phylum Arthropoda; class Insecta; order Lepidoptera; family Geometridae; genus Timandra; species Timandra comae. The sequence goes on from OY292362.1 coordinate 7,887,895, forward strand.
CTTTAACTCTTCCGTTCCCTCCTATATCGTTGCTCATTTTTGGTTTAGGCAGCACTTAGTAAGTTTGAATAATAATTGATATTCCAGTGGCTCCTATGATATCCGCGTTTGAATTTGACGAAGCTATTTTCTATGGTGAAAGTATTCAAGTGATGTGCCACATTCCAAAGGGAGACATGCCGTTACAATTAATTTGGTATTTTCAAAATAAACCAATAAATAGCGATGCAGATGTAACAGTCACTAAATTAGGGGCCAGAAGTTCGGTTCTAGCTATTCCTGCAGTAACAGAAAAACATTCAGGGAACTACACATGCACAGCTTCCAATGTCGTAGCGAGCACAAACCACACAGCTATTCTAAACGTTCAGGGTACACATATTTTCGTGTTATCTGTTTGGTTTATTTTTATTATGTTTACTCCTCACCAGTTCCACCACACATCGTTCCGTTCGTGGCTGAAGAGCCAGTCTTTGCCGGAGAATCTATTCAGTTGAACTGTCATGTATCTAAGGGGGATGCGCCTCTTGCTATCACTTGGAGCTTCCATGGGAAAGATCTGTCTTCCCATCAAGGAATCTCTACTATGAAGATTGGCGAAAGGACATCGTTGCTGACGATATCTAGTGCGACAGCAAGCCACAGCGGCGAATATTCGTGCAATGCGGCTAACCATGCTGGGCTAGCAGTCCACTCAACCTCAGTCAATGTTCATGGTATCCCTTAGTTCGATAGCTACCATGTACTCAGCCTTTATCGCACGCTGCACGCTTTGCTCCGCATTAATATTGGCATTCTGGATTAACAGTATTACCATACATCGTACCATTTGAAGCGGATGAATCGGTGTTCGCTGGGGAATCGGTCCAGCTTAACTGTCACGTATCCAAAGGAGATTTGCCGCTCGATATAAAATGGCACTTTCATGGGTTTGAAAACACTTCCTCGCATCTCGGCATCATGACTACTAAAATGACATCACGTACTTCGTTCTTATCCATCGCTGCGGCGACCGCCAGTCACAGCGGCAACTATACCTGCGTGGCTACCAACAGGGCCGGCTCCACTAACCATTCCACTGTCCTAAATGTTCATGGTCAGTTTGATTGAATCATCATGTCATCTTACTACACGTCATCATTTTGTTACAGCGCTCCGGTGCTGCGAGATATGTTAACCGATTATGCATGAACTCTTTTAACATATTTCACAGCATCGTACGCTTTTATTATTTCATGTTGATTTAATTTCATTCATCCTTTTATTGTTATGATTTTATTTTTATACAGTTACACCGAACATTTTACCATTCGACGTCGATCAAGCTTTGTTTTCGGGAGAATCTGTACAAATGATGTGTCATATATCAAAGGGGGATACACCGTTAAACGTGTATTGGGAATTTAATGGTCAAGCCCTAGCAAAGGAATTAGGGTCATTCACAAAAGTTGGAGACCGATCGTCGGTATTGATCCTACCCGCCGTCACGGGTGCACATACTGGAAACTACACATGCATTGCCAAAAACCGTGCTGGAACTACTTCTTACACAACTATATTGAAAATTATCGGTATACAAATGTACCTGAAGTCAGGCTTGCATTTTTGCATTCTTAAGTTAATTCCTCTCCATACCCTATTTTACAATAGTGTCGTTAATTGTCTTGTTATTTTGTTATTTACAAACTCAAGTGGTGCCGCACATCAATCCATTCGAAGTCGAAGAATCTATTTTTGCTGGTGAATCTGTACACCTTACGTGCCATGTATCGAAAGGTGATAGACCGCTACAGATCTATTGGAGTTTTCAAGGCCATGAAATTCCTTATCACAACAATATGGGTATTACGACCACCAAGTTAGGAGAGAAAGCTTCAGTGTTGAGTATTCCAACTGCAATGGGTCATCACAGCGGCAATTATACTTGTACTGCTAGTAATCGTGCCGGACGCGCTAACCACTCGGCTCTCGTCAATATTCATGGTACCTATAGGATCTAGATGTTACCCCAATAGATGTATAAAATATATAAATGTTTAGAATTTGCACGTTTAGATTAATTTAGATTTTTCGTTTATTTGTGATTAGTTCCTCCTCACATAATGCCATTCGAGATTGAAGAATCCGTGTATTACGGAGAGTCTGTACAAATGACTTGTCATGCGAGCAAAGGTGATCGGCCCATGTCAATAACTTGGACGTTTGAAGGAAAAGATTTGTCAAGTCACATGGATATTAAAACTATGAAGATGGCAGAAAGAACCTCGTTTTTATCTATAGCTTCTGTAACGGGTTCTCACAGTGGGAATTATACTTGTATAGCCAAAAATAAAGCTGGAGAAGATAGATATTCTACAACTCTCAATGTTAAGGGTATTAAACGTTAGATGTTACAGCATGCTTCTATTACAACTACTAACTTTTAAAATATTTTCTTTACTCAGTTATTCCTCATATTAAACCCTTTGAACTGGATGAAGCTGTTTTTGCGGGTGGATCAGTGCATCTAGATTGCCATGTTTCTAAAGGAGATATTCCCTTAAACATTACATGGAGCTTTAAGGGTCTTCCTGTGACACGTAGAATGGGCATTAAAACTACAACTTTAAGTGAACGCGTATCTGTGCTCGATATTCCAAATGCAATGGGGGCAAATAGTGGCAACTACACGTGTACAGCTTCCAATAGAGCAGGCACCACGAGTCACACAGCTGTACTTGACGTGATCGGTATTATATGTTTTAAATTATTCGGACCGTATTTGCTTTCTGTTTAGTTCCTCCTGTGGTCCAACCCTTCTCTTTCGGGGAAGTCGCTATGAATTCCGGACAAGTCGTAACTACTCCGTGTTCAGTTATTGAGGGCGATCATCCACTGCAATTGAGATGGCTTTTTGACGGCGAACCTATAAAACCGAGATCCGGGGTGACTGTGTTTAATATTGGAGAGAGAAGTGCTATTCTAAGCATAAGCTCGGTGGCACACAACCACGCTGGAAATTACACTTGCGTTGCTGAAAACGCTGCAGGAACTAATTCACATACATCAATGTTAATTATCAACGGTGAACAATTATTCCAATTAGTTCGCGTTTTATAAATTTAAAGTTAATATATTTATTTTATGTAGAACTGTTCGTTGTCCAGTTTTTGTCAAAATAAGTACTTATTTCAGTTCCCCCTAACATTCTGCCCTTCACATTTGGTGAAAAGCCCGCGAACGTTGGAGAGTATTTGCAAGTCGCATGCACGGTGAATTTTGGCGACCTTCCACTGACAATCACTTGGATGTTTAATGATTTGTTTATATCGCAAAGAAACAATGATTATATGGTAACAAACTCGAAAAGAAGTAGCATACTTATAATAGAATCAGTAAACGCGAAACATGCTGGAACCTATACTTGCGTTGGTGAAAATCGCGCTGGGCGTAATACTTATTCTACAGATCTAATCGTTTATGGTTAGTCATTATATAAACAGTAGACAGACATCTGTAATTTCTCATCATTAGATTACATTTGTTTCAGTTCCTCCTAAAATTGCACCTTTCGTTGCCGGCCCGGAACCGGCATTTCTAGGAGATTACTTTGCTCTTTAATGTATCATAACTCATGGTGACCAACCCGTTCGTATCAATTGGATGTTCAATAATAAATCTGCCAATAACGTCCCTGGGGTTCGCGTCAGTAACGTCGATAGAAGAAGTAGTGTGCTCACAATAGAGTCCGTGGATGCTAATCATGCAGGATTATACAACTGCACCGCGGTAAACGAAGCAGGCGTTATTTCACACACCACAGAATTAGTAGTCAAGGGTGCGAAATACATAAAATCAACATTATTTTAACACATATTACGCTTCTATATTCTAATCTCGTGTAAACCCTCTTAAATTTGTGAGTTTCTCGCTTCATTATCTTGGTTAATGTTTGTCCTAGTTCCACCGTTGATAATGCCGTTCTCTTTCGGCGATGTGCCATCCAACCCGGGGGACACAGCTGTAGTGAATTGTGTTGCCACAAAAGGAGATCAACCCCTCGAAATCTCGTGGACATTCAGCAGTGAAACATTAGACTCAAGCCTACAACGTGACATCATGACAACGCCGTTAGGTCCTCGAGCCTCTGTTCTCACAATCAATTCCGTGAGCGCAAACCATCAGGGGAACTACACGTGCATCGTCCAGAACGCTGCCGGCCGATCCGAACACGTGGCCACTCTCGTCGTCAACGGCACGTCTATCTTATATAATGTTATGCTGCGATATGATAAAGGGGACTAACATCACAAATATGCACCTTCAACGAACCGATCCAACACAGTTATCACTCTATATCTCAACTTCACTGTCTGCTAACATTGCCTGCTAAGATTCGATTTAAATCTAACCCATTTTTCTGTGGTTGTTTCCAGTACTGCCTCGTATATATCCATTCTCATTCGAGACTCCGCTGTTCGCGGGGCAGGCCACTCAAGTTACTTGTTTGGTCTCGGAGGGCGACTTACCTCTCGATGTTCAGTGGTACTTTGAAGGGCAGCCCTTGAAGCAGAAAGCCGGTGTAATGGCAACTAAAATTGCGCAGAGAGCTTCCTTGCTTCTCATTGACCCAGCTGGATGGTCGCACAGCGGTTCTTACGCGTGTATTGCGCGCAATGCCGCTGGCATGTCCAACTATACCGCCTCACTAGAAGTTCATGGTATAACACCCGCATATAAATGTGTACCCTCATTCCTAGCACGGATAGCTTTGCGTAGTTTCGTTACTGTACTATAATATTATGCTTTGTTATTCAGTTGATATCTAAATAATCTGTCTCTGAAAAAGGAGTTTTGAATAATCGGTCAGTTAAATCTGTTATACCTAATCATTGTTTAGATTTAGGAAAGCCTTAAGGGCTTTTATCAATGTTTGTGTTACAATAGAGATCACAATAGGAATAGTGTTAGATATCGTTAGGCACCGGCTGCGGCTATCATCGACGATCCCGTTCCTTCCTTTCCTGGCAATTTATGTTATGTGTCATCACCTCTCCTCTCCTTGGGTTCCTATCTGTATTATATGTTCATTAATTTGTTTGCATATTTGCTTTTTGGTTTATGTGCTCAATGCTTACTTATACTAACAAACCTATTGAAATGAATAGTCAATTTTAATAAAATAATAATTTAAAAATATATTTCGATAGATTTGTATGTACAATTGCGTTGCATTATTCTATGTACTCGTATATCATTTTAATTGGTGATTATGCTTTTTAATTTATTTATTATGTTCATCCCATTTTTATTATTGGTTTTTGTAGTTTGACAAGCTTAAACATTTAATTTGCCTTTTCATGATAACATTCAAAAGCTTCTATAGCGACAGCTTAGCCACTGTAAATTAGACACGTGTAATAAATGATATTATATACTCATCTATACATAATAGAAAGAAAAATACATGTATTCAAATTACATAGTATGCAACACGTATACTAATATGTTATCTATCATATTTATATTTTGGAAAAAGTCGTTATAGGAGTTTTTGAAGTGAAAATAAATTGACTGGATTCATTCATGATTTTTTAATTTCATTTCGTTATACTTATCTTTCAAAGTAGTTTCTCTTATGAATTGATTCCAGTCAGTATATTAGCAAGTTTGTAAAAAAGCTGTCATTGTAAAATCTCCCGATGAATCAAAAGATATTGAACCGATTATAATAAGTATTTAAATTATATTTTAAAATGTTTATTTGAGTTAAATGTAACTTTCAAAGTTTTCAATGAACTTATTTAATTTAATAGTTGTTGATTTTTCATTTAATTTAAAGTTAACTAAAGTTATAAAAATGGGAGTTAAAATCAATATTATTTTGCATTGCTTTGAAAACTGTGGCCCCAAATACAGGTATTTTAACAATTGTGGGACATTTTCAGTGCCCCCTCGCTGGATTATTGAGCCCACTGACAAGGCATTTGCCCAAGGTTCTGATGCTAAAGTTGAATGTAAAGCCGATGGGTTCCCCAAGCCACAAGTCACATGGAAGAGGGCTGAAGGTAAGTTAAACGAATTTAAACTTTATAAGTATATTATGTGTGATAAAGTTCATTTTCCATAGTCATATCATATGAAGTATTTCAATTTAGTGATTTAGTCGCACATACGCATACGAAAGGGAGGAGCCGTGATTTGCATGCACGTTGCCTTCCAGAGCGCGCCATCTTCTAGCCTTTTCTGAAATAGGATTTTAAGACACTAAACCCTATTGCATCTAAAGACTATATTTGAATTAATATTTGTTTCGTAGGGGACACTCCTGGCGATTACAAAGACCTTAAACCCAACAACCCAAACGTAAAGGTAGAGGACGGAACATTGGCTATTAGCAACATTCAAAAGACGAACGAAGGATACTATCTTTGCGAAGCTGTTAACGGTATTGGTTCAGGACTGTCTGCTGTTATTCTTATTAGCGTTCAAGGTAATATATTTATCCTTTTAATTTTATAAATGTCTCATCCTGTACTGGTAAAAGAATAACAACTAATAATCATTTTATGTTGCAGCACCTCCTCAATTCGAAATTAAAATGCGCAACCAAACTGCTCGACGAAGCGAATCAGCTGTACTGCAATGCCAAGCTAAAGGAGAAAAGGTATAATTTCATAGCTTTATTTTATAATACCCGCCTTAATTCGTTAAAAAATGTAATTTATACTTTTCATAATCATATCTATGAACTGTAACCTTAACTTGCTTCATCTTTTCAGCCTATTGGAATTATCTGGAACATGAACACCAAGCGCCTTGAGCCCAAATCGGACCCTCGGTACACAATCCGCGAAGAAATCTTACCCGGTGGAGTTGTATCAGACCTCAGCATCAGAAGGACCGAACGATCGGACAGTGCACGCTTCACTTGTGTCGCTACTAACGCATTTGGTTCAGACGAAACAAGCATCAACATGATCATTCAAGGTAGGTAACATCTTCTAAAACAATATTCTTGTGGAATTTATATGAAAAATCTAATTATTTTTGCATTATATCTTTGCAGAGGTTCCCGAAGCTCCCTACGGTTTGAAAGTATTGGACAAATCTGGCCGCACCGTTCAACTGTCCTGGGCTGCACCTTACGACGGAAACTCACCCATCAAGAAGTTCCTTATCGAATACAAGCGCGCTAAGGGCAACTGGGAGAAGGATATTGACAGGTATGACTTCAAATTTCTGTATTATTTTGATGTCCAATTTACTAATCTATGTTGCAATATGACTTCATCGCCATTTAAATTGCAGGGTGCTGGTTCCTGGAGACACAACCGAAGCAGGAGTATTCAGCCTTCGCCCCGCCACCGCTTACCACATCAGGATCGTCGCTGAGAACGAGTTAGGCACGTCGGAACCCTCCGAGACTGTTACCATCATTACAGCTGAAGAAGCTCCCACCGGCCCTCCTCAGGACGTCAAAGTAGATGCTGTGGACAAGCACACGCTGCGCGTTACATGGAAGCCTCCCCCACCACAGGACTGGAACGGTGAACTGCAAGGGTAAGATGCGAAACACCATTTTAAAAGTCAACCTAATATGATATTTCTTATCGATGGAAATGTAATATTGCATTTATTCCACAGATACTACGTCGGATACAAACTGGCCTCAAGCAACAAGTCTTTCGTTTTCGAAACCGTCGACATCTCAAAGGAATCTGGCAAGGAACACCACCTTGACATCCTCAACCTGAAGTAAGTACCTAGGCAATAATATCCTCAAAATAATTATTTAGTATCTCGACAATCACGTTCATTTTCCATTCCATCGATGTCTCTAACCCAATATTTTTCTACAGGACATACACTCAATACGCAATGGTCGTGCAAGCGTTCAACAAGATGGGTTCCGGTCCAGTGTCAGGCGAAGTTAAGGCGTACACTGCAGAAGGCGCTCCATCGGCTCCTCCCCAGGACGTACTTTGCACCACTCTCACTGCTCAGACTATTCGCGTTTCCTGGGTATCACCGCCCCTTGCTGCCGCTAACGGACTCATCAAGGCATACAAGGTTATTTACGGTCCCAGCGAGACTTGGTATGGTGAGTATCGATATACTTAGTCAAAAAAATTACCAAGTCTTTCCAAACCTTTATCCCATGTCTAATTGTTGTAAATGTGAAGTTGGTATTTAGTACCAAAACCAGATTTCATTCTCTCTCTTTCTCTTCCTGAATATGTATCCCACACATTGGTGGGGTTGGCTTTTCAGATCTTGTTCCTCCTCTTTGCTTTATCAAATCAGATACTTAAACCATTATTTGAAGACATTCAGTAAGTTCCTCTTGATTAACAGACGAAAAGACCAAAGACACCAAGATCACAGCCAGCAGCGAAACCATCCTCCACGGCCTGAAGAAGTTCACCAACTACTCTATGGAAGTACTCGCGACCACTAACGGAGGTGACGGCGTGCGATCCTCGCCTATTCACTGCCAGACTGAACAAGATGGTAAGATTACATTCGAATAATAAGAAAAGGAATTTACAATAAATAAGCTTGCACTTGACTTTACCTCCCCTGGAAAGCGATGATACAAACTGAAGATGGTACATATTGTTATCTGATAAGTAATTATCGTAAACTTTCATCTAATTATAAAATTGTCTTTCGTTATTTTAGTGCCCGAAGCCCCCCGCGCAGTCAAAGCTCTAGTGATGGGACAAGACTCTATCCTGGTGTCGTGGAGGCCGCCGGCGCAGCCCAACGGCGTGGTCACTCACTACAACGTGTACACTCAGGCGCAAAACGCTGAACCTCATCCTAACAAGGTCAGGACATAATCATTATGATTTATCTTTAAAAAGTAGTCCTTAAATTCATCGATACTATTATTATTGCTGTTTGCATATGGTTTCATGATTTTATGGATGGATGTTTGTTACACTTTCACTTAAAAATTTCGCGACCGATTTAGATGAAATTTGGAGAAAGAAGTTCCTTATAACCAGGAATAATACATAGGATTTAGGACTTTTATCCCAACAAATCCAACTCGATTGGGTATTTCCGTAAATAAAACCACAAACTATGCTATATATAAATAGTATAAATATACATATTATCCCAGGTACCCGCATCCCAAACGAGCTACTCTGCGACTGACCTGAAGGCTGGACGTTACGACTTCTGGGTGACGGCGTCCACCATCATCGGGGAAGGACAACCCTCAGCCACCGCTTCTTGCAGCCCTAGTGACAAAGGTATCATTTATTATATAGTATCTATTACATTCTATGCTAATATTATAAAGATGTAAAGATTATGATGATGGATGGATGAATCTCTTTCACGTAATAACTAACCGATTAAGATGAAAAATGGTAAAGAAGTTGCTTACAATAGGATACGTTTTATCCCAAAATTCCCATTGGGATTTTCGCGGGCAAAACCACGGAGCATAGCTAGTAGATTATGTCGCTCTAATCTTGCAGCAGCTTATTACTTTTCAAATATCTCTGAACATTATATTTGAGTATATAGTTGATATACCATATTACGTGTATTGCAGTTCCCGCCAAGATCGCCTCATTCGACGAATCGTTCACCGCTACGTACAAGGAAGACGTCAAACTGCCCTGTCTCGCTGTCGGCGTGCCCTCGCCCAACATTCTGTGGAAGGTAACTTTGAACTTTACTTTTCGTGTAATATCCTTTAATGCTAATATCATGTTTAGCCAATTACTAAGTATATTTTATGGATATACTTAAGAACACAATAAAACCACTATTTGTCAAAATTCCCTTACATTAATTACCCCATTTAAAATTATTAAAGCTATTTTTAAGATTTAAATATCCAAAGCTTTCGTCTCTTTCAATCTCTATTCTATTATTGTGAAAGTTATTAAAAAGAACTTGTTGATTTTGAATAAAACAATGTGATTCATTACCCTAAGGGCTTATTTCACGACCTTCAAGTAAAGTTACTCACCAAGTAAAGTTAGTTTTGTTTCTTTCTTACTTTATATCAAGTCACAAAGACAAGACGTGTGAGTATCTACTCGGGCCTTTACTTGAAGATGGTGAAATAGGCCCTTAGTCTAAAAACTATTCCTGGACATATTTAACTCAACATTTTTAGTAACCAATTTTAACAGCTAATCAATGACTGCATTGCCAGGTGAAAGGCCAACCCCTAGAAGCCTCCGAGCGTGTTCGCCAGCTTCCCGAAGGTTCTCTCCAAATCGCGGGCGTGGCGCGTGAAGACGCGGGCGAGTACTCATGTCACGTCGACAACCAGTTCGGAACTGATACTGTCACACACACGCTGTCTGTGCTAGGTTAGTTGATAATATACACATAATATTCTATTCTATCAGGTTACGGGTTAGATGCCTGCTCAGGACAATCTGTACAGCATGGTGGAATCAAATTCCAGATGAGGTGATAACTTTGAATGATTGAAGTTTTCAATATACTTCCAAATTACATTGTAATGATTGATTTTGGTGAATGTAACATTTGTATTTTTCATTTTATTCAAAAAAAATACCAGCCCGAGTGTCTTGCCGATTCTTCTCGGCTGATGTTATTCCGAATCGGTGGTAGATTCATTGACGATCACAAGTGCCTCATTGAGGCCTTAACTGAATAAATAATTTTGACTTTGACTTTGAGGCCCTTAATCTAAAATCCAGTTCAAAAATCAAGTTATCTCACATATTATTCTGTCCCCAGCGCCCCCCTTCCCCCCTCAGCTGAGCATCGCGTCATCGTCCGTGTCGTCGCTGACTCTCCGCCTGAAGCCCTCCCCCGACGTGGACCAGTCGCCCGCCGCCGGATACACCATTCACTACAAACAGGAGTTTGGAGATTGGGAAACTGTACAGGTAATGAACTGTTTTAGTGCATTTTTTTAATGTTGGGGAAAGCAGTCTTAAAGCACTCCAACATAAAACTGCAGTCTGATAGAAAGGACTTCAAGTGATTTTGTGGTGCTCTCCCAGCCTAAAGGGCAATGCCTATCCATTTCTGCTTCTATGCGAAGACCAGCTCAGCCACCGATATACTCGTAGTACGTACTGTCAGTTGCCTTGTAAAGATCGTCATGTGTGTAGGTGTGAGGACACTCACACCAAGATAGAAGATATGCTATTATCTAGGTCCAAAAATTTCCAACCATGTCAACGCGTACAATATAATTTATTTTGTTTGTTACAGATTCCAAGCACAACCGACACATACACCCTTGAAAACCTGTTCTGCGGCTCACGTTACCAACTCTACGTTACTGCTTACAATGGGTATATTATATTTTGACACAGTAATACGAACATTTGTTACGCGTTCAAAACATTCAATTATAACTTTGTTACATTCAAAAACCAATTTTACATCAATATCAATTACGTTGACTTTCCCCTAGCAATCTATTTCTATTTATCCTACCTTTTAGTTTTATTCAAAACCCAACCTTACTCTAACAGTAATAACTTGTACTTTCCCTTAACATCAACACACCCAACTCCGACTTTGTTAAATTCAAAACTCAACCTTACACTAATCATTATAACGTGTACTTTCCCACAGCATCGGCACAGGCGAAGCTTCCGACGTGGTGACAGCTCGCACGCGCGGCTCCAAGCCCCCGGTGCCGCGCGCCGCCGACTTCATCGAAGTAGGCAGCTCGTCCGTCACGCTGCATCTGAAGCAATGGCTCGATGGAGGGTGTCCTATGAGCCACTTTGTCGTTGAGAATAAGAAGAAGTTAGTATTTTTGTTTTATTTATATGGTACTAGCAGCGCTCCGCGGTTTCACCCGCGTAATTCCTGTGGGAATACGGGGATAAAATATAGCCTATGTCAATCATTGATAACATAGCTTTCCATTTTTTTTTGTCAACCTATAGTGTCCTACTGCTGGGCAAAGGTCAGCTAGCTTTCCATTAGTGAAATAATTTTTGATATCGGTTCAGTTTTTGGAGCCTATTCGTTATGATCAAACAAATCTTTCTTCATTATAATATGAGTATATATTGATGTACACCGCGGTTTTTTTTTCAGTGGATAGCTTTATGATAAATATCTATGTGTGATTTGAGCTATGTAGCTTAGATCAGTCAGTCAGTCAGTAATTACTAACCTTTTACAATATTTCCAGGGGCGCCGCTGAATGGAACCAAATCTCGAACGCTGTTAAACCTGGAGGCAACTTCGTTGTTCTTGGTAATTTATCATTATACATACATATTTTTCTTTACAGTTATACTACGAGTACTTATATTAATTGTATTTTTAACCTTTTTTGTTATTCAGACCTCGAACCCGCTACTTGGTACGTACTGAGGATCTCCGCCCACAACAACGCTGGTTTCAACGTCGCCGAATACGAATTCGCTACTCTTACATTGACCGGAGGTGAGTGATCCCATTTTACTTAACTGATCATCATCATACATATTTATTTTGTTTTTATAAATCCGATAAATAATATAAATGGTGATTATATGAATGTGTGTGTGCGTAGTTTCTGACACCCTAGATACAGGTAATAAACCTAGTTAGGGATCAGTTGCTACATCATGAATTCATGATGACGATGAATGATCGGTTATCATTTTTAGTTATACTTTAAATATATGCACTTCGGCACGGTCCTGGGTTCAAATCCCAGATAAAGTGAAAATTTCGAATATATTCACGCTTATTATATCACGTATCGGTTGAAGAGCGCTAAAGTAAAACGTACCTGAAATGCATCGCCTTTATTTTCCGTTACGTACCGTACATCCAATCGTAAGGGCGCGTTTCCACCGCCACGTACGCTACGCACTCGGCCCAAGGCCACGCGGCGCTGCCATACAGATGAAATTTCAATTGTATGGCAACGCCGCGTGGCCTTGGACCGAGTGCGTAGCGTGCATGGTGGTGGAAATGCGTCCTAACGGTGTATGTGACCGTTTCAAAACCGGGCTTGCATTTCAGGTACGATAGCGCCGGCGCGCGAGGTGGGCGGCGGGTCGCTGACGCCCGAGCAGACGCTGAAGATCCTCCTGTCGCACCTCAACCTGATCGTGCCCGTGGTGGCGGCCGTGCTCGTCATCATCATCGCCGTCGTGGTGGTGTGCGTCGTGCGCGGCGCCAGGGACCCGCACAAAGGTACCCGCCCGCACTCACCGCGAGCTACCCTCCCTAGGCACGGTGGCGCCCCCCGCGGCCGCCGGCCTGCCGCCCTGGGCCAAGGCGTGGCTGGAGCCGGAGGTGGTGGTCCCGATCGTGGCGACGCTGGTGGTGTTCATAGTGGGCGTGGTCGTCATCTGCCTCACGTTGGCGCGCCGCAACACGCCGCACCGCCTGCGAGGTCAGAAGGACGCCTACTGTATGTATCGACGCACGACGCTTCTTATTACCTTATACATTTTAGGAAGTACGATTCGCACGCGATTTGCTAATGTAGACTCTATTTTAGAGAAGTTATGGTTGGTTTTCTTTTGCCGATGTAAAATGATATCTGAATGCCACGACCATGCATTCAGATATCATCTCTATTAAAAAGATGCCGTGATTGATTTTCTTTTGCCGATATGAAATGGTATTTGTTCAGTGCGAATCGTACATCTTACCAAAACATTTTATTACATAGACCATTACAAATACTTCCGTGTCATTATCATAACCCATTGACCATGTTTATGTTATATAAAAAATAATTGTTTAATATTGTTTGCAACCATCGTGATATCTATGTAACCCTGTAGACGTTTCCTTTAATATAAATGTTTAATAAACGCTCAAAAAGGAACGAGGTAATTTTTATAGAAGTACTTGTGTCTTAGTGTGAATGTCTTTACTTTTGAATTAAATAATAATTATTATTTTCTACAGTAGAATGCAAACAATGATTTACTAATTGTTATAAATATAGTAATAAATATGACTAGTATTTAATATACAAATATAGTTCTTAACATTAACCCCTTTTTTTAGACTTTACCTGACCTAGAATGTAACTACCTACCAAATATTTTTTTTCTACATAGATGTTAAACAACTTTAGTTTCCTCAGTCTATTTATACTGACCTACTACCCATTAGGGTGTACTGTATAATTTTGTTAAGGTATTAACCTTATACAGAACAAATTATAATCATACTTTATGTGTATACTGTTGTATCTTTCATAACATCCTTTCCAACATTCAACCAACATCGTTACAAACAGACGACGCAGTATACAACGCATCGCAAGCCGCGTTAGGCGGCGGCGCGGGCACGCTGGACAAGCGCGGCGGCCTGCGCGACGAGCTCGGCTACATCGCGCCCCCCAACCGCAAGCTGCCCCCCGTGCCCGGCTCCAACTACAACACGTGCGACCGCGTCAAGCGCCAGGCTGTCATTAGTGAGTACTACATACAACACGCAAAACATAATCAAATAGTTATTAGTGGAAAAATAAACACAGATTAATTAAATAATGATTGATGGAAAGACAAAACACACATTTAAACATAAGTAGATAATATAAATGTTAATGAAGAGATCTTATGGTGGTAAAACTACGACAAAGTGAAAAAAACTTATTCAATTCAAGCAACTAGCTTTGAAATAGTTATTGATGAATAGGTCATACATAAGGAGGGTGAAAAAGATAAAAAATAGAACAACATCAGCCATTCACCAAAGATTCTTCTACGAGCACATTTTCAATCTTATCTTTTTGCACATTTGTCTCATTATACATTTTTTTTATTTTACATTATAAAAAATAATTGCAAAGAATTTATTTATTTTTCCTATAAATATTGACATGCACATAAATCACTATTTACTACTTATATAGGTATAGCACATTTTCAAATCTTAAGCACACATCACTATTTTTCTAATTAATTTCTGTTCATTATACATTTATTATCTATGAAGTAAGAATAAGTTATTTAGGAAAGTACCGAAACACAGGTTAAGGATTCTGGTAAAGGTTTTACAAGCAAATTGCTTTTTCTTTAGCACTGCACGATATTCCCTTTTTATATTTACTATCTAATTTATTTCTTTTCTTCTAGATGTCCTAGCTATGTGTGGTGGAGGCATTTCATATGTTGTCCAGTGTTTTATTCCATTATGTAGCAAAATTGTGTAATATGACCTAAAATGCTACATTTTTTGTACCCTAAATGTTTTTTCTTACAATTATTCTTTGTTTAAACATAGATTAATTGTCCTTTTTCATATTTAACGTCTCAGATATGGTCTTACTTTGGTTTTGTGTATTGTGACGCAGTGATGTCATTAACAAGATGGCGACGATGTGACAATGGCTGAATGCTACCTGCATTCAGTCAAATACACTTCTCGTCGTCTAAAAAGTATAAGATCAATAAAAAAGCTGATCTACTTTTATCTGGCATTAGAATATACATATTCCTACACTCACTGCACTCAAAAACATTTGAATCATATTGAAATTTCATTGAAATAAATTCTCAAAAGAAGGGTTTACATATCAGTACCTAACTAAAAATGTCAAAGTAAGATAATATCGTGGACGTAGTACGTAGTAGTGCGGTATCGCATGCGTAACGCTGTAGTAATGGTTCAGTGGGCGCGCACTCGACGTGGGACCCGCGGCGACACCACTATGAGCGCGTGCGCCGCCCGCGCCTCATGCGACGCGGCTCCGGTGACACTATATCCACAGGTACGGGCTTGTGCTTGTGCTATGACAACCATATGATTATACATATAATCAACTTACAATGATATTTATATGTATAGTTCTTAATAATATATTGTATAACTGTTTTATGATACTTTTTAATAAAAGTTTGGTATATTGGTTTTTGGTTTCATGTGTTTGCAAAAACAAATATTCTTTGTTTAGATCAAATACTTAATGATGATGATGCTTATTCTTAATACGACAATTTTTTTCCTGATTTAGGCACATTTGTGTTATATTTTAAACAATGAAAACCAATAACCATAACACGCATGAGGATTTAACATTATGTAAGTATTTTATCATGAAAGCTTAAATTGCATGAACCCTTAATGTATGTAGCAAATCTACAAGTAGCAGTTACAATGAGTGGAGTGTTACTAACCGCCCGAACAAGTAAGTAATTAATATAACAGAGTTTAATATGATAATGTGCACTTTATTTTTTGTTATATTGCTTTTTACTAACTCCAGTTATTTTTATTTGCTAACACATTTTGAACCAAACAGTGATAGAAATTAAATACTTTACTGATAAACACATAAACTGTTATTTTTTAATCATTTGCCCATAAAAATCAGTTAACAAAATAATAATTAAGATGATAATATAATGAACCAATAGGTACAGCACTATACGAGTACATTACACACAGTAATTATTTGTAAGTATACAGACAAAAGTAAATACCCAATATTAAACTCCCTACATTGATGAACTTTACACAAAAACTTTAAATAAGTACTTACTTGATAAGTGTTACAGAAAAAATATTCAACATAAAACCACAGATATACGAGTAGATAGACAGGCTCTTCTCCAAAATCACTAAAGACCAAGGTCTAAAAGTAACCTCTTCAAAGAGGCATGGAGGATGAAAGGTCTAAAAGGAAACCAATTCAACCAGGCATGGAAGACGAGATCTGCCCGTACGCGACGTTCCACCTGCTCGGCTTCCGTGAGGAGATGGACCCGACGAAGGCGCTGGCGTTCCCCCACCACCACGCGGCGCACGCCGGCACTCTGGCGCACCCCCACCCACACCACCCGGCACACTCCCGCGCGGGATCGCAGAGCATGGTCAGTTTCAACATTATTATGGTCTTACAAATGGATTATAGGGAAGAAAATTGTCAGGAGGATGAATATCTCTATATAGAAAAATAAATCTCTATTTCCCTTGGTCACGGCATCACGCGTGAACTACAGGACCGATTGGTTTAAAATTTGGTACAGGGGTAGCTTATGGTCCGGGGAAGGATATAGGTTTTATCCCGAAATTCCCGCGAGATCGGTAATTACGCAGGTGAAACCGCGGGAATATAATTATAATAAATATCTTGACTGATCTAGAGAGAGGTAGTCTAAATAATCCTATGTCATAAACTGTGCGTAAATCATCCCAATCCATTAAGCCATATTTGCGTCATTACATTAGATACGTTTTGTAATAGGCTGTAGAATTAAAATAAATAATAGTTATTGTTACTGTATTCAATTTTCAACCTTATAACTAATCCTATAACGTCTCATATTCCAGCCCCGTGCCGGTCGCTACGCCCGTAAGAACTCTCAAGGAGGACAGAGCGCCATCTACTCGACCGCCCCCGAATACGACGACCCCGCCACCTGCGCTGAAGAAGACCAATACGTATGTTCAATTAGTTTTATATTCGTTTTAACATTTTGAAAAAAATATCAATCAGCTCTCGGACTACTTAGTCCCAAATCTCACAATAATTTTTGAGTACTTACCGATAAATGATTTTGCCGTATAGTGTTAGGGACGATTTTAATAATACTTATTATTAAATATTAGTTAAAATATTTGGGGGAAAAAAAAGCATTGTGTATTGTTTGTGGTTCAAAGTTGGAAGTATAAACAGTTTATTTACTCAACATCTTTGAATCTACAAAAAAACAAATTTGACTGTTCAGCATCTAATCCCTAACTAGGTTAATACCCTTACGTTTACAACTACGCACACATTCACTTACTCACAAATTGTTTCGCCAGCGTGCCCGCTACTCCCGCCCGATGTACGCCTGCGGCCCCGAGTACGACGAGCCCGCGTGTTGCGCTCCCGAGGACGACCAGTACACCGGCGCCTACGGCACGCCCTACTCCGACCACTACGGATCGCGCCCTAGTATTGGTCAGTCTTGTGTCATGAGCCTTGGGCTGGCTTTAGCTTACGGATGGTTGGAGATTTTGAACATGTGTACATTCTAAATGGGAACCTTACTTAGCTGGGTAGGTCGAGTATCGTCTAATCGACTTAGCTGCCAAAGTCCTAAACCAAGTGATATTTGTGGTAACAACATGATAGGCAACGGAGCCTATTATTACCTGAAAATCAGTAAATTTAAGTTCTTTTCAAGACTTGAACAAAAATAAAAGACCTAAACACATACTCAACAGGCTTAATATAAAAAAAAGCTTTCAAACAGCTTCCAAAACACCGTTTCTCCCCACGTAGCTGGTATATAACGAGTATCTGTCACAGTGATCTCGGCAGGTACCCGCAAGTGCGGCTCGCCCGAGCCCCCTCCACCTCCCCCGCGCAACACCAACCCCGACAACAACTGCTCCTCCTCATTCAACGAGAGCAAGGACTCTAACGAAATATCCGAAGCCGAATGCGACCAGCCACGCAACTACCCCGGTAAGTGATACTGCACTAATGAATGGGTCATGTATCATTGATATTGTCATGACGTGATGAAATTTGGTGTATTTTACTTTCTTACATATGTAAGGATACGAATATCAGTCCTACCTTGTGTTAAAGTTAGTCGAATATGGTAGAAATTCGTCAATAAATCACATCAAATTAGATGAAAGTAAAATTAACGTTTAAAATTTAAAAAACTAATTTTACTATTGTTATGTCAGTATGTAAGAAAGTAGAAAATATTTAACCTTATATACACCCTTATTTTGAAATGATGGGACTTATTGAAATCAGAATATCTGTAGCAGTAACTGAATCCATATATCCAATAAAAATATCAAAAATGATAGTCGATTACTTATCTTTCAAAAATACCAAATAAATGCCGTATTACCAGACGGCACACTAGCTATCAAGTATTCTGTGACGGCTCGGGTCGATGACCGCGCTCAGCTGTGTATCGCAGCGTTCGGTGTAGAATAACAATAAAATTCGGCGGGATTTTGAAAAACTTTGACTTATCATAACTTTTTAAATAAAAGCAAAAGAAAAAAACTAACTTCACTATTATATTGTCACCCGTCGTTTACATTAGCTGTGTGATTAAGTATCTCAAATTCAAAATAGGGGTGTATATACATCACATGAGATTTGCTAATTCATAAAGCAAAAATAAAGAAATTGCTTACCGCGAAATATGTTAAGAAACATTATAACAATATTTCATATCGCAGCTTCTCATTGGGGTAACGATTATAATTCACATTTCAATCTTGTTCAAGTCCTTACGTCACAAACCATAATCATTATCACAAAAATATTTTAATGAATTTACTAAAATAATAATTATAAATTGGTTAACGCAAACTGGGTGTACCCGAACAGAAGACGGTAAAAATTTAAATCAAATTTCGATTTTATGTTTTTAATATTTTGTGACTGACAGCATGCATAAGTAAATAACTAAGTAATTGGAAAATTAGGCTTCAGGACTAGATTTTCTTGTAATTGGCTTACTTACTATGACTTGTTTTTTCAAAATTTCTCTTCTGTACACTTGACAATATTAAATTAACATAATGTAATATTGATAATAAAGAAATTATTACTTGAACTAAATTTAAAATATCTTTTGATAAATTAAATAATTCAATATTGTCAAGTTATCACTCACGACGGATCAAACTATTTTCTTTCAATGTTTGATTGAACACAAAGATAAACTTTTTATGTGCTTAGACGTGAACGTGTTAATAATTTATGTATCTAATGATTAAGTAGATTAATTTAGTACATGTTTTGATCATTTACATTAATCATACAATATACTCGAGATTTTAAAAGATAGAATAATAAAATTAAAATATTCATACAAATGAAAGTACATATTATAACTTAGTGACATTGACATGTGTATGAGGTCTATGAGGTCTGAGTATATTGTATGAGAGTGTGAGGTAGTAAGCAGGCGGCTCCGGGTGTCGTGGCTAGTGTAGAGCGCGTCGTGACTTGTGTGTTGTTACAGTCAGGGCCCACACTGCCAAGGACGGTATCCACACCGAGGAAATGAGGAAACTCATTGACAGGTCAGTTGCAATAGGTTTTATTAAAACAACTTATAATAATATACCCTGTATGACTATATGACGATAGTGTCATACTAAGATTTTATAATCTTACAATATTAAGAGATGTCTATTAATTTAGTTAATTTGTAAAAGCACTTAATAATATAACAAAAGTGCACATAGTACTGACACCATTACAAACTAAACCGAATCCTTGCGTGTGTGCTAGCACGTTAAACAACAGTTAATTAATTGTCATGTGTTAGATATTCAATTGTAATCGAAGCATTGGTATGTCTAGTATATAATGCTCGTCATTAAGCATGTGTTATGTTCTGCATCCGTGATCGACAGGAAACAGTAAGTCCAAGTATGTCGAAACAATTTACCTACTGTATGTATCTACCCCTTCTTTCGCTATGTTTTTGTTCAATAACATTTTGTGGCTAACACTTTTTTATATTAACGCACCGATTTACATTACCTACAATTGTTTTGCTGGAGTTACGGTAAGGCAAATTACTTACGGCTAATTCACTTTTAATTTTGACGATTGGGTTGCCGTAAATCAGGCATGATTCCTGTACCTAGGAATGTATAACCAACCACTTACATATAGCTATTAGCTGAAAAAAAACTCAACCGCCGAATGTATAAAGCTGTTCCCTACATACTCATGATAATAGCAAATAGCATAGAACTCCCAAGCCTGGCACGAGCTGATGCGGCAATTTATTATAGAATTCAAATATCTTCACCATATATACAAAACCTGAATGTACTTAGTTACCCACCCCGTGGAATAAATCGCTATACGTTATAGTGTAAGGTGTAAGGGCGTGTATTTATTGTTCTTGTGTGCCATTCCAGACCAGAAGCAACCACCCCAATCCCCCAGCAAGCAGTCCATGGGCGGGGACTCACAGCCTACGATACTGTGGCAGTGTAACTTGTAAGCGAGTCACGCTCGCTAGCGACACACACCACACTCCTCCCCAGTACTTTATCATTTGAAGGACCATCACTATGTTGCTGATGCACGCCTCGCGCTTTCTCATAATAAATAATTTCATAGCGCTTCTTTAATTAGCGAATTCCTTTATGATAATTTCTAGCATAAACGATAACGCTATCAGCAACATGGTGATACTTGTGCCAAAATTTTGATTTGTTTACCGTTAGTGTGTCGCGGGTTTACGTTGGTATTATTTTAAAATTATCCCAACTTAGTTGGCTGGATTTTGTCACTTTAGTTTTGTAATATGTTTTTGTAAGCGCACAGTGGTGCCATGAAGTTACTCATTGATTTGTGCGTCTGTAGTGAAGCTGCCGAGTCCAGTACTGTGCCGTAGCCGCCCCCGTCCGCGCCGCGTAGGATCCCCTCGCGTGTCACACACACTAGTGTTACCATTATAACAAACAGAAAACTATGGTTGTGGTAGTTATTTCAAATTGATATAATATTTGAATTGAATAAATATATTGTAGGTGACGCGCACCTCTAACTGTCCAATTTACTTTAACTCTGGTACCCACTCGACTTGAGCACGTTCACTACGGACTGTTGTATCTACATTTAAGTTGTCTTATTTGTTTAGCTTAATTTAAAGAAGGTTTCGACCGGCTAGCTGGCTTTGGGGTGAATCGACATGTTTCCATTTAAATTAAGCTCAACATGTAGTATTGTGATATTTTGTATTTTTACCCCTTTTTATTTTTATATAATGTAATACGTTATTTATACTGGTGGTCTCCTAGTATTTTATGATCCCATTTACCCTAGATTATTAAGTAACCAACTAACCGCAAGGTTTGTACGATGCTTCCTTTTAATAATTATATTGTTTTAATGCTTATTATTTACATGTTCGTCGCGTATTTCAGTGAAACACGATAATTTTTATTGTTTTGATTTGCATTTAAAACATACTACTACTTAGACGTAAGTTTAGAATTAATCATTTTACTAGTAATTTAATCGATTCTTAAAATTATGTACTCCGTAGTTAGATAGTAACACGAGTTACTCATTATACCTACTATACTTATAATAATTAAGAATGTTTGAAACTAATCAACTTTAGGATAACTTTGCAATCAAATACTGTGTACACAAACACCAGAGACCAGACACCAGTCGATGAGAGATGACGAGACGAGATGCCATAACGATAAGTTACCCAACAGACAGACACACACGTGAACAATAACTATACGGACACGGAACACTGCTGATACGGAATTTATGATATTTTTGAATATTATTCTAGTGTTGTAAGATGCATTTTAATAATCATACCTAATCGTAATTTTAATCCTTCTATATATTATGCAAACGATTAGATTGTAAGGCACATAACGTGCCATTTTCTAGGTGTTTTCTTCTTATATGTTGTGCATTGTCGTGTAAGCTTCGCAAGTAGGCTTGTAGTTAAGTTTTGGCGAACTTCCTAAAAACACGTTCTTCTCTAAACCTTCCAATTAGAATGAAAATTTTAAATTATAATAATAAATATGTGAACATATTTAATAATTTAATAACTATATTTGAATTAAGATAATCAAATTAATGTTCGATTGAAATTATTCTTACTCGTAATAAATATTGGCAGTATATTAATGAAGTTATCCGATATATGAATTATAAAGTTTTTGGGATATTTTTGTGTAGTGATGCGTTTGGTTTGCCGCTAGTTGGAAGTATGTTTTACTATTATGACACGATACATAGCTAACCGCAACTAACTTACTGTACCAAAGTGTTTGATTTGTGTTAAATAAACTATTCAAAATAACCGATCGTTTTATTTCATACTCTTTAGACTATTTTTCTAGTTAAAGTAGTTTTATATATGGATAATTATCTATACATAATTACTTTTAAAAATTACATATCAAATCCCGAAAAATGTTTTTCCTTCTCCAATAATTAAACTTCCTCAATAAATGGACTATGCAAAAATATTTTTTCAAATCTGGTAAGTAGTTCGATTAGCGCGTTCCAACTATGCGCGAGGAACGCACATAGTTGAATCGCGTATAGTCCATAATCATAATCATTGTACACCACACCTTCGGCAATAAATGCCAGAACTGTCTGCTACAATTTTGGCAACAACGAGTATGCTATGACATCGGCGATCTACATTATACCTACTACAGTGATATATGCTACATTGTCACTGTTAAATGTATCAAGCACAGCCAGAAATTCAGGCAATCCCAACTATTAAGCCGATCTGACATTAAACAGGGCACAATTTTACTTTATTTTTATATCATCGAAATTGTTAATAATTTACGAGAATATTCAAAGATACCAATGCCTACTTGAATAGTATTAGTCAATTCCTCGAATATCTCTGTTTGGTAATCAATAAATAACAGATACATTTCTACATACAAGATGTGTTTATTGGTAAGTAATTTTTAAATAAGTTTTGTACAGCACTAACATTCTGTGACTCGATCTGGGTTTGTTTACACTGAGGCAGCCTTCACGATCTCCTCGGCTACTTCTATGGCAATGGCGGCCTCGGCTTTCGCCTGGAAAATGAAACATATTTATCGGTTTTGTTATAGATATAATGTAAGCATAGGTGTTATTTTTTTCATCATGGCATTTAGGTAAAAAAGAGAGATCTAAATGCAAAAAGAAGCATAATAATAATATGGTCACTACAATTTTATTATACTAGCTGACATAGGTTTCGTAGCTGTGTCTAGAATATAAGAAACTATAGACATACACAAAACATGAAAATATTTCTATCACACCAAAAAAACAGTACAAAATATTGTTGCATACCTGCTCATTGTTAGCCGAGTTGAGTTCAGATTGTGCTTTGCTGAGTGCCTCCTGCGCCGCTCCTCGGTCCAAGTTCTCGAGGGGGTGAGCTTCCTCGGCCAAAACCTGGAAAGACATATTTTAGGTATTAGATACAGATGTACTATAGTATTTCTCAGGAATAAGGGCGCGTTTCCACCACTGGACACGCTACGCACAAATCGCGCTGAAATTTCATGTGTATGGCAACACCGTGTTGCCGTGGAAACACGCCTTTAGGGTGAGTTTCCACTGACGCGGAGCTGTTTGGAGTGGAGCTGAGCAGACCGAGAGATTACGAACACCTCGAAAAGGCGTCGAGATTACGAACACCTCGAATTTCGGAGATTAAAATACTCTGCTTCTTTGATATATAGATAATTTAGTTACGATTTCCATGTTTTGGCTGATCTTGAGAGATATATTGAATCGCATCTACAAGTTTGCTTCCATTCCAAGTAAAACGGGAATTAAGCGGGCAAAATAGGCAGGGCACAAAATCAATTGGATTCTAAGTTTATTACAATTAAGAATAAACAAATACTTTTAATTTCTAACCTGAACTGAAGAGTCATCATTGACTGTGACTGTGCCGGATGATACAAAGATTTTGTTCTGTTTACCGTCATTCTCAGTGACAGTTACTATGCCCGGGCGAAGGACGGCGAGAGTGGGAACGTGTTTGGGGAGAATACCGAAGGCTCCACTGAAAGACGGAACATCCACCTGTTTCACTGCTACTTTGTTGTAGAACACCTGGAAATAAAAAAAATATGTGATGGGTTGATTTAGCTTTATTGTGAGCCATAAGTGGGGATAATCCCCATGCACTTTATTTATTCAACCACTACGCTAATATAAACATTTTTAAAGTTGTAAATGTGATTTTTCTGAAGTAAGTAGTTCAAACGTACATTACATTTCATGTAATTCTGTAATTAAACAGATTTTAAGCACATCAAGAACAAAATAATAGTAGTTTTACTTTAAAATAGACTTGCACTTGTAAATTGCATGTCAAATGGAGGTACCTTGTTGCCAGCTGCAAATGTGAATGCCATTTCATCGCCTTTGGGTGCCTCAGCGTAGGTACGAACTTGGAGCCGCCTGGCGGTTGATCGGAGGACACCACGGAATGCAAGAGCCATCCTGTTTACCATAAATATATTTATTATCACATAATTAAATAAAAAAATATTTTCAATCAAGTAGATGATGTAGTGAATGATTATATTAAGTAGTATGTTACTTATAACATTATCTACACACAATTTGATAACCACTGAGTTTAAATAATATATTTCAGACGTATGATGGTGATGAATACTGTGAAGGTAACCTCTAAATTAAAAACTTATCAGATCTTTTTAAGCACAAGTTTCTAGTCGAATTACTATCAATATAGAAACTCATATTTTCACATCATCGTCTGTAGACCACAGATTTAGCGAATAATTAAATACAATAAATACACAGGGAAATTCAGCCACAAAAACACTGTAGATTATGTAATATTAAAAACACAATTTCCTTTACTGATTTTTGAACTTTTGTGAAGAGTGCTGATTTATATATCTAATAAATTATGTTTTATATTGAAAATATCTTACTTTATTGATTTTTATGAGGAGTTTTACGTAAATTATTCCTAAAAAATCCTCTTTCGGCAACTCCTCAGTAAGACAGCATTTGACAGCTAAAATACTGTGTTGCTAGAAAAAAATATGAAGGAATCCTATTCCTATTTATTTAATTCAAGCTTATTTCAAGGGTATGATTTCTAAGGAATGGAATAAAATTATAATGTGAAGATTTCGAAACAAATTTTAAAAGTCGCTATATGGTCGCAATGTAGACTGTAATATAGACTGCAGGTAGGATTTTTATGGTATTCGATGACAGTAACATGGAAGAAGAGAAGAGTTATCAATTCTCAGTGACAGTCTACATTCAAAGTCAATGTCATTTAATGTCAATTGTCATTTTCAATTTTCAATAGTTGAAAATGGCGGGTAATCGGAATAAATAAATATCGCGTTGTGATTTGTTTTCATTTTGCGCTGTGTACGTAATTTTAATTTTATTTATTTTTTGGAAATTACAAAACATATAGCAAATAAATGTCTAAGAGTGAAATAAACTCTATCTCAATAGTTTGAACACTGTTGCAAACGATATTGTTGCATTGATTTTAAATGCGTCATTCTTATATTTTTTTATATATTGCTTAAAATAATTGCATCTATTTAAATTACCTAATTAAATTTGCAGATAAAATGAAGCTAAAAGATTTGGACTTAGTTGTACTGTCAAAGTTAACATCGCAGCAAGTTGACCAAGTTACCTGTCTTCAGTGGTTAGTACATACGCAATTAATACCCATTACTTATATTTAAATGTAATTTTTAAAAACAGATGTGATATTAAAATCGTTTTTGCCTAAAAAGACATACATATTAGGTATTATTTGTGAATCTTTACCAGGATTGATAAACTTACAATTTCAATTACTCTATGATTGTAACAATAAAGTATTATTCAAGTATTCGAGGTCTTCAAGCATGGAGTGGAAGGTCAATCAGCCTCCAGATTGCTCCATTACTCATTGGAAAGATTTAGAAATTTGATCATTCTTTATAAGCTGACCCTGTCTTTTTTAAGCTGATTTCAAATTAATTTCCTTTTACTTACTTTAATTCCAGTTGCAAGCCCTACACTGCGCCCCAAACGGCTGTCTGCGGTCATACTCTATGCCACACCTGTTGGACTGGGCAGCGAGTATGTCCCCTATGTGCGGGACCCTGTGAAAGAAAAAACTTAAAATCCAACCAACCTGTTCATAATCTGACTAAACATGTACAGTCACTGCGAGATTCCTTTGAGAAACTTTTTAATATCAAATGTATGTATTGTTTTTTTTTTGTATTTACTATATTTTTCTTATTATATTACTAATTTGAAGAGTGGTTCTCTTGTCGGTGTAACAGGTGCAATCCACTTGCTTATGTCCGAAGCAGCCTCTTTACTTTCTTATAGGCCACAAAAGTGGCATTATCTTTTATTTGGCTCATATAAAATATTCATGTTAAAATGTTCATGTACTGTGTTATTAATTGATTGATTTTATAATTTCAGTGGAAGAGTTTCTACTAGACACTGTAGAAATCGAACCTAATGATCCTACAAAACATGTCAAGGAATGGCTCGCTAGCTCCCAGAACCACTTTTCAGCACCAGCTCAAAGCTCTGAACTTTCCTCTGAAGATTTACCTCAAAACCCTAACCCTTTAGAAGTATCTACAAGTAAGATACAGATCCATAATAATAGTAAAAAAACTACAAGTCCAGAGAAAGTAGTTCATGTTTCATTACCACAAGATGATTGGGATAAGATAGAAGCAATGCCCGATGCTGAAGATATTGTCAAGGAAAAAGATAAGGAAAATGTTGTAGGTCCTATGGATATAGAACCTTTTTTCTTTGATGAAAATGAATACACAACAAATAATCCTAGACGAAGTTCTAGAAAAAGAGATATGAGAAATGATTCTAATTTGAATAATAATGATAACAGTTCACTGGACAAACTAATGCTTAAAGACTCCAGTGGGGACACAGATTTGAGGTCAAATAAAACGAAACAGAACTGGAACAATGTCAAGAGAATGAGGAAAGAATTCAGTAAGCTTAATAAGAAAAATAGAAACAAACTAAATGTTTCAATTGAAATGTGCAAAAAGACACAAAACACTGGTAAACCAAACACTAGTGAAACTAATGCTAATTCTCCAACAGTTTATGAAATAGATGAGAACACACCTAACTTGTTCAATAATCCTACTTATACTAAAAATGTTGAAAATATGGAAGTGGAACCTGCTGAAATAAATAAACCAAAAGAGACTAATGAAAAATCTGACCAATCTTCCAAATTGACACAAATAATTAAAGAGAAATCAAATACTTCTACCAAAAGCAAACAAAACAATCCAAATACCAGCCAATCAACAAAAACAGATTCAGTAAAACAAGTAGAAAATATCATTCCTGCTGATAACATTAGTGGTAATAAATCAGAACCACCTAAAATGCCTTTTTACAAAAAAGGTTCCTTATATCCTAATCCTAAAGTGGTTGAAAAGAGTCCAGTTAACATAGTAAACCATAATATTGATGCTAATACTGGCAATACGAATGATGATATAGAAATAACAATAAGAGTCGGAAATACTATAACAAATGTTGTTATAAAGAAGAAAAATGAAATAGAATTAAAATTGAATACCGATAGAGAGGTCCAAACTTCTTTTGTATCACAAAATGTAGTTCCTGACAATGACAAAGTATCTCAGGCAGTAGACAATCAAAATATACGTATCAATATAAGTGATGGTAAACATGTTACTGTAGAACAACCATGTAATCCTCAAATTGAGAAACTAAAGAAACAAGCTTCCGTAAAAACAACTTCAGATAAAAAGAATACTGATTCCGCAGACACAGCAACTGCTCAGTTCGAAATTACTGAAAGTGTTGAAAAAGAATTGTCCAATATAATGGAATGTGCTGAGAATGGAGAACAAGAGGCAGCTAAACAGATTACTGCTCCGTCTGAAACTTCCAAAATTATAGACGCTCAAAAATCTCCTTCAAATCCTGGCGTAGTTGATAACTTTGATGATTTCAATGACATTGATATATTCG
This sequence comes from Timandra comae, assembly GCA_958496195.1. Taxonomy (NCBI): domain Eukaryota; kingdom Metazoa; phylum Arthropoda; class Insecta; order Lepidoptera; family Geometridae; genus Timandra; species Timandra comae. The sequence continues at coordinate 7,916,372 of OY292362.1, forward strand.
AAAGTGATTCTGTTAAAGAGTTTCATGTTGAAACTCTTAAAAACTCCAAACAATGTCCTTCAGAAATTTTAATGCCAACATATACTAGTAAAAACCGTACACAGAAACAATCAAAGAAGAGAGATAGAGATGAAAATGATAACGCTGATTCACTATCTAAAAGGGTTAAATTAGATTTACAGACCAAAACACAAGTTATAAAACCAGCTGCAGACATTGAAACAACAAACCCGAAAGAAGGTAATGAAATTACTGATAGTGAGCCTATGAACTATGATTCAGTTATGGGACAAGTGTTTGCTAATATTGACGCCGATATCGAAGAAATTAAAAAGACTCAAACTGACAAGAATGCTTGTGTCGAAACTACGAATAAGAAAGAAGGAGATAAACGTGAAACACAAAATGATATTCATGGCACAAT